>JAKSZT010026914.1:10305048-10373800 GCA_026826555.1 Tolypeutes matacus | reverse complement strand
TTTTTTTTCTTCAGTGCAAGCCCCTTGGGCACGCGGATGCCTTGTTACAAAACTCGTTAACACCCTCAGCCACTTCTATTCCAAATTCCAATTTCTGCAGCTGGCGATTTTGCTCTTTAAGCAACGCATCGCAACATACTGCGCAGACGCCTAGGTCCATTGGCCCGGGGAGGATTCTGGCGCAGGCGCGCAGGCCGGGAAGTGGGCCGGCTCGCTCGCGCGCTCCGCGGTTCACTTCCGGCAGGCCCCTCCCCCTCCCTCGCGTAGCCACCTCCCTCTCTCCCTTCTCCTCCCCAGCCTCTCCCTTAACTCTCCCCACCCCTCTCGCGCTCCTTTCGACTTGCCTCCCCGCCCTTCCCCTCCCGCTCCATCCGGGTCGCTGACGGCTGTCCCTGGACTGGACAGCAGCGGCGGCTGCTTTTCTCTGAGGAGCCCGGTAAAGTTTCACAGGGGCAGGGAAGGGGAGCTGCGGAGCAGCGGTACAGACGCCAGAGGAGCCGTGGTGATCGCCGCCACTGGCTTAAGGAGAAGGGTCCAGGAGCTGGAGACCTGTCTCAGCTGCCGCGTTCCCTCGCTGCTTGGGGAGAGGCAACCTCCCGTCGTCCTGGGCTCCCCCTGCCCTGAGTGGCTGGGTGAGTCGTTGCCCCGGTTGGTTCGGGGCGTGTGACGGCGTTTGGGAGGGGGCCGGTGGAGCTGGGCGGACAGGCCGGCCTGGCGCAGGGCGCTTTCTCAGCGCTTCCTCTGGGTGGGGGTTGGGGGCGAGGGTAGTGTCGGGGCCTCTGGCATCGGGGCTGGAATGTCGTACCTCCCTGCGGGAAGGGCCTCTCTCGGGCTGAGGGCCGCCGGGGCTGCTGAGCCTCGTCCGCCGGCCTGTACGGCTGCTCCGGGCAGGCGGCTGCCGTAGTTGGCTGGGCTGCTGGCGAGGTTGGGTGTGTGCAGACGATTTCTCTCCTTCGGTCTCCGTGAGCTAATATGCTAGTATGTTCAGGGAAGGATGGGAAGAAATTGTTTCTCATTCCCTAAACCTGTTGCTGGCGCGAGAACACCTTTCCCATACTTCTTCTCCCGACTTTTAATAGAAAGGGTGGTTAAACCTCGTGCGCTGAACTCGGGGTTATTTTCCTGTGCTCCCCTTCTCTTAAAAAAAAAAAAAAAAAAGCAAAAACCAGAAGACAATGCAGAACTCTCGGAGACTATCGAGTTCCAAAGCCTCAAAAGAATGAAATCAAACTTCTCTCAGTGGGTGGGTCGTGGAATAGGATAGCTTCGGCACTTTCTAGCCGGAACATACTGGGTTTTGAAACTGGTCAAGGTCTGTGTAAGGAATCTGGGTGACTACTACGGGAATAAGGCTGACTTCCTGGAATGGTGTTATTTAGTAACGCAATGTGTTTAGATCAAGTAGACTCTCTGTTAATTTTCAGGCAATGTACTGGAAAGTTCTACCGCTTTCTCCACCAAACTCTCAGTTGTCCCAGCCCCCATTCCTAGTCTTGAAAAATCGGCAGTGCTGGGGATATTTACAGATTTTTTCCATCCTCAAATAGTTGTCTCAGAGACATCGGAGGATATATATTGCTCAGGGGAAAATTTTCAGTCAAGGTTACCACACATAAGATAAAATGTTGAATTTTTATATTTAATTTTTTTTTTCCCCTATGAGTATTGTAATTAGGTACATTGATACAGTTTTAAAATTAAATTTGTCCTGAGGTTGGAGTGTTCTTTGGAGGCGATTGTCTTAATAGCATGGCTTGACGAGGGAATCGTAATTTTCTCTATGGCCTATTGAGGCAAAATTTATATGAATAATTGGAAGACTTGTTTAAATTGTGGTAAATTTAAAGTTTCCATTGTTTTATTTCTATTACAGATCGGAACTTGAGTTTTCTGTTGATGTGTAGGTAGGTATTAGAAGATTAAATTATGCTCTTATTTGAGGGAGATTACAAGGTTATTTGTTTTCAGCATTTGGCTAAATTTTTCACTATGCATACTTGATTTTTTGAGTGGTGGAAAGATATCTTATTTTTTGCTCCAGTTGAAATTACTTAAAGCGAATGCAAAAAAAAAAATCTTAATTGTATCAAGATAATTAATATTATCATTACTTTAGTCTTTTGCAAGGTAAAAAGTCAAAACTAGTTAATGTTTTAAATTGTGGAAAGAATCATGAGAGAGTGGCTGTATTTTCTATATGGCGCATTTAAGATAATACAAGTGGTTGGTTTTTGAAATTCAATGATACTTAACGTACATATTATAAAATAGATTTGTTTACTGTATAGTACTTGTACCTAGCACTTTAAAGACTAATTATACATTATATTTCCTTTGAAGTCACATTACCTTTTTTTTCCTATCTCTCTACATATAGGGATACATTCTCCTTTCCAGTGTTTCAGAAGGGAGTCTCTTATTGAAACTGGAAGACCAAAAGAAATACAAGCATGTTGTGCTGGGGAAATGCGTCTTTTGGACAGCTAGGTTTGGGTGGAATTGATGAAGAAATTGTACTGGAGCCCAGAAAAAGTGACTTTTTTATAAATAAAAAGGTTCAAGATGTAGGATGTGGACTCAGACACACTGTATTTGTTCTTGATGATGGAACAGTATATACATGTGGATGTAATGATCTAGGACAGCTAGGTCATGAAAAATCCAGAAAGAAACCGGGTAAGTTAAAAATAAACTTATTTGCTATTTATAACATTTATGCTTTGAAATACCATATAATTTCCCTTGTCATAAACCCATATTCTTTATTAAACTTTAAAAGCAAACTAGGAGTTAAATGTATTGTTTTCATCTGCATACTTCTAAGTATTTTATTTTGTGGGTGTTTAAAAACTATTCTTATAAACTTTTATTGTATGAAGCTTTGGTCTCAGAACTTAATTATGGTGATGTAAAACAATGTTGAAAACCAGCCTGCAGTGTATAGCTCTTCTATTGTGTAGATTATGTAGTTACAGAGTATATAGTTTGTTGGCCCTCTTTAGTAAGTCTTGTTCATCTATCTGGGGCAGATTTTAAGTGCATAATTTACTCTGTGCTGTTTTCCATACATCAAAAAGAAAAAAAATTAAGGTGAAAGCTTTTTACTTTCACTTACTTGCTTAAATAGATGTTAAATCTTCGATTTTCCCCTATATAATATTTTAAATATATAATTGTATTTGGCTAAGTTGGAACTATCTTCTCTTGAGTAGCAGCAATACCTATTAAAGGTTTTGTGAATATGAGATGTCCCAATTTTGTATAAGCTGTACAAGCCAAATTTAAAATAATTTTTAGAGTAATGAGAATTTTGAGGAATTTAGTCTCATTTCATGTACTGTGTTTCCTGGATATACATATTTTAAAATAAACGATTACCACATTTAGAAATATGTGAATTTTGCTTTCAGTTTTGGTAAGTAAAAGTTAATTCAGATAAGACTGGTAAGTAACATAGTACATTCGGATTGAAGAATGTAGCTATATTGATCTTTTAATTTTAACAATAAAGGCAATTAAATATTTTCTATAGCAGTTATGTTATTCTATCACTTCCTTAAGTGGTTTCTACTTTTGAGAGATTAATGTAGCTATAAAAAATTAATGCATTAAATTAAGGCATGTTTCATCTTTCATACCATCTCACCACCATGCCAGACCTCACTCTTCTAGTTTGTAAATATTGTCGTTTTCAACCTTTGTGATTAGTCTTAATCTCTTTTCTTCTGCCTTAATTTGTAATTAGTTTTTATTGGCTGTATGGTAGTTATACTTAATATAGTAAGTTTAATTATTGTTTGACCCAAGGTAAATGGCAGCTAAGTATATTTTATGGAATTCACATTTTCATAATCCCAAGCATTGAGGTGGTGATGTTGGTGGAAATAAATGGCAATTTACTGATACGCATTTGAGTGTGATCTCTGCTTCAGAGGCAGATGGGCCCCTTTACCTTTTTTATTTACTTTAGAATGCTGCCTCAGGTTGAGGTTTTCATGGCATGGAGACTGCTGCTATTCTTTGTTATTAACATGTCCCATAGAAATAAACATTTTTTTTGTATTGCTTTAGTAGTTTGAGGGGCTGCAGGGCAATTAGAAAGTACAAAGCTGGTACATAGAAATTGCCAATAACGTTACTAAAATTTATTAAGGTTTATATTTTTAAATGTTGCTAAACACCTGTTCTGTGTCTAGGACAGGGATAGACATTGTGCACTAATGGTACGATGATTATAGTGCCATGAACAGTTTTCTGACTCTAAAAAGTTGAGATTCTGAGAAACTTAGGCAGAAGATGCCTCTTCATGGTCATGTTGACATTGTGATGATTGCATTGTGACATCTGTATCATCCTATTGATTCATCCTGGAAGCATCATTTGGTAATATAAAGCTGAGAGGGTGGGTTTCCTAATTTATAATACCTTTTTAGGATCTTTTTACCCACTATGGTACTCCATAGTCTATGGAATAGAAAAGAAATGAAAGGCATGGACTTGGGCTTTGAGAAATTTGAAACCTGGGTTGGGAGTTAAGGCATACATAGATGAAACAACTGGAGAGAATTGAAATTTGATTTGGTGTGATACATACTTTGAGCCTAGGGAATTTAAATGATGGGAAATCTCATTATGGGATAAAATTAAAAAAAGATCTTGGGGTAGTATGAACTCTTTTAATTTATTCAGTCAGTGATCACATAAATAGCCAGAAAATAAGTCTGTATCTGGAATTGCTTGGTTTTATAGGAGGGGATCCTGATCCTGAGAAAAGCTCTTACAGGGTCAATGTTACGTGGAAGTGTACCTGTGTTACAGAGGTAGGAGAAACTACAAGTTTAAGGAGAGGTAGTTCTGATAGGATCGTCATATTTTAACCTCAGTCTTGATTTAGATGCTTGAGTGGTAAATCTTAATAGTATTTTTAACCAAAATTATTTCTATTTGAAATAATTTCTTAATGATTTAAATGTGCTCCTTCCCCAATGCTTTTTCAAATTTGTGAGCTTGAAGATGGGATTAGAGGATAAGGGTTTGTTAGATTTTATTTAATTGGCTTTTCTGGTGATTGGGTGAGTCTACTTGTATTGGTTGTATTTCTAGGACCATGTAATATAGTTTAGTTCATTGGAGCTTTAAACTTGTGTCAGAAAGAAAGCAAATAGAAAGGAGGAAACTAAAATTTTCTTCACAGAGATTGGCTTTATAAACAAAGTAGTCTATAACTAATAAGGAGTAGAAGAGAAGGAGGTGGTTTCATTCATAAAGGATAAGTTCTTCTTGAGAGTCATGAGAACTTATTGTAGGACTTGACCTTACAGCATAGAAACAGATTTGACATGTGTCCTATTGGGAGACGGTTTCCATTCTGGACATTTTAGTAACCATATAGGAAAGTTCAATTGATGTCCTTTATACCAAGAGTGCAGATCATGTCATTCTCATTTCTGCTCTCTTGTGTGTGTGTGTGTGTATATATATATATATATATATATATGCTCCTTGCCCTGACTACTATTTCTTTCCATATTATTTCTAGAGAAGTGAAGTTTTCACTTTCATTTATGTATTTTTCCTTCATAAGAACTTTTGATACTTATTTTTAGCTAGTGGCTCTCATTTTCTGTTTTTCTTTAATATGCTTAACCTAGTCCATGTAAATGAATTGTTACTTTCATTTTTATACTTTCTTACAAAATTTTATTTTTGGTGATTTTAAGATAACTCTTAGGAAGTATATTTTTCTTACAAAGATTCCTTATGTCCAGTCATGGGTATAATTTGGTGACCATGGTCTTAATTATATGTTTTGCACATCTACTTTCATTTATTTTATGTTAGAAACAGTACTAATCTATTTTATGACCATAATTTGTAAATAATGTAGTATAGTTTTGTTAAAAAATGACTTTTTGTAGTTTACAAAATTCTTTCACATAGATTATCTCATTTAATCCTCACAACAATCTTGTACAATAGTGAGGCCAGGTATTATCTCTGTTTTACAGATGAGAAAATTGAAGCTTGAAGAGATTGAGACTAACAAAGTCACTAGACTAGCAAATGTTGAGACCACTCCAAAGCCTGTGTTTTAACCTTTATCCCACAAAGCTTTTCCTCACCTATATTTGGAAGGTAGAAGAATGTTTGTTCACCTAGGAGGAAACTAGTTTTCCCATCAGTATTTTAATGTAATTCTGAGGGCTAAAAACAAAACAAAAACAACCCAATTTTTTAAAATTACTATTTTATAACTGATGTTACACAATGAGGACACCATGTTTTATTTTTTCCCCCCTCCTAATTCTGTGCATAAATTAAAAGAAAAAGCCATTTTAGGAACCACATAGAAAGCTTGAGTGTTCTATTTTCAAGATGTAATATTGTGCCAACATGAATTTAAAAATTCAAATATATATAGTTCTTGGACAAAAACGTTAGCAAATCTAACAATAGAATAAAGTTTTGACTGTTGTAATAAAATTTATTATAGCTTATGCTCAACTATATGAAGATGATGAGCATTGATTTTGTTTTCTGTATCCCAAAATGGTTATTTCTACTGTTGGGTCATTTCAATAAAAGCATTTTGGTCACATAGCAGCAATTACTTGCTTGTCTTTCTGCTTCTTCATTTTCTGACCTGTCTGTTCTTAAAGCATAAATCTTTAAATGAACTGTTCCTTAAAATATAGTTGAAACTAGAAAAATAATTTGTGAAATTAATGTATAAATATGGGAAATAAAATTATTCACTTAAGAGTGGATTAAAAATACAAAATCTCCCCACATATTTCTCATTAAACCAAAGCATATGAGACCAAAGAAGCTCTTCATGTTTTATAAACTCCTAATTTTCATGATACCTTCTAAGGAAGAGAAAGATGTGGCCTATATGAAGACTTGGAAAAATTATTACTTGGGTCAGAATGGAGGCTTGCTTTGGAAGCTTTACTTTGAGAAAGGCTAGTGCCCAAGAATCACTTTGTCAAAGGTAGGAAAAAATCATAATGCAAACAGATGACTACTGTTAGAGAGATGTATAATAATACTTTACTTTGTGTAGGACCTACATCTGAGGAATTTCAAGAGCATTACACAATAACTCATGGTTCCTTTCAAAATGCTTGTGACACAATTTGCAAGAATTATCCTCATCTTAGGGGATAAATTTACGGAGAAATGGCAGCACAAGTTGGTAAGTAACTTGTCAAAACAGTTGACAAAACAGTCAAAGCAGGTGACTGGTGAACAGGTATAAAATTGAGTCTGAAGGTTTGAGTCTACCAGTCTCCTACCTTATTCACTATATTGATGTTTAGAATTACTTACAATAATATCTTCTGCCTGAGGCAGCTCAAATACTAATGCAGATTGTTTTCTTGATATTCTACTTGATGGCCTATTGAAAGAATTACTTTACCAAGATGCTTGCATTGTGATACCACTTTGATACTTCATAATAATCCTATGTGGTATAAAGAATATTTAAACAAACCAACAAAAACTTACTATGGTAACACCCAGTCTTTTTCCTTTGTTATATATCATATTCTATATCCCTTTGTTGTCTAACTGCTATGTTGTGCTACTACCCATGGAACATACTAATGGCCATGCATAATTGATTCGGTGGCTTGGATTAGTTATGTTGGGTTAAGTCTGTCATGTGTCTTTCTGTAGGATGCTTTGGTTTGGTGAATGCATTATTAAACACTTAACCCACAGGAAGACTTAATATTAATAGCAGTAGATGCCTGATTTAAGCAAATGGAGTCTTCTTTTAAAGGGTTTGGAGCCAATGATTTTTTCTTTGTGTTTAGCATGTCAGTGTTTTTACCTGATTGGAAATGAGCCATGTACTTTTCTTAAAAGAACAGGAGTATGGTAAATTTAGATTTCACAATTTTGGTGGTTACCAAGGATTCTTGTTGCAGATGGCAGCCTAGGTAGTCTAGTTTCCATCTTGTCCTTAGTAAGGATTCTTAGGGTTCCATGTCCCTGATGCCATACAAATATAGTGCTATTGTTAAAGCTCATTTCTCATGACCCCAGTGTATTTTTTAAAATTGTTTTAATGAAATAAAATAATCAAAAGACACTTCATAGATAATTATTTTTCCTTGGCTCTAGAGCGTATCTGGTAATTGGGATATACATTGAAGAAAACCTAATATAAGATATGTAGTCAGAGGAGTGGGTATAGTTCAGTGGTTGAGCCCCTGCTTCCCATGTATGGAGTCCCAGGTTCAATCCTGGTACCTCCTAATATATATATATATATATATATATATATATTTTTTTTTTATATATATATATGTATATTCAGATGTTATTTCAAATGTTTATTTGGGCTAGGTTTGTGTCAGTGAGTAGAAAAGGGGGTGGTATTAAAGAGCTTGTGGTTTATCTCAGCTTTTCTGAATTTTTTTTCCATGCTGATGGAATAAAAAGGCAATAATTAATTTTATATCTTAACGAAGTGTGATACTTAATTTACATGCAAGAAAACCCTGTTCTGTGTGTAATTATACAAAAAATTTATTGGTGTTATTTTTGTTAAAAGGGAAATTTCTTGAGTTTTGGTGGCTCATTTTTTAAACCATAATTTTTATTTACCTGGAATTGCCCTTTCATCTTCATATCTAGTGTGGCAGAAATTTAGTTTAGTCTTTCTTGGCCATAAAGAAAAAAATTCTAGAATCCTTCAGTAATATGTTTTTCATACATTATTTTGAATATCCAAGTAATTTCTTTGTTAATATTCATGTTTAGTCTCATTTTATTCCTTTGCTAGGAATCATTAATATTTTGAAGTAACAAATTTTTTAGTTTTCCATCACTTTTTCTAATTACAAAAGTATTGCATATTCTTGGTAGAGAACTTGGAAAATATAAGTAAAAATAAAACTATAATGCAGCCATGCTCAGATAAATACTTTTGCTCTTTGGATATTTTTCTATACTCATGTTTCTGATTACAGATTGCGAACATGTTCTTGTATCTTAGCTTTTTTTCCTATAATATTTGGATAGTAATTTAGTATTTTCCCATATCTTAAAATACTGTTTAAGGCTGTTATTGATTAATATTTCATCATTTGGATGTACCAAGATATATTTGTTTTCCTATTTTTTTGAGTTTATTTCCCAATTTTTGTTTTAAGTGATGCTGCCATAAACATAACATCAATTTAGTCTTTGTTTACATCTGTTTCTTTAGGAAAAAGAATGTCTTTAATTTTAGGAAACCAAGAAGGAACGATAATTGCATTTATTTAAAAAAAATTAAGCACAGTTGTGTCACTTTACAAAGTTGATGTGTTCATAAGATATTTGTAAACGAAAGTTTAAAAACTGTCATTTGATAAGATTTTGAGAATAGTGTGGTGAATACTATTTAAGAATTTGGTAGAGATGATAAAACAAGTACACAAATAAGTAGAAATATATAAAAATGTGCTAAGTATTGTAAGGTGCATAAACAGGGTGCTTTATAGAGATGGATAGTATAACCATTTGGAATGAAATTGATTGTAGATGAGCTTCTTCGGAGGAAATAACAGATGAACTGTGGAAGGATTTATAGGATTTCTAGGAGGAATGAATGAGGCAGAGAGCTTTTTAGGTAAATCAGCTCTAACGGTGATTGGCAAATTTGAGGTTATTTAGGAAACAGTAGTCCAGTTAGCTAAAATGTCTGAGAATAGGGAGCCAAGATGGATAGGTAAAATTAAGGTGAGATTATAGATTTAAAGTAAGGATCTTGAATTTAATTTGGTTAATATCTGCTGATAGTTTGTAGTGGTAATTATCAGGGGTTTTTATAAAGGAGGGATTAAGGGGACAGAATTTGGAGGTAAAGAAATTAATTAGGCCATATAGTAGTCCTCTAAAACAAAGAAGGAGCAAGTAGATCAAGGAGAGATTAGGGAGGAGAAAGAATGAACAGGCTTTGGTAACCAGATGGTGGAAATGTAAGGGTAATGGGAGAAGCCAGGTATGATCCTAGGTGGATCAATTAATAGAAATAGGAAAACCAGGAAGAGGAGGAACGTTAACTCTGTTTTTTTTTTTTTTAGGAGGAGAAGTAAAAGATTCTGGTGAGGTGAATTTTGTTTTCAATTTGATGACAATACTGAGTGAACAGTATGAAATTCAGTACCTAGTGGGATAAGAAAGATCAGGGCTAAAGACATGAAGTGTTTGATTTCCAGTTTTGTTTTATCTTCATTTCAAAGTAGGCTAGTATTAATATTTTGATTATGTTTTTTCATCATTTGTAACACATGTTCACAACAATGCAGGGTGGTGGTGGAGTGATAGATGGGAATCATCCTCCATGCTATGCATGATTGTTTTGTAAACTCACAACTTTTCTAATTAAGAAAAAAAAGTAGGCTAATATTCCAGCCAAAAATTTCTTTCTAGTTCCAACTTACCAACTATTTAATAATATTTAATTTTATGCCTTTGGGAAACTGTTTAAAGTACCTGGTGTAAATTTAAGGTGACCTACATGATCTAGTTCATCTGTTTCGTAAACTTAAATTTTTTTATATAGATAAAATTGAAACCTCTGTTTAGGTGGAACTATTTGATAGCCTGCTTTATTTGAATTTTATTAATAAGTTCGTTAGCTTATTATTTAGTTGACACATACCTGTTAATTACTATGTTTGACTTCATTACAAAGCTTTTGAAGTTACAAAGATGCAGTCACATAGAAGTTGCTTTTGATTCCACTAGTGGTTGAAATAATTGTAACTATAAATTGGTTATGTGCTGGCAGTATAGGCAAGAGCTCCTGGGAAATATTTGAGATAATGCTGTTGCTACTGTGAAAGGGAAATGGAAGTGGGAGAAAAGAACAGGGTAAGATTAAAACATATAAGAGGGTCTAAGGAGCAGAATTTAGAGTATCTGAAAACAACTGGAGGAAGTTTAGCTATTTTATCTATAAGTCATTGGAAGTTTGTGACTTTTTTTTTTTTTCTTTTAGGATGGCATGATAATAGATGAGAGCTTAGATTGCTTCCCACAATATTTATATATTCTCTGCAATTGCAATTGAGAGTAAAGGGGAAAGGGACTATCTAGAAATTGGTATGGCAGTGTATTGGGAGAAGAAAGATATCCACCTCATAATTGGAAATAAATTTAATAATGAAATAGTGTTTAGAATACGTTCTTATTTAGATACTAGAATGCTGACATTTAAAAATAATGGGCAGAGAGAAGGAAAAAGAATAGCAGCTATGTATGGCAGGGGAAACAGATTGAGCGGTGATAAGTTTTATTTGTTTTTTGTTGTTATTATTATTGGAATATTGAATGCTGTAAGAATGATTGAAGTGACAAATGCACACATGATTACACTGAATACCATTGACTGTACGCTTTGGATGGATTTATGTTTTATTAATACGTGCCAATAAAATTGATTTGTTAAAAAAAAATAATGGGCACCCACCATTATGTGCCAGGTACTGTGCTAAATCCCTTATACATTATGCAAAAATTGCACTACCACTCTTCAGAGTACATAATACAACAGTTTTAAAAGTGATTAAAATAAAACTTTAAGACGTTAAATAACTTGCCCAAAATCAAAACCAAAAAGTAGTGGTGGTAAGAACCAATTTGAAGAACAGTGGAAGAAAAGGCACCATTTATAATAACGAGAAAAAAGATAAACTAACCCAGGAATGAACTAATAAAAAATGTGCCAGGCCTATATGAAGACTTGAAGCATTACTAAAGCTCACAAAATACTTGAACAAATGGAAACAATATTTGTGGAAGGAACCCTATCCACATAAAACATAAAGATGTCAATTTTCTGAAACTCAGTTTGTAAATTTAATGTGATCCTAATTAAAATACCAATTTGTTCTTTGTACAACTAGAAAAATGGATTCTAAAGTTCATATGGAAAAACCAGTAGATTGGAAAACTGAAAAATTAGAGTTATAATATATTAAACTGAATATTAATGTATTTTAATTTTAAAACTGGCTCATAAATTGACAGGTAAACCTGTAAAATGGAATATAAAGACCAGACATAGACCCAAATCCTCTTAAACCAATGGGGAAAAGATTTAAGTGGGGGAGTATTCAATAAATGGTCTTGGAATAAGTAGTAGGGCCAACTAGGGAATGAAAAAAAGATTTCATATTTCTTTCCATGTATATGTAGATACATTCCAATTAGATCAAATGTTTAAATGCAAAAACCATGATAAATGTACTTAAAGAAAACATGGATAAATTCATCTATTATTTTTGTATAAGGAGAGTCTTTCTAGCTGAAATGTGAAATGCATAGAAGAAAAGATAAAATACATAAAAATAAAAACAATTTTGCTAGACAGGAATCACTGTAAACAAAGTTAAAAGACAAATGAAAAAATACTTGACTCATATTACAAAGGGCTAATCTCCCTCATATAAAGCACTCCTAGAATTTGAGGAAGAGAGAAACAGTCCAGTTGCAAAGTGGGCAAAATTATGAACAGACAGTTCGCAGAAAAAGAAATATTAATGGCTCTTAAATGAAAAGCTCTTTAACCACATTCATATTAAGAGAAATGTAAAAGATTACACTGAGGTGCCTTTTTTTTCCCCCCTAATATCAGGTTAACAAAAATCCTTAAGGTTGATACACTTTTGGCAACAGTATCAGGAAACACATATTCATGTTGTTGGTATTAGTGTAAACTGATAAACCTCTATAGAGAGTAATTTGCTAGCATGTGGCAGAATTACAAATGCATATATCCTTTAAGCTATTTCATTTTTGGGAAATTATATGATAGGTATACTTATACAAAGGATGTCTGTACAAGGTTATTAATTGCAACATTGTTTATACTAGCAAAAGATTAGAAATAACCTTCTGTCACTTGAGAACTGGTAAAATAAATAAATTTTGGTCTACCCATTCAATGTAAAGTATTTAGCTAGCTGTGAAAAGAATAAAGGAATTCTTTGTGCAGTGATATGGAAAGGTCTGTAAAAAGATTAAGTAAAAAGAGCAAGGTGCAGAACATTGTATAGAAAGCCATATTTTGAGTAAAAAAATGGAAAAATATACATTTATATTTATTTATAGATACATTTAAAAAAAAAACCTGGCAGGATACACACAACTAGTAACAGTGGTTACTTTTGGTGCAGAGGTGGGAAGAGAAGGGGTAAGAACTAGATTAATGGAGGACATGGATGGTAAGTAGACTTTGCATTGCATACCTTTTTCAGAACCATGTAAATATATTACTTGTTTAAGTATATATATATGACGGATAGGCTCAGAAATTAGTGTGTTTGGACACAAATTCTGGCTCTATTGCTTATTGGCTGTGCTATCTTGGGCATGTTGCTTAGCCTCTCTGTGCCAACGTTTTCTGCCCTGAAAATTTAGAATAATTATGCCAAACTCCTAGGGTTGTTGTAAGGATTAAGATAACACATGTAGTGCACAGAACAGTGCCTGGCATATGATGAGTACTTGATAAATGTTTACTTAAAGGAAAAAAGCTATTAATATTAGAGTGGGAATTTAAATTTAGAGACTACCTTATGCTAAAGTTAGGTGCTAAAGCTGTTTCCGTATTTGCCTCCAGATAGACAATACATACCTTTTCATTTACAACTGAAGTTTAGGCATTTATTCATTAAATGAGTGTCTTCCTACTATGTCCCAGACACTTTCATGCTAGGCATGAAAGAACTTGTTTACCTTTAGTCTTCAATTCTCTTATTGGAGCTCTTTTAAAGATTATGCTAAAACTTTAAAAATGTTTGTGATATTTAGAGGTAATGCTGTTTTGGAGCAAGATATAAAATGAACTGGATTCCTTCACCTTCAGACTTTAAGGATATAATGATATGAAAAAATAAAAGAATGAACAATACATTCTTTTTTGTTCTTGTGAGAAGTCTATAAATGATGGAAGTTAGATTTGTCAATTTTTAAAAAGTTATTGAATAATTAGAAAGTATAGTTTCTGTACTGATACTTTGAGAAACACAGACATTTGAATAAATAGTACTTATTCAGATACTAAACCCTGCCCCTCCCAGAGTGATGAACTGATCTTGAAATATTTATTGTTAAATTTAAAATAAATGCATTTTAGCACACCTTTCTGCTCATATTTTGAGTTTGCTGTTATTTTCACACCAACCTGCCTAAATTTTTTTTACCTAGTATATAAATATGCTATTCATAAAACAGTATAGCCAACCATTTATGCAGTGTTTGACTATGGGAGATCAAGAAAGACAAATACGCGTATTTCTGAGGTACAATTAATTGTGGAGAAGAGTACGGCACATTTTATATGGAAACCATTGTAGTGTAAGCAAATTCTCTCCAAAACAAACTACAAAAACAGCTCTTCTTCCTTGTTACTATTGCTATTTCTTCCTGAACTAAGTTAGGTTCAAACTTTAGATTCACCCTAGGTCTATTTCCTTGTCCATTGATGCAGTTCCCAAATCTTAATCTTTTTTGAAGAACTCTCATGTTCAGTTTTTCATTTCCTTTGCAAATGGCTAAATATGTGACATTGAGTCAGTTAATTTAAACTCTTGGACCTTTAGTTTTCTCCTTTGTCAATCAAAAAAATGTTTTCATAGTTAGTCCTTTACTAGTCTATGTGAGAACTGTGGCAATAACTTTCTAACTTGGTACCCCTGCTCCAATCCATCCTTCCTGTTAATTCTGGGTTAATCTTTATAAGGCATATTTCCATTTCTAGCTCTTGAATATTGCCCAGTTTAAGTACCATCTCTTTCATTACTGGTCACTCTTGTGAGAACTCAAGTTAACACCCTTTTTATAGCACCAAGCACAGTACCTGGCATGCAGTAAATTAATAAATTGCATTGTTATCTTATTATTATTTGGATAAATACCTTCCCTACCATATCATTTTTTGGAGGTTAGAAACTTGTCTTAAATACATCTGTATCACTGTAGTGAAAACATTGGTGCACACAGAAGGAATACAGAGAAGGAACTTGGATGTTTGTTGACTGAGCAGATATTCAATGTATTTTATTGGGTGTGCCTCGAGAAGGGAAGATCATAGATAGACTCTTGTTTTAATGAGCTTGATGGTCATCAACTACATTATAACCAAATTAAAAAAACTTAAAACTATACTAGTGTATCCTAAAGGTTTCATTCTTGCTTGTCTTTAAAAAAAAAAAAAAAAAAAAAAAGTGAAAATAAAGCAGATATTTGATTGATACTATATCATGTTGGAATCTTTGTATTTCACCTTTATCTCTCCCTTTCCTCTTCAAGGAACTTAATTGCACCTGATCCTAGAGCCAGAAAATACTTTTTTTCAAGAAAAATAATGTAAAACCCTAAGGATTTATATGATTATATGTATATTTTGAAAATAAGTTATTAAAAATACAATACCGTGTTACTTTTAAATATTACTAACAAAAGGACAACAGTTCATTAAATAGGGAAATGTTTGTACCATGTTGCTTTTATCTGTGAAATGGGGATGATGGTACCCCTGCCTAATGGTGTTATGAGGATTAAATGAGATTAAATGAGTAAAGTGCTTAGCACAGTGCCAGGCACATAATAAGCTCTTTTTTTTTTTTTTTTTTAACTGTAACTGTAGATAGATATATTAAAGAGGAACTTGTGAACATATCTATTATAAATAATTTCTTAATCTAGTTAGTTGTATATCCATATAAACCTTATTTTTTTGTGGACTGTCAACTTAATACATGTAGGTTATTCATGCCCATTTTATCAGGAACTCATTAAAATATTTTCTTGACTTTGGGCTGTACCAGTCCAAATTCCTGTTGGTAATTATTGGTAAAATTTTACAGAATAAACTTACTCATTTTACTTTTTGATACTTTATTTTTGTTTCTTTAATTCTTAATTTGTTTTACAGTTTAAATTTCTTTTTTTTTTTTAGGAGGTACCTGAAATTGAACCCAGGTCCTCATACATGGGAAGCAGACACTCAAACTACTGAGCTACCACCACTCCCCAATGTTTTAGAATATATTGTGTGGTCATATTATGTGCACTATATTAGAGATCCTTTAAAAAGTGACAGTAAACAATTTCAGTTTAGGTATAACTAAGTGTATCCTCAAGTGAAGTAGTTTTATTTGTTATCTCTATAACAAAATTAGCAATACGATTATTTAAAGTAAAAAAAAAAAAAAGTTAAGCAATACAATCTTATTTATTCATTGCTGCTATTCATTAATTGATGCTATTCACTAATCCCAAGTGATTGTCCTCATCTTCAGAAAGCCAGAATTGTAAAATGCCTCAACTATATGTTGTTGTTTAATTGAACAATTAAAGAGCAATAAAAGAAGAAAAAAGCTATTTTTGTAGATAACTGGTGTTAACAATTTTAGTATATATATTTTTCTGTCTTTTTCTCTGCATATATACTGGAATTCTGTGTAGCATATTTTAATACATGGGCTTAAGTAAGTGTACTTTGCATTACTGTAAGTTATTAAAAAGAAGAGGAAACATCTACTACTGAGGCATGGAAGACAAAGGGTTTTGAAATTTAAGCTCTTTTAGCAGTAAACATTTACTAAAGAGTTGAAATGCTGCCTCTTTAAAATAGCTATTTAACAGAGGATATTCCTTCTGAACTCAGTATTGTCATTGTTATCATCCTAGCTGTGCTTGATGCTCTTCGTATTGTTTTCATAACTTCAACATAAAGCAGCAACAAAGATTTTTGTTCTCTGTAAATCACTGATAGTTGTGCAGATTTTGTTGAGGCTAAAAAGTATTTTATTTTTTAATTATTTTATTTTTATTTTATTGTAAATACACCTAGAACTTCTTGGAACTCATTGACCATGTTAAGAATTAAGGTTATTGACTTGCATCAGGATTGGAATGTACTTTTTTTTTTTTTTTGGCTTTAGTCTTTTTTTTTTTTAAGGCAACTTCTTTTTTTGTTTCTTTTTTTATTTTATTTTTTAAGGATTTATTTATTTATTTACTTTTATCCATTTTTACACCCCTTCCCCCTCCCCCCCATTTTTGCTGTTTCTGTGTCCATTCGCTGGGCAACTCTGTGTCCATTTTCTGCCCTCTCTTCTCATCCTTCTCCTCCTGTCTTCACTGGGATTCAATCCTTGGAATCTCTGATGTAGGAGAGAGGCATCCTGCCCGCGCAACCTTAGTTGCTGGTTTTTCGGTGCGTCTCATCTTGCCTCTCCCTTGTGTCACTCTCCTATTATGTCATCATCTTGCTGTGTGGCTCGCGGGAACTGGTGGTGCGCCCGCGCACAGGGCCTGGCGGCCCACGCACCTTCTATATATTTTTAAAATTTTTACCAGGAGGTCCCGGGGATTGAACCCAGGTCCCTCCATATGGGAGATGGACGCCAACCAGATATAGCCCCCTGCTATATCTCTTAAGGTTGACCAGAGATACCTAGAGTTACAGTCTTTTCCCATACATGATGGACATATAATAAATCAGGCTTAGTTTATCACCAGCATTCTAAAAACCAGACCTAGGGAGGAAAACGAGGTCTGGGGACACATGCATGGTTTCTAATATAGCGAATGTTTAGCCCACACTGATTATCACAGAATCAGGACAGTGAGAATATTCGCATGGAATGTACTTTTATACCAGATAGTCCCTAATTTATAAATGGATTTTTTTTTTTTTTAAACTTTGAATGTTTTCTTTTGCCTTTGGAAAGATAATAGGTTTTCAAACCAATTGTATTTAAAACACATTATACCTAAGTACATTTAACTGACCTCTATAACATTCATTATAGAAAAACTCATTTGAGTTTTAAATTTGGATGCCAGAAATTTATCTCCATTGCCTGTCCTGACTTGTTTAGCTCTTTTGCTTTTCCAGTACCAGAAACATTAGGGTAGATATTTGTGCGTAGCGTTTATTTAACTGTATATCAATGTTTTAAAGGTAAACATTATCTGACTGTAGCCTCTGTTTCCTAGTTAAGGAAATCTATCACTCTAGATTATTTTTCCCCAGTATTTTGATTTTGGGAAACAGGACATTTATTCCCATGGTGTTCAGGGTTATTTACCATTTGGGGACTTATTATACCTTAATAAACAAAACAAAAAACATCTTTTATTTTTTCTGATTACCAGAATACTACTACATGTATTTTCTTTTTTTTTAAGTTATAGAAATGTATGATTTAAAAAATGAAAGTGACAATTTTGCCATACCCTGAAGGTGACTTAACTGTTTTTAAGTTTCCTATTACAAGGTTTAGAATTGTAATACATACTGCCAACTTGCTTTCCAAAAATAAGATTTTTTTGCTTATATTTTAGAGATTATTTAGACAAGTGTGTCTAGTCAATTTTCTGTGACTACATCTTTTGCCTTTCTTTTTTTTTACTTTTTGGTGTAGAAATAATGTAATTGTAAACTAGAAACTTTTATAAATTTCAAAATTAGGTTTATTAGGGCCTGAATTAACCAGTAAAAGTTAGTTCTTTCTGTGGTCACCTTTAAACACATGGGTGGCGATATTTGGTTAACTTCACAGGAATGTTTTAAAAATATTTTTAAAAGATTTAAATATCTATACATAAAAGAGAATACAAAGTAACATGGTAATGTTTTTATTTTCCCTCAAAGAGGTGTTTTAGAATTTTTAATAAGATACAACTTTTAGGAGATGCTAATTGTGAATGTTATTAATGATGTTTCTATAGCATTACCTTTATACACAAAAGAGAACACATTATTTAATGTTAGTTTTCTTTGTTTACAAGGTTCTTAGAGCATATTTTATGATTCTATATTATTATCAGATTTAAACCCTGTTTAGCAAAAGACTCCAAATAGACCATATTGTGTATTTTGTAATTGGTTTTCTTAAAAGTAATGTTCATATGTACAGTTACTAAATCAACCTGTTCATAGCCCAGAATTGAATTTAGATTTTCTGACTATATCCTAAACTTAGATAAGCAACTATTTTGTTTTAAAATTCTTTGAATGAGTCCCCTGTGCAAATTGGACCAGCTGATTATTTTCTATATTATGATTGACCCTGATATAAGGTATGAATCAGGGTCTTGATAAGTCTGGTGAATTATGCTTGTATAAAATAGAGGAAACAAATTTTAGTAGCATGTGTAAGGGACTTTTTTTTATTTAATTAATTTTGCTAAAAATTTTAATTCATTAAATTGCTCATTATTGTTGTAGTGTCTGTCTAGAACAAGAGACATGATTGTCTCATTTTACTCTGAATGGGTAAGCCCAATCTAAGAGTATGTAAGTTTACCACAATTTAGCCCTCATTGTACCTTAGAGTCCATTGGACCTAGGGTTTTGGTGTTTTCTTTTCTTTTTTCTTTTTTTCTTTTTTTTTTTTTTGAGATGTTCTATTTATTTATAATATTTATTTATAAGGATTGATACTTCATAACTTTTTTCCTTCTGTCTTGAAAGAATAAAGAGAAAATGTATGTTGTCTTTTTTTAAACAGAAAATACTCAATTCTATCTTGCTTTTACCATATAGGCCCATGGGATCCTTTTATAAGTTTAAGATACATTGTAGGATCTTAGTGATCTTAGTTTACCTATATCTTGAGACATTTTGCTGTTTGATGATCCTAGGAATTATTACTCACCAGTTATTCCCAATAATACAAAAATTAGAAAGACTAATAAGAAAATGGAAGAATGATGGGATTTCCTGGGAGGATGATGAAATAGTGAAAAAATTGTCAATATTTAGTATCTTTCTATTTTTATTTAGCATCATACAGAGTATTACATGATCTTTTAAAAAGATTGAGTCTGGAGTCACCATCTTTGTAGCTTTACTTTTATTTTTTGTGGCATTTATTCAGAATTTTTCATTGCTGGCAATATTGGCAAAGAGAAGAAAATTGATAGAGGAAGCCCTTCCACAATTATTTGATACCTTAGAAGATGAGTGCAGAGTGAGCACCACTCTATACTTTTATGATTGTGAAATAAAGTCCTAAGAATCTTGGGTATGATGATATGCTAGTTGAGTTTATACAAACTTGAGAACTGAACAATATATTTCTAAGGTCCCAGAGGAAAGTAGGGTATTATTATTTTGTTGGTCATTCAACAGGAAGGACTTCATCTTGTAGTAGTTTGCGAAAAGAACATATACCTATCCTGTGTTGCTAAATAGCATTGTTAATTCTTTTATGATGTTTGTGCAGCAAAATTTACTTCATACAGGTTGTAAATGAACAAGTGCTAAAGTCACGTGGGCGCAGGAAGGTGATTGGAAGGAAATAGATGATGTATAAATGAAAAAAAATTATTAGGTTTATCATTTTAATTGTTTTTTATAAATCTGAAAAGGAAAACGTTTTGCAATTATGAAGGGAAGAAGTTGGCCATTTCCTCCCTCCAAATGATGTGCCATCAGAGCTTTCAAAAATACTGTATTTTAACAGTGCAAGTGTCAAGAAGAACCAGAAGTAATGATGAACTAGAACTTATTAGAGATGTGTTTGAAATCTGATATCAGTAATTACAAGATGAATATTTCATCTCTTTAACTCTTTATCTTCTTTGCTGTTATTCCTATCCCTGACATGTATAAATGCATTTTCTTCTTTCCCAAGGCAATCTCCTCCACATATGTTGTTATTGACTTTTTGTGACTCCCCAAACTAAATGTTCCTTTTCTTTCCTTCAAGAGAAATACTCTGAGCCATAAGTACTTTTTAAAAACTTTTATATGAATATTTTGAAACAAAAGTTGAAAATATAGTTAATGTTTTGTCATTTTAAAAATCTATAAAAAAATTTTTTTTAAGATACCTTTTTACTTCTGATTTACAGTTGACTCTAATGGTCATTTGCTTGTTAATGAGCTTGCTTGGCAGGTTTTTCATTTGTTTTCTGTCTTTTTCCTTATATTTTCATATCCCTCCTAAATTTGAATGAATTCAGTTTCCTCTAATCCCACCCTCTTCTCACTGTTTGATTAGCCTTGAAAGGCAGATGTAGCTTGGTAAGTAAAAATAAACATTAATAGAGTTAGCAGTGTCTATAACATAGTAACCCCTCAATAAATGTTAGCAGTTAGATTTGGCATAAATTCAGTTTTTCTTGTCTTTCCCACCCAGGCCTTATTGAACCAGACTTTTCTAATGGATTTCCCCCCCCCTTATGTTTGTTTTGCTGGGCTCTTTATTTCCTCTTATTCTTTTTTCAATTTTTTTTTTTTTTTTTTTGAGGTACTGGGGCACCCTGGACCTCATGTGGGAAGCTGGTGCTCAACCACTGAGCCACACTTTTGCTCCCCTGAGTTGGTTTTTTTGTTTGTTTGCTTGTTGTTTGTGTTTTTGTGTTTTAGGAGGCACCAGGAACCTCCCATGTAGGAAGCAGGCACTCAGCTGCTTGAGCCACATCTGCTCCCTGCTTGTTTGTTTTTGCTCGATGTCTGCTCGTTGTTTGTCTTCTTTAGAAGGCACTGGAAACTGAACCTGGGACCTCCAATGCGAGAGGTGGGCACTTAATTGCTTGAGCCATATCCATTCCCCTGACTCGCCTTGTGAAGGCCATCTGATTTGTGTGTTCAACCAGAATTTGACTTGTGAAATATCTCAGTATATCATTGACCTGACTTCCTAGCATACTGGGGAAATATGGCTGAGGTTATTCATTTTGATGTGCATTTGGAAAAAAACTAATTGAAAAAAATTGCACAGAGAAATTATTAGTGTGTATTTCTTGGCCGAAAAGCCTACTAATTAAATACTATTCACAAGTCATACAACTTTATTGAGCTGCTTTAATGATGTATTTATGAAGTAGTTTTGCATTTTCAAAATAGGTATCCTTGGTAATACAGGGCTAAAATTCTGGTGGTGATCCTCAGGCTTTGTTCACTTTTTATTCTTTCATCTTTCAGCTCCTCAGAGTGGATGATTTCAGTGGTCTTTTAAGTTCATTGATTCTTTTGCCATCTACAGTCTGCTGTTGGTCTTCAACTGTTTGGTTTCTTTTCATAGTTTACATCTCTTTATTGATAGTCTCTTCATGTTCCATCTTTCATTTTCCTGTTTTCCTTTAGTTCTTTATCCATGTTTACTTTAAGCCCCTTGAGCATATTTAGGACCATTTTTTAAAAGTCTTTGTCATCCCAGGTCTGATTCTCCTCATTTGCTAGTTTGTGATGTTTTTGTGTACTTCACTTTTTTTTTTTTTTTTCATCTTTTCATGTGTTTATTGGCCATTCTGTTTCCAATCTGTGAGTTGCCAGCATAGATTTTTTATATATATATATATATATATATATATATTTTTTAACTTTATTTTGCACATTTAATAATTGAAAACAAAAGCAATAAAAAACTAAAAAGTAAACACAGATGAATAAATATATACATTTCTCAATTAAATGTAATGGATACATGTAAATTTTTTTGTTTTGTTTTTTGTTTGTTTTTTTTGTTTTTCTGTGTGTGGGAATCAAACAATATATTACACAATATATTTGGTTCATAGTAATGCATTCATACAGTATTTGTCCTTTTGTGTCTGGCTTGCTTCACTCAACATAATGTCCTCCAGATTCATCCATGTTGCCATATGCTTTATGACTTCATTTCTTCTTACAGCTGCATAATATTCCATCGTGTGAATAGACCACAGTTTGTTTATCCACTCATCTGTTGATGGACACCTGGGTTGTTTCCAACTTTTGGCAATGATGAATAATGTGACTATGAACATCGGTGTGCAGATGTCTGTTGGTGTCACTGCTCTCAGTTCTTCTGGGTATATACCCAGTAGTGGTATTGCAGGGTCACGTGGCAAGTCTATATTCAACTTCTTTAGAAACTGCCAAACAGTCCTCCATAGTGGCTGTACCATCCTGCATTCCCACCAACAGTGAAGAAGTGTTCCTATCTCTCCACATTCTCTCCAACACTTGTTGTTCTCTGTCTTTTTAATAGTGGCCATTCTGATAGGTGTGAAATGATATCTCATTGTAGTTTTGATTTGCATTTCCCTAATCATGAGTGATGCTGAGCATTTCTTCATGTGTTTTTTTGCCATTTGTATTTCTTCTTCGGAGAAATGTCTATTCAAGTCTTTGTTCCATTTTTTAATTGGGTCATTTGTCTTTTTATTGTTGAGCTGTAACATCTCTTTATATATCCTGGATATTAAACCCTTATCAGATATGTGATTTCCAAATATTTTTTCCCATTGAGTCGGCTGCCTTTTCACCCTTCTGACAAAGTCCTGTGAGGTGCAAAAGTGTTTAATTTTGAGGAGGTCCCATTTATCTACTTTTTCTTTTGTTGCACGTGCTTTGGGTGTGAAGTCCAAGAAACCACCACCTACTACAAGGTCTTGAAGATGTTTCCCTACATTTTCTTCTAGTAGTTTTATGGTCCTGGCTTTTATATTTAGATCTTTGATCCATTTTGAGTTGATTCTTGTATAGGGGGTGAGATAGGGTTCCTCTTTCATTCTTTTGGTTATAGATATCCAGTTCTCCCAACACCATTTGTTGAAGAGACTGTTTTTTTCCAATCAGCGTGGGCTTGGTAGGTTTGTCAAAAACCAGTTGACTGTATAGGTGAGGGTTTATTTCTGGATTCTCAATTCTATTCCACTGATCGATATGTCTGTCTTTATGCCAGTACCATGCTGTTTTGACCACTGTAGCTTTGTAATATGTTTCAAAGTCAGGCAGTGAAATTCCTCCCACATTGCTCTTCTTTTTTAGAATACTTTTGGCTATTCGGGTGCACTTAGCCTTCCAGATGAATTTGGTAATTGCCTTATCTAATTCTGTAAAGTAAGCTGTTGGGATTTTGATTGGTATTGCATTGAATCTATAAATCAGTTTGGGCAAGATTGACATCTTCACGATATTTATTCTTCCAATCCATGAACACGGAATGTCTTTCCATTTGTTTAGGTCTTTTTAAATTTCTTTTAGCATTGTTTTGTAGTTTTCTGCATATAGGTCCTGTACTTCTTTGGTTAAATTAACTCCTAGGTATTTGAGTCTTTTTGTTGCTATTGAAAACGGAACTTTCCTTCTGATTTGCTCCTCAGATTGTTCAGTACTAGTGTACAAAAACATTACTGATTTTTGCATGTTGATCTTATATCCTGCCACTTTGCTAAACTCATTTATTAGTTCAAGTAGTTTTGTTGTGGATACTTCAGGATTTTCTAAATACAGGATCGTGTCATCCACAAACAGTGAGAGTTTTACTTCCTCTTTTCCTATTTGGATGCCTTTAATTTTTTTGTCTTGTCTAATTGCCCTAGCTAGAACTTCTAGTACAATGTTGAATAACAGTGGTGACAGTGGGCATCCTTGTCTTGTTCCCGATCTTAGGGGGAAAGCTTTCAACCTTTCCCCAATGAGTATGATGTTGGCTGTGGGTTTTTCATATATGCCTTTTATCATATTGAGGAATTTTCCTTTTATTCCTATCTTTTGAAGTATTTTTATCAAAAAAGGATGTTGGATTTTGTCGAATGCCTTTTCTGCATCTATTGAGATGATCATGTGTTTTTTTTCCTTCAATTTGTTAATGTAGTGTATTACATTGATTGATTTTCTTATGTTGAACCAGCCTTTGCATACCAGGAATAAATCCCACTTGGTCGTGATGTATAAGTCTTTTGATATGCTGTTGGATTCGATTTGCAAGTATTTTGTTGAGAATTTTTGCATCTATGTTCATGAGAGAGATTGGTCTGTAATTTTCTTTTCTTGTGGAATCTTTATCTGGCTTTGGTATTAGGGTGATGTTGGCTTCATAAAATGTGTTGGGTAATTTTCCGTCCTCTTCAGTTTTTTGGAAGAGTTTAAACAGGATTGGTGTTAATTCTTTTAGAAATGCTTGGTGGAACTCACCTGTGAAGCCATCTGGTCCTGGACTTTTCTTTGCTGGGCGATTTTTGATGACGGATTCAATCTCCTTAATTGTGATTGGTTTGTTAAGTTCTTGTATTTCTCGTTGTGTCAGTGTAGGTTGGTTATGAGTTTCTAGAAATTTGTCCATTTCATCCAGGTTGTCTAGTTTGTTGGCATATAGTTTCTCATAATATCCTCTTATGATTCTTTTTATTTCTGTGAGGTCATTTGTAATTTCCCCCCTTTCATTTCTGATTGTATTTATTTGCATCTTCTCTCTTTTCTTCTTTGTTAGTCTAGTGAGGGGTTTGTCAATTTTATTGATCTTCTCAAAGAACCAGCTTTTGGTTTTGTTGATTTTCTCTATTGCTTTTTTGTTCTCATTTTCATTTATTTCCGCTCTAATCTTTATTATTCTTTCCTTCTTTTTGCTTTGGGATTGGTTTGCTGTTCTTTCTCTAGTTTCTCAAGTTGTTCAGTTAAATCTTTGAGTTTAGCTCTTTCTTGTTTCTTAATACAGGCATTTAGGGCTATAAATTTCCCTCTCAAGACTGCCTTTGCTGTATCACATAAGTTTTGATATGTTGTGTTCTCATTTTCATTTGTCTCAATATATTTACTGATTTCACTTGCAATTTCTTCTTTGACCCACTGAATAGGAGTGTGTTGTTCAGTCTCCACACATTTGCAGATTTCCTTTTTTCCTGTCTGTTATTGATTTCTAGTTTCATTCCATTATGATCTGAGAAGGTGCTTTGTATAATTTCAATCTTTTTATATTTATTGATAGCTGTATTGTGACCTAACATGTGGTCTATCCTGGAGAAAGATCCATGGGCAGTTGAGAAGAATGTATAACCCGCTGAGTTTGGATGCAGTGTTCTGTATCTGTCTGTTAGGTCTAACTTGTTTATCATATTGTTCAATCTTCCTTGTTGATCTTCTCTCTAGTTGTTCTATCTAATGATGTGAGAGGGGTGTTGAAGTCTCCGACGATTATTGTAGAAATGTCTATTTCTCCCTTCAGTTTTGCCAGAGTTTGTCTCATGTATTTTGGGGCACCCTGGTTAGGTGCGTAGATATTTATGACTGTTATATCTTCCTGGAGGATCGTCCCTTTTATTAATATATAATGGCCTTCTGCACCTCATCACTTTTTTGCATTTGAAGTCTGTTTTGTCTGATATTAGTATAGCTACCCCTGCTCTTTTCTGTTTACTATTCGCGTGGAGTATCTTTTTCCAACCTTTTACTTTCAGCCGGCTTGTATCCTTGTGTCTGAGATGAGTTTCTTGTAAGCAGCATATGGATGGCTCATGTTTTTTTATCCATTGTCAGCCTGTATCTTTTGATTGGGGAATTTAATCCATTCACATTCAATGATATTACTGAAAATGCACTATTTATTTCCTCCATTTTATTCTTTAGTTTTCATATGTCATCTTATTTTTGTCTTTCTTTTTACTCTTTTGGTTATCCTTTCTGGTTTTCTTTCTTCTATACTCTCCTCCAAGCTTCTCTCTCCTGTCTTTTTCTTTCAGGTTCTAAGGCTTCCTTTAATATTTCCTGCAAAGGTGGATTCTTTTTTGCAAACTCTCTTAGTTTCTGTTTGTTTGTGAATACTTTATATTCACCTTCATATTTGAAGGACAGTTTTGCTGGGTAAAGAATTCTCGGCTGGCAGTTTTTCTCTTTCAGTTTCCTAATTGTATCATACCACTGTCTTCTCGCTTCCATGGTTTCTGAAGAGAAATCTGCACAAAGTCTTACTGGATGTCCTTTGTACGTGATCGTTTGCTTCTCTCTTGCTGCTCTGAGCATTTTCTCTTTATCTTTTACATTTGACATTCTGAATAATATGTGTCTTGGCATAGGTCTATTTGGATTTATTCTTATTGGGGTACAGTGTGCTTCTTGGACATGAAAGTTCATTTCTTTCGTGAGAGTTGGGAAATTTTCAGCTATTGTTTCCTCAAATACTCTTTCTGCCCCTTTTCCTTTCTCTTCTCTTTCTGGAACTCCAATGACAAGTATGTTCTTGCGTTTTGTGTTGTCATTCAACTCTCTGAGCCCTTGCTCAATTTTTTCCATTCTTTTCTCTCTCTGTTCTTTTCTCTCTTCAATTTTAGCTGCTCTGTCTTCAGTATCACTTATTCTTTCTTCTATCATTTCGAGTCTGCTGTTGTATGCTTCAAATGTATTTTTGACTTCACCTATTGTGTCTTTCATTCCCATGAACTCCGTTACTTTTCTGTCCATGATTTCAAATTCTTCTTTACATTCGTGCAATGACTTCTTGATGTCATTGATCTCTTTAACTATATTCTCTTTCATCTCATTAATTTGATTTTGGAAATGTGTGCTCATCTCACTGATTAGTTCTCTCAAATTCTGCATCTCTTCTGGGACTTTGCTGTATTCCTTTTCTTGGGCCATGTCTTCTATTTTCTTAGTATGGCTCGTAATTTTTTGCTGGTGCTTAGGCATCTGGTTAGTTTGTATTTTACTTAGATGCTCTATCTCTTTCTCTTTTATGGGGTTTTAGTGGCAGGAGGCTGTGAGTTACCACAGCTCTTTGATTTTTGGCTCAACCTTGATTGTTAGGATTGTTCTGCTGGTTGCTCAAAACTGGGCACTGGACCCAGTAATTGGTTGTAGAGTCGTTTCCTAGGGCCTTGGGCAGGGAGGTTATAGAGGCCAGGAAAAGACTCTCTTATTAATTTTCTTATGTGTACTTCCTTGGTCTGCCAGGAGATGGCGCTTGTTGGCTACTCTCAATTCAATGCCTGGTCGGAGCGTATTTGTTGTGACACAGACCAGATCAATGTGGTAGAGCTTCCTGTCTGGGGGCTAGGAGCCCTGTGATTCAAACTTTCTGAGACAGTTCTCCAGACTTCTCTCGCAGCGCCCCCCTTTTCCCAGCTAGGAAATATTTCTACTCCCTTCTGAATCCTCAACAATCAGTCCCTGTTAGTAGAGGAGGAGATAGGGAGGTTTGTATATCTTTAGCCCCTTGCAGGCTCCAAGGCAAACAATGGCGCAGCCCCACCCAGCCTGGAAGGGCTCTGGGGACAGGGCAGACCAAACCTGGGAGTCCAAAGCAGGGTCAGCCCCAGGCTCTCTCTCCCTTCTCTGGTGGTGTCCTCAACAATTAGTCCAGGCTAGAAGAGAGGGAGGTCGCGAGGATTGGATTTCTCCAGTCCTTTCCGGGTCCCAGGGCAAACCGTGTGGAAGGGTCCTTTCCAGGTTCCCAGGGCAAACTGCAGTGTGGAAGGGTCCGTGGGGCTCTGCAGCCCAAATTTCAGGTCCGAACCTGAGTCAGCTTAAGGCTGTGTCCCTCTCTCTCCCCATTCCAGGAGTGGCAGATCCCTGAATCTCCCTTTGTCTGTGGTGCAGGCCCAGGGGTCCGAGAATTCTGAAGAGTGTGGGGGAGAGTGCCGGTAGCAGCAGAAGCTGCTACTTGCAACTCACCGTTCTGTAGTTTCGATTTCCCTCTTCTGTCCCTTTCTCCTCTGGGTAGTGTGCAGCCTTCACCTGCTGACCTAAACCCTAGAAGATCTTTTTCGGGGCTGTTTCAGTTTGTCCTCTAGCTATTTTTCTGGGGAAGAGATTCCCGTGTCTTACTAGTCCGCCATCTTCCCGGAAGTCCCCCACTTCTGTTTCTTTGTTTGCATTGTAATCTTGTATTGAAGCTTGGACATTTTGATATTTTAATGTGTTATTGCTGGAATTTAGACTTTGAGGCTTCAGTTCCTTAGGCTTGTGTTCAGCTAGTGTTATGAATTTCCTTAAAACCAGGAGATAATAGCGACAGCAAAAAAAAGAAAACACTTTGACCTGCGCCAGTGTACTTCTTTAGGGATTATACATGCAATGAGTTTGGAGAATAGCTCCTGGACAAAGAATAGGTGCCTTTCTGGTTCTTTCTGCACATGCCTCTTGTCTTGGACATGCAGGTGTGGCCCTAGAAATTCTTCTTTACACAGATAGAACTGTTCCCCCCCTCTTCCCTAGGAAACCATTTCCTCATGATCCCAAGCAAGGCACTGTGTATCCTCCAGCCAGTAATCCCTTGCCCCAGGCAACATGATTTGCCTCCTTTCCCACAGCCTTCTGTAGTAGAGCTTGATAAACCGTCTTTCATAAGCAGAGCAAATTCTGGCACAGCAGGTCCCACAGGCCACCACTGAGCATACTGGACTTACATGCTTCCAGTATATGCATAAGTCTTATTATGCTCCCTCTGAAACTGGGGTCAGAGATCTGCACTGGGTCGTTCAGGCTGGCTTGCTGCTGAGCCAGTGAGAGGGTCAAAGAGGGGCCCGCCAGGGTACCTGCTTTTCAGTGGTCTTAATACCAAGCAAAAGCGGGTTCCATCTTCCCTATGAGCATCTTTAAAGCCAGTGCCTGAGACACTGGGGTTTAAGAGAGAGAAAGAGTTTTATTGGTTGTATAAACAATGGAGCACAGTGGCCCATGGCCCAAAACTGCCTCCCGGATCTGTAGAAATTCTAATATTTTATAACATCGGAGTGACAATGAATAATTGGAGTGGACCTGAACACAGGCTCCTTCATTAATAAACATTAAGAGGCTGAGCAGGATGGACAGGGTTGGGGTAGCAAACCAGGATCAGTCACAAGGATTTGGGATAGGGGTATACAGAACAAAGGTCAGTTATAAGGCCTTTCATATAGATACTAAACAGAGGTGGGTGGAGTGGTTACCATCCCAATAGTAAGTATACACTAGGGTGGGTTCAGTCTAAAATTTACCATCATAATAAGCATCCCCAAGGTTGAGGTTAAGTCTAGAGTAGGCATAAAGAGGGGTGGGACCACTCTAACCAGCTTCAGTAATTTCAGGTATTAACCTTTCCCTAAGGCATTTATATAATGATTTACTAATCATAATTAATTTTTAATTCTTAACCCTCAGTTATATCTTTTTCTTGATTCTGGGCTCTCCCTGTTACTGCAATCCTTTAACTGTTTTCTGAAGCTTTTAGAAAGATGTCTGTCAGTTCTTGCTGGTTGTTCAAAACTTTTGTGAGGGCACATAGCCCTGAAGTGGCTCATTCCTCCATCTTCAAACTTTTGGGTTTTTATCAGTTGAAAAATGGTATATTGATATGTGGGTATTTTTTTTTTTTAAGGTAAACTTTTTATTGAAGGTTGACCCAAACTGATAATTGAACAAATTAAAAGTGTACAGTTAGATGAATTTTCTATGTGAACACATTTTTGGCTTCTCTACTTTGAATTTGCATTTCTCTTGTCAGTGAAGTTGAACATCTTTTCATATTGTTATTGAGCAAAAGCGAGTTCTTTGCCCAGTGTGCTTCATAATGACTAGTTTTTGGTTTCAAAGAGAGAAAGAGTATTTATTGCTGAGTGCATATAGCAAGGAGATCAGAGAGCCTATCAGCCTAAAATCTGTCTCCCAGAGTCTGAGGAGTTCAGGGTTTTTATGGATTCAAACAAGGGAGGGTGAAGTGGCTATTATTACAATAGCAAGTATAAACAAGGCTGAGACTAGTTTGGAATAACCATGAACAAGGGTGGGACCAGTCTAGCAAGTTTCAGTACTTTCAGGCATTAACTTTTAGCTATTCTGTAATATATTGGAAAAATAAGGGGAAAAAAGCATCTATATAATATCAATAATCATAATTATTTGTTAATTCTTAACTCTTGGTTATGATACGATTAAAGAGCCATTTATATTACTTTTTCTGTGACCTGTCAGTTCAGTTGTTTGTCCATTTTTCAATTGAATTTGATTTTTAATATTTCTAGTAAGTCCTTAAAAATTGTAGAGGTTGTTCCTTTGTTTGAGATATGAGTAATTTCCCCCATCCCCCCATTTTTCTTATCAGTCTGCTGACTTTTGTTATAGTGGGTTTTTTGTTTTGTTTGTCTTTTGGGTTTGTTATTGCCATAACAAATTATTTGAATTTTTCCATTTGGGCACATGGAATTATCTCCCCTTTCTTCAGCTCAGGATTTACCTTAAATGTTACTGCCTTCCAGAATTCTTCCTAATATTTTTCAAGGCTTAAATAAGTTTGTTCATGTTCCTTTGTTGCCTTTTGTGTATCTTATCACTTATGTAAGCACTTAACATTTACCTATTTATGGATTGTAAACTTGAGGGCTAGACCTTGTTTTTGTGTCTCTTGTGTGGAGCACAAGGTACACAGTAGATAATAGTGTTTGTTAGGAATGGCTGTTCTTCATTTTTTTGGATTGTGGTGCCTTTGCTTTTATAGCCATTGCTGTTTAATTTTAGTACTCTTTTATTATTGGTGAACTCACCAATCTTATTCACACAGTGCTTTTTCCTTTGAGGATTGTCCTGATGACATTGAACTTATGTTTTGGGCCTCTGCAAGATATGACAGAACTTTATATGTTTTACATATTTCTTTATAATTAGGCTTTGTGGGAATTTTTGCTGTAAACAAATGACACTTCTAAGTTCTTTTTAAAATTTTTTTTAGGTAAATTTATTATATCCTGTTTTCCTTTTTTATTTTTGTATATTTCTATAATGTAGTTTGCTTATAAATATGTATGTATACATATGCACAAAATATATGCAAAAAGTGAGAAATTAGTGTATTGAACTTCGATGTACTGGTAACCACTTCCAAGAGTTATCAACTCTTTTAAGGTAAGTACTTAAAATATGTCATTAAACATTTTGGATTATTATTACTCTTTTAGGTCTTGGTATCTTAAGAGTTGTACGGATTCCAAGAAGTTCTGTAGGGCTAACCTCCCACCCCAGAATGCAAGATAGTAATTCAGATACAATTTGAATTTCTTTATATATAGGGATTTCAGCATCCTTTATGCAGTCTGTTTCATTATTGACAATTGAAATCATTTGTAAATTGAACCAAAATGAGCTTCTTTCTGATGAAACCTAATTGATGTGGTTTTAACCACTCTTTAACATATGAAACTTTCAGGTATATTGAAGGCAGTCATTATAGCTTTCTTATTAAGGTAAAAAATGAAGAGTTTAAATGGGATCTTTAGGTAACTAGTAAACTAGTAGTGGTACTAGTAACTGATAGCCATTGTACATCTTGAGGCTAAGGAAACAATTTTGCTTTCCTTATATTATTCAGTGGCTTATATTGTCAGTGGCTAATGACAGTTTTAGAAGGGGCAGATGTTTTGAATTAATTTTCTGTTTAAAACTTTTTTTTTTTTTTTTTTTTTACCGGGAGGTCCCGGGGATCGAACCCGGGTCCCTCCATATGGGAGACAGATGCCCAACCAGTTGAGCTACATCCGACCCCCTGTTTAAAACTTGAACATATTTAACCACATACAGAGTTTTTATATCTTTTGTTGTTAAAATGGTAGTCCATAAATTGAAAGCTATCAGTTATGGTCATATTCTCTCTTTCAATTTTTTATTCAACCTCTTTAGCAGATGCTTTATTTACGAGATCTGTAAAGAATTTGTTTTCTATCAGAAATTGTCAGAATCAGGTTATTTCAGAATTGCACCATAGTAGTATCTGTATGGTAGTATATATAGGTGACAATAATGATTTTATTATTATTTAGTAGATTATTTAAATGATTCCTTTTCAGCTGGACTCTTTTCATTTATTGATAATGGCTTTGAATAGAGAGCAATTTCTAAGAATCTTTATGAACTCGTAACTTCCTCAAATGATCTGGTTGTTTATATTCTGGGTTGATTATGCCTAGCATAAGTGTAAATTTTATATTTATCTTTTTACCACAATGAAAATTATATATGAAACATTCAAATTTTCAGAATAAGTAGTTGTATTTACTATGTTTAAACCTTTTTTTAGCTTTTTTGTATAAATTGAGGACTTAATATCCTCATTCTAATTGAAAGTTCAAAACTAGAATGTAATTTCTCTCTTTTTGACTTCTGTAGAGCAGGTTGTTGCCCTGGATGCCCAAAATATCGTAGCTGTTTCATGTGGAGAAGCTCATACGTTAGCACTAAATGACAAGGGCCAGGTGTATGCTTGGGGTCTTGATTCTGATGGACAACTTGGCCTTCTAGGATCAGAGGAATGTATCAGAGTACCCAGGTAACAAAGGTGACCAAAAAGAGGTCTTTAACAAACTTTTAATAAATTTGTTGGTCTCAGTCATTCTTCTTAATGTGTGCAAGTAAGAGTTGACAATTATCCCTCCCCGCCCCAGGTTCTTTAGGAGTTCACTAGGTAGGTTTTTGCCTTTAATTTGGGTTGAGTGGTATTTTTAACATATTTTCTCCTAAAACCAGTAGAATTTATATTTATGTTTGTAAATATAATGAATGGGATTACCTGCTTTATTGTAAAATTTATAATATTAAAAATTTTAAGTGGGTAAGACTAATTAAAAATACTGTAGATATTGAAATATATTTCAGTCTTTTACTATTTTTAGTGACTATGGAAATTCAACATGCTTGGTATAAAAAGAATTTATAGCAGTGACCATGATTATTTTAACTGTGATAAGTGCACTGTGATACTAAAGAAAAGTATCCAATTTCTTTGGGATACATAAGTAATACACTAAATTATATTGAATTTTTTAAATTATAGAACTTCTTGCCTACTTTGATCTCTCTTCCTCATAATAGTTATAGGGACAAAAGAGAACTCTCCAGGGAACCAAGATATTCTTAAACTAACTTTAGATTTATTCCAGGCAGCATTTTTTTTTTTTACATACATTTAAGGTTTTTTTTTTAAACTAACATTATGTTTGTTTTGGTTTAAGAAATAGGGATGTAGCTACTAGGATAAGAAAATGGAGTAGAGGAACTATTATATTTCAGCACAGGGACTCTAAAATTAATTTCAAACTAGGAAGGGCAGCGACTTCCTTCAGTAATCTTATTACCTTCCCTCATATGTATATGTTTATTGAAAATCTTAAAATATGCATATTAAGTATTTACATTGTTTTAATTTATTAAAAGTGATTTTGATCTTTAGTTTGGCATTTTATATTCTAATGAACTCTCTATTGAGACTTTTGGATACATCATGTCTATGTTTCCCTAATTAAACTTATAACCAGGTTCCACAAAACTCCCCAATTTTCTTCCCTTTCATTTTTTCTGCAATAACAGTTAACTAACAAACATATTTCCAGTATTCTTTTGATGTCTTTTAATGATAGTGTTATGTGGGGGGATGGGGGGGTGGAGGGAAGATTTTTTTCTTCAGTTAAGTAAATTGAGGTTTTTTAGTTATTTGCATTTCTTTCAGAAAATTGTAATTTGTGACCAAATGACTATTAGCTATGTGATATAAAGCATTCATAGAAACACAGTGCCCTCACATTTGACATACCTTCTGCTGCTTTTATTCCTCTCACTAATAATTTTTGTTGTAGAAAGGGTTTTCAAGATTTAAAAATTGTGTGTGTCTTTAGGATTGAAAAGAGATTTACATGTTGGATCTTCTAAGTCAACATTTCCAAAACCATGATTCACAGGAAACCTATCTAAGTTTCCCTTATTTTTACTCATTTTCTTAATTCTTATACTTAACATTTGTTGCTATTCACTTCTGATATGAGGGATTTCAGTCAATTAGTAATACATAGATGATTAGTAATTGGAAAGAAAGATATTATAAGGGCAGAATTTTATTGTATGGAATCTTTATTTGAAAATTGCCCAGTAATAGATTATGTGTTTGTGACTTTACTTCTTTATGAACCTGGATGGGGACCTGGAAGAAATCTTATTTGAGCCCTATGGCTTAAACGTCTATATTTTGCATTGGCTAAACATCTATATTAACTTTAAACTGTGTGTTGTCTTTTTTGCTGTTCAGCCATCTTAGTTTTTCAAATTTTATGGGTTGCTCTGATTTGTTGTGACATATATATATAGTATTCACTGGTATTTTCATTCTTTAAAAGATGATTTAATATTTCAATAGAAACACATTTTTATGTATGGCAGTTTCAGTGATTTCTTTTTAAAAACTTTCAGAGCCAAATCATTTTAGATACAAAGTTTTTTCTAGGTGCCTAGAGATGTCAGCCAATTTGTAAATTTTACACACATTGTTAATAAAACATATATAGAAGACTCCAGGAGTAAAGTTAAATATCTGAAAATAAATTTCTAAAAGTTAATGCTTACAGATTTTCATAAGAGTAATAAAATGAAGATTCAAATTAGACTAAACTTAACTACAAAATCCATTTTTATGTCCATAAATAAGAGTATGGAAGTTAAACACTTTAAAATTAAAGAAGAATATGAAATCAATAATAAATAGGTTGTAACCAGAACTCTTTACTATAGTTTGATAATTAATTTTTGCTTACTTAAAATGTTTTGTTTTGAGATAACTACTTTTTGGGGACAGATATGAACGATTCATTATCAGTGATCTCTTTAGACTTGCATTTCTGGTTATTTCTTTTTGTGTATGTTATTATACTATTATTTTTTAAAAGTTAAGACTAATTTTACTATGTTTTAGACTAATGTAAGTGGAAATACTTAATTTTCCAATCAAACCTTAGAGAAAAAGTTGTCAGTAAATTTGTAGTTTTTTTAATGTTCTGTTTCTTGGATTATGCAATAAAAATTATGACGGGATGATGTAAAGTGAGGATCTTTGAATACAGCGATTTCTGGACTATAGAAACATGCTGAATTGACAGCATGGTTAAAAATAAAATTTATTTCCTTGATTTCACCCAATTTTAAACATACATTACAATTTCTGCCTAGTGTTAGCATCTGAAAATTCAGAACATTTTGATTAAAAAGAAAAATTAAAGAGTATTTCTTAATGGTAGAGTTTAGATCAGTTAACCTAATTTTCTTTTGAAATTGCAAAAAAAGAGTTGCAATTTTTCTTTATTCCCACAGCATTTTACTTTTATCTTGACCAAAATAGCATGTATATTTTTCTGCCTCAACTTCTTAGGAAAGTTGTGGATTAATTGAGAAACAGAAAATTGTTAATTGTGTTTTATTGGCAAAATATTTAATGCTTAGTTCCTCAAATTTTTAGTTATTTGTTGTAATATTTTCAGAAGTCTTTGTTTAACATTAGTTGCAATTTTCTCTTCAGAAGCACTCACAAATGGCAATGCTTGATTTCTGCCTGTTACCACTGTACATTAGGTTGGAAAAATAGAAGGGTACAACTATATACATATTTAACAATTAATTTGGTTTGGCAGACTTCCCAAGGGAGAGGCATATAAATCTTCCAAGTTTATGAATTGTTTTACCAATTTTGGACAGCTTTCAAAATTCAGTGTAATGATTCAGTCCTTTAAAGTGAAATAGTTCAGTGATGTCATAGTCATTTAAAATATTTTGACATGTTCTAACCTTTAGGGAGTTATTTTAAATATAAACAGTATAAACTTTTTATTCTGGAGGTCTGATTTTCTTTTCATAGATTTGATTAATTTGGGGAATCTTGATTATATGTGTGTATAAATACATATATATATATATAAATTTTTAAATGAAATTTATTCTAGCTTATTTTACCTTTCAATTATCAGCATTTGAATCCTTTTTAAAGTTGAAAACCATTAAGCATTAAAAAATTTTTCTTGAAAAAAATTATTTTGATGAATTCTACAAAATTCTAAGTCATTAAGTATTTTCTACTTTATCTACTTAGGAAAAAAGGAACATGGGAAGTCAATTTGATAAAGTTTTACCATTCTCAGTACTTTTTTTTTTTTAATTACTTTTTTAAATTCCTGAAAGTTCCAAAAAAGAAACAAAAGAAAATCTTCTAATCCTCTGTATATTAGTAAATCTACATGAAGATGAAAGAAGATAATTTTTTCTTTAACACAGTAATGACACAGAATATCTCCCCTGATTTCTTTTAACAGATATGGCTAAAGAAAACAGTGCAGTGTCACCACATGTAAATTGCAGTGCAAATTTAGAAGCCGTTTTTGACAAACTTTGATTAAAAAGCCTCCAAAGCTTTACAAAATCATTTATCTTTTAACTTTGCATTCTTTATAATCTATTTGCTAGGGATTCCATGTGAATGAGACACATAGTCTCTACCTTTACAGAGTTTATTGTTTAGCAGAGGGACAAACATTAAATGAATAATTACATTAGTAGGTAATAGTGATAAATGCTGTGAAGAAGAAAACATAGGGTGATGTGAGAATGCCGTATTTTTAAATGTTTTACTTGGCCTTGCAAATTATGCTTGATACTTAGGAAAGTTTTTGCTATTTTTTTAAAAATATGTATTTAATATAGTATAGCCCAGTGATCAATGTTTGGTGTGCTTAGTGTGCGTAAGTAGTAACAGTAAATGTTTAGTAATTTCAGCTCGCTTGTACATGTTCATGTATTTTTTTATTCCTAACTCTTTTTGCATTGCCAGTGTTTTATTTTGCTAATTGAGAAAAATGGCATTTTATGTTTGAAAATCTGAAGGTGCAGATGCTGTTGGATCCTGGTAATTGTAGCAGTAAACGCTCAGGTTTTGTAGTTATGAACTTAAATCCACTGAGTGAAAATATTTTTAATACAACGATATGGAATTAGAGTAACTCTCCTTTTTCCTGCTCAAAATTTTATTTGCTGAGCTGCCTCCCGAAAATCATGGATATCGACACTCTGGTCAGAACTTGCTCCGGACTCTCATATGGCAGAACTAGGTCAGGTGGCAGTACCAGGTAAAGGGAAAGAAGTAACATATTATGTTTCCCTCCTTTATTTTTCCCTTGAAAAATTCATTCTGGAAAAACAGTAAAATGACTAGGTGAAAGGAAACTATGTTAAAACAACCTATGATGGTTGATACATAAAGTTACTTGATTTTTGTAGTGTTTTAGAAGATTAGCCTTAAGAATTCCATTGTAATTTAGCAGAACTCAGGAATGGGAAAAAAAAGAAACTACAAGAGTATAAGGAGAAAACACAAGATGGGAGAAGTAAGACCAAACACATCAGTGATCATAATAAACATGAATTAATTAATTTTCCCTAGTAAAAAAATTAAAAAGAGTATTGCTGATTTAGGTATAGAACACAAGTACAGCCTAAACAGAATATGTTTCATAATTTGTGAATCTATAGAATATGATAGGAATCTGCATTGGTTCTTAAGGAATCTGAAAGAGAACATAAAACTAGGCAAAACACCAATTTAGACTAGCTAGATGACAAACATTTATTTTACAAATGTATTTTAAAGTTTCAGACCGGGACGGATGTGGCTCAGATGGTTGGGCTTCTGTCTGCTATATGGAGGGACCCGGGTTCCATCCCGGGATCTCCTGGTAAAAATAAATAAATAAAGTTTCAGACATTCAGCTAAAGATTAAAAAATTTTTTTTCAATTAAAAAACGTAAATTTTAAGAGTACTCTGAGAAGTTCTAAAGGCATAAGATAATTCATTTTTCTTAAGTAATTGTCTTTTAAGGTGTTTTCTCATCATACCTATTGATTTTTTTCCTATCTAGATCAGTAAACTGATTTGTTTACTTTGCTTTTAGCATAATTTTTGGTAATTTGGGTTTGTATGAGTTAAAATAACATGACCTGCTAGGTCAGTAGAAAACTTTACTTGCACAAAGTAGGAGGTCAATAAATAGTTTTATTGAGTTAGACATTCAAGATTGATTTGTTAGATGGGATTAACTGATCTTAATCTCTTCTTATTTCTAGAAATATCAAAAGTTTGTCAGATATCCAGATAGTACAGGTTGCTTGTGGTTACTATCATTCACTTGCACTCTCTAAAGGTAAGCATTGTTTATATTTTCTTTCCCTTTTTGAGTTTTACTACTTAATACTTTTGTGAGCAGAAAGTCTTTCAACTTTGTTTTTCTTATTCAAAATTATCTTGGTTTCATTTCCGTAAATTTTAGAATTAGCTGTCAGTTTTCACGCACATAGGAAAGCACTGCTGTAATTTTGATTGGGATTGCTTTCTCTGTAAATCAGTTTGAGGAGAACCTTTACAATATTGAGTCTCAATTCTTGAACATACTCCTATCCTTCCATTTATTTAAGTCTTATTTTAATTTTTCTTAATAGTGTTTTTGTTGTCTTATGTGGAGAGGTCTTATAAGATTTTTCCCTTGGTGTTTATAGTTTTGTTGTTGTTATTGTGAATGGTGTTATTTTAAACATTTCAGTTTTAATTGTTTATTGATATTTTATAGAAATAAATTTGATTTTTGCATCTCATTGTTCTTTAGTCTGCTGAAAGCTATTTTCTCATAGCTGGGAAGATTGCACTTTTCCAATCTCTTTTAAGCTCTCACACTTTTTATGAGTAAGAAAAGAGAAAAAGTCTAAGCAACCTATTGACTTTGTTTTCCTCTCATTGATTTGACTTCATGATTTGCCAGCTAAAATTGGAACATGGGTTAGTAAATAACCTACCACATGTTTGTTTTTTTTGCCATTAAAAAAAAATAAGTTCCAGTGGCACTATTATTATTCTTTAATTCAGTAAACATCTAGTAAGGTTTACTATAAATAAAAACTAGGGGGCGCAGATGTGGTTCAAATGGTTGGGTGTCTGTCTCCCATATGGAGGGACCTGGGTTCCATCCCCAGGACCTCCTGGTAAAAAATAAAGAAAAATAAATAAATAAATAAATAAATAATAAAAATAAATATGAAGAAAGATACTGACCTTAAAAAAAAAAAAAAAAAAAAAAAACTAGGCAAGAGCAGTGGGAAATACAGGCAACCTAAGAAACAGTTTTTAAGGAGCACACAATCTAGTGGAAGAGGCAGTTATCCAAATAATTAACTGTAGTTTGAGGCAGAAAAATATACATGCTACTTTGGTCAAGATAAAAATAAAATGCTGTGGGAATAAAGAAAAAGGTGTAATTAGTTCCAGTGGAAAGAATTGGTTATAAGGAGGGGATTGGTTTTTGATGCAGGTCTTGAAAGATGAGTAGCAGTTATTAAATTTAGAATTGGAGAAATGGTGAGACTAGCTAAGGAGAAATGTTGAGAAATGGCTTAAAGGATAGTACTACTAAAAGGCACCGAGGCAGGAAACATTTAGTGTGGTTGAGTGTTGGCATGTAGTATTATGTGGATTTTGTGAGGTGCAGGAGATTTGTCTTCTAAGAGTTGAGACTGAAAAAAAAAAAGAAAAAAGAAATTACAAAGGGTCTTAATGCCATATTAAGGAATTTGGACTTTTTTTTTTTTTTTTTTTTGAGGGGGTATTGGGGATTGAACCTAGGACCTCGTACATAGGAAGCAGGCACTCAAGCCACTGAGCTACACCCACTTCCCTGGACTTTTTATTAGCAGTGAGCAACCGAGCATCTCTGTATTCTTTTAAAAAAATTTTTATTTTTCAATTGTGATAAAATATGCATAATATAAAAATAATTTTTAACAATTTTAAAATGGACAATTCTGTGACATTAAGTACATTGACAATATTGTATAACTGTCACCACTTTCTATTTCCAGACTCTTTTCATCCCCAACTGAAACTCATGCCTATTAAGTAGTAACTCCCCATTCCCTCTTCCCTCCACTCCTGGTAACCACTATTCTCCCTTCTGTCTCTATGAATTTGCTTATTCTAAGTATTTAATATAAGAGAAATGATACAATATTTGTCCTTTCGTGTCTGGTTCATTTCATGCAACATGATGTCTTCAAAGTTCATCCATGTTGTAGTATGTACCAGCACTTCATTTCTTTTTATAGCTGAATAATATTCCATTGTATGTATATACCACATTTTGTTTATCCATTCATCTGTTGATGGACACTTGGGTTGTTTTGGCTATTGTGAATAATGCTGTGATGAACATTGGTGTACAGCTATCTGTCTGAGTTTGTGCTTTCAGTTATTTTGGGATGTATCTAGGAGTGGAATTATCAGGTCATATGGTAATTCTGTGTTTAATTTTCTGAGGAACTGCCAAACTGTTTTCCACAGTGGCTGTACCATTTTACATTCCTACAAACAATGCATTAAGGTTCCTATTTCTTTCATCTTCGCAATACTTATTTTCTGTTTTTTAATAATAGCCATCCTAGAGGATGTGAAGTGGTATCTCCTTGTAGTTTTACTTTATACTTCTAATGGCTTATTGTCCATTTGTATATTTCTTTGGAGAAATATCTATTGAAATCCTTGACACATTTTTAAAAATTGGGTTGTGGGAAACAAATGTGGCTCAAGCACTTGGGCTCCTGTCTACCATATAGGGGATCCAGGGTATGATTTCTGGGGCCTCCTGGTGAAAGGCAAACTGGCCCGCGTGGAGAGCTGGTCCACGTGGCAGTGCTGGTCCATGCAGGAGAGGTGGCCCACGCAGGAGTGCTGGCCCGGCGCAGAGAGCTGGTGCAGCAAGATGACACAACAAAAAGAGACACAGGAGAGACAATAAGAGACGCAGCAGACAGGGATGATGAGGTGGTGCAAGAAATTGGACGCCTCTCTCCCACTCTGGAGTATCCCAGGATTGGTTCCTGGTGCCCCTTTAAGAGGGGACAAGCAGACATAGAAGAACATACAGAGAGCAGACGGTGAGCGCAAAGCAACGGGGGCGGAGGGGGAGGAGGGCGGGAGGGATAAAAAAATTGGGTTGTTTGTCTTTTTGTTGTTGAATTATAGGAGCTCTTTATGTATTCTGGATATTAAACTTTCATCATATATCGTTTCCAAATATTATTTCCCATTTCTTGTTTTTTTTTTCCACTTTTTTTCAGTGTCCTTTGGACAGGAGTTTTTAATTTTGATGAAATCTACTTTACGTGTTCTTTTTTTTTTTTTTTTTCTTTTGTTGCTTGTGCTTTTGGCGTAAAATCTAAAAATCTATTGCCTACTACAAGGTCTTGAAGAAATTTCCCTTCTTGTAAGAATTGTATAGTATTAGTTTTATATTTAGGTTCTTTGTCCCATTTTGAATTAGTTTTATTCATTCAACTGGATTTCCCATTTCGCAGCACCATTTGGAAGAGACTCTTCTTTCCCCATTAAATACACTTGGCACCCCGCTGAAAATCAGCTGGTCATAAATGTGTGGATTTATCTCTGGACTTTCAGTTTTATTCTATTGGTTTCTATGTCTGTCTGTATACCAGTACCACATTGTTTTAATTACTGCAGCTTTGTGTAGTAAGTTTTGAAATAGAGAAGTGTGAGTCCTCCAACTTTGTTCATCTTTTACAAGATTGTTTTGGCTCTTGGAGTCCCTTGTAGTTGCGTATGAATTTGAGGATCAGTTTTTACATTTCTGCAAAAAAGACTGCTGGAATTTTTATAAGGATTATATTGAATTTGTAGGTCACTTTATGTAGTATTGACATCTTACTATTAAGTCTTCCAATCCATGAACTGGGGAGGACTTTCCATTTATTTAGGTATTCTTTAATTTCTTTCAGAAGTGTTTTGTACTTTTTAGTGAACAAGTGTATGATCTTCTTTGTTAAGTTTAATCTTAGATATTTTATTCCTTTAGATGTTATTGTAAATGGAATTGTTTTCCTTATTTCATTTTCAAGTTTTTTATTACTGGTGTTTAGAAACCCAACTGACTTTTGCACGTTTGTCTTGTATCCTGCAATTTAGCTGAATTTGTTTATTAGTTCTGGTAGCTTCTCTGTGGATTCTTTGGGATTTTCCATATATAAGATCATGTCATCTGTGAATGGGATAGTTTTGTTTCTTTCCAATTTGGATATGCTTTACTACTTTTCTTGCCTGATGGCAAGAAAGAAGTTGGAGAACAGTGGAGAAAAGTGGGCATCCTTGTCTTGTTCCTCATCTAAGGGGAAAGCATTCTTTCAGTCTCTCTTCATTGAGTATGATGGTAGCTGTGTGTTTTTTTATTTACTTCATAAATGCCATTTATCATGTTGGCAAATTTCCCTTCTATTCCTGTTTTTCTAAGTGTTTGTAATGAAAGCATGTTGGATTTTGTTAAATGCTTTTCCTGCATCAGTTGAGATGATCATGTTGGTTTTATTTCTTTGGTGTATCACATTGATTGCTTTTCCTATGTTGAACAACCTTGCGGTCTTGGGATGAATCTCACTTGGTCATGGTGTGTAATCCTTTTAATATTGATATTAATATTAATATTGTTGAATTAATATACTTTCAGCTTCCCAGTACTTGGAGGATTTTTGCATCTATATTCATAAGGGATATTTGTCTGTAGTGTTCTTGTGCAATCTTTATATGGCTTTGGTATCAGGGTAATGCTGGCCTCATAGAATGAGTTAGGTAGTGGTTTTTTTTATATATTTTTAAAGAATTTGAGAAGGATTTTTGTTAAATATTATCTTTAAATATTTGATAGAATCCAGCAGGGTAGTCTTCTGGTCCTGGACTTTTCTTTGTTATATGCCTGACAAGATTTTCTGTTTCTCCTTGTGTCAGATTAGGTAATTTGTATGCTTCTAGGAATTTGTCCATTTCATCAAGATTTTCTAACTTGGTCTGTAATTGTTCATAATATCTTCTTATAATCCTTTTTATTTCTGTAAGATCAATAGTAATGTCCCTAATTTTAAATTTTCATTATTTTTGTCCTCCCTCTCTTTTGCTTTGTCAGTCTGGCTAAAGGTCTGTTGATTTTATTGCTCCTTTAAAACACACACACACACACACACACACACACTTTGATTTTGTTGATTCTCATTGTTTTTCTATTTTCAATTTCATTGCTCTCTAGTCTTTACTATTTCCTTCCTTCTCACTTTGGGTGTAGTTTGCTCTTCTTTGTCTAGTTTCTTTAGGTGTGGTGTTCAGTTATTGATTTGTGATCTTTTTTAATGTAGGCATTTAATTCTATAAATTTCCCTCTGAGCTCTACCTTCGCTACATCCCTTAAGTTTTGCTATGTTGTGTTTTTGTTTGGCTTAAGATATTTCCTAATTTCCCCTGTGATTTCTTCTTTGACTTACTGGTTGTTTAATAGTGTGTTCTTTAATTTCCATGTATCTAATTTTCCAGTTTTCCTTCTGTTACTGATTTCTAGTTTATTCCATTATGATCGGAAAAGATACTTTGATTTCTGTAATTTATCAAGATTTGATTTGTGGTCTAACAAATGGTCTATCCTGGAAAATGATCCATGTTCACTTGAAAAGAATGTGTTTTCTGCTTTTGTTCTGTGGTGTGTTATAAATATGTCCATTAAGTCATATCTTTGAATTTGGATAATTTTGCTGTAATGTTTCTTGGTGTAGACCTCTTAGAGTCTCTCCTGCTTGGAATTTGTTGAGCTTCCTGGATGTGTATATTTATGTCTTTCATCAGATTTAGGAAGTTTTTGGCCATTATTTCTTCAAATTCTTTTTCTGCCCGTCTCTCTCTCTCTTTTTGGTACTCCATTGATGTTGGTATGCTTGATGGTGTCCCTCAGGTCCTTCAGGCTCTCTTAATTTTTCTTCTTTTTCTCCTTCTCCTCACATTGGATAATTTCAGTTGTCTCCAAGTTCACTGATCCTTTCATCTACTGTTGAATCCTTCTAGTGAGTTTTTATTTCAATTACTATACTTTTGAGTTCTAAAACTTCTATTTGGTTAATTTTTAGATTTTTAAAAAATTTCTCCTCACCTCCTCGTTGTTTGCAGTTGCTGTGTGTGTTAGTTTGTGCTTGTCTCCTTTTTTTTTTTAAAGAAGGCATCAGGAACCTGGGACCTCCCATGTGGGAGGGAGGCGCCTAATTGCTTGAGCCACCTCCACTCCCTGCTTTGTTGTGTCTCTCATTATGTTTTCTTCCTTGTCTCTTGTTGTGTCATCTTGTTGCATTAGCTCACTGCACCAGCCCGTCACGTTAGCTCGCTGTCTTGCTCTCCTTTTTTAGGAGGCACTGGGAACCAAACCTGGGACCTCCCATGTGGTAGGCGGGAGCCCAGTTGCTTGAGCTACACCCACTTCCCTATTTGGTTCATTTTTACAATCTATTTTGTCTATACAACATTTTCCTAATTTTCTTTAGATCTTTGTATATGGATTCTTTTAGCTCACTGAACGTATTTAAGACAGTTGATTTAAAGTCTTTGACTAACAGTTCCAATGTAAAGCTTTCTTGGGGTTGGTTTCTGGAAAAAAAATTTTCCTGTGATTTGGTCATCCTTTACTGTTTTAGTTTGTTACAGGCTACCAAGACAATATACCAGAAATGGGTTAGCTTTTACAATTAGGATTTATTAACTTAAAAGTTTATAGTTCTGAGGCCATTAAAGTGTCCATATCAAGGCATCATCAGGAGATTCTTTCTCTCTGAGCTGCAGCTGTGGGTGATCAGGCACATGGTGGCATCTGCTCATTTCTCCCCTCTCCTCCAGGGCTTGTTGCTTTCAGCTTCCGGCTTCAGTGGCTTCCTCTCAGCTTCTGTGTTCTGTTGATTTCAGCTTCTGGTTCCTGGGGCTTTCTCTCTCAGCTTCTGGGTTTTTTCCCTCTCTGAATCTGTGGCTCTGCCAGGGTAAAAAGGACTCCAGTAAGAGGATTAAGATCCACAATGGGCTATGCCCTACTGGAGTAATCGAATCAAATGGACCTTAACTGAATCTAATCAAAGAACATAATATTCTGGGGTCTACAAAAGACTCAAACTACTACACTGTTTCTTTGTGTGTTTTGTACCTTTTTTGTTGAGAACTGGGCATTCTGAGTATTTGTTGTTTTAACTCTGGAAATCTAATTTTTCCACTCCTCTGGGCTTGGTAGGTTATTTTTTTCCTTGATGAGGGCTGGAGCTATCAATTTGTGACACTTTCAAACTATTTTTGCTCCTAAAGGGAGAATTAAAAGAGAAAAGAGGAAAAAGAAATTTAAAAAGAAGTACTGCCTATTTAATACTCTTTGCCTCTTGCCTCAGGGAAGGGGTGCTGGAATAATGGTCGCCCTCAGAGCTGGCTCCCCGAAATTCTGAAGTAGCAGAATTTTGAAAAGCAGATTGAAAGCAAAGATCTAACAGCAAAGATCACACATCCCCCTGGATTTTGGAGGGCTAGGACCTTATAGTCCACCCTGGCACTATCAAGCTGCACCAGGAACCTGGGCTGCAGTCCCCACTGCTGCCTGCCTTGCATTTGGGGGATGGGGGTGGTAGTGATTATATGGAGGGAGAAATTCATGGATATTTACTGCAGTTTACCAGCTGCTTTGCCCATCTTTTCCCTGAATGTTGCAAAGTTTTCCTCTACACTCTAGAGTTCCAAAATAGTTGATTCAGACATTTTCTGCCAGTTTAATAGCTGTTTTGGTGGGGGGGACTGATTCCTTGAGCTTCCTACTTCACCATCTTCCCTCAGTCATTTCTGTGTGTATTCTTTGTAGTTGCTTTGTCAACTCCGGTTTCAATGTATTGGTAGATACAGCCAAGATAATTTTAAACCTAAAGGTTTTACTGATTGATAGCAGTTTTCCATCTTGACCTATAGGTATTTTTTGGCCTTGTGCAGCTTCATGCTTTAGGGCAGTATCTTATTCATTTTATCAATGTTTTTTGAGCACTTAGTGTGAATTAGGCACACTTTATTATGAACTGGGTATACAGTGGTAAAAAAATCTACTAACCTTCATGCTACAGTTACGGAAGTAATTATATAATTACATACTATGAAAAGGGCTGTAAAGAAAATATTTAGTATTTTTAGAACACATAACAGGAGGTTTGCACTTAATCTTGGAGATCAGAGAAGGCTTCCTGCAGAAATAGAGTATAAATGAACTAGACAAAGATGAAGGGAAGGTTTAAAAGAGGCAACAGCAAGTGTGAGAGAAGTTGCTTTGGAGAATGTAAAGGACAATGAATATGGCTTAGAACATAGGGAGGGAGGAGACTGGTATGAAATGTGATATATATAAAAAAAATAGGTAGATTATATATAGGGCACTGTAGGCCTAGTTAAAAGTGTTTATCTCAAAAGTGATGTGAAGGCACTGAAGTGTTTTTTGCAGGTGATCAACATTACCAAATCTGCATTTTTAAGATAACATTTCTCTGCATGTATGCAAATGTCTGCTTGAATGTGCATGGAACATTTCTGCAAGTAACTGATGAGTGGTTATCTCTTGGGAGTGGGATCACGGATCTAATTTTGGAGAGAAACTTTTTAAAGTATGTACTATTTATTTTGCAGTGTGAATTTTTAAAAAAAATTTTTTTAATTGGGGTGTTAGTTATTAGTTTAATAAAGATAAAGTGAGGTGGCTGTGGAGGGGCAAAAGTGACAGCAGAGAGAACTATTATAGGAATGAGGTTAGATAGTAAATGATGGATTCATTTATGTTATGTTTTTCTTTAGAATGTGTGTGAAGTAAGAGAGGAAAGGAGTATTAAGCATGACTTGCTAGGTTTACGAATTCTGCTGCTAAATTGGTTATGGTGTCATTTACTGAGATGATGGTGAACACTGGGAAGAGGTCCAGTAATGGAGATAGAGTAGAGGTCATAAATTCAGTTTGGGCGACACTGAGTTTGAAGTACCTTTGAAATATTCAAGTGTAGATGGATATATGGGTTTATTAGTCAGAGGCGATGTCTGAGCTAGGAAAGTTTTGATGTTATCAGCATATAGTTGATAACTGACGCCTTGAGCCTGGATGAGTGAATTCTGGGAGAAAATACAGAATAAAAGTGAGGTTTGAATATTAGAAAGAGACAGTGCTTTCTTGAGGAACATAAGGAAATGAGATTACGCCAATTATATGACTTACCCATTGGTCAGTATAGTTAGTCAAACTTAAAGGGCACACTAATACAGAATGTTCTAGGGAAGGAAGTTTTATGTTTCCATATAAGAAATAAACTTAATTACAAAAAAGAGGAGTATGTACTTCCATTTGATGAAAGGAAGTCTGTCTCAAATTAATTGTTGAGCTTAAAATGACTTTTTGTGTGTGAGAAAATAGTTATTTTTATGATTTTTGTTTTACAGCAAGTGAAGTCTTCTGTTGGGGACAGAATAAATATGGCCAATTGGGTTTAGGTCTTGACTGTAAAAAACAGGCTTCACCACAGCTGATTAAGTCTTTGCTTGGAATCCCTTTCATGCAAGTTGCAGCAGGAGGAGCCCACAGTTTTGTACTCACTCTTTCTGGAGCTATCTTTGGATGGGGACGCAACAAATTTGGTCAACTAGGTCTTAATGATGAAAATGGTAGGTACTAATTATTTCTAGTTAAATGTGCTTTTTGAAAGAGATGATCTTTGGAGGTGCATCAGTGATTCTTAGTGTCAGAAAGAAATGTACCCAAATCTTTCTTGATAGGGAAGAGGTGAAGGATATTAATTTAAAAATTCCATTTGATAATAGTATTTGGGAAGAAGGGTGGGAATGTGAAAACAAACAAAGAAAACAAACTCTTTTTCATGAAACAAACTATAGAAACTTTATCTGTTCAAAATCTATGTTTTGAATGTTTGATTAAAAAATGGAAGCACATTACTTCATATTGGTAAACAGAGTTATTCCATTATTGGTCACCATCAGTGGAAAAAAATCTATAAAATTATTCTGGGAAAGTAACAAGAAACATTAATTTATTTGAAAAAAATTTTAAAGGAAAATAGTTAAATGATCTGAGTCACTAAACTAATCCTTGGGCTTCACTTTTTTTTTTTTAATGTACTAGAGCCCGGGGATTGAACCTGGGACCTTGGATGTGGGAAGCCAGCGCTCAACCACTGAGCCTCATCAGCTTCCCTGAGTTGGTTTTCTCTTCTGTTTTGCTTGTTGGGTTTTGTGTTTTTTTCAGGAGGCACAGGGAACCGAACCTGCGACCTCCCATGTGGAAGATGGGAGCTCAGCCGCTTGAGCCACACCCACTCCCTGGGCTTCACTTTTAACACTGATGCTAAAGTTTTGAAAATAAAACATTTTGAATTTTCAAAAATTATGATTCCTTGAAACAAATTAGCATCTTTAAACTGATTTTATAAAGTTCAATATAATTGTAATGGCTGAGATGGACAAAAATGAGTTGTTGATCTAGTAACAATTGATAGTAATAAGCAAAAAATAATACTTTCAGTGAGAATTAAAGAATATTTTACTGAGTTAAGAATATGTCAGACTAGTACATCATGTCTTTTATGCTACAAAATAGTATAAAGTATAATTTTCACACTTGACTAAGTTGATGTGAGTATAATTATCATGAGGTGAATATAAAGAAATGATGTGTATGTATAGAAAACTAGAAGCAGTTAAATAGCTTTGAAATACCTTGATTGCTGAGTGTGCAGATTGGTATCCAGGCAGTTTAACACTTAAATTACTCTTTTTAAATCCCTCCTTTTTCACAGTAACATAAATAGGCAAGTCTGGGAACTCAACTCACTAGTCTTATACTATAAAATCATTGAATCGTAGTTAAAATTATTTAGTCATCATAGTCTACTAAGCTTGGGAAGCTGTAGCAAAACATATTTTAGAAGAGTTTTAATTTTTAAAAATACTGTTAATGTCTCTTGTTGGAATTTTCAGATAGGTATGTTCCTAATTTGCTAAAGTCCCTAAGATCTCAGAAAATAGTTTATATTTGTTGTGGAGAAGATCATACTGCTGCTCTTACCAAGGTATTGTACTTCTAAAACTTCTTTATTGTTACTCATAGTAGTTGTTTCATAATGAATAACGTTTTCATGATATTTACATTAAAACTTGAGTTAGTGATGCCTCAAAAATAATTTTGATAAGAAGACTTAGACTATTCTCAAAAATAATTTACCTCAATTTTCAACTTTATGGTATAAAATGTGAATTGTGATATTATTACAGGTGATAATATATTATTTCTCAGCTTCATATGAAATACTTGCTTAAAATAATATTTTGAATAAAATGCTTCCTTTTTAGTTCATCAGGCTTGCTGTGTTATGTGTATCAATCCCAGTTATACTCTACAGTTGTGCCTAATTTTAGTTTCCTTTGGCTTATAAGTATTTTATAACAAGGAATAGGGGAGATTGTGTCCCTCTATAATCCATAGGCCAAGTATTGTACAAGCAGTTATAATGAACTTTCTTCCATCTTATCAATGGCTTTAACTCTGACCTTTCACTTTCTTAGGTATGTGCTAATTCATTGTCAGTACTGCTTAGTTCTCTAGAGACCAGAGTTAAATGAAAATAAAAACATTGAGTATTACTTACTGTAGTTGTGCTAATGTAAAGGAACTGACAGGGATTGTCATTGGCCAAATTAGAAATCAGTGTTTTTACTTCTTTTTCTTTGTCCTGCGTAGTGGATAATATTGGTGAGAAGAAATTTATTTCCAGACTTTAAAATTCTGCTCTTTTATTTCCACACTGGAAATTTTAGGATGACCAGATGTATTCTTGGTCATTATCAGATATAACATTCTCCAGGTACTTAAAGTAGTATTATAAAAACCAATTTATAAAAGTTAATTTTTAAATGTTTCTTGCCTTTCAGAGTAAGGAAGTTTTACTCTGCCAATTTTATTACCAAATTTTATTGATTTTATCATTCGAATTACAGAAAGTCTTGTTAAATCATGTTGGCAGTTACAAAGTTTAGTCATCTCTTGTGTCATTGGTATTTGGAATAAATAAGGCTATGATGAAATAACAGTAAAGGTATTTGGTGTGGTTTCATTTCTTATGACTAATTTTATGGTAGAAAGTCTTAACAAATGTTGATGCTTCAAATTTAGCCTTTCAAATAACCACTCATTTCCTCAGGATAAGTAACTATATAGGTTTTGTTTTGTTTTGTTTTTTAAAGCTAATTCTATTTATCTTCTGTGCTTCTTTCTCAGAAGTCAGTAGCTGGTGATATTTGTTCACTGGAATTTTTGGTCTATGTTACGTTTTAATGAAATCGGGTATTTTTAAATTTTCCAAAAGTAAAATATTTTATTTTCCTTTGATTTAAGTTAGAATATAATTCCATATCCATATATATCTTGCTTTTCTGTTCCTTGAAAGGAAATTGATTTCTTCAAGAAGCAGTTTACTTGTGCAAAATCAACATTAAGAAAACGATGTTAAGTTACATTAAGAAAGATTTAAAATTGGGCTTGAATAACTGGAAAGGAATGCTATGTTAATGAATATGAGGGCAATACCATAAAGATGGCAGATTATTTCAAGTTCATTTACGTATTCATTATGCAGATAACATATACATATACCTTTTGATTTTACAATTCTACCTCTAAGAATCTGTTCCAATAATGCAAAATTATGTATACACAAGGCCATTTTTTTGTGGTTTTATTTTAATAGTAAAAGACCAGAAAAAATCCAGATGTCTGTGAGTAGCAGCCTAGGTGAATAAACTATGGAACATCCATTCAGAGTATCATGAACTGTAAAATGAATTGAGGCAGATCTCTATATAACACTGTGGAATGATCTCCAGGACATATTAAGTAAAAAGAGCAAAGTCCAGAACAGATGTCTTTTGTGTAAGAAAGGGATAAAATATGAACATATTACATGTTATTTGTATTTTTTTTTTAATGGAAGAATTAAAAAAAAATTAGCTAGACCAAATGGACCTTGCCTTACAATTTTGACTTTGGAATCTAGTAATTGTTGTACATAATTAAGAAGCAGAATTATATACACACACACACACACAAACACACACAGGTATATATTTAAAGCAGTCCTTAAGAATTAAAACAAATAAATGAGCCTAACTAAATAACAAGTTATTGGCTTAACTAAACAAAGAATTATTTTAGTTGATTTTAAAATTCTGTATATCCCACATGGGAAATAGCCTAAAGATGGACCAAATCCACAAAGAAATCTTAAACTGTATCTGTAGTCTTATTGTTAGTAGTAAAATTAGTATTATTTTCAATATATTACACATATAGTAGGATAAAGTAAATAGTTATTTTAATCTATCATTAGAAACTTTTATGTTCAGTTTAAGAGAAAAAAGATAGATGTAAAATCATAAATATTAAGTAAAACCCCTCAGATCTTTACTTTGAATCACAATTATCAGTATGAACTCTTAATTTATTAATCTCCTAAAAAGTGTTTTTTCTAGTGATGGCCACTGAAAGGGCCTGGAAGTAATGAACATGTACAACCTTAAAGCAGTGAGCATCCTTGATTGCTTTAGACATTCCATTAAAAGGATCTGGAACTCTTTAGAGAAGAATCTGATTCCATGTTTGGGGCAAAAAAATTGGATAAGATGAGGTTTGGTATTTTGTTGTGCAAAAAACAAAGACTGTCAGAAGGCCAACTTGAAGTAACTGTCATTGGTTATGAAAAAGAAATGACTGCAAAAAATAGAAATACATAAAATATGTAAAAATCTATGCGTTCATAACGATACTCCTCTCCCCCCATATCTATACAAACCAAAATTCATTGCTTATTTTTGGAGTTGCTAGGACAACAACTCATTTTTCTAAACATTGGTAAATGATGAGATGGAATCACATTTGTATCCTGGCTTTCATTTGCAAATTTTGTATTTCAGGGTAACTTAATAGTTGATGAAGTAAAATTCTTTATAGAAGAATCCCAACTAATCTAAAAGAAATGATAAGATTAGAAAATAATTGTTTTGTACTCATTACTAATGAAGTAATGGATCTAGGTAAAGAACAATAACATTAAGCTTAAAGGGGATAGGTTAAGCTGGCATACTTTGACCCATTTATATTTTTAACTTCACCTATCAGGTATATGCTTTCTGTGATGATGCAATAAAGTAGGAAAATTTAAACATGACCTGGGTATTAGATGATATTAATAAATTAATATTAATTTTGTAAGTGTGACAATAGTATTGTGATTATATATTTTTTTAAAGTCCTCATCTGTTAGAGTTATGTGCTGTTAAAGATACATATACAATTAGGGGCAAAATGGTTGGATGACCACAGTTTGCTTTAAAGTACTCCAGTGATCATTCCCCTACCCACAACCCCCTCAAAAAGGGAAGGAGTAGGGCTATCAATGAAGTAAAATAATCAGCCTTTGCCAGTTGTTGAAATTGAGTGATCGTTACTTGATGGTTCATTGTATTTTCTCTTTACTTTCGTGTATTTGTTTGAACATATTCCACAATAAGTTTTTAAAAAGGAAAATCAGTTTCCTTATGTAGCAATATGTAAAAATATTTATGATATTAAAGGATGAAAACAGGATATAAAATTTACAACTATGAAGAAAAGAAGTTGAAATGAAAAATATTGATTGTAGTTGTTTTTAGCATTTGCTGGTTGCTTCCCCTCCCCCCCCCCATATAACCTCTAATCCAGTTACGTATTTTTATAATTTTGGAAGATATATACAGACTATGATACTGTAGCAACTATATCTTAAAAAATAACTATTTTGTGCCCTCAGATTATATATACTCTTTTTGCAGAGCTTTTATGTTTAAAGTTGAAAACTGACAATATTTTTAGGTTTTGTGAAATTTCGCAGGTGTGTACTTCGAATTCAACAAAAGAGTATAATGCTAAAGGAAATAAATAAATTATTAGTAGTGTATCTTTTGTGATGACTTCAACTAAATATTTTTAAAAGATGAGAACATAGTTAAGTACTTTAAAAATATGTGAAAATATTTAGTCTTTAATCTGGAACTTTTTTGAGACATTTTTAAATTGAAAAGTTACCTATCATCTGTTAAATTGTGAAGACAGTTGAAGAGGAAAAATTGACTGCATATTAAAAATCAATTTTTTATCTCTAAAAATGTTATTTTTAAAATTATCCCTTCTAACAATATGGAGTTTTATCTTTTTTTTTTTTTTTTTTTTTTTTTTTTTTTTTTTTTAAGGAAGGTGGAGTGTTTACTTTTGGAGCTGGAGGGTATGGTCAGTTGGGTCATAACTCTACCAGTCATGAAATTAACCCAAGGAAAGTTTTTGAACTTATGGGAAGCATTGTTACTCAGATTGCTTGTGGAAGGTAAGCTATTTTATAAAAGAATATTTTGGTCTTTATAATACAATTGTTTAGAGATTAAGAAATTGTTTAGGGATCTGTAATCTGAGGTAAAACATTCTCCTTTAAGTGACTAATTTTGTGCTAAGGAGTCATAGTAACTGAAGCATCTTATTTTATATTGATGATTTTATCTTCCTCTTCTTAAAACAAATTTACCTGAGGCAAGTTATAAATAATGCATATGTAATATTGTATTTATTACATATAGCCTCACACTTGAGAGAAAACTATAGATTATGCTTTATCTTTTTTAAATCTATTAAAACAATTTTTTTTTTTTAAAGGATGAGGAAATTGACCAAAAGAAATTATTTAAGACATAAGATTAGTTTAGTCATTGTTGAAAGTTAAATTGAAATCTTGATCTCCTCATTCCCAGTCCTTGGGAGTAAATAGAAGAGGTAGAGCTTTGAAGTTGGAGTTTCACCTTTGGTATATTTAATTGGGTAGATTCCTTAGTAGTAAAGTGTACCTTTCTTGACTGCTAGCTTAATTCTTTTCTACCTTTTATGTATCCCTATACAATGTAGTTTAGTTTTGCCAATTGTTAGCTTCATAGGCATAGAATCACTCTGTGAATAATTTCTTTTCTTTCTCAACATCATACCTATATGATTATCTTTATTGTATAGCTGTAGTTCACTATTAGTTCTTATTACTATATTTTATTCAATTATAATGATATATGATAATTAAAAACTTTTGTGCACTAAAGGACATTATCAAGGAAATGAAGGCAGCCTACAGAATAGGCGAGTATAGTTAACAAATCATATATCTCATAAGAATTTAATATCTAGAATACATGAAGAATTTCTAAAACTCAACAACAACAAAAAAGACTAGCAGTCTAATTTTAAAATGGACAAGGGACTTGAATAGATGTTTTTCCAAACAAGATATACAGTCAAAAAGTAAATGAAAAGGTGGTCAAACATATGATGACAATGATTTGCATAATCATTAGTAATTATGCAAATCAGAACCACAATGAGAGAGGAGTGGATATGACTCAAGCAGTTGAGCACCTGCTTCCCACATGGGAAGTCCTGAATTCGGTCCCAGGTGTCTCCTAAAAACAAAAACAACAAGCAAACAATTGAAAATCCAACTCAGGGGAGCCGCTGTGGCTCAGTGGTTGAGGATTGGCTTCCCGCATAGGAGGTCTCGGGTTCAATCCCTGGCCCCGGTACCTCAAAACAACAACAAAAATCACAATGAGATACCACTTCACATCCACTAGGATGGCTATTAAAAAAAAAAACAAAAAAACAAAAAACAAAACAGAATAACAAGTGTGGTGAGGATTGCAGAGTAATTGGAACCCTCATACATTGTTGGTGGGAATGTAAAATGGTACAGACACTGTGGAAAACAGTCTGGCAGTCCCTTAAAAAGTTAAACAGATGGGAAGCGGCTGTGGCTCAATCAGTAGGGCTCCCGTTTACCATGTGGGAGGCCCCGGGTTCGGTTCCCGGGGCCTCCTGGTGAGGGCAGGCCCGCCCGCACGGCGTGGTTGGCTGACCCAGCGAGCACAAGCAGCAAGGGGGAGATAAATGAATAAATAAATAAAATCTTTAAAAAAAAAAAAAAAAAAAAAAAAGTTAAACAGAATTACCATGTGACCCAGCAATTCCATGTCTAGGTACATTCCCTAAAGAATTGCAAACAGGGACTCAGATAGGAACTTGTCCATCAGTGTTTATAGCAGCATTATTCACAGTTGCCAAAAGGTGGCAACAACCCAAGTGTCCATCAAAAGATAAATGGATAAACAAAATCTAGTATAAACATACAATGCGGTATTATGCAATCATAAAAATGAATGCAATTCTGATGCATGCATGCTACAACATGGATGAACTCTGAAAACATTATGGTGAGTGAAATAAACGAGACAGATGTGCCTAATCAGATATGATTTGCAACTATTTTCTCCTGATCTGTAGGTTATACTTTTACTTTCTTGATAATGTCATTGTCTAATTTATCTTTTCTCTTTTGCTGCTCATTCCTTTGGTGTCTAAGAATCTGTTGCTTAATCCTAAATTCATGAAGACTTTTTCCTTTGTTTTCTTAAGAATTTTATGGTTTTTTTCTCTTTACAGTTAGGTCCTTGATCCATTTTGAATTAATCTTTGTCTTTTAAATGGATCATTTTGTCTGTTTATTTATTTTTATAACTACTATTGTATTAGTCAGCCAAAGGGGTGCTGATGGAAAGTACCAGAAATCTGTTGGCTTTTATAAAGGATACTTATTTGGGGCAAAAGCTTACAGTTACAAGGCTCTAAAGAGTACAACTCAAGGTTGCTTTCTTACCAAACAATCTTGCCACGTGTTGAAGCAAGACGGCAGGCGATTTCTGCCTGGTCTCTCCTCCCTTCTTCCTCTTAAGGCTCTGTGGGCCTGGCTTCTTCTGATCTTTGCTGTAGGTTGGCATAGGGCTGGGCTCTCAGGGTTTCCTGTTATCAGTCTGGCATAGGGCTAGTTTCTTTCCAGGCCTTATCAGCTGCTCAGCTGCTCTGTTCTCTTCAGCTGCAAACTATCTGGCTCATCTGTCCCTGGGGCCCAGGATCAGACATGACAGAACTCCTCTTCTCTGTCTCCTCTCCCATGTCTGTGAAGCTCTCTCTCTTTCTGTGTGTCTTCTTGAGTGAGTGCCCTTTTATATCAGCTCGCCAAGGGGTGGGGACTCAACCCTGAGTCACTCCCTACTGATGTGGTTGAATCAGATCCTTTATCTCAACAGGACATTTGAACAGATTGAATGTCAGCTGAATCTAATGCATTCAAAGGGGAATCACACCCAGAGGAACAGACCAGTTTATAAATATAATTTTTCTTTTTTGGGGGGGATTCAAAAATAATGTCAAACTGCCACACTAATGTATTTGGGTTTAAACCTGCTATTATATTTTGTGCTGTTGGTGCCACCTATTGTTTCAATTTCTTTTTTGCCTTCCCTTTGGATTGATAAATTTCTAATTCACCTTTTCCTTTCTACTAGTTTGGAAATTATACTTTCTTTTTTAGTGGTTGACCTAGAAATAACAGCATTCATTTTTTTTTCTTCTCTTTTTTGGTTGTAATTCCACATTTTACTTCCTACAGGATCTAAAAGGCAAATGCATTAAAGAGTAATGATTAAAAAAAAAAAAAAAAAAAAAAGTGATGATAAATCAATAGTTCAGGGGAGCAGTTGTGGCTCAGGCAGTTGAGCACCCGCCTCCCACATGAGAGATCCTGGGTTCAGTTCCTGGTGCCTCCTGAAAAAAAAAAAAAAAAAAAAAAAGCAAACAACAAGCAAAACAATAAAAAAAACCAACTCAGGGAAGCTGATGTGGCTCAGTGGTTAAGTGCTGGCTTCCCACATACGAGTTCCCTGGTTCAATCCTCAGCCCCTGGTACCTCAAAAAAAAAAAATAGTTCTGAACTCACGTAAATATGTAATTTGTGACAAGAACTACATAAAAGTGTGGAGGTAGGGCCGTATATAGGAATATAGTCTGTTTACTATTGAAATTAAATTGCTCTCAAATCAGACACGATTGTGGGATGTTAAATTTAAGTCCATGGTAACCACAAAAAAATATTGGAGAATATAAAAACTCAGAGACAGAGTGTAGATTACAGGTTACAAGGGGAAAGGGCATTCATAGGGGAATTCATGCATAATGGGTATAGAGTTTCTGTTTGGAGTGATGAGAAAGTTCTGGTAATAGATGTTGGTAAGGGTAATACCAACATCCATTATAGTGTGAATGTGATTAAGCCCACTGAATGGCATGCATGGGAGTGGTTGAGATGGGAAAGTTTATGTTGTATATATGTTGCCACAGTTAAAGAAAGAGCAACCAATAAGAGAACATTCAGTCTTAATTTATGTTCATCTGTACCTTTTCCTTATTCCAGGCAATATAAGGACTCCATTTACCCTTACCAACTTTTCATTTTATATATATTTTTAATCACACAAGAATATTGCTTCATATCATCAATATACATTTAGAATTGCTTATATATTTACCATTTTTTATGTTCTTCATACCTTGCAATGGTATCATTTTTCTTTTTATCTGACCAGCATCTGGAATTTGTTTTGGTGTGGATCTGCAGGTGGTTGACTCTTTTTTGTATCTGAAAATGTCTTTATTTCACCTTCATTCTTGCATGATAATTTTTGTTGGGGATAGAATTTTAGCTTGGCAATTACTTTTATTCAGCACTTTGAAGATAATATTCCATCATTTTTTGGCATTGATTATTGCTGTTTAAAAGTCAGCTATTAGTCATTTTATTGCTTATTTGAAGGTAATCTCTTTCTCTAGCTGATTTTAAGATTTATTTTTATATTCTATCTAGTTTTTAATATTTTTAATTAAAAAAAAAATTTTTTTTTTCCCTCTCCCCCCATCCCCCCCGACATGGCTCCCTTGTCTGTCTGCTCTTTGTCTGCTCATATTCTTTAGGAGGCACCAGGAACTGAACCCGGGATCTCCCATGTGGGAGGCAAGTGCCCATCCACTTGAGCTACTTCCACACTCTGCTGGTTGCGGCATTGGCTCGTTGAGGCGTCCGCTCATCTTCTTTAGAAGGCACCAGGAATTGAACCTGGGACCTCCCATGTGGGAGATGGACACCCAATTGCTTGAGCCACATCCGCTCCCCCTCTCTATCTAGTTTTGATATCATTTGTCAATATATGGATTTCCTCTTGTCTTATAGGACATCTTGAACCTGTACTAAAATATTTTTGATAAATCATGGGAAATTCTGAGCTGTTATCTTTTCAGATATAATTTCTGTCTTCTTTCCTCATGGGACTCTGATTGGAAGTATATTAAATCTTTTTGTCCTACCCTGTAGCTTTACTCTTTTCTCTATTTTGCACTTTTTTTTTTTTTTTTTTTTTTGGTCCTTCTTTGCTACCTCGATTGTTTTTATGATTAATTAATTAATTAATTCTCCTATATCTATTATTGGTTAAATCCATCCTTTGACATCTAGATTTTGGTTATGGGATTTTTTTGGTTCTAGTATTTTTTACTGCTTCTTTTGAAAATCTAAAACGCTTTAATTATTTTAATATTTCCAGTTCTGTAGTCATTTTTCAAGCTTGGCTTTTATTTCTCTGTACATTAAAACAACTATTACATATAGTTGTTCTAGAATCTTGTGTTTGATACTTCCAATACCTGAAATCTTTGGGAATCTATTTCTGTTGTTTCTTCTTTCTCCTAAATTTTGTTCATGGTGTCCTGTTTCTTTCTAAGTCTCATTTTGTGTGCTTGACCGTGTTTTTGAAAAGTTATTTATAGAAATGATAGGACAAATCTTTTTCCATGTATCGATCAGTATCTATTATAAAAAGTAAATAAAAGCTAAACATACCACTGAGCAGGAGTGTTTACTATCAGAAATTTGTTCAAACTGGTAAAGAGGTTATTTAGAGAGTTCATGTTTTCTTGTTTATCCCCTTCATGCATAATTCATTTAAAGGCTATAAAACATTGTTTTTAGGTAATTTTTTTCCAGATAAAATATTTCGTCAGTGCCTTGTGAAATATTATACAAATTATTTAATGTTATCCAGTTTTCCAATTTTGCTAAAATGTGCATGCTTTGAATAGTTACTCTTAGCTTTGTAAGCATGGCTCTTTCCAGCAATTTTATTCATTTAACTGTTGGACCAGCAGAAAATTTTTCATTTACATATAGAGTGAGATCTAAAGACTTACGTTCAGAAGGAATGTTGGTAGGTATCTTGACCAGTTTGATTTCTAAGTAGTCAATAATGTAACAACTATACATTCGTTTCTTATTGAATAATTGTTGAAAAGCACTAGAAATAGGAATCCAGGAAGGAGATGATCCAAAAACAAAGTTTCAAAGTCTAGTAATACTTAATATTATAGTGTCTTTGAGCTGCTATTTCAAATGTAGGACTTAAGAAAGTTAGTCTTTCAGTGACTTTTTTTTTTTTTTTTTTTTTTTTTTTAAGGATTTGTTTATTCACTTTTATCTCCCCCCCACTCCCCCCCTTTTTTGCATCCATTCACTGGGCAACGATCTGTGTCCACTTCCTGCCCTCTCTTCTCATCCTTCTCCTCCTGTCTTCACTGGGATTTGATTCTTGGAACCTCTGATGTGAGAGAGAGGTATCTTACCGCCTGCATCACCTTAGTTCTTGGTTTTTCGGTGCGTCTCGTCTTGGCTTTCCCTTGTGTCACTCTCCTGTTACATCATCATCTTCTTTGTGGCTTGTGGGCCTGGGCGCACGTGCACATAGGGCCTGGTGGCCCATGCATCTTCTATATTTTTTGTTTTTTTCTTTTTACCGGGAGGTCCTAGTGATCGAACCCAGGTCCCTCCATATGGGAGACGGATGCCCAAACACCTAAGCCACATCTGTCCCCTTGCTTTATCTCTTAAGGTTGACCAAAGATTCCCAAAGTTAGTCTTTTCCCATACAGGATGGTCATACAATAAATCAGGCTTAGGGAAGCGGCTGTGGCTCAATCAGTAGGGCTCCCGTTTACCATATGGGAGGCCCCGGGTTCGGTTCCCGGGGCCTCCTGGTGAAGGCAAGTCCGCCCGCACGGCGTGGTTAGCTGACCCAGCGAGCACAAGCAGCAAGGGGGGCATAAATGAATAAATAAATAAAATCTTAAAAAAAAAAAAAAAAAATCAGGCTTAGTTTATCACCAGCATTCTAAAAACCAGACCTAGGGAGAAAAACTAGATCTGGGGACACATGCATGGTTTCCTATATAGCAAATGTTTAGCCTACCCTGATTATCACAAAATCAGGACAGCGAGAATATTCACATTTCAGTGACTTTTAACACTGACTTCATGCTATAATCACTTGGAGATTAAAAAATATATATGTGTGTGTGTATATATATATATATTGTTTTCTAGGCTCAGTCCTAATTTTTCATTCCCTTTGACCTAAAATTTCTTAGATTATAAGAAATTGTAATTACTTATAACCTAAGACATTAACACAAAGTAGTCCTGGGATGGTATATGTATGTATTGTTTTCCACAATATATATAGGGTTTTTAATGAAATAAAAGACTGGCAGATGTGAGAGGGGAAAAAAAAAAAAACTCATAGAAATGGGGGAAAAAAGATACTCATTGAAATAAGTTCTCTAGATAGGTAAAATAGTTGTTTGGACACATTGCTAAAGGGAAAAGTAGTGAACTGAAAGGCAGATCCAAGGAAATTACTCAAAGGGCATGGAGACTAAGAGTAAAATTATGACAGTTTAAGAGACTTAGATATATTAGGTAGGTCCAACATTTTTCTAGTATTCTTATAGAAGAAGAGGTTAGAATGGATAAGAAAGAGGCAATAATGGTTTAAGAGTCTTTCAGATTTGATTGAAGATATGAAACTTTAGATTGAGTAACACAGGCCTGTACTGTCTAATCACATTTAAAAAATATTTTCTAAACATACAGTAGTGAAACCTCAGAGGAAGTTGGATAGAATCACTGAGAGTAGATTAGTAGAGCTTCCCCTTCCTTCTGTGCTTTCCAAGGTCTGCTCCCACCATAGTACTTCCAGAAGAGTTTGGGTGCAATACAAATAGTGATTAGTTTCTTCAGAATAAAGGAAACATTGTTTCTATTATAAATTGGTATATATGCTAGATTTTCTGAATGGTACTAGATTATTTGCTGAATTCTTAGCCTAAATTTTTGGGTGGGGCTCAGTTGGTGAACCTTCATTTGCTATAAATACTAGGCTAGAACTTTTCAGAGAGGAAAGAGGAGTGGAGAGCTTACTTGGACAGCATTTTTGGATTCTACATCTAGTGCTGATGTATCTGTTATAAGGAGTTCCAGGATAGATCTGGACCTTTTTATATTTGGACATTTATGGAAAATTTCTGGGCCATGCTTATGTATCCTATCTTTGTGCTACAGAGTTCATTCATTCTAGAGTAAGGCTACTAATAAATACTTTGAACAGCAAGTTTAGAACTGTAATGATTTAATTAATTTATTAAGAGAAGAGTTATACCAGTTAATATTTGCTATGCTTTTCTAAACATACATTACTGGGAAGGTAACATTGAATCTGAGGTTTTCTATCATTTTACTCTAGGCAGCACACTTCTGCTTTTGTTCCTTCATCAGGACGGATTTATTCTTTTGGACTTGGTGGTAATGGGCAGCTGGGAACTGGTTCAACAAGCAATCGGAAAAGTCCCTTTACTGTAAAAGGAAATTGGTTCCCTTATAATGGGCAGTGTCCACCAGATATTGGTGAGTTCTGTTATGTTAAGGTTTTGCTACATACATTAAAGTTATTAAAATGCTGCTCTTAAGAAGCTTTCTGTGTTTGAAAGAATTCCAATATACATTATTAGGTAAAATAACAAAATGCAGAACTGTATATTTGTTTGCTTACTTAATTTTTGCATAAGGAAAAATCTGGGTAAACAAAGTAATAAAAGTGATTTCTGGGGTGGGGCATATGGATGGTAGCTAGATACCTAGTATGAGGGATTTTAATTGTATACTACTTTCTATTATTTTGAAATTTGAACCATATGAATATATTACCTATTCAAAATATTGATTTTTTAAAAATTTTGCTTTTTACATTCCTGCTGCTCTAGTCAAACCCGTAATTTATTTTTTAAATTATTCTTTGAGTAGACCTGATTATTTTTTCATTGACATTAATTTTCGACTTAAAAATTTGGAAATTTTCTAATGTTATCTCATTTGCGTCTTTGACAATCTTGCAACCAAGGTGTATTTTCCTTTTTATATTTCTTTTACCATTCTAAAATATTTCTTAGAATTGTTTTCTCATTTATATTATCTATGTCTGATTTTCTTAGGGCTTTTTCTCTGAGTTATTGATCTTGAATTAGGATCTGAAGAATCACATTATGGGCTTCCAAGGTCAAACTTGGTAACCATTAGTGAAACCAGAATCTTTGATTTTCTATAAAGTAATGTAAAATTTGAGCCTTTTATGTATGTGTTGTAGTCTTTATTGTGATAAGCATGATATGAAGGTTGTTGTTTGAAAAGGTCCAAGGTCCATACTATTTATTTATTTTTATTTTTAAAGACGCTTTAGAATACATAAATGTTACATCGAAAATGTAGGGGATTCCCATATACCGCAACCCTCCCCTGGTCCATAGCTTTTTTACTGTGAATATCTTGAGGATTTGGGGAGGGCAGTGGTGTAATCAATAGGATATTTCAGTTATGCTGATATTAGCAAAGATCAGGGCATTTTTTTCTTGTTGTGATTTGATTTTGTGCCTTTGGGTTTAGAATATGACTTCATTCTCTTTTGGTTACTCCTAGGTTTGGAACACACATTGACTTTAGTAGTATTGCTGTTTTTCTTTTTCCTTTTTTTTTTTTTTTTTAAGAGTGTTTTTTCTTTTCTTTTCTTTTATAGGAGGCACCGGGGATTGAACCTGGGACCTCATACGTGGGAAGCAGGTGCTCAGTCACTGAGCCACAACCTCTCCCCTGCTGTTTTTTTTGTGCTCTTATCATCATGTTGGTATCTCATCATATTGGCTTCTTCCCCAAAAGGCACTATTAACAATCTAATAAACATATTTTGTAATTTTAAGCAGCATGACTACTATAAGGAATCATGTATCTTGTCACCCTTGAAACTGCAGACCTTGAAATAATTTGCACTAAAATGGTAAAGGAGATGAAGTATTAAAATAAGACATTTAAAAAATAATAATAAAATAAAATAAAATAAGACATTTTAGCTACAGTTTAATGATAAGCATTTAGTATTATATTAGAAATGTAGAATGTGAATTTTTATACTAATTGCTAAAGATTGGAATTTGGGGTTTGCAATTTTAGCATTTTTTATTATTTTTTTTCAAAACATACCCAAATTCACTGTATTTTGAAGAAATGGACTAAATTACAGTGGGGAAAGAATGAGTTCATTTTTGGTTGTTTTTTAATAACTGAGAACTCTATCCAGAATTAAAATCTATTTCAAGCCATATTTCATTTATAATCAGATATGGTAAGCAGAATAATGGTCCCCCCAGGATGTCCGTATCCTAATCCCTGGAACTTATAAATAAGTTACCTTACACCCAGGATGTCCGTATCCTAATCCCTGGAACTTATAAATAAATTACCTTACATGGTAAAAGGGACTTTCCAGATCTGGTTAAGTAAGACTTTAAAATGGAGAGATTATCGTGGATTATCTGGGTAGGCCCAGTGTAATCATAGGGATCCTTAAAAGTGTGAGACCCAGAAGAGTCAGAGACAGAGGGAGGTGTGACTATAGAAGAGTGATTAGAAAGATGCAATATTTCTGATTTTGAAGGTGGAGGAAGTAGGCCATAGGCCAAGGAATATGAGTAGCCTCTAGAAGCTGGAAAAGGCAAAGAAACAAATTCTTCAGTAGGGCCTCCAAAAAGGCATGCAGACCTGCCTACACGTTGATTTTAGCCTAGTGAGACCCATGTCAGACTTACATAACTGTAAGATAACTTACTAAGTTGGTGGTAATTTGTTACAGCAGTGATAGAAAACATAAACACTGGGTAATATATTTTTTATTTCTTTTTTTGGGTAATAATATTTTATAGTATGACCAAATGGCTATATCACTCATAATCAAGATTTAGACTTTTTTTTTTTTTTTTTGGGTAAAATAAACATAACCTAAAACTCATCATTTTAACCATTTTAAATTGTACAACTCAACAGCGTCCATGACATTCACAGTGCTGTTCATCTACCACCTCCATCTAGTTCCAAAACACTTTTTCATCACCCCAGAAGAAAAGCCTGCACCCCTCAAGCTGCTACTCCCCATTTCCCTCATCTCTGCCCTCTACCCTGGCCCTGGCAACTGCCAGTATACTCTCCACCTCTGCGGATTTACCTATTCTGGATATTTCATAAAAGTGGTATCATACAAAAAGTGACCCTTTGTGTCTGGCCTCTTTCACTTAGAATGTTTTTGAGGTTCGTCCACATTTTAGTATGTATCAATACTTCATACTATTGAATATTATTTTATTGTATAGATGTACCACATTTTGTTTCTCTGTTCATTCTTTAATTGACATTTGGGTTGCTTCTTCCATTTTGCTGTTGTAAATAGTGGCTTGCTGTGAATATTCCTAAACAAGTATATGTTTGAATACCTGTTTTCATTTCTTTGGGGTATATACCTAGAAGTGGAATTGCTGGGTCATATGGTAATTCTTTGGTTAACTTTTTAAGAAATCACCAAATTGTTTTCCATAGTAGCTGTACCATTTTACATTTCCATAAGCAATGTATGAGGGTTCCAATTTCTCCACATCCTTGCCAATGTTTATTTAAAAAAAAAAAATTTTTTTTTTAATTGTAGCCATTCTAGTGGATGTGACATGGTATCTCATGGTGTTTTTTTTTTAAAGATTTATTTATTCCACCCACCCCCCCCACCCCGCCATTGTTTTGCACTTGCTGTCTGCTCTCTGTGTGTTCTTCTATGTCTGCTTGTCTCCTCTTTAGGCAGCATCGGGAACCAATCTGGGACCTCCTGGAGTGGAGAGGGGCTGCTCAATCTCTTGCATCACCTCAGCTCACTGTTCTGCTGTGTCTCTTATCGTCTGTCTTCTGTGACTCCTTTTGTTGCATCATCTTGCTGCGTCAGCTCTCCATGCAGGCCTGCACTCTGTGCAGGCCAGCACTCCTGTATGGGCCGGCACTCCATGCAGGCCAGCTTGCTTTTCATCAGGAGGCCCCAGGAATCGAACCCTGGACCTTCTATTTGGTAGACGGGAGCCCAGTAACTTGAGCCACATCTGCTTCCCTCATAGTGGTTTTGATTTCCCAAAAGACTAATGATGTTGAGCCTCTCTTTGGAGAAAAGTTTATACAGGGTTTTGTGTGTGTGTGTGTGTTTTTTTTTTTGGTACAAGATTGTTCATAACAGCTTTGTTCATGATAACTAAAAAATATAAATAACCTAAAGAATAAACATAGAATACATAGATTAGAAAGTTTCTCTACAATAAAAGATGTAATCAAAGAAGTTAGCTAGAATGCTGCAGAGAGACAGATACATGGAAAATGTATGAGAGGTAAAAAAGACATGAATAGTAGAGTGAGATGGTATATTATATGCTTGATTTGGATCATTTGCCCATTTTTAAATTCTTTTTTGTTGTTGAGTTGTAAGAGTTCTTTATTATAATTACTAGATTCTTATCAGATAGATTATTTGCAAATATTTTCTTCTATTCTGTAGATTGTCTTTTTACTTTCTTGTTAAAGGGTTAGGTTTTTACTTCAAGTTAGGGCTCTGCTATATGCTATACAAGGTTCAATTTACATATGCAGTAGGAAAAGTACATTGAACTTACGCATGGCTCTGACAGGAGGCATCCAGAAGAAGACTGCTGGATTCAGAAGCACTGAGGTAGAAAGAGAATGAATTTTTTTTTCACAGAATTCAAGTTGGCCTTGGGAAGCAAAAAGAAGTCAAGGAAAAAAGTACAAAGTTTAGTATAAATTAAGTATAATTTATACTCTCATGCTTTTACAAAACTTGGTGCTTGAGGTTTGTTAGAAGATAATTAATTTTTTCCTTAGAACTTCAGTATTGCTGCAGAGGAGCCCCGTGTTGTCTTGGTATTTTTCTAAAGAATTCCAGAAACTTAAATTTAAAAAAAGTAAAAACACCTTTTTTTTTTTTCTTTCTTTTTTTTAATTTAGATTATATAGAAAATGCTTTTGGTGAACTTAAAGTATACTTCCAACTGTTATCTTTTATCTGTGTAATTTTATAGCCAAGGTTGAAAAGTTAGAAGTTAAATGGATTTAACATGTGTCCACACAAAAATTCAATTGCATTTTTAAAAAAGAAACTGGACAGAATTATTCAAAAGTAATCAGAATAATTGATAGACTTAAAAAGTATATTAAAATAAATATATATTATTAAAGGATAATTTTTTACATTGATAATTCTGTAATTCTCAAATATAAAATGAGCATTTGTCAAAGATTTTAACTTATTAATGAGGAAATAAAATATTATAGCTAGTTCAGAGGAAAATTCAAAGACTACACATATATAGATAGCAAAAAAAGGAATTCTAAAATGATTTTAGAAATGGATGCAAGACTGACTTTTTCCACAGGGGAAAGGAAACCATTTGTCTCTCAACTACAGAATTCGTTGCATTGCTATCAGTTAGTTACAATTCACAGAATTATAAATAACTCAGACAGTGAAAGTTGGAGATAATCCTGAAGGGTGTTCTAATTAGGGACATACAGTAATTTTTTTTTTTTCCTATAGCAGAGTCTTCACAATTTTTCCTGACAATGTATTTTGTAAAGAAGAGTAAGGAGAAAGTGAACTAGCCCTATTAGATAAAACAACTTTTATTATAAAACTGTAACAATCAAATCAGGTTATTGATGTATGAATTCACATCACTGTAACTTAATGGAAAGTCCAGGATTAAAAAATCAGTGGATAGGGATTACATCTAGGTTTTGTTTCAAGTTCAGACTCCAGGTGATTGGTAATGGCTGCTGGGAGATATGTGTTGCAAAAGACTTTTAGTACACGTCTTGGGTAGAGAGAGAGTGCTAAGATTGTTTGTAGTTGTGTGTTACAGCTGGGAGATGTAGCCCCTTTTTATAAACTTTTTAAAAAGCAATCACTAATCTGTAGAGCAGGGGGAAGAATTATTCAACACATAAAAATTATGGGGGTGGGGTGGGGTAGGAAGAGTCAGTTTTATATCCTAACTTCAAAATGTATACTAAAATAAATACAAAAAGTTCTTAAGACAGTTAAGAAAATAATTCTATGATTTGAGGATGGGAAAAGCCTTTCTCAGCATCAGAGAAAGCCATCATAAAGAATTAGATAAATACATTAGATTAAATGGAAAAGTAAATCTCCTGTATTTCAAAACATGAAGAGAATTGAGTAAATAATTTGGGAGAAATATTTGCAGCAAATAGAAAGGATCAAGCATTAATCTTTTTCTACAACAGGATAACCACACAGTACATATGGGGAAGTTGATGGTTCAACTAGATGAAGGAATGCTAGCAATAAATTAATGGCGTAAGCATTGAGCATCAATGGTTGCTAACATCACAAAAAGGAACTCAACCAGACATAATATATATCTTATAGAGGAACATCCCCCCACTCCCTACCTATGTAAGAGGTTTACCAAAATAATCAAACTGATAGAAGCCTCTCTAGATCCATCTACCAATTTATAAGAAATACAGATTCAAAATGTTAAGAGAAGCCCATGTCAATATAATGAACAAAATCCAGTTTTTTAGGAAGCCTCACAGGACAAAATGGGTTTCACAAAATTTTTCTAGTAGTAATTTAAAGGAAATTAAGGATACCAACTTCTGGTACCCAACTTTTAGCCCCCAGATACCATCCATGTACTATAGATTAATCATCCCTCTTCCTGGGAATTATTTATATGGGGGAAAAATCACATTTTTAGAATGAATGAATAACATCTTGTTAAATCTTTTGAAGGAGCGAATACTTTTATGTAGACTTGTGCGAATGAGGTAGAGAATAATTTTAAATCTTATGGTTAACATATTTAATGTTTTAGACTTACCTACATTTTCTTATTAAAGTTGTTTTGGCCTTAGGACATTCTTGCGACTTGTGGAAAATTTGATCATATTAATGCTCTGATCTCTGAATCCCTTATTATTAGTATGCTCTAAGATAGATTAAAAATTATCTTATACTGTGTATTCATATTAAATATATACTGAATTCCTTAATAAATAAAACATTGTCTTAGGGAATAATCAAGGAAATTAAGATGTGGTCC
>JAKSZT010026914.1:10120292-10304648 GCA_026826555.1 Tolypeutes matacus | reverse complement strand
AAAAAAAATAATAATATAAGACAAAGAATTAGTCAACTGAGAGGTAGAGATCAGGAGTGGGATGATAGAAATGGATATATTTGGGGGGAAAACACCCTTAAATTACATTTAAATTATAAAAAGGAGTTTTTGTGCTCTGTGCTACCTCTGAATACTAGCCTGGCAGCATTTTTGGTAATAGTTTAATAGATCTTTCTGGTTTGGGAGTAGAAGAGGGGAAAAAGAAAAAAAAAAAAAAGAAAGAGCCCTTTCAAACATCTTTTTCAAGGAACTTCTTTACTCTTAACTGAATATGCTTATTAATTTTTATATGTTTGGATATGATTTGATTATTGCTGAATAGTTGTCAACAAAGAGCCATGTGTGTGATCTTTCTTTTGTGTAACTATATTGAAAGAGAAAATAATTTATTTTGCATTATGAAATATTTACTCAAGTTTTAACATTTACTCATATGTTGTCTTTTTAAGAATGAATATTGTTAATTTTTATATTCTTCACTGTATTTTTACATCATCATCAATATGAACTGAAATATATTGAGATAAAAAAAATATACACTGAAAAACACCATTTTTTTTGTGCATGGCAGAAGAAAGGATTGTAAACTTACCAAATGATTCTTATGCTTATGAGATCATTTAGCATACTTTACTTTGTCAGTCTCATCCCCATAGCACTCAGAATATTCCAAGTCATTTTACAGCAATTATATAAAATGAGATATCCAATTAAGTTAGATGATTCAGAGAAAATCTAAAAGCAATAATTAATGCTCTGAAAAATGTAATGTAGATCTTGGATTTTAATTTTTTACATTTCATTTTTATTATAGATTGTGAAGAATATTTCTGTGTAAAAAGAATTTTCTCAGGTGGAGATCAAAGCTTTTCACATTACTCTAGTCCCCAGGTAATAATATAGTCATATAATAATTATTAAGCCCAAATAATTTTGAAGAATTTTTAAAACCAATTTTTGGAGACATATTAATAATATTTTTTATATGTTACAGGCTGAATGTTTATATGTTTAAGGCTTAATTGCTTTAAAAATTTTATTCCTCAGCTCTGAAAATTAGAATTTTTGATTCATTTGATAAGTGTTTGTTTTATGTATTCAATGGCGATTTACTTCTGTTAAAAAAACAAAATACATGGTGGGGGGGTGTCTTGGTTTTAAATTACATATATTATCTTCTTCCCTCTTTGATGATTCTGCTTATTTTAAAATTTAGAACTGTGGGCCACCAGATGACTTTAGATATCCTGATCCTTCAAAGCAGATCTGGACTATAAATGAAGCTCTTATTCAAAAATGGCTAAGCTACCCTTCTGGAAGGTTTCCTGTAGAGATAGCCAAGTAAGAAAGATGTTTTACCTACACAGACACAAAACCAACCCCACAATCCCTTGGTCTACCCCAAAAGTAGAGCAACCTTTTCGTGTTTGTTTGTTTTTCATTTAAATATCACTTACCAAATAGTTTGTATGCAAAAGAAGTTTAAAATGTCTAAAATTCCCATAAAAATCCATGTTTTTAAAATAATAAGTTGTAATTCTTTCATACACCTAAAGATACCTTAAATGCTAATTTAAAATAACCACTTTAGGGTGGGATTTGAAATGTTTTTTTCTGGCTTCATAATGGTCATTGTCTTTTAACTTTTACACAGTTGGGAACATTTGAGTATTATTTCTCTGTTGGATATTTTGCTTGTAGATTAATTTGTATTAGTACTTAGCTTTTTGTTTGGTTTGGTTTTTTTGTTGGTTGTTGGTATTTGGGATAGGTGGCTGTATTTGATAGGGTGGGGTTTTTTTTTGTTGTTTTTTTTTTAGATTTTCCCAAACTAAACTGTTACTGAGAAGCCCAAAGAATAGGCTTCAAAAAATAACATCCCAGACTGTTTACCACATAAAGAATTTTAAAAATTGAATATGCATGTTTATGTAAATAAAAAAATTAAAATCTTCATATTGGTTTGATGAATCAGAAGCATGGCAGTAATATTTGAGAAAGTATAGGGTAGACATTAATACATTTATCAAGAATTCTTTACTCAGTCTCTAGTAACTTAAATAATTCCAGTTTATTCTAATTTCTATTAAAAAGAGAAAGCCCAACAGTTAAATTTTTAACTTTGTGAATTTTTTATTTTTAATTTTTTTAGTGAGATAGATGGAACATTTTCCTCCTCTGGTTGCCTAAATGGAAGCTTTTTAGCTGTTAGGTAAGTGGCAATTCTTTAGTATGCTGAAATTTTCAAATTTATTATATTAAATAAGATTTGAAATAATTCGGGGTTGTATTTTTAAATTTTTATTTCATTATTTTCTTTTTTAGCAATGATGATCACTATAGAACAGGGACCAGATTTTCAGGGGTTGATATGAATGCTGCTAGGCTTTTATTTCACAAACTTATACAACCTGATCACCCTCAGATTTCTCAGCAGGTTTGTTTTTAAAATATTTTATATTTGTATCATGTGCCTGATAAGTTTTCATTCCATGTTATTTTATACATTTATAACCTAATTTACTTTATCATTTCAATGATTCTTCATTATGATGTACTTTATGTGATTTGTAATATAATAGAATTAGAATATGGTTTCATTTTAAAGCATTGTAATTTAGCTGTGAAATATCTTTAAATCTTTCCAAACATTTTTAGCAGAACCCTTTTAATTACTTAACATTACCATGTTGGTTAAGGATTTATATAGCTATAGAAGTGGAAAGTTTAAATTGAGAATTGAACACAAGATTTTTAAAAAATTCTCTTAGCAGTGCTCAGGCTTTAATTTTCATTTTGTTCCAAATTACATTCATTTTAAGACATTATCATCTTTTTCCCTTCTTGTTTTTCACTATTTGATGTTTCCTTAGTACAAGATTTTCTTTGTCTTTTTTTAGAAAGTGTATTCATTTTTAATGAAGTGGTTTTACTTTTTGTCAAAATATAGGTGGCAGCTAGTTTGGAAAAGAATCTTATTCCTAAACTGACTAGCTCCTTACCTGATGTTGAAGCATTGAGGTTTTATCTTACTCTACCAGAATGTCCCCTGATGAGTGATTCCAACAATTTCACAACAATAGCAATTCCCTTTGGTACAGCTCTTGTGAACCTAGAAAAGGCACCATTGAAAGTACTTGGTAAGAATTTTAATATATATATTTTTTCTTTTGAAACCTTTTCTGTTTAAATGAAAGTGCTCCTAAATTCTTTTTTGCTGTTTAAAATTTTGCTGCACTGCTTATTTGACATTTTCTTAGGGAAAAATAAACCTGTTTTTCCTTCGTTGCTTTTTCTACTCATCTGAGGCTAGATGTCGGAATCATTAGAGGTAGTATGTTAGATATTAGAATTTTAGTGAAACACAGCAGCAGGGACAGTATCAGGAAAGATAAAAACTGTTCCCCATACTCCTATCCCTCATCCCCTCCAGAGTAATCTTGCTGTTAAAGAAGTATAAAGGAGGAAGAACAATTAAAGCTGAACACACATGGCTATTAAATCTTCCTTGAACCCTGATGTCAGCCTTGTGTTTTTTTCACTTGTTAATCTCCTGATCTTTGATTTTATTTCTCTGCATGGAGATGGAGTCTACTGCTCCTGTGATCTTGCATTTTTGTCTCTGTGTTTGGCCTAAACTTTTCTCAGAGTTTTTTACTTGAATGGGTTCCCGCTCTATCTCCTGGCCTTTATAGTTTCTTGCTACATTTAAGTCTATTCTTTCCTTCCGAATAATATTTGTGAGATAGATGCAATAAAGATATATAGTAGTAATAAAATCAGGACAAGAAGTTTTAGGCTAAAGATGACTGGAGAAAGCAATAGGCAAGGGGAATCCGAGAGAATTAGGAAGTAAAAGAAGAGTAAAACAGAGACTCACAGAAAAGGATTGCTTTCCTGCTGTCATAAGTTTTTGTATTCTTTCTACCTGCTTCATAGGATTGTGTTATTTACTAATGTTAAAATTACAAATTGTGAATGTGGGGGAGGAAAGGCATATTATGCTTTACAATGAGTACCTTGCATTTTAAATGTGTTGGTTCCCAGTATTTCAGCTTTATTTTAAGTGAACTCTAGAGATAAAATTTCAAAAGCTCCTTAAATATTAGAGTAATATAATTTTAAAGTGTGTCTTGCTTAAAATTAAATTTCTAATTTCTGAAGTACATTTTTATAACTGATTTTAATATTAGGTAGTGGTGAATTTTTAATGTAATATAGGAAACCAAGAATGTAAATTAAATCGGCCTTTCATACTTTCTTTTAGTTCTTTGAGCTTTTAGGACAGGTATTACCTTAACTTGGGGGAGGGTGTCTATAAACAAATGTTAAGCAAAATATTGCATTATGTGCATCTTTCTGGGATTTTCAGAGAGTTAAGAAGCACTGTTTTAGAAGAAAAGTCAGTATAGTTTTAAAAATTGTGAATTTTTAAAAATTCTTTTTATTTGCATGTTCACCCTTTAATAACAGAAAACTGGTGGTCAGTACTTGAACCTCCACTATTCCTCAAGATAGTAGAACTTTTTAAGGAAGTTGTGGTACATCTTTTGAAACTCTACAAGATCGGCATTCCCCCTTCTGAAAGAAGAATTTTCAACAGTTTTCTTCATACTGCATTAAAGGTTTTAGAAATATTACACAGGGTATGTCCAATAGTTTTTTTCTTTTCCTTGTTCTCCATTCCTACTAACAGTTTAATAATTGTTCATTTTTAACAATATATTATGATTTAGATATATATTATAGCATTTGGAAAATCTATCATCTATATTTTCCTTTAAAAGAAGTAATATATCTATACTTTGAAGGTTTGGTCTTATCTGATTTTGTTAGACCTGTATAGATAAATTATCTGTAGTCTAGCAGAACAATAACATATACTAGTGAATTAGAATTTTCATTTTTTTATGAAGGACATAATTTACTAGTTTAAATAATGTCTTTTTTTATTTATAGGTGGTTATCCTATAAAGAGACTTGATCCTAGCTGTGATTATGAACATTTAAACTCATGTTCTTTTGCTATTGGGTATTAATGGCCTCAATCAAAGTAGTACATTTCATTTGATACAGATGACTAATTTGAAAGTATAAACATTTAATTCATTAATTTGCCTGTTGTTTTTTCCTGTCCTTTTACCCAGTGTAAAAAATGGTACCCTTTACTCTTGTAGCACTTCAAAATTAAAAGTACAGTTTCAGCTGTTTCATTAAATGATGGATTTGAGTCATCCCTGACAGCTGGTAGGTATATCTCTGCTATGCCATTTGGTGTTCTTGAGATGCTATTTAGAGGCTATGAGACATGACCTAAGGGAGAAGCATATGTTCCTGGCTTCTAGAGTGACTGAAAAACCCACATGAACCTTTGTTCTTTAGTTTCTTCTCCTTAAGGGAATAGTTCCTTCAGCATTTTCAGACCCTTGACCACTACTAAGGTAAATGATGAGGGAATAAAGGAGATAGCCTTTCTGCTGTCGTAAAGCAAGAACCCTCATGGATCATTTATTTCCCTTTTTATTCTGGGTATTTACTCAACTACTTAACTTCCTGATCTTACTTTTCTTTGTATTTAGTATGTTCAGGACTCCTAGAACAAGTCATTTTTCCTCTCATTATAATTGAAGAAACGATAGGCAGTTCTTTCCTAGGGAAACAAGTCATTCTCATGTTTACCTTTTCCTGGAACAAGGCTTTCTTGCAGCATTTCAGGATTAACTGGATTCTGCAGTAAAACACTATTAAGAAGATCTTCTAACTTCATAGGATGGGTCTCTACCTTTCTGTGTCTTTTGCTTAGAATTCCAGAGATTAATTAGATTTTTTTCCCTTTCCTCTGGATTCCCTTTTCCTATGACTTCAGTGACCTATCCCTTTTTCACCTGGACCATATTCCCAAATAATTACTCTATTGACTTAATCTCTCCCCTCTATATTACCTCCTTATTTTTATTTCCCCCCTTTTTTCCCTTAGCTATGTCTTCCCTTTACCATGAGAAAAAAGGAAGACAGTAGAAGGGAAGGATATTGAATCTTTGGTCTTTCACAACTACAGACAGGACCTGAGCAAGTAACTTAAGTTGTCTGCCTACCTCAAAAGTCTTGATTTTTGTTGAGGAAGCCCGCTAGAGTTCTGTATTAGTCAGCCAAAGGGGTGCTGATGCAAAATACCAGAAATCTATTGGCTTTTATTAAAGGGTATTTTTTGGGGGTAGAAGCTTACAGTTACCAGGCCATAAAGTATAAGTTACTTCCCTCACCAAAGTCTGTTGCCATGTGTTGGAGCAAGATGGCTGCCGACATCTGCCAAGAGTTCAGGCTTCTTGGGTTCCTCTCTACCCGGGGCTTTGTGTCTCTCGGGGCTCAACTGCTGTGCTCTCTCCTAGGCCAACTGTAAGACCAATTCTGTCTCTCTCCCTGGGCTCGATTCACTCTGGGCTCAGCTGCTCTGCTCCACTGTGTGCTTACTTTCCGGATTCCAGCTCAAAACTCCAGCTCTCTTCACTGTCGCATGGTTTTCTCTGTGAGTCCCCACTCACCAAGGGGGCGGGGACTCAACGTCCTACTGATGTGGCCCTATCAAAACCCTAATCATAATTTAATCACATCCAGGTAGAGACCAGTTTACAAGCATAATCCAGTATCTATTTTTGGAATTCATAAATAATGTCAAACTGTTAAAAATTCTATCTCCTTTCTGATGGAGCCATGCTACATACTACAATCCTAACTTCTTGCTAGTTGCAGAAGAAGGGAAAATAATCTAACATTTATTGAATGCTAACAGTGCCCAGGATTATAACCTCCTTTGCACATTAGTTCATGTTAGCACTTTGCATATGTCACTCATTTAATCTTTTTAACCCTGTATAGTTGATATTATTACCCCTTTTTACAGACTGGAAAATAAATCTCAATGTCAGTGTTCATAAACCAGTAAATAGCATAGTTGAAATACAAATACAAATCTACTTTCAAATTCCCTGCTGTTTCTATATCAGCAGCAGATATAGTAATATATCCAGAAGGAGTTTATTTTTATTTTATTTCCCACATCCAGAGGTTCACACATCCATAATTTAAGAGAGATCATTGGATTGTATTAAGATCCTGGACTAGGAATCAAAAGGCCATGATTTTAACCCCATCTGTGCTTCTTCCTATCAATGTGATTTTGAGCAGATCATTCTCTTTATGACACGTACAAATGAAGAATTATCTATAAAATAAGAATAAAAATAACCTTCTCTGATAGTTTTCCAAGATAGATGCACTCATCAACTTATAATAGTCAAAATATTTAACATTTTTAAATTGTACATTTGTAAGGCAATGATTTATTATTAACCACCATTTTTTATCTGATTTATTGGGTTATGAGGAAGCTGTATTCTTGTTTGAAGTTGTTCTATATACTCAAAAGCAGGACGATAGTGGTATCAATTTCTTAATATTTCTTTCTGGGATTCCTTAGGACAGTCACTTACCTTTCTTCTACTACTTACTTTGGAGAAAACTTTTTCCCTTGTTACTACTTTGCCATAAATAGATAACTGTGGATATTAACAATCAGGAATGATTATTTTCATCTTTAGAGAAACCTAAGTTACTTATCAGAAACTTGTTATTTCAAAGACATCTTCTGTCTGACAACTGCATGTATTCCTTCTTTATGCTGCATGGTTAAGAATTAGGAGAAGTCTTCTCAAACATTTTCTTTCTTGACCTAGCCTGGAGCAGGATTAGGAGCTAAAGAACTGGGCTATGTGTTTCCTAACCATTTTAGGATATATAGATGCACTTATTTTCCTCCCTTATATCATGTCCTTTGGAAAATTTTTGAGTTAAAAATCATTTCCAATGCTCCAAATAGCATCATGAAAAATACCTTTGGTACCTGCTGTCAGGAATGGAAGTATTTTAAGATTAATGAGTTTATTGGCAAGTAATTGGGTTATTCATTAGTTTCTGAATTTTTACACAGTATTTGTAGAGATACTGGTATGCCAAAAGAAGAGACTTGGTCATGTCTAGCCTAATTGCTATATATCATGCTGATAGCTAATCTTCTAAACCAGTGATTTCCAAACTTTTTTTTAGCATAGATCCCTTTAATAAACCACACAGATAAGATATACATATATACTTACCATAAACCACCCCTGAACTGAGGTGTATAAATCAGTGTTTAAAATGTGAAATGAAAGTGATAAGATAGAATATATAGAGATTTTATTTTATACATTTTATGCAATAATATTGTATGTATAGTTTGTATTGAACTTCTTGATTTTTTAAAAATATATTTTGCAAATATTTATTGAGTGCCTACTGTGTACTTTTCATTGTAGTAGACATTATGGATGCAGTTGTAAGCAAAAAATGTGATTTCTGTGCCCTTCACCATATAATGTAGAGGGATTGTATACATACAAGTAAATAGGCATTTATGGTGCAGCATGGTAAGTGCTAGATTAGAGAAAGTGTCGTGTACTATGAGAACACATAGGAGGACTTGTAACCTAGACATGGAAGAATTAAGGAAGGGTTCCTGGAGAAAATTATGTCTTAATTGCCAGTCCTATCCACCATGCAAATATATTTTTTAAGCTTTCTCTTGATTATGTATATAAATTTATATGCAGATCTTTTGGATTGATCTTCCATTCAGTTTCAGATTACCCTATTTTTAAAGCATTGTTAACTGATTGTCTCGGTAGATATCAAATCATTATGGCTAAGTTAACTATTAGCCATAATCTCCACCCCCACCCCACCCCAGTCTTAAGATTGGCTAAAATGTGTGTATGATTCTTTAACCAAACTTGGTTTCAAAACTCTTTTTATTCTAACATAACATTTCTTTTCAAAAACTTACACAGCATATCAGAATACCTCTATATTCTGTATATCTGTAGGATATAAAAACTGTAAACACTGCTTGCTATTGAGGAAGGAAACTGCAGTTTACCTTTTACATCTAAAATATTTAAGATAAAGAAAAATATATGCCAGAGGTCAATGGGATGTGACTCAGTTTCTTCAAGAGTCACTACATTTTAGAGTCCAATGGAATTAAAAGTTAGTTTGTACATTTATAAATGTAAATATTTGAGGCGGAAAAGCCATTATGTTTTTAATATAAATATTGTGTGTATTTTCTTTTTTAGTAGGAAGTTTGGCTAATAATTTCAAAGTTGATTGTAGCACAGTACTACAATCACATATACAAAGAGGTCGGCAAACTTTTTCTTTAAAGGGCCAGATAGTAAATATTTTGTGTTTTATGGCTGTCAATTTCTGTGTGTCTGCTCAACTCTCAACACTGCCTCGGGCAATATGTAGATGAAATGGGCATGGTTGCATACCGATAAAAATTTATTTGGAAAAAAAAAACACAAAAAACTTTGGGTGGGCAGGATTAGGCTGACCTCCCCTCTAGGATTAAGATTTTGATCTCCTGTGTAAACTAGATATCTTTGTTCTGTTTGGAAGCCAGGAATAGCAGTTTCTTTCTGATCAATTCTCCCAATTTATAGTAATTTATATCTAACCAAAGATATAAATTAATCAAAATAGTGAAAAAAGAGCTCAAGGTGCTTTTGTCAATGAATAGAGGGATTAAAGGTGTCAACTTTGCAAATGATTAAAAGTGTGCTTTTTTTTTTTTTTTTCCCATTTTCTTGCTTTCTTGCTTTCTCTCTCTACCCCCTCTTGAGCGCCCCCCAGTTGTTTACGCTCACTATCTGCTCTCTGCTTGTCTTCTTTTTTAAGAGGCACCAGGAACCAAACCCGGGTCTTCCCATGTGGGAAGGAGCCGCCTAATCGCTTGAGCCACCTCCACTCCCTGTTTATTGTGTCTCTCATTGTGTTTTCTTGCTGTGTCTTTTGTTTGCTTCATCTTGTTGCATCAACTCTCTGTGCCAGCCTGCTGTCTTGCTCACCTTCTTTAAGAGGCACCAGGAACTGAACCCAACACCTCCCATGTGGTAGGTGGGAGCCCAGCTGCCTGAGCCATATCCGTTTCCCAAAAGTGTGTTTCTTAAATTGGTTTATTTGTACTCTCACGAGTAGACCACAGGATCAAGCGTTGGTTGTACTTGATGGCAAATAACTTTACACATTTTCATAAAATATATAGAGAGAAATATTTATTACCAGTACTTATATATTCTAAAAATACATTACACATATGTATATATGCATGTATATTTGACTATATATTAAGGAATAAAATTAGTCTTATAGTGAGTTAGGAATGCACATGCATTAGAGAGGCCTAATTTAGATTTCTCGCTTTGTTAGCTCTGTGACCTAGGTTAAATTTCTTGAACTCTTAGTATACTCTTCCATATAATGAAGATAAATATAATATCTTTTTCAGAGTTGTTTTAATGATTGAGATAATATACATGAAGTATACTTAGTAAGTGCTTCACAATGATAGCTATTATTATTTTATTACTAGAACTTACAATTTTAGTAAATTTTAAGGTAAAATAAGCATTTCAGTGAAAATGTTGGTTTGCTGTCTAAATATGTTTGCTAGAGACCCAACCCCCCTATATGGAAAGGGATGGAGGAATAATGGTGTTATGTATTTACTCTCCTTTCATATTAGGGATACTTCAGAGTAAAAGTTTGAAAAGCTTGGAAATTATATAAACCACTCTTTTTACTAAAAATTTACAATAACTACACAGTCCCATATATCCCACTAAATGCAACAGGAAATCCCATGTAGACTAGACTTTTTAAGTGCTGTTAGAAGCCTGAACTGTATACCTATCTCTTACTCATTTTATTTGTCCATACATTCATCTCATGTTTACTGAGCACTTGTTTGGGCACATGATCCATTAGATTTATACCTCTTTTGCATGATTTATTTGGCTCCCTATTGCTTCCTGCTTAGTTGGCTTAGTGTATATGTTATTTTTCTTCTAAGCTATGAACAACTTTTTGGCTATTCTTCATAGTTAGCTAGTTTTGCTTAATTTGTACATTAGGTCAAGTTTTGTTGTTGTTTTATTGATACCTAACTTCTTTCCATTGTGGTCAGAGAAGATATGTTGTATGATTTCAGTATTTTTAAATTTCTTGGGACTTGTTTTGTGACCTAACATATGGACTATACTGGAGAATGACCCATGTGCACTAGAGAAAAATGTGTATTATACTGCTGTTGGGTAAAGTGTTCTATGTATGTATGTTAGGTCTAATTGATTTAAAATATCATTCAAGTCTTCTGTTTTATTACTGACTTCCTGTCTAGGTGTTCTATTCATAATTGCTATGTCGTCTTGTTGAATTGACCCCTTTATCAGTATATAGTGACCTTCTTTGTCCCTTATTAGTTTTTTCTTTATCTGATAATACTATAGCTACCTTCACCCTCACCCCTTCCCACTCATTTTGGTTACTATTTGCATGGTGTATATTTTTTTCCATCCTTTCACTTTCAACCTACTTGTGTCTTTGAATTTAATGTGTCTTGTATACAGCATATAGTTGGGTCATGCTTTTATCCATTCTCCTAATGAGGCCTTTTGACTGGGGAGTTTTATCTATTTACACTTAAAGTAACTATTCATAACACTGGACTTTACTCTATCATTTCGCTGTTTGGTCTTTTTAAGTGTTACACTTTTTTCCCCTCAATTCTTCCCATTAATGCCTACTTCCATATTTTTAAATTTTTTTATATTGTACATTTTGAGGTCCTTTTCTTTCTGTATATATATTTTTCATATATTTTCTTTTTGGTTACCATGGATCTTAAATATAACATCCTCAATCTATAACCATCACCATTTAATTCAATACCAACTTAACTTCAATAGGATACACATACCCTGTTACCTGTACTCCTGTGCCCTCCCACCTTTTTGTTGCACTTGTTACAAATTATATCTTTATACACTGTAAGTCTAAAATCGTATATTTGTCATTTTTAGGAATTTACATTTTAGAACCTGTAAGAAGTAAAACATGGAGTTATATACTGAAAAATACAATACTGTAATACAGTACTGGCATTATAATCACCTTTACTGGAGGTCTTTATTTCTTTATGCCTCTTTGATCCACTATTCTTACCTTTCAGTCTGAAAGACTCCCTTTAGCATTGCTTCTAGGGCAGTGTAGAGATGAACTCTTTCAGCTTTTGTTTATCTGGAAATGTCTTAATATCCTCCTCATATTTGAAAGAGAGTCTCACCAGATATAAAATTCTTAATTGGTAATTGTTTTCTTTCAGTACTTTAGATATATCATCCCACTGCCTTCCTGCTTCCATGGTTCCTATGAGAAATTGCCACTTAATCTTAGTGGTTCTCCTTTGTACATAAAGTCCCACCTTCTTACATTTTGGTATGCTTGATGATGTCCCACAAGTATCTTAGGTTCTGTACCCTTTATGCAGTTCTTTTTTCTTTCTGGTCTTCAGCCTGACTTATTTCAATTATCTTGTCTTTGAGTTCACTGATTCCCCACCCCCACCCCCCACCCCCTTCTGCCCTCTAATCTGCTGTTGAAATCCTCTAGGGAATTTTTCATTTCAGGTTTTGTGACCTTCAACTCCAGTATTTTCATTTGGTACTTTTAAAATTTCTGCCTCTTTAATAAGATTCTCCTGTTGTTCATTTGTTGATTTCCTGATATCCTCTATTTCTTTCTCTGTATTTTCCTTTATCTCCTTGAGTATACTCAGGGTTATTTTTTTAAAGTCTTTGTTTGCTGTGTCCAGAGATGGTTTCTGGATTTTTATCTTGTTCCTTTGGATGGGCCAACATTTTCTGTTTCTTTGTTAGCCTTGTAATGTTTTGTTGTACACTGTACATTTTAATACTTTAAAATGTTAACTCTGAGATTTGGTCCCTTACCTATCTCTTTAGCTTGTATCCAGACAGATTTCCTTGCATTCCAGGAGGTGACAAAAAGAAACAAACCAAAATAAAAAACACCTTTCACAGTTTTCATACATTGGCTCTGCATTGGTTGGTGCTCTCCTTCAGAGTTTAGCCCTCCTATCAAAAAGATCAGTCTGAAAATGCTCAAACCTTTACTGAAGTGATAACTGCACAACTCTGTAATGAGAGTTACTGAGTGTGCACTTTGGATAGATTGTACAAGGCATGGAATTGTATAACATTTCATATAGCAGTTCTATATTTAGCTTCCTGAGGAACTGCCAAACTGTCTTCCACAGAGGCTGCACCATTCTACATTCCCACCAGCAGTGAAGGAGTATTCCTGTTTCTCCACATCCTTTCCAGCACTTGGTGTTTTCTGTTTTTTTAATAATGGTCATTCTATGAAGTATAAGATGATATCTCATTGCCATTTTGATTTGCATATCCCTGATAGCTAGTGATAGTGAACATTTTTTCATGTGCCTTTTGGCCATTTGTATTTGCTTTAGGGAGAAATGTCTGGTTAAGTCTTTCGCCCATTTTAAAATTGGATTGCTTGCTCGTTTATTATTTAGTTGTATGATCTCTTTATATAGCAAGGAAATCAAATGCTTATCAGGTATGTGGTTTCCAAAATTTTTCTCCCATTGAGTGAGTTGCGTTTTCACAAAAAGAAATTACAGATCCATTCTCCTAATGAATATAGAAGCAAAAATCCTCAAAAAGATACTAGCTAATTGAATCCAACAATACATTAAAAGAATCATTCATCACGTTCAAGTGGGTTTTAGTCCAGGCATGCAAGGGTGGTTCAACACAAGAAAAATCAAACAGCGTAATACACCACATTAATTAAGCAAAGAAGAAAAATCAAATGATCCTCTCGATTGTTGCAGAAAAGGCATCTGACAAAATCCAATATCTTTTCTTGATAAAAACACTCCAAAAGATAGGAATCGAAGGAAACTTTCAACATGAAAAAGGGCATATAACCCACAGTTAACATTATACTCAATGTTGAAAGACTGAAAGCTTTCCTACTGAGATAATGAAGAAGACAATGATGCCCAATGTCACCGCTGTTCAATATATTGCTAGAGGTTCAGCTAGCACAATCAGGCAAGAAAAAGAAAAGGCATCCAAATTGGAAAGAAGAAGTAAAAGTTCCAGTGTTCGCAGATGATATGATCCTATACCTAGAAAACCCTGAAAAAGCTACTAAACAAATTCAGCCGAGTGGCAGGATACAAGATTAATATGCAAAAATCAGTAGTGTTTCTATACACTAGTAATATGCAATCTGAGGAGGAAGTCAGGAAAAAAATTTCATTTACAACAGCAACAAAAAGAATCAAACCCACTGATTATTTAATAGTGTGTTGTTTAATCTCCATGTATTTGTAGATTTTCCCTTTTTATGCCTTTTGTTGATTTCCAGCTTAATTTCATTATAATTAGAGAAAGTGCTTTGTATAATTTCGAGCTTTTTAAATTTATTGAGATCTTCTTTGTGACCTAACATATGGTCTATCCTGGAGAAAGATCCATGAGCACTTGAGAAGAACGTATATCCTGCTGTTTTGGGGTGCAGTGTTCATTATATGTCTATTAGGTTTAGTTCATTTATCATATTATTCAAGCTCTCTGTTTCTTCATTGATCCTCTGCCCAGATGCTCTATGCAGTGATGAGAGTGGTATATTAAAGCCTCCAACTATTATTGTTATTAAAATTTATTGTTGTTACTATTATGATCTATTTCTCCCTTCAGTTTTGCCAGTGTTTGCCTAATGTAATTTGGAGTGTCCTGGTTAGGTGCATTTACATTTATGATTGTTATTTCTTCCTGGTGAATTGCCCCTTTTATTAGTATATAATGACCTTCCTTGTCTCTTTGTTTTTTTTTTTTTTTAAAGTACCGGAAATTGAACCTGGGACCTCTTACTTGTGAAGCAGGTGCTCAACCACTGAGCTACACCCACTTCAACAGCTTTGCTTTTAAAATCTGTTTCATCCAATATAAGTATAGCTATTTCACCTTCTTTTTGGTTACTGCATGCATGGAATATCTTTTTCCAGCCTTTCACTTTTAGTCTATTTGTATCCTTGGATCTAAGTTGAGTCTCTCGTAGACAGCATATAGATGGCTGTAGATGCCCTATTTTTCTAATATGATCATTTAATACTATGATTTTACCCTCTATGCTCTGCTTTAGGAGCATCCCACAGATTTTGATGTGTTGTGTTTTTATTTTCATTTGGTTCAAAATAGTTGGCTAATGTCCCTTCCAGCTCTAACATCTGGGTCATTTCTTATGTCTGGTTCTGTTGATTCTTTGACTCTTGACACTTTTTTGGTTTTGTTTCATTTATTTGCTTTTTTATGTGTCTTAATTTTTTATTACATGTACAGTAGTAGAAACTGAAGTTAATAGGTTTAAAGCCTGAAAATAGGTACACCTCCTTCTCTCTGGCTGTTAGTATCAGGGTTTAAATTAATCTAGTCAGGATATAAACTGGGATTGAGTTGTTACTTTTAATTTTTTTATTGTTGTTAGTTTCAATTTTTTGTTAGTTACCTCAATTTTACTATAGACATCAAATTCCTCTGGTGTTACCTTGTGCTTAGGTTAGAGGCTGATATGTCAAAGGGTTTTTAACCCTGCATGCCTGATCCATAGTGCGGCTTTCTCTCCTCACTCTTGTCTTTGTCTCAGTAAAAGACTTGTTGCTTGTTACTCAGTGCTTTCTGTATTGGTGGAAGGTGGGGGTAGTGGTAGAGGAGTTTCTGTCCCTCCCACAGCAGTAAGGGACCTCTAATATTGACCTAAGATTCAGTACCCAAGATTGTTCTTGCTCTCCCTCCCCCCAGGGCTTGAGGGTTTGTTTGTTTTTTTCCGTTCCCTGATAACAAGGCATGAAATTTGCTTCACTTTCCTCAGTGGCTTCAAGCTTTTGCTTTATCTGAGTAAAGTGTCTGTGCAGGGCAGGACTTTGTGCCTTTCTTGTAGTGATACATGATTCTCAGCACCAAAGAGGTTCTTAATCTGCTTTTGTTTCTGTTCGTTCTCATGGGCATCTGTTGGAGGTCTGTGGAATAGACTCTGAGTGAGTGCAGACTGCCTCGGGCTTCCAAGAGTTTTATATTGTCAGGCAGTCCTGCATTCAGACTATTTAGTTGATTTCTTCTTACCTGCTTGTATGCCAGTAGTATTTTCTCCTACTGTGCCACAGTTTAACCATTTTTGGTGTCCTTTCTCTTCTTAGGAAGAATCTGTACATCTTTAGAATTCAGACTGTGGTCATCTTGCAACTTTAGTGCTCAGATGGGTTTTTTTAAAAAGCAGTTTTGTTTTGTGTAATTGACATTATTTTGGGATTTTCCAAATACCTTTGTTACTGATTTTGAATTTAATCCATTGTGGGCAAAGAACATTCATTGTATGCTTCAGATTCTTTTAAACGTACTACGACTTGTTTCATATTCTAGGATATGGTCTATCTTAGTGAAATATACCATGTACAGTAATTGGATGGAAGGAGTGGTCTATAGCAATGAGTTCAAGTTGGTTAAAATTGTTGTTCAGATCTTCTATATGTATATTATTTATTTATTTATTTTTTGGTCTCAGTTACTGAGAGCCGAATGTTGAAATCACCAATTATGATGGTGAATTGTCCGTTTTTCCTTAATATATTTTGACGCTGTTATTTGGGATTATGTCGTCTTGATGAATTGTTCCTTTTATCATGATGAAATGTGCCTTTTTTCTCTCAACAAATGCTTGTCTTGAAGTCTACTCTCAGAGTATCTCCCCAGCTGCTGCTTTCTGCTTTTTTTTTTTTTTTTTTTTTTTCCCTCCCTCCCTCCCTTCTTCCCTCCCTGAGCTCTACTCATGGTTTAAGAGTTAGCCAAATATATGAGGAGAGTTTGCACACAGCTTTTGGGGCTTTACCCTCTCGATTCGTTTCTGGGATTCTCTTCCTTACTTTCTGGCGCAGCCCCAATCTCTGATCTTTATGACTCCTCTGTTTTGGTAAAACTGCTCCTTTTCACTTGAGCTTGAGCTTTATCCTCTGTCATGTTTATTTTGGAGTGTTGCAGGGGGAAAATGTGACTTTCCCATGTGCTTTCCTTTTGTCAGGGGTATCCATTCCTATTTCTGCTTGCTTTTGGCTGATCTCTAGTGTCTTTAATTAGTTGATTTTTTTTTTTTTTCCAAAGATACTGTCCAGAGTTTATAAGGTTATTGGCAGGAAGATCAGTCTGATACAAGCTCTGCCATATTCAGCACCAGAACGCCTCTGCTGTCTTTTAATTTATAACAATTCTCCCACCTTTTTTTTTTTCCCCTCCCTGACCTTGACATATTGGAGAGTCCCGGCCAATTTTCTTGTAAAATCCCACAAGTTGGATTTGTCTGATTACTTTCTCAAGGTGATGTTTAACTTGTTCTTCCATCTCTTATATTTCCTCTAAATGGGAATTTATATAGAGGCTTGATTAGATTTAGGTTAAACATTTTCTGCTTCATAGATGATTTGTGTACTTCTTGTCACATTATATCGGCAGGAACATGTTTCGTTGTCCCAGTATTGGTGATGATCAGTTTGATCACTCAGGTAAGGTGGTACTCTCCATTGTAAAGATTTCTTTGGTAGTAAACTCTGAGGTGGTATTTTGTATCTTTTCCATTTTTCTCATATCTTCTTCAAATGTCATCTCATAAAGTTTATTCTAATCAGATGGTAGCGCAGAGTAGCACTTCATAAGCATTAGCTATTGTTGTTATTTAGGCCCTATTCCCCAACCAGAAGTCCCTCTTGAATTCCGTATTGTTTTTTTTTTCCCCCTTATTGTTTTTAATTTATATATTCTACATATGCTTTAATGGCACATACCTCATACTGTGTCACAACTGTCTTTCTTGTCTACTAGATTGAGATATTCAATGCCAATATTATATCTTAGAAATCTTTCTATCTCCCATAGTACTTTTACATAGCACTAAATAAATATTTTGTTAATACGAAGAGAAAATTAGCGAAGGAATCTCCAAAGCCTGTTTCTTTTTAAACATTTTCAATCTCTGTGTTAGGTAATGGTTAATTGTACTTTTTTTTTTTTTTTTTTTAGGTGAATGAGAAAACGGGACAGATTATACAGTATGATAAATTTTATGTGCATGAAGTACAAGAATTGATAGACATAAGAAATGATTATATCAACTGGGTCCAACAGCAGGCCTATGGAATGGTATGTTTCCTGTTGCATTTTTATGATTTCATTTTTTTATGTATGATTTGTTCTCATACAAAAGAAACCATTGTGTTTTTTTGAAACACCAAAGTTTAGTGATATTCAGAGCTTATTTTTGAAGTAAAAACATATTGCAAATTAGTAGATATTATATTAGGCAATATTTATAAACATACATTCCACTCTTACACCAATGCCCAAGCAAAGTGATAGATTACACTTTTCTAAAGAAAAATGTAAGTGTGACATAGATTTTTTTTTTTTTTTTTTTTTTTTTAAGATTTTATTTATTTATTCATTTATCCCCCCCTTGCTGTTTGTGCTCGCTGGGTCAGCTAACCACGCCGTGCGGGCGGGCTTGCCTTCACCAGGAGGCCCCAGGAACCGAACCCTGGGCCTCCCATATGGTAAACGGGAGCCCTACTGATTGAGCCACAGCCGCTTCCCTATGACATAGATTTTTAACTGCCATTTATTTTCCGTCATCTTGCCTCTTCTGATGTCAGAATATGGAAGTCCCTTTTACTAGAACTCTAAGAAGGTGCTACTGTTGTGAGATCAGTGCTTCACAACTAGGAGAAGAGAGCTTTAGGGCCATTCATTCTATTTTTTACTTTTCTCCTTTTATGTATTAAATTTTATTTAAGATGTTTGACATATATCCGCATGTGTACATACTTCTCCTTTCCATGCAGTCAGATCATTTAATATTCCATTAAAATTGTAGCATATTCATATCAAACTTGGGCACATAAATTTCAATATAGGAATGAATAAGCAACCAGATCTATGGTACGTTTAATAATCTTATTTGCTAACCATGTTGGTATACTTCATGCCATTATTCTCCCCCACCCCCCAAAGCAGACAATTTAAGCAATATGAGTTTAGTCATTGTAGAAGGGTGAGTAGCCTTTCATTGTTTGCTTGGCACCAACTATAAGCACCTTGTGGATAGGCAGTCTGTCAGTTTATTCACCAGCACTATAACAGTATCTGGCATTTGCCTAGTAGGTACTAAAAAGTACAATATTTTTTAAATACCAGCTTGGTTAGTGCGTGCTGTTTGTAGGATACTTTACCTCCAGGAACCAGGCCATTTCTAGAAAATCTTTTATTTTTTTTAAAGAAAGTTATTGGTTTTATTTTATTATTTTTAAGGAAAATAAAAATCTTGCCCAAGTTTGAATAAGGTGTATCCAGGTCTGTGTTCACAAAACTATCAGTCCTAACCCACTTCTTCATTTTTGTGAATAGAACCTCCATTCCGCTTCTATCCATTGAAGACAATTTTTTATTCTTTACTCAAATAGGAAACATTTGCCATAGAATCTAGAACATCTTTTGATTCCCTAAGTACTTGGGTTTGGATTGGAAGAGATTTTTTTTTACTTTTCCCCGAAGTCATTTGGAGACTAGATCAGGTTTATAGCCATCTAGAGATTTAGGTCTATTCATTTTCTTATTCAGTAAATATTTATTGATAGTCTTCTCTGTAACAGGCACTGATTTATTTATTTTTTATTTTTTTTATTTTTTAAAATATCTAACAGGCACTGATTTAGGTACTGGAAATACAATAGTGAACCAGAGAGAAAAGGGTCGTGTTCTCATGGAGATTATAATCTATAAATTCTGGGGAAGATGGACAGTAAAAGTAAAAAACATCAGTTAATAATATGTCCTTTATAGAGAATTCAAAAAAGGAATGTGATAAAAATTTGCATGGTTTCTTATTTGATGAAGTATGAGCTGTGATCTGAAAGACAGGGAGTAGTCATATAAATTCAGGGCAGAGGAAATTTTCGTAAATATGAACATATAATAAAGGGCCTTAGGGCTGAAAAAAATAAAAACAAACAGCAAGCAAAACAAACGATAAAACCAACTCAGGCAAGCTGATGTGCCTCAGTCGTTGAGCGCTGGCTTCCAACATATGAGGTCTCGGGTTCAATCCCCGGTCCCCTGGTACCTCAAAAAAAGACCTTGGATGGGATCAAGCTTGACATATTTGAAGGATAGAAAGAGGAACAGTATAGCTAATATATAGGAATAGTGAGAGTTGTAGTGAGGAATCAGAGAAATGGGCAAGGACCACATCATTGAGGGCTTATTAGGAAGTTAGGGTTAGGAATTTGGATTTTATATTTCTAAATAATTGCTCTGTCAGCTGTGTGGGGAATGGGGCAAAAATGAAATAGGGAGACTAGTTAGAAGGATATTTTAGTAGATTAGAGAAGAGAAAATGATGGGCATGACTAGGATGGTAATAGTGAAGATGGAAGAAGGGAATGGACTTGGAATACCTCTTGGAGGGAGAATGGATAGGAATTGTTAGTGGATTGGATATGGGAGGTGAAGGGAGGAGAGAAGTCTAAAAAGGAATTTAAGGAGTTGCTAATGAGGAAGGAGGGAAACAGTTGTGGATAGCAAAATTTTAGAAGTGAAAAAGAGACTTGCTGAGAAATAGGATAAGATCATGGACTTGAGCAATGAATTTGGGTACATGAAGTTTATTAGTGACCTTGATAGTGCCATTCTACTGTGAGCTAAGCTGAAGAGAAATTTGGAGATGCGAAAGTAGGAACACAACTGTAAACTGTAGGCAGTACTTTCAAGAAGTCCCACTTTGAAAAGGAGCAGAAAAGTGGAGTGGAGTGGTAATTGGAGTCAAGGGTCAGTTTTGTTTTGTTTTTTAATAAAATTTTATTGAAGTATATCATTCACACATGAACATACATAAACAATATGTAATTGTATAGTAAGAGTTGTGAATTTACAAAACAAGCATGCTTATCATACAAGACTCCCAGACACCTCACCGCCAACACATTGCAATTGTTGCGAAACATTTACAAACTATGAAAGAGGATTGTCAAAATATTATTACTAATTATAGTCATACCTTACATTTGGTGTATTCTCTCCCAACCCACCTGATTATTAATACCTTGTAATAGTATTATGTATTTGAATGTATAGTTCATGAGAGAACGTTTTTGTATTCTGTTAACCACAGTCCCTCTTCCACCACTGGATTCCCTCTTATATCCAGTCCCGTGCATTGTACAATCCATTCAAAGTGTACATGCAGTTGCTGTCATCACCTCAGTTTTATTTATTTTTTAATTAAAAAAAAATTTTTTTTTTAAATATTTTTTATAGGAAATAATAGGGATTGAACCCAGGACCTCATAAATGGGAAGCACATGCTCAACCACTGAGCTATATTCGCTCCCCAGTGAGAATTGGTTTTTTAGTTTGTTTTTTTTGTTTATTAGGAGGTACTGGGGATTGAACCCAGGACCTTGGAAATGGGAAGCAGGTGTTCCACCACTTGAGCTACATCTACTCCCCAATTATCTATTTATTTATTTATTTTAAAATCAATTTTATTGAAACGTTCATAAACCATACAGTTCATCTAAAGTATGCAGTCACTGGCATTTGGTATAATCAAAAAGTTCTGCATTCATCACTTCAATCAATAATAGAGCATTTTCATTACTCAAAAAAAAAAAGGGGGGGGAAAAAAAACCAGAAACATGCACCTCTCCATTTTGCTATCTTTCCCCTGCCATACATAATTGCTAATCTGTTTTTGTCTCTGTAATTTATTTGTATTTGCATTTGACATAGATGGAGTCAAACAATATGGAGTACATTTTGTCTAGTTTCTTTCACTTAGCATGCTTCCTTTTTTTTTTTTTTTAATTAAAATTTGGGGAACTTTTATTGACAAGGTACATTTAAAAAAACACAGACTTGGGGACGGATGTGGCTGAAATGGTTGGGCGTCCGTCTGCCATATGGAGGGACCTGGGTTCGACCCCCGGGACCTCCCAGTAAAATAAAAAAATGTATTTATATATATATAGAAGGCGCATGGGCTGCCAGGCTCTGTGTGCCGGTGAGCTGCCAGGCCCTGGGCACCATGCAGCAAGATGATGACGTAACAGGGGAGAGACAAGATGAGATGCTCCAAAAGCTCTGAAAACCAGGAACCGAGGTGGTGCAGGTTGCAGAACACCTCTCTCCTACATCGGAGGTCTCCAGGATCGAATCCTGGTGAAGACTGGAGGAGGAGGATGGGAGGAGATGGCAGGAGACAGACACAGAGAATTGCCCAGCGAATGGACACAAAACAGCAAAATGGGGAAGGGGGGTTTAAAATGGATAAAGTAAATAAATAAATCTTTAAAAAAAAAACAAAAAACACAGACTTGTTACCATTTACAAATCACAGATACAGATGCTTCACGCCTCCCGCTCTAAGCTGGTATCCACAAGACTGGAATATTTGCGATATCAGGGGCAAGAGGTATCCTAAAACAAATGAAATAGAGTGGACTTTTTTTTATTTTTTATTTTTTTTTTAGAAGGCACCAGGGATTAAACCCAAACCTCATAACATGGGAAGCAGATGCTTAACCACTGAGCTATACCTGATCCCCACCCCCTTTTTCTCAATTTTAGAATTTCATTATTCCAGAAGGAAAAATCCCACACCCCCTTATACCCCCTATTGTTGTCCTGTAGAATTGATATATCTTCTTTACCATTGCTGCAAAAATTACTTTTTTTTTCTATCTGGTTTTGTCATCTTTTTTTTGGTGCATTGCTTTGCTGTGCATGGACCTGTACCTCTCAGTGCCATGTAGGTCTGGGTTGCCTTTTTTTTCTTTTCTTTTTTTTTTTTTTTTAACCAGTGGGTCCCGTGGGTCGAACCCAGGTCCTCCATATGGTAAACGGGAGCTCAGTTGCTTGAGCCACAGCCACTTCCCATAGTATTACTTTTTTTTTTTCCCCTAAAGATTTATTTACTTACTTTTATCCATATGGGAGATGGACACCTAACCATCTGAGCCACATCCGTCCCCCTGCTATATCTCTTAAGGTTGATCAAAGATACCTAGAGTTATAGTCATTTCTCCCACAGGATGGCCATATAGCAAAGTAGGCTTGGTTTATCACCAGCATTCTAAAACCAGACCTAGGGAGAAAAACTAGGTGGGGACACATGCATGGTTTCTAATATAGTGAATGTTTAGCCTACCCTGATACCACAACATCAGGACAGCGAGACTATTCGCACCACAGTATTACTTTTAACTATCCTGTATAAGTTATGTTAGTTGTAGTTTTACCGTGTATCACCATATTCTTAGTACTTTGTAAAAGAAGAACATTCTTATATTAACACTATTAACCACAGTTTTCATCCACCATGGAAATGAAACTTTCCCTATATTATTTAGCTTCCTTTCAGTTGACATTTATGTCCACAAACTACCCCTTTTCAGCCTCAATAACCACATTTATAAATCAGCAGTGTTACTAATACTTGCTATAATGTGTTGTTATCAACTCTATTCATTTCCACACTTTTATAATTAACCTTAATGATGCTACAAATGTTTTTTTTTTTTAAGATTTAGTTTATTTATTCCTCCACCTCCTCCCCCCTATTGTTTTGGGCTTGCTGTCTGCTCTCTGTGTGTTCTTCTGTGTCTGCTTGTCTTCTCTTTAGGCGGCACCAGGAACTGATCCTGGGACCTTCCAGAGTGGGAGAGAAGCGCTCAATCTCTTGCACCACCTCAGTCAGCTCCCTGGTCTGCTGCATCTCTTATCGTCTCTCCTCTGTGTCTCTTTTTTTTGGCGTCATCTTGCTGCGCCAGCTCTCTGTGCAGGCCAGCACTCCTGCACGGGCCCTCACACCATGTGGGCCAGCTTGCCTTTCATCAGGAGGCCCTGGGAATCAAACCCTGAGCCTTCTATATGGTAAACAGGAGCCCAATTGCTTGAGCCACATCCATTTCCCATAATGCTACAAATGTTAAGCATCAGCTCCCATTCTCAACCCACATTTTAGTAATCTATGCTCTAGAGTTTCCCTCCATGAGTTTACTCATTGTATTTAGTTCATATTAGTGAGACCACACAATATTTGCCCTTTTGTGCCTGGCTTATTTCACTCACCGTAATATCCTCTGGGTTCATCCATGTTGTCATATGCATCCCAGTTTCATTTCTTCTTACAGCTGAATAGTATTCCATTGTATGTATATACAACATATTTTCAATCCATTCATCCCAGTGATGAGCACTTGGGCTGGTTCCATATTTTAGCAATTGTGAATAATGTTGTAGTGAACATTGGTGTGCAAATGTCAGTTTGCATCCTTGCTTTCATCCTGAATATATGCCTAGTAACAGGAATGCTGGATCATATGGCTATTCTGTATTCTTAGAAATTGCTCATCAGAGGTGTATAGAAACACCACTGATTTTTGTGTGTTAATATTGTATCTTGCCATTTTGCTGAAGTCATCTATTAGTTCTAGGAGCTTTGTTTTGGATTTTTTGGGAGTTTTTAGGTATATAATCATATCATCAGTGAATAGCAAAAGTTTTACTTCTTCCTTTCTTACCTGGGTGCCATTTATTTCTTTACTTGCCTAGTTGCTCTGGCTAGAACTCCTAGCACAATATTGAGTAACAGTAGTGACAGTGAGCATCCTTTTCTTGTTCCCAGTCTCAGCAGGAAAGTTTTCAGTCTCTCAATGTTGAGTATAATGCTAGCTGTGGATTTTTTAATATATGCCCTTTATCATATTGAGGAGTTTACCTTCTGCCCTTTTCTGGCAGAGGAATTCTCCTTCTGTCACTTTTGGCCATGGGGTTTAGTAACTCATGGTTTTCATTTTAGCTTCTTCGTCTCTCTGTTCTTCACTTTCCTGGAGGATGCACAGCATTCTCCTCATGTGTAGATCCCCATAGTTGCTCCCTCAGACACAGTTTTGCCCTCCTTCTGTTGTTTTTGTGAGAGAGTTGAGCCCTGCCTACCTACTCCAATGCCATTTCTTGCAAGTCTTAATCACTTTTGATAACCATTGATAGAAAAGTGATAAAATTATAAATTTAAATTTCTCACAGAGCATGCATAGGCTTCCAAGGATATATCCCCTGGAAAACTGCAAGCCCAGTTTGAGATACATTGTCCTAGAGAGTCATATCTACCTGGACCGCAGTGAATTAGATGAGATGTCCTTTGACGTAAAGTTTATATCTATTATGTACGTGATAAACGGCTTGTATTCTGACCAAGCTACAAGAAATGCCTAATAGGATTTCTATTTAGTTAACAATACTTTTTTGCTACATGGAGAAGCTGTGTTTGAATGTTTACTTATAATTTTGGTGGCTCAGAACCTGTCATCCAAATTCCTCTTACTATATAGCCATGGTGATATCAAATTGAATTTCCATAGGTAACTATTCCAGTGCTATTCTATCTGGTTGGATGGAGGCAGTAGAGGACCACCTTCCTATTTATTTCTAAACTTTCCCTCTTTGCTCGTCATTCCTTCCATAATTTATACAGCTGCAATACTTGATAATTGCCCCCTATAACCCTTCCATTTCAGGCATATGCTTTTCATTTCTTTCCATTTATAGAGAGCAGTGATGTTGAATAAGCAGTTATGGCAGTAAAAGCTTGTTCTTCAGCTTGCATAGTAGGTGTAATATTACATCTTAGAAATTAGAATCCAGACCCATGATTTGGGTTGTTCCAGTCTACTCTGGGAATTAAAAGCTCTCAGTATGTTTTGGGGAAAAAAAATTAAGTAGTTTTCTTATATTCACCTATCATACAATCTATCCAAAGAGTACAATCAGTGGCTTTTAGTATAGTCACAGTGTTGTACATTCATCACCACAAAAAATTTTAGAAAAATTTCATTACTCCAAAAATAAAAATTCCACACCCCTTAGCAGTCACCTCTCAATCCCTGTATCCTTTCCCAGCCCTACGTAATCTCCAATTCCATCTTTATAAATTGATTTATATTTATATGTTATATAGATGGATTCATACAATCTGTACTAGTTTGTGTCTAGTTCCTTTCACTTAGCCTCTTTTTTTGGTCTGATATTAACATCTTATAATATTAACATACATTTGTTCAGTTTCAAATAAAAACAGTCATGTATACGATATTTCCCAAATACACATTTCATATGAGATTTTACTATACTATACAGTCCCATGTTACATTTTTTAGTTTTCCTTTTAGTAATGTACAGGAACTTAGACTTTCCCTTTCAACCACTGTCATACCCATACAGTAGTACTGCTAGTTACAAACATGTTGTGCTTTTACCTTTTCTATTCATTTATAAATATAAACTCACATCCTTTTTACTAGTTCTGCACAAATTAACCCTCAGCTTTCCCTTCTGTATCCTCATTCTATATTCTGATGACCCATATTCAAGTTATTAACTCCATGAGTTTACACAATATATTTAGTTCATAATTGTGCAGTCATACCATATTTGTTCTTTTGTGTCTGGCTTGCTGCACTCAACATAATGTCCTCCAGGTTCATCCACATTGTCATATGCTTCACAACTTCATTTCTCTTACAGCTGCATAATATTCCATCATGTGTATACACCACAGTTTGTTTATCCATTCATTGGTTGATGGACATCTGGGTTGTTTACATCTTTTGGCCATCGTGAATAACACTGCTGTGAACACGGGTGTACAGATGTCTATTCTGTTACTGCTCTCACTTCTTCTGGGTATATACCTAGTAGTGGTATTGCCAGGTCATGTGGCAAATCTATATTCAACTTCTTTAGGACTGCCATACAGTCCTCCACAGTGGCTGTATCATTCTACATTCCCACCAACAGTGATTAAGTGTTCTTATCGCTCCACATCCTCTCCAACACTTGTAGTTTTCTATTTTGTTAATAGTGGCCATTCTAATAGGTGTGAAATATACCACTGTAGCTTTGGTTTGCATTTCCCTAATTGCTAGTGATGTTGAACATTTGTTCATATGGGTTTTTTTTTTTGCCATTTGTATTTCTTCATTGGACAAATGCCTATTCAAGTCTTTTGCCCATTTTTTTATTGGGTCATTTGTCTTTTTTCCTTTTCTTTTCTTTTTTTAAAGGAGGTACCAGGCATTGAACACAGAACCTCGTTCATGGGAAGCAGGCACTCAAACCGCTGAGCTACACCCACTTCCCTTCATTTGTCTTTTATTGTTGAGTTGTAGCATCTCTATATATGTATGGATATTAAATCATCATTGGATATGTGATTTCCAAATATTTTCTGCCATTGAGTCAGCTGCCTTTTCACCCTTTTGACGAAGTCCTTTGATGTGCAAAAATGTTTAATTTTGAGGATGTCCCGTTTATCTATTTTTTCTTTTGTTGCTCATGCTTTGGGTGTAAGGTCCAAGAAACCACCACCTACCACAAGATCTTGAAGATGGTTCCCTACATGTTCTTCTAGTAGTTTTATGGTTGTTGCTTTTATATTTAGGTCCTTGATCCATTTTGAGTTGATTCTTTTATAGGGTGAGAGATCCTCTTTCATTCTTTTAGTTATAGGTATCCAGTTCTCCTGGCACCATTTGGTGAAAAGACTGTTTTTCCCCATTATCGTGAACTTGTCAGGTTTGTCAAAAAACCAGTTGACTGTAGAGGTAAGGGTGTATTTCTGGGCTCTCAATTCTATTTCACTGATCGATATGTCTGTCTTTATGCCAGTACCATGCTGTTTTGACGACTTTAGCTTTTTAATATGTTTCAAGTTCAGGCAGGGAAATTCCCTCCATGTTGCTTTTCTTTTTTAGAATCCTTTTGGCTGTTAGGGTGTACTTTCCCTTCCAAATGAATTTAGTAATTGCCTTTTCTATTTCTGTAAAGTAGGCTGTTGGAATTTTGATTGGTATTGCATTGAATCTATAAATCAGTTTGGAGAGGATTGACATCTTCATGATATTTAGTTTTCCAGTCCATGAACACAGAACGTCTTTCCATTTGTTTAGGTCTTCTTTGATTTCTTTTAGCATTGTTTTGTAGTTTTCTTCATATAGGTCCTGTACTTCTTTTGTTAAATTGATTCCTAGGTATTTGAATTTTTTTTTTCATTCCTCCTCAGATTGCTCAGTACTGGTGTACAGAAACATTATTGATTTTTGCAACCTGTCACTTTACCGAACTCATTTATTAGGTCAAGTAGCTTTGTAGTAGACATTTCAGAATTTTCTAAATAATAGAATCATGTCATCCACAAATAAAGTTTTACTTCCTATTTTCCTTTTTGGATGCCTTTTTTTCCCCCCCTGTCTAATTCCTTCCCTTCCCTGTTTCCCCTTTCCCCTTTCCCCTTCCCCCTTTCCTCTTTCCCCTTCCCCTCTCCCCTTCCCCTCCTTTCCCCTCCTTTCCTCTCCTTTTCTCCCCTTTTCTCCCCGGCACTGAGCCACATCAGCTCTCCTGAGTTGGTTTTTTCATTTGTTTGCTTGTTGTTTGTTTTGTTTTGTTTTTAGGAGGCACCAGGAACTAAATCTGAGACCTCCCATGTGGGAAGCAGGTACTCAGCTGCTTGAGTCACATCCACTCTCCTATTCCTATATTTCAGAGTGTTTTTTTATCAAGAATGGATGCTGGATTTTGTTGAATCCTTTTCTGCATCAATCAAGATGGTTATGTAGTTTTTTCCTTCAATTTGTTAATGTGGTGTATTATGTTAATTCATTTTCTTATGTTGAGCTACCCTTGTATAACAGGAATAAATCCCACTTGTTCATGGTATACAAGTTTTTTGATATGCTGTTGGATTCTATTTATAAGTATTGAGAATTCTTGCATCTTTGTTGATCAGAGAGATTGGTCCGTAATTTTCTTTTCTTGTATCTTTATCTGACTTTGGTATTAGGATGATGTTGGCTTCATAAAATGTTTTGGGTAATTTTCCCACCTCTTCAGTTTTTTGGAAGAGTTTTAACAGGATTGACATTAATTCTTCTCGAAATGTCTAGTAGAATTCACCTGTGTAGCTATCTGGTCCTGGACTTTTCTTTGTTGGAAGATTTTTGGTGACTGATTCAGTCTTTTTAAATATGATTGGTTTTTTAAGTTCTTGTATTTCTTCTAGTGTCAATGTAGGTTGTTTTTTTATTTCTAGAAATTTGTCCATTTCATCTAGGTTATCTGGTTTGTTGGCATAAGGTTTCTCATAATATTCTCTCTTTTTTTTTTTTTTTTCAAGGAGGTATCAGAGATCGAATCCAGGACCTCATATATCCAGTTGCTCAACCACTTGGAGCTACATCTGCTCCCCAATATCCTCTTACGATCCTTTTTATTTCTGTGGTGTCAGTTGTAACTTCTCCCCTTTCATTTCTGATTTTATTTATTTGCATCTTCACTTTTTCTTTGTATCTAGCTATTGTAAATTTTATTGATTTTCTCAAAGAACCAGCTTTTGGTTTTGTTGCTTTTCTCTGTTATGTTTTTTGTTCTCAATTTCATTTATTTCTGCTTGAATCTTTATTTCTTTTCCTTCTGCTTGCTTTGGGAATGGTTTGCTGTTCTTTTTCTAGTTTATCCAGTTGTTCAGTTAGATCTTTGATTTCAACTCTTTGTTCTTTTTTAATACAGGAGTTTAGGGCTATAAACTTCCCTCTCAGCACTGCCTTGGCTGTATCACATACGTTTTGATAAGTTGTGTTCTAATTTTCACTCGTCTCAATATATTTACTAATGTCACTTACAGTTTCTTCTTTGATCCAGTGTTTGTTTAGGAGTGTGTTGTTCAGTCTCCACACATCTGCGAATTTCCCTCTTTCCCATCTATTTATTATTAATTCTCCAGTTTCATTCCATTATGATCTGAGAAGGTGCTTTGCATAATTTCAGTCTTTTTATGTTTATTGAAACTTAACATGTGTTCTACTCTGGAGAAAGTTCCTTGAGCACTTGAGAAGAGTGTATAACTAACCCGTTGATTTGGTATGCAACATTCTGTATATGTCTGTTAGGTCTAGCTCATTTATCATACTGTTCAAGTTCTTTGTTTCCTTTTTGATCTTCTGTCTAGTTCTATCTAATGATATGAGTGGTGTGTTGAAGTCTCCAGCTATTATTGTAGAGATGTCTGTTTTTTCCTTCAGTTTTGCCAGAGTTTGCCTCATGTATTTTGGGGCACCCTGGTTAGGTGGATAGGTATTTATGACTGTTATTTGTTCCTGGTGGTTTTTCCCTTTTATGAATACATAATGGCCTTCTCTATCTCTTACAACTTTTTTTGCATTTAAAGTGTGTTTTGTCCGATATTAATATAGCTACTCCTGCTCTTTTTTTGGTTATTGCTTGCACGGAGTATCCTTTTCCAGATGGTTTGTATCCCTGAGTCTAAGGTGAATTTCTTGTAGGCAGCATATGGATGGCTCATGGTTTTTTTGTTTGTTTGTTTTTTTAATCCATTCTGTCAGTCTATATCTTTCAATTGGGGTGTGTAATCAAGTCACATTTCAGTGATATTATTGTAAATGCCTTATTTATTTCCACCATTTTATGCTTTCATTTTATATGTCATATCTTATTTTTGTCTGTCTTTTTATTCTTTTGGTTATCCTCTCTGCTATTCTTGCCTTCTACACTTTCCTCCAAGCCTCTCTCTCCCGTCTTTTTCACTCTAGCAGTAAGGCTCCCTTTAATATTTCCAGCAAAGGCGGATTCTTTTTTATAAACTCTTCCGGTTTCTGTTTGTTTATGAATATTTTAATCTTACTTTCATAGAAAATTTTGCTAGATAAAGAATTCTTGGCTGGCAATTTTTCTGTTTCAGTATCCTAATTGTATCACACCAATGTCTTCTCACCTCCATGGTTTCTGATGAGATATCCGCACTGAGTTTTACTGGGCGTCCCCTATATGTGAAGGTTTGCTTCTCCTTTGCTGCTTTCAGAAGTTTTTTCTTTATATTTGATGTTTAATATTTTGAGTAGTCTTGGAGTAGGTCTATTCATATTTATTCTGTTTGGAGTACTCTGTGATATCATGAAAGTTGGGAAATTTTCAGCCATTATTTCCTGAAATACTCTTTCTTCCCCCTTTTCCTTTGCCTTCTTCTGAAACTCCCAGACATGTATGTTGTTGCATTTCGTGTTATCATTCAACTCCCTGAGCCCCTGCTCAGTTTTTTCCATTATTTTCTTTCTGTTTCTTTCTCTTTTCAATTTCTTGTCTTCTGTATCACTTATTCTTCTATCATTTCGAGTCTGCTGTTGCATGCCTCTAATGTGTTTTTGATCTCATCTATCATGTCTTTGATTCCCATGAGCTCTGTTACTTCTCTATTCAGGTTTTTAAATTCTTTGTGCTTGCTCAGTGTCTTCTTGTTGTCCTTTATATCTTTAGCCATATTGTCTTTCAACTCATTAATTTGATTTTGGATATTTGCATGAATCCCTTTACTTAGTTGTCTCAAATCTTGTGTGTCATTTGGGACTTTGATAAATTACTTTGCTTCAGCCATTTCTTCCATTTTGTTTGTATGGCTTTTAAATTTTTTGCTGATATCTAGGCATCTGATTGTGATGGTGAATTTATTCTGATGCCTAATTTCTCTTTCATAGGGATTTGGTGGCAGTAATCTGGGTGTAACTGCTGTTCTTTGATTCTTGCTTCATCCTGTTCTGGGTCTTTAGGATTGTTCCTGTTAGTTGCTCAGATCTGGGCCCTGGGCCAAGTAATGGGTGGTTGCAGATCTCATTTCAAGGGCCTTGGGGAGGGAGGCTGTAAAACCAGATACAGCCTCCTTTACTTATTTACTCTTAATTTCCTCCCATGCATTTCCTTGGTCAGCCAGCAGATGGCGTTCTTTGGCAGCCCTCTCATTTCAAAGCCTGGGTTTGAATTACTGCAACATGTACAGGATCAGTATGGCAGAGGATATTGCCTGGAGGCCAAGAGCCTTGTAATTCAAACTTTCTCAGAGGCCTTTCTCCAACCTTTGCTGGCAGCCCCCCCCTGTTTCCCAGGTAGGAAATAATTCCACTTCCTCTGTGTCCTCAACAACCAGTCCAGGTCAGTAGGGAGGGTGCTTGACATCGGATCTCTTTAGTCCAGGGCTGTATCCTTGGGCAAACAATAGTTCAACCCCTCCCAGCCTGGAAGGGCTTAGAACACAGCAGACCAAATTTGTGTGTCAAAAGCTGAAGTCAGTCAGGTTGTGTCCCTCTGTCTCCCATTTCCTCAGGAGGTGGATCCCTGTGGCTCTGGTAGCTACAGCTGCTTTAACTCAGTTTTGCAGCCAAGATTCTTTTCCTTTGGCCCTCTTTCTTCTATGCAGTGTCCAGCCCTCCCCAGGTGTCCTAAATCCTAGAACATTTTTTTTCCCAGACCATTTCTACCTATCCTCTATCTATATTTCTGCAAGAGGAGAGAGTCCCATGTCTAGGTCTGCCAGTTTCCTGGAAATCAATCTGCTTTGAAAATTTTGCCTATAGGACTCTCACATATGTGAGACATATGTCAGATATAAATAGGTACAAATGAATAATTTATATTATGACATTTGACCTCACAGAACTTCTTCTTTGAGAGAATTCAAAGCACTTTCACACTGAAATTTACAGATAAATCTTAAAGACTTCCCTGAGACTTTTATTTCCTTTTATTTTTATTTCTCCCCAACCCCTCAATGTTTGCACTTACTGTGTCTGTTAGTCTTCTTTGTTTCTTTAGGAGGCACTGGGAACTGAACCCAGGACCTCCAGTGTGGGAGGGAGGCGCCTGATCGCTTAAGCCAACTCTGTTCCCTGCTTTGTTGTATCTCACATGTTCTTCCTCCTGTGTGTTCGGTTGCGTCATCTTGTGGTGTCAGCTTGCCATGCCTGCCTGTTGTGTCAGCTCGCTCTCTTACCCGTCTTCTCTAGAAGGCACCGGGAACCTCTGCTCCCTGCTTTGTTGTGTCTCTCATCATGTTTTTCTTCTTGTGTCTCTTGTTGCATCATCTTGCTGCACCTGCCTGTCGTGCAGCTTGTTGTCTTCTTTAAGAGGCATGGGGAACCAAACCACAGACCTCCCATGTGGTAGGCGGGAACTCAGTTGCGTGAGCCACATCTGCTTCCCCTGAGACTTTTAAATAAGATTTGTGCTTTTTTTTTTTTTTTTTTTTTTAAAGATTTTATTTATTTATTCATTTATCCCCCCCTTGCTGCTTGTGCTCACTGGGTCAGCCAACCACGCCGCGCGGGCGGGCCCGCCCCCACCAGGAGGCCCCGGGAACTGAACCCGGGGCCTCCCATATGGTAAACGGGAGAGCCCTACTGATTGAGCCACAGCCGCTTCCCATGATTTGTGCTTGTATTACTAACTAGTCTTAATACTGGTTTAAATTTCATGGTGACCCTATATGTAAAGTTTTAGGAAATCTCTCTTAAGGATACTCTCATACCATTTTGTAATGATAGATAGTGTTTGTCTCTTTGTACATACACGTGTATACTGTTATTGAAAAAGAGTTATGCTCTGTCCCGGAAGTTGATGCGCGCGCCAGATCGTGTGCCGTTCCCCAGAGGTGTCACCTCAGATCTGAAAGGCTGGGCTTGAGAGAGGATCAACATGCCTCTGGCTAGAGATTTACTACATCCGTCCTTGGAAGACGAGAAGAAAAACCATAAAAAGAAACGGCTAGTTCAAAGTCCAAATTCTTATTTTATGGATGTAAAATGTCCAGGTTGCTACAAGATTACTACGGTTTTCAGCCATGCTCAGACAGTGGTTCTTTGTGTAGGTTGTTCAACAGTATTGTGCCAGCCTACAGGAGGAAAGGCCAGACTCACAGAAGGATGTTCATTTAGAAGAAAACAACACTAATAAATGACGCTCCCAACTTCCTGAATTTGTTTTACATCACAGAATGCCTTAACAATTCAATAGTTCTAGTTAACCTACCAAGATAATCGAATTATGTTTGATTTTGTAAGGTACACAGCAGTGATCTCCTATTTTAGTGTCAGTTTTTCAATAAAGTTTTGATTATGGGCAAGTCAAAAAAAAAAAAAAAGAAAAGAAAAAGAGTTATGATCCTGAAATAATTCAGTTGCTTCAGTGTGAAAGTTTGAAATATTCTGATAGAACATAATTACTATGAATTATGAGAAATATGTCTCAAACTATATATATTTACCTTGTTATAAAAATTTCAAGGAAATTATTGTTTATTATATTGCATTTATCCTATAATATGTGTAAGTTTTTTCCCCATATCCTCTTTTTCCAAATCAAGGACTTTTCCCTACTTTGTAAACATTAATAACTAACTGAGAAATTCTTGGCTTTCCTTTTAATATCCTTTTGTGCTGCTGAATCTCTTCACTTTCCAAATTATCCTCTTCCAGTCTCCCATCCTTTTTTACCTGACTCTGTAAATGTTTTCATGAAGTCTTTGCTTTATCTTGCTATTCTTTGGAATTACTGTATAATCTTCTCTTTTCCTTTTTCACCCTCTGACCTTTGTGTATGAAACTGCTGTATGAAACTACTTTTTTCAGTTAGACTCTTTTGCTTTTTTAACTTTTTCTTCCTTTACAGTGATTTCTTGGCAAAATAGTGTGCATTCTCTCTCGCTCTTTTTTCTTTTTTGTCTTATGCTATTTGATGATTTGTCTCTACTTTCTAGGTACTGTTCTCAGTTGTACATTTCCTTACCCTCCTTTAACTTTGCTCTAAAATTATTTGTAAAAATATTTTAGCAATTACTACTAAACTCTTTATTCTTTCTTATACCTTTAGTTACGGTACATGGGTATCACCAATATATTTTTAGTAAAAATGGACTAATTTTTTTAAAAGTGTAGAAAGCTCTATGCTGATCCTGTGCCTGTTGGAATTATTGTATGATTCAAGTTAAATGTTTCTTTTTTAAAAGAATATTCATTTACTTCAAGAGTCATGTATGTGAGGCATATGTCAGGTACATGTATTCAGTATTTACTGTGTGTTGTGTATAAGCCATCACTGTATTTATTCTATAGAGTTGAAAATTTGTTTTACTTTATATATTGACATTGCTGAGTTAGCAACATGATGTGTTCATCAGTAAAACAGGAAGATATGCTGGTATAATGCAGCTTTGGGATGATATACTAGTACTTAACTTCACTGGATTTGGGTTTCTTACCCATTAATAAAATGAGGAAATTGAAGTACATCTGAGTTCCCTCACAGCTCATATTTCCTAGAAAAGTTCATCCTTGCTTTTGTAAGCTTTTACCTGTTTTTAATGGTCATGATTTCATCTAAGACCATTATCCCTTAAACTGAAATTTCTATAAAGGAACTTAATCTTGTTTTCCCTTTGGTGACTCTTTCCTAGATTAAGCGTATTGCTTGGGATCTAATCATCCCTCTTCTTTTCTCAAGTTTTCCCTGTAGCATTGTTTTTATATTCCTACAAGTTCACATCTTTCTCCATAATCGAATTCGTGTTCTGTTTTAATGTTTTAGTCACACTATAAATTCTAACATCTCATTGATTTCCCCAATGCTAATGATATGCATGGCACCTTTATCTAATTACATGTCTCATTAAAAAGGTAGTGCTTATATATTAATGTTTCATTGTTTACCTGAGGATAAAATCTATCTCCCATAATATAAACTTCTTCGGTATCTTGTATAGTTTATCAGGGAGGACATAGGTGGTCATTAAATATTGATAGGTGTTTCTTTGCTCTTTCAGACTTTCTTGGCAGTAATAGCTCTCTTAAAATGTCCCACAAGATATATTATAAAAGGATTTCAAAAGGTCCTTTAATGTAAACATAATCTAAATCTCAATTTTGTAGAATAGCTTCTAAATACTTTCTTCTTGTTAGCACTGCCAGTAGAGGCAATTGTAGTGACAACTTAGTATTCTGGGAATTTTTTGAAAACAAACAAAAAATAAATCACCCTATAATCATTAATTTCCTTGCTCAGAATAGGATTTGTGTAGAGTCATATTTTGCTCACATTTAACATTGCTTTGACTATTTTTCACAATACAGTAAGAGAATACTGTATTAATGTTTAAAACTTCTAACAATACCCTCAAGGCATGGAAGAGTTTAGCCAACTATGAAGTTAGAATAGTCCACACAAGACTGCCCTCACTTCTGACACTTAATTGGAAATTTGCAGACTTCCCAAAAGCTCGAAGTACTCACAGAACTCACTTAAAGCTATTATATTCACAGTTAGAGATTGTTATAGGGAAAGAGTACAGATTAAAATCATTAACAGTTTGGTCCAGTTGATCATTGTATATGACCAGAATATCTCCCAGAGTGATTCCACTCAGGTTTGCAGAGGCTTCCATTCGACCATGTCAGATTCCAGAAGCAGGAGTGGTCTTGGCAGCATATGGCTTCACCCTTTCAGGCCTATGATATAAGTGAGCTAAAAGACAATATCTCTTGCTTTGGGCCTCTCTTGAGCAATTTCCCTTGTTGCATAACCCATTTTTATTCATTCCTTTATTCTCAGCTACTATATCGCTCCTTTCCATTTATCCTTTTTTCTTTATTTAAAAATTTTTTATTGAACTATATACCATTCATACATGAGCATTCATAATAAGTGTATAGTAAAAATTGTGAACTTACAAAACAAACATGCATATCATCATAGAGGGCTCCCGTATGTATGTATTCTATGAATTTGTTCTACTACTAGGTAAGCAAAGCCCAGTCCAGAGAAAGTGTCTATTCCTGTCAGGACTCATTTGTAGCCTCCAGGAGCTACTGGTATCAGTTTGACTTCGCAGCTATATGCAGGGCCTTACATAGCTGTTCCATAGCAATCTGCTATCTCTGTCTCTTACTGGCAAACAGAACAGTTCTTATTGGTATTTTGTGCCTCAGAGAGTACAAAAGGAATATGCCTAGATTCAGCCCATTTTTGCATTGCTACAGCCCCAATGTCTACTAATTTCATGCACCATGGTTACCACCTTAAAGAGCACAACAGGATATCCACCTGCTGATTCCAGTCACCTTCTGATCTTGGGGGGGGGTTCTTTTGCAACATGTCCTACTTTAATGCTTCTTTTAAATTCCCATAGTGATTTCCATAGAACTGTGCCCCTTATGGGCATCCCTTTAATAGGCCATTTTTCCATTTCCCTTCTGCCGATTATATGGCCAGGCCTTTGCTACCACCCATGAATCAGTAAAAACCCAAATATAGGCGAGCAGCAGCATGCAGTTCAGCCCACTGGATTTATATTTGTTTTTACCTGCTTCAATCAGAGTGGTGGTATTGATATTCTAAACGGGATGTTGTCCATTCATCTTGGAGCTTTTATCCATAAACCACGCTGCTCTTTTTTGATCAATAAAGAGCTGTTCATAGGGCACTGCCCAAGTGGTCCAAGTGGCCATTGGATCCAGCAGTTCTTCATTTGACTCTAGGGGAAGAGAGACTGTCTCCTCATGAGTACCCTGGCAGCATGTTTCTATATAAACCATTTCTATTATTATGGAACTCTTCTAGGTAATGCCCTCCCCATTAGAGCATTTCTCCAACATCACCCAAGACATTATGATATTTCAGGTTTCAAGATTATTTTATGTCCTTCAGTCATAGGGGCACTTAAAATTAACGTCCAATGGCAAGCTAGTATTATCTCGCAAATGGAAACTTACTCATCCAAAATCCTAGCAGTTGTAACAGGGTGGCAGTCACAGGATTTTCTTTTTCTTTTTTTACTTTATTTTGTACATTTAATAATTGAAAATATGAACAATTAAAAACTAAAAAACACAGATGAATAAATATATACATTTCTCAATTAAATGTAATGGATACATGTAAAAAAAATTTTGCATCAAATAATATGTTACACAATATATTTGGTTCATAGTAACGCATTCATACAGTTTGGGTAAAATTTGTCCTTTTGTGTCTGGCTTGCTTCGCTCAACATAATGTCCTCCAGGTTCATCTATGTTGTCATATGCTTTACGACTTATTTCTTCTTACAACTGTATAATATCCATCGTGTGAATAGACCACAGTTTGTTTATCCATTCCTCTGTTGATGGACACCTGGTTTGTTTCCAACTTTTGGCAATGGTGAATAATGTTGTTATGAACATTGGTGTGCAGATGTCTGTTAGTGTCACTGCTCTCAGTTCTTCTGGGTATATATACCCAGTAGTGGTATCTCAGGGTCACATGGCAAGTCTATTTTCAACTTCGTTAGGAACTGCCAAACAGTCCTCCATAGTGGCTGTACCATTCTGCATTCTCACCAATAGTGAAGAAGTGTTCCTGTCTCTCCACATCCTCTCCAACACCTGTTGTTCTCTGTCTTTTTAATAGTGACCTTTCTGATAGGTGTGAAATGATATCTCATTGTAGTTTTGATTTGCATTTCCCTAATCATGAGTGATGTTGAGCATTTCTTCATGTGTTTTTTTTTTTTTTTTGCCATTTGTATTTCTTCTTTGGAGAAATGTCTATCAAGTCTTTTACCCATTTTTTAATTGGGTTGTTTGCCTTTTTATTGTTGAGTTATAACATCTCTTTATATATCCTGGATATTAAACCTTATCAGATATATGATTTCCAAATATTTTTTCCCATTGAGTTGGCTGCCTTTTCACCCTTTTGACAAAGTCCTGTGAGGTGCAAAAGTGTTTAATTTTGAAGAGGTCCCATTTATCTGTTTTTTCTTCCGTTGCACGTGCTTTGGGTGTAAGGTCCAAGAAACCACCACCTACTACAAGGTCTTGAAGATGTTTCCCTACATTTTCTTCTGGTAGTTTTATGGTCCTGGCTTTTATATTTAGATCTTTGATCCATTTTGAGTTGATTCTTGTATAGGGGGTGAGATAGGGTCCTCTTTCATTCTTTTTTTTTTTTTTTTTTTGATTTTGATTTGATTTGATTTGATTTATTTTATTTTATTTTTTTATTTTTTTATTTTATTATTTTATTTTATTTTTTTTTAATTTTATTTTATTTTTTTATTTTATTTTATTTTTTCTTATTTTATTTTATTTTTATTTTATTTTATTTTATTTATTTTATTTTATTTTTTATTTTATTTTTTTATTTTTTTATTTATTTTATTTTATTTTATTTTATTTTATTTATTTTTTTTTTATTTTTTTTACCGGGAGGTCCCGGGGATTGAACCCGGGTCCCTCCATATGGGAGATGGACGCCCAACCAGTTGAGCCACATCCGACCCCTTCTTTCATTCTTTTGGTTATAGATTTCCAGTTCTCCTAACACCTTTTAAAGAGACTGTTTTTTCCCATTAGCATGGGCTTGGTAGGTTTGTCAAAAACCAGTTGACTGTATAGGTGAGGTTTATTTCTGGATTCTCAATTCTATTCCACTGATCGATGTGTCTATCTTTATGCCAGTACCATGCTGTTTTGACCACTGTAGCTTTGTAATATGTTTCAAGGTCAGGCAGTGAAATTCCTCCCACTTTGCTCTTCTTTTTTAGAATGCTTTTGGCTATTCGGGTGCACTTACCCTTCCAGATGAATTTGGTAATTGCCTTTTCTAATTCTGTAAAGTAAGCTGTTGGGATTTTGATTGGTATTTTATTGAATCTATAAATCATTTTGGGTAAGATTGACATCTCTTTTAAGGAGCTTTAGATTATATAAATGACACATTGAAAATATACCATATACCCCACTTCCTCTCCCTCCCACACTTTTCCCCATTAACATCTTTCATTAGTGTAGTACTTTTTTTAAACTTGATGAACACGTATTGACACATTGCTACTAACCATGGTCAGTAGTTTACATTATAGTTTATACTTTGCACCGCACATTTTCATTGGTTTTAACAAAATGTATAATGGCTTGTATCCGTCATTGCAGTGTCATGCAGAACAATTTCAATGTCCCAAAAATGCCCCGTGTTACACCTTTTCTTCCCTCTCTTACCCCTCTGAACCTCTGGTGACCACTGGCCTTTATATTAGTGTTACAAGATCTTCCATTGCTAGAATAATAATGTCTACTTTAGTCCATAGTTGCATTCCCCTCTTATGTTTGTTCCTTCTTCAATCTTGAGGATTTGGGGATGGTGATGCCCACTCTGTTTCTGATTGAGATGGGGCTTAGATCCCATGGGATAGATGGATGGAACTGTCTTGCTTGCAGTTGTAGATACTCTTTGTTTTTTGGGATGGGCGTTGTCCACCATCATCATTTTGCAGTCACAGGCTTTTGCCTTAAGCCCCAGTCTGTGCTTCTCACAGGAAAAAAATCTCATTTTGTCCACCAGGTATTCTACACTGCTTCAAACTTTTGTGGACTCTGGTAATCTTACTGGTTCCCATTTAGCATGACCAGTCAATATTGGCAGAAGACAGATTTATATGCCTTTTTTTTTTTTTTTTTTTTTTTAAACAATATTAGGAAGGGGATGCATTCCCCAGTCAGACACAATATCAACCCCCATAATACATTCAGGTAAAGGAGATGTAACTCCTTCACATACAGTCTTTTCAGACATTCCCATTTTCATCCAGACTTTCTCACCTTAATCCCATCAACCATTGTATTCCCATATTTTCCTAATCTAACTGTAGTCCCCATTAGGACTTCACCAACAGGTTTTGGAACCACTGTGCATGACGGCTCCTATATCAGTGAGTCCCAGAAATGTCTCTTTCCTACCCCCAAACTTTTTACCCACTCATGTGCATATAGCCCTGTTCAACCAGGGGTGGGCCAAAGGAACCAAGCCCTGTCCTCAGTCCCCATCTTGAGTAGATTGAGGGACCATTGCCTTAGGCGATTCTAGGTCAGGTTTTTCTTTGTCATTTTCCAGCAGTTTACATGAGTTTCGGCCCAGAGCAGATGTGTAAGTTTTGTGCAAGACAGTATAAATTTCTGTTCAGTGAAGTGGTAAGTTTTCATTATAATTTCTACTATTCAAATTAATTCAGTGTTCAGTAATCCTTAATATTAGATATGTTACATTTCACTGGCAATTTCTGACAAATAAAAAGAACTTTTGCCTTCATTCTCTCACTTTGTTTCCATGTAGCCTTTTTTTCCCCCTACCAAAATTGGCTTTTTATTAATTAATAATAAAGATTATTGACCCCTGTTTAACACTTCCAAACATTTTGCCAAGATTAACCAAGTCTTAAAGTCTGAGGGATATTTTCTCTATTTTAGTTATTTTGTTTTTGGTTTTTTTTGTTGTTCTTTGTTTGCTTTTCATTTTCTCTTGCTTTCATTTTTCCCTTCTATTTTTCTAGGTAGAAAAACTGAGTCATAAAATTATTTTTTCAAGACCAAATCAGGTTTAAGGCTAGTTTCCTCACTCTACTTTAATTCTGCCAATGGAGGGGCTTAATTGCTGAATCCAAATTTCATTTTGCTCAATCCTCTGATAATTTTATGATCACAAAGTACCTGAAACTAAGGTCTTACACTTATAGATATAGATGTATGAGGTGCATATGGAAAGGGTAAATTTTGTTGTAGCTATCTTTGGGTCTGCCTCATTAATTCAATATTCTGCTGTAGCAAAATGCTACTTTGAATGGATATAGTTGAATTTGGACACTAACATTGCTCTTTCCTCATTATTACGTTCTGTACTGCTGTCTTAGGATATCAACCATGGATTAACTGAGGTAAGTTTGGTGTCATAAAGTCTTATTTTCAGAGTAAGATAAACTCTTTGTCCTAATTGTTGGGATAGCCAAAGATTCCTCTTTTATGTGTTTTTTTTTTCCAAAAAAAAAATCATAAATATTTAAGTTTGTATTTAAAAATGAGTCTTTAGAAATTGTCCTATATAACATTTAAGTGGATTTTTTTGAAAATAATTAAACCATCTGTTTTATTTAACATTACATCTCTGTGAAGCCTCATTGCTTTTAATTAGTTCCTGTTCTAAAGTCTTTCAGTATAAAATTTTATGTGCCCTCAGAATATTAAAAAGCAAACTATTCTAAAATTAACCACCTAATAAGGCAGAAAACATTTTGTACTAGAAAAGTAAAGTGATCTCCAGTTTTAAACTAGTAATTAATACTCAAAATGGTCATAAAATTAAACTCTTTATTTACAAATGTTTCACTTTGTTTCACGTACTGCCTTAACATATTAAGTTCTAGCACTTTGGCTTACGTTGTCAGTAACACTAAACTACCTTTTAATGCTTGGGAGATATATTTTTTTTCTGTTGTAAATTTTAGATTTTATTTTGCTTTGCTATTTTTGCCTATGCTTTTCCCGGTACTTGAAACAATGAAGCATTTTGATTAGCCTTACATTTTATGTCTAATAATGTTTACTTCCTCATCCTCAAGTAGAAGTAGCAAATAAAATTATGGAATCATGGAGTTTTGAGTTAAAGGGGACTTTAGAAATTATCTAGATCTTTTTGAAATCCAGAGAAGTAAAATGACTTCAGTATGATCAGTATGTTCAGTTGCTAATTAGTGACGCAAACACCAGATGGAGGTAAACTTCGTCAGATGAAAACTACTGAAAAGTGATATTTTCTGAATGGTTTAATATAACCATTCAGAAAATTGTTATCTTATATGTTGACTTATGGGATTATCTTATATGTTGACCTATGGGATTCAGAACAAGGAGTTATTGTTTCTTTGTATTCTGTACTGATTGGGCATATTAGATTATTTTTTTTTTTTTTTTTTTTTTAAAGATTTTATTTATTTATTCATTTATCCCCCCCTTGCTGCTTGTGCTCGCTGGGTCAGCTAACCACACCGTGCGGGCGGGCTTGCCTTCACCAGGATGCCCCGGGAACCGAACCCGGGGCCTCCCATATGGTAAACGGGAGCCCTACTGATTGAGCCACAGCTGCTTCCCAGATTATTTTTGTTTTGGTGGCCATAGTCAAGAGAGATTTAGAAAAATTGAAATGTTTTTTAGAAGAGGGCAGTTAGGATGAAGAAGAGCAAATGGGTTGTTTCATGGTGTATTAATATTTCTCTGGAAATTTTAAAGCAAGGCCTCTGTGTCAGAACTGTCACAAAAATAATGCTTTGTTGGGAAAAAGGTAGGAATTAGATCCTCTTCCAACTGCAAGAATCTGTGACTGATAGTTCATAGCTCTTTGTATTTTACCACACTTTAAATATTTAGCAATCAAATCACTACATTACCTGTTAGGGTAAATAATTGTCTATAAGATGACTAGTATCTGATAATGGTAATAATAGGTCAGTTCTCCCAACTTTAAAGGCTAATAGAGGATTATAATATTATCGGTCCTTATTTTGTATGTTAAATTAATGAACAGATTTGGGCTTATAGTAGTGTTGGTACCTTCATAACAGTAAATAGCTTTTAAATAAATAAATAGGCAGATTACATATCATTGGCCTTAGACAGTAACCAGTTGCTGAAGTTCAACCCAAATATATAAGAACTAAGTAACTGTGTATTTGACACAGGAACCTTCAGTTTTTTAAATAAAATTGTAACCTAATTCACTGGAACTTGGAGTTAATATATTATTAAACAAAAGATACTTGAGTTCACGGACATTCAAGTTTACAGTTCCCTCCTAAAATTGAGAATTGAATTTATACCACTGCCTCATCTAATTATCAAGAAAAATTTTATATTCAGAAATAAACAACATGTTTTGTTTTTATTTCCTGAACTACACAAGAGTGAATAAACCAAGAATGTGATCGACTTTGCAAGAAATTACAATACCTGCATGAAATTATATACAATAATATATATTTGTATAATTATATACAAATCATCTTACACTAAGTTAATTTTTTAATTCCAGTTGGCAGAAATCCCTGTTACAATCTGCACATATCCATTTGTATTTGATGCCCAAGCAAAAACTACTCTGTTACAAACAGATGCAGTCTTGCAGATGCAGGTAAAAAATTATATGATACTAATATGATTTGCGAGTGTTTTTGAATTGTTTCTATGATGTTTTAATTTAGCCTTTAGTCCTTTTATATTTAATAAATGGTATCAGCCTCTTTCATTATAGAAATACACAATTTTATTAAGTTTTACTAGTTTACTTGACAAAATGCTGGTTCCAAATCTTGCTTCATTTTATATTTCTTTTTTATATACTTGGTAAAAGATGGAAGTGACTAGAGGTGAGATGATGTTAATATTGGAGACATTTGATCACTTGTTAGGAGGAGGAGATGAAATTTCCATGAAGAAAATTTTTTTTTTTTTTTTTTTAAAGATTTTATTTATTTATTCATTTATCCCCCCCTTTGCTGCTTGTGCTCGCTGGGTCAGCCAACCATGCCGTGCGGGCAGGCCTGCCCTCACCAGGAGGCCCCGGGAACCGAACCCAGGGCCTCCCATATGGTAAACAGGAGCCCTACTGATTGAGCCACAGCTGCTTCCCCATGAAGAAAAATTTAGTACTAAGATATTTTCCTGAGGTTTGTTGTGGTCATCTCTTCTAACCCTCATTCCACCTTACTTTCCTGCCTTTTCTCCTTCTCATTCTCCTCTCCACCACCCCACTCCCCAACTTGGACTTATGTTGAACATTTTTTCATTTATAATGAGGGTTTTGAAAACTAATTCACATATGACTTTGAAGGATTGCTATTGGTTTGCTTTATCATTAGAACCTGTAAATAAAATAGCTTTTGACTTTCTTCCTGTGGTATAAAGTATCTGGCTACACAGACTGAGGAAAGGATAAGAAGAGTCCTTGAGCTTTAGTATTCTGAAAATGCTTTAAAACTTAAAATCCCCCAAATTTTGTTAACTATTTTAATTTCAAATACATGCATTTGGTGTTCCTCTAAACATTTAAATAATAAATACTAGGTGGAATTTTAGAGATGTGCCTGTTAACTGTTTTCATCAACAGAAGAAATAATTATTTTTATAAGGTTCTGTACTAACTATTAAACCAGGGTTTTAGGCATTTTGTATTTTTGTTGTTGTTGTTTAAACAATAAGGTAATCACTTGGTGCTTTTAATATAGATTATTCCATTTTAAAACAAGAATACAGGGAAAACCACAGGAAAAGGACAAAGATTTTTAAATGGTAAAAGCTAAATGCTAAGTTCATGAGCACATATGGTGATCACTCTACTTGATGGATTTCTGTAATGCCTCCTTAGTCAGGCTGTTCTTTATTGTCATTAGAAGTTCGTTTTATGCTGTTTTCTTTGTCTCCACAATCTCTGTCCCCATCTCCCAGTTATTTTTTGGAGAAACCACAGGGCTCAGATTTATCAATATTATTATGGTTCCATCGTTACTTAATTTAATGGTGTTATTAGTTATACATTAATATAAAACAGTTTTTTAAGCTCTTATGATGTACTAGATACTATGTAAGGTACTTGTGAATTCAGTAGCATAGGAATTAAAGTATAGTTATCATTAATTAGGTAGAGGTTTGCTTATCCTGTCAGTATACCTTCTTTGTAGCTTTACTATTAAAATTTTAATCTTTTGTTTTCTAGATGGCTATTGACCAGGCCCACAGACAGAACGTCTCCTCTCTTTTTCTCCCAGTTATTGAATCTGTGAATCCCTGCTTAATTCTAGTGGTGCGTAGAGAAAATATTGTAGGAGATGCAATGGAAGTCCTTAGGAAAACAAAGAATATAGATTACAAAAAGCCACTCAAGGTAATTGGACATTTTCTTCTATGTGATTGGGTATTTTACTCATACGTTATGTTAAAGTTTTCTTATTTGTTCTTAATTTATCTTTGGAATTTAAATAAAATTGTAAATTTTTCTTATTTTTTGATTAAACTAGTAATCAGTGAGCATTTATTAGTAATAAATAATATGGGGTCTCCAGAATGGATTTTCGTTTCTTTACAATCTATTCAGTATTTGCATTATATTCTTTTAGGTTATTTTTGTTGGAGAAGATGCTGTTGATGCAGGAGGGGTACGCAAAGAATTTTTCTTACTCATCATGAGGGAATTATTGGATCCTAAATATGGCATGTTTAGGTATTACGAAGATTCCAGACTTATTTGGTTTTCTGATAAGGTAAAAAGTCCTGACCAACTAAATTACTTCCGTGTATATACCTGTGTATATATAACTATATATATCAAGTTAAATCAATAACAGAGTGATAAGAGGATTCTTAACATATTTTGATCAGAGATCTACTTTACAATTTGAAAAATTATAAAATTTCTGAACTCAGAGTCATCAAAACACATGAATACATCAAAACACAGTGCCTAGAATCATTAATTTATTAGGAGTTAAAAAGTTGTGCTATTCTAATTCTAACATTCCTTTTTCGTTTATTAGCTTAAAGATTTATATGGAGAAATATCCCCATATCTACTGTTCGGTTCCTTAATAGTACAGTTGATGTGGGAAAGGACTCTCTCCTTTAGTTATCAGTTTTTCTCAAAAGAAGTAATCAGTTCATTAGCATTTTCCAGTGGTGACAATTAGGTTTTTGTTTTCACTTATCATTATGTATTCATTAGTTTAAACATACTTGATCTTTTTCAATTCTTTGCAGTTATTATCTTTATTGATGTTCACATTGTCCCATCCTGGTCCAGTGGGAACTCGTCAGCATCTTGTAACATTAACATACATTTGTTCAGTTTCAAAGAAAAACAGTCTTATATATGTAATATTACCCTCTCCTTCATTTTTAAAGGATAGTTTTTACTGGATATAGAATTCTTGTTTGATAGTTCTGTTGTTTGTTTTTTTCTTTCAGTCCTTTGTGGTTTTTGATGATGGGCTATTAATCTTATTAAAGAATTCTTGTATGTGCCCAAGTTGCTTATCTCTTGCTGCTTTCAAAATTTGCTCCTTTGTCTTTGACTTTCAATACTTTGTTTATAATGTGGATCTGCTTGCAACTCATGGAGCCTCTTGGAAGTGTAGGTTCATGTTTCGGGAAATTTTTTTACCATTATTTCTTTAAATATTCTTTCTGCTGCTTTCCTTTTTTTTCCTTCCTTCTAGGACTTCCACTGTGTGTATGTGTTAGTACACTTAATAGTGTCCTACACGTCACTTTGGCTTTTTTGTTTTTCTTTTTGTTTCTCAGAATGGATAGTTTTGACAGAGATTTCTTAAATGCCTGGAGCCAAAAGGAAAAAAAAAATTTCTCCCTGCTTTTACAGATTAACTCTGTGTTGAGGCTTTCCTTCAATGCTTAGCCAAACCATTTACATCTCTGCATTAGCCTTCATTTACTGCTTGTGCAGAGCTAAAAATCAGCCAAAGGTGAAAACTGAAGGTCTTCTCAGTTTTTTTCTGAGCCTGTGTCCAGCTGTGGGCATGCAAGTGGCCTTCCAGATTCCCCATTATATGCAGTTGTGTTTCAAAGCCCTTATTTCCCCACGTGTCATCTTCTTAGTGTCTTCCTTCCTGGCTTTTCTATCTATTGCTTGCCTTGGCTGCTATCCCTTACCTCAGGTGACTGAAGCTTTGCCACTTAATACTTTTGACATTCGCTGACCAGAAAGCCACTTCAGCTCTCTGAATACTGAGGCAGGCATAACAAAGGCAAGCCCTTGAGCTGGTCTTTTAGGGGAGCCAACTGGAAGGTCAAAAAACACAAGAACAGTTTTTTGAGAATAAGTTGTGTATTGCTTCCGCTGGTGACAGCAGCCTGCATCAGGAATCAGGGTGGCTGTTTTCATAGCTGCTGGGGAGTGTAGGATAGTGAGTGGTTAAGTTAAAACACCACAGTGCTCTGTTACCCAAATTCAGCACCTTCTTAATTCATTAAGCATTCCCTCATTAAATTTTTTAATTAGATTCCAGATTTATGAAAGAGTTGATTCTGAAAGTTTTTGCCAGCTTATTCATTGCTTTATGGAGGGACATACTTGAATTTCCCTATTCTGCCATTTTCAGTTATCACCTTTGTATATTCTTTTTTTTTTTTGATAGGGTTTAATCCATTTTCCAAGGATATAATTCCTTTTTTATATTTCTGAGGATATTGATTATTGTTCCCTTCCTCCATTTTTTAAAGTTTTCTTTAGTTTCTTACAGCACTTTTGTCTTTTTATTGTGATTCTTGATTGCCTATTCACATTCAAGAGTGCAGCACTATAAAGCTGCCTACTTTGTGTGTGTGTGTGTGTGTGTGTGTACATTTAGTGATTCATAGGTTCTATCCATAGAGTGATTAGGTAGGGACCTTTGAAGGGAGTAGCTTCAAATGTAAACATGTAGTTCTCCCCCTCTCCCTGCCCCTTGGGGTTTTCAAAAAAGCTAACCCTGGTTGTCAATGTTCTGATGTAGCTGAATGAAGGGAAGGGAGGGTAGGATTCTCATTGTTTGCTATATGGACCTTCCTTTGATCCTTCTGTTTTCATTGCAGTGCCCTAATATCAGCTATCCCAGATTCCAGATACTCTTTGGTTCAGCCTCACCAGAAGGGCAAAGGATATGCACCAAGTTTCTTATTTTCAACCTTATTCTAGTATCTCTGACTTATAGTCTCATGGTTTACCAACTGAGTTAGTTGGGCTACTCCTGACCTTATAGATATTTATTGGTACTTACAGTTCCTGATCCTGCAGCACAAGTTAGCTTGTTTTTCAGTGGCTTTTTCTCCTGCAAACTAGTGTTGTCTCATTTACCAAATCAGTTACTTAGTCATTCATCTGCTTTTCATCTTTTAAAATTTTAACATCTTTTTATTGCCAACTCTCCCTGTTCTCTCTTTTCTTGTAAGTTTATACTACTTATATTTATTATTGTTTAGAGGCGTTTTCAGGAGGGAGAGAGATTAGCACATTATTCAGTCTGCCCTAATTAAGAAGGACTTTCTAAACTTAAAGAGAATCACAAAGGAAAAAGTTTTATTTGACCCCTGAAAACTATGATATTTATGCATAGCAAAAATCAAAGTTAAAAAGACAGACATGGATATAGGTAACAAATATGGCACAGGGTAATACCCCTACTATATGAAGAATTCAAATATAAATACAAAAGAAAAACTCTAGCTTCCAAAAGATAAATGGGTCAGGTACATGAAGAGACATTTCACAAGCACACATAAATTCTGATTTTTCAGCATTACTAAGAGTCAAAAAATGCATGCTAAAATGAGTCATTTTAAACTCAAACAAAAATGTGTGTGTTTGTGTATGTGGTGTGTATATACAGATAAGAGTGTGGAGAGAGGCATTATCTTGGTCTAAATAGCAGTATAAACTGGAACAGTTATGGAAGAAAACAATTTAGCAGTATATGTGAATGTCCTTTGATTTAGGAGTTCTTCCTTAGGAAGCAGAACTTTTAAGGGAATATTTCCAACTGTGGACCAAAATTTATGCAGAAAAGATGCCCATCTTACATTTAATAATACAAGTTAGTTGTTATAACTAGCATTTCTTGAGCCTTTACTGCATCCTTCAGAAACTGTCAAAACCATTTTACTTATGTTATTTCTTTTACCGCTCACAACAATCATATGACATTAAATACCATTTTTAACCTTCCTTGAAAACATTAAGGATAGGTAGTGACTGAACTAAGCCTGGAGCCCAGGTCTGATAAATTTTATTCTCCTTTCATGCTCACAGAATTTTCTGTGAACATATATTACTTTTATAGTTAGATGGGGAAAAAAAGATAAACATTGTTTTTATTGTTTTAATAATCTAATTAGTCCATTTATAATAAAATGGCTAGTTTAGCAAATCTTGGTACTTCTATACCATGTAATATGTAGCCATTAAAAGTCTTGTTCTGAAAGAGTATTTAATGATATTAGAAAATGCTGATTTTTTAATTAGAAAAATGAAATAAAGCCTAAAATACAGTATGTTTTAAATTGGCTTTCTGAACTTACAGTAGATGGAAAAATATAAAAACGTATTTTTTAAATGATTATTTTTGAGTTACTGGATTACAGGTGTTTATTCATTTTTTAATGCTTTCTTTATTTTCCAAATTTTGAATGTATATTATTTTTAAACCAGAAAAAAAGCTCTACTAATCATTGTACTTATTAATTTAATTTTTAATAATATGTAAAATGCTTATATTCCTTGGAAAAAAGCTAGTTGTGTACACACATATATATAGTATGATATTAGCAAGTTTTATTTTTTTAGGTCTTAGGACCTAAAATAATAGTCACATTATGTGCAAAAATACTAACAGTGATATTATTCCAGGGTAAGGAATGAGGATGAACTTTTTTCTTCTGATACATTGCTTTTTACTCTTATCTTCAAATTTTTCTACTTATGAAGCATGTGTTTTCATAATCAGAAAGAAGGCCAGGGATGGAACACAGGACCCCCTATGTGGGAAGCCGGTGCTCAACCACTGAGCCACATCAGCTCCCATGAGTTGGTTTTTTCATTTTTGTTTGCTCCTTTGTTTTTGGTTTTAGGAGGCACTGGGGACCGAACCCAGGACCTCCTGTGTGGGAAGCTGGTGTGCAACTGCTTGAGCCACATCCACGCCCCAGAAAGAATTTTTAATGTTTTAACTTGGAGGACGTCAAGTCTTACTCTCCCCCCCCCCTTTTTTTTTTTTATATTTTTTAGACATTTGAAGACAGTGATTTGTTCCATTTGATTGGTGTTATCTGTGGATTAGCAATTTATAATTTTACTATTGTGGACCTCCATTTTCCTTTGGCGTTATATAAGAAACTACTGAAAAAGAAGCCATCCCTGGATGATTTGAAAGAACTAGTACCTGATATTGGGAGGTTAGTTGTAAAAAGTGACAAGGGCGGGGTTTGGGAGGTAGGACATGGGGAAAACTTTCCTTCTAGGAATAATTACATTTTGTTGTTGTTCTTGTTAAATTTCAAAAATAAATAAAAGCTCTCCAGTAAAGCAAAATACATTGTGTTACTCAGATCCAAAATTTTCTACTGAAAAATAATGAGTATAAAACCATTTGCTGAATTTTTAGTGTTTTAACAGTAGTTTGTGAATATAAAATAATCAATTTAGGAAAATAAACTTTCCTGAGAATAGTTAAATGATTTATTTGGGCTTTTACATGGCATCTTCATTCCTAGCTGGAATATGTAAAAATTTCTTATTTATTAAAAAAAAAAAAAAAAAGAATAAAAATTGTGTGTAAATAAGGACAAATGAGAAAATGGTTATATACATGGTTTTTGTATTCAGAGGAAGAGCTAAAAACCTTAGAGGGATTTTTTTCGTTCCCTCCTTAAAGTTGTTTATAAGGTTGCCATTGCACATCCACTATTATGAAACAAATATAAAAATAAAAGTTAATGCAAGGGTTTTGTCAAAGAGTGAATGGGAAATATAATTTATTTTATAAGCAGAATGAAACAAATATAAAAGTAAAAATTAATGCAAGGTTTTTATCAAGAATGAATGAGAAATATATACATAAGCAAAATAGTCAAAATACCCAATAATGTTTTACCTTAAAGGACCATATATATTGTTTTGCAGAAGTATGCAACAATTACTGGATTATCCAGAAGATGATATAGAGGAGACATTTTGTCTTAATTTTACGGTAAGATGGAAAGATATAGGTTAGCCTGATTATTCATCATCCTCTTTATTTAACAGCTGTGCATTATGATTTTTCTTTGTTTTGATAGATGGACTTCTTAAAGAACCCTTTAGCTAACACTTATTGAGCATTTACTTATGTGCTAGGCACAATATATGCAATATTTCATTTATTTCTCATTATCTTATAAGGTTGGTATTCTTACTCCCATTTTACAAGTGAAAAACACTGAAAACAATCATTACTTGACAGAAGCAGTATTCACTAGCTCTCTGACTTTAAAACCTTTGTCCTTTACCGTTATGCTAAAAGTACAGATACAGGGATTGTCCTCTCTATGCTAAAAGTACAGATACAGGGATTATCCTCTCTATCATTTTTGAGTCTCCAGTTACAAGAAGCAAAAGGTTATAATGTAAGAATATTCACTAATGAACTTACCACTTAAAAGATCAATTACTACACAGACATCTCTTTCTTTTTGCTTCACATTAGCATTCATTTTATTAAGAGTAAATCAGCAAGGATTTTGATTAGGCACTTCAGAGGAAATGATTTGAATATTATAAAGAAGACTTGGGAAAATGGTAAAAACCTGTTTCCTCTCTCTCTCTCTTTTTTTTTTTCAATTTACTGTTTTCCAAAGAAAAGACTTCCTTGGATTTTTACACTTGGAGTCTATCACTTTCCAAGGAAAACATTCTTCCTAATATCTTACTCTTATAGTGACTGTTTCAAAGTTATATGCACAATAAATGTTCAGTTTCCTTTTTATTAACTAGCTAAACACTTGGTAATTTTTAACTAATTTATAATTGAACTACTAGAGATGATGAAAATTCCTAGTTGTGGCTTTATGCAGAATTCAAAAATAAGCTTATGATAGCAGAATTTTACCTCACATTTACTAGTTTTATGTTAAGAGAAAGCTAGATTATAATAATAGATTATTAAAATACTCTAAGTTTTAGGTTTGACATTGACTTTTTTTTTTTTAATTTAAATTGATAGATCACAGTTGAAAACTTTGGTGCAACAGAAGTGAAAGAGCTGGTTCTGAATGGTGCAGATACAGCTGTTAACAAACAAAATCGGTAAGTGAATTATAGCAGCATCAGTGATAGTAATAAGATTCAGTAGGCATTTCATTCTTTATTTAGAAACATGTTACTACTTTAAGTTTTTGTTATTGTTGCTGTTGTTTTTAAGGAGGTACCAGGGATTGAGCCTAGGACCTCGTATGTGGGAGGCAGGTACTCAACCACTGAGCTACATCTCCTCTCCATACCTTAAGGTTTTAGTCAGATAAAACTTAGATTTCTGAATGATTAGTGAAGATGTAATCTGCTTTTTACTCCTGAAATCCATTTAGAGCATCAATAAAGGGATTTTTAAAAAATCATAAACAACAAGGACCAAGAGAAGGAAGAAGAGACAACAGCAATACAGGTTTGGAAGCCTGAAGACAGTGGTAATTACTTCAACCAACCAGAGAAAGCTGAAATGAGGCATCACAAAGCTAGCCAGTTCATATTGCAGAACCAAGGTTCGTTCATTGAGAATTCAGAATACCTTGGAAAGTGTAGGGGGTTGGGGGAGTGCTGGAAATAGAAAGACTGGCTGTTATACGAAGCAGTAGAAACCCATTTCTCTTTGCACACTAGTAGCCTATCAACTGCCCCTTTCCATCCTGGGCAAAAGACTAGAAATTCATCTTATACAGAGATTGAACTAAAGAGACTGTGGTCTTGCAGGCACCTATGCACAGCCAAGGGCAAGGAGCTGAACTGAAAACAGGGAGATTAAGTGAAAGTCTACAGCTTCCTTCCCTCTTGACACTGTATGTTGGAGGATTCTTCCTTAGGGAAACTGCCCAACTCTTAAATGTGAATGAATAGCCAAAGGACAGTTGACATTTAAGGAAAGACAGAAACCAAAACAGTCAAAAAGAATGCCAAGGAAACAGAAGCAATGCAGGATGAAGAACAAAACTTCAAAAGAAACTGAAATCAATATCCTCAAGTGATAAGTGTAGCATCCTGATAGATACTTTCAAAAATTGAAAAAAAAAAAAAAAAAAAAGTTCATTGGGAAAAAATGAGATAAATGAAAACTTTCCAGAATTGAATGACTGTCTTCCAAGGTTGAAAGCAAGGGAAATGAAAATTGACCCATGCTGAGACAAAGGGCTTAAAATTTCAAAATTCCCAGAGAAAAAGGGATACTAAAAGCTTCCAGGAAAAAAAAAAAAAAGGCTGACTATAAAGAATTAAGAATCACAATAACATCAGACTTCTAAAAAACAACACTGGAAGCTAGAAGATCAAAATTCTGGGAGAAAATGACTTTAACTAAGAATTCTGTAATCAAACTATCAGGTAGGTTTATAGCAACATTTTCATACATGCACAGACTTAAAGAATTTACTATTAATGCATTTTTCTCAAAATTTGATAACCTGGAACTTGATCCAAAGTTTTGTAATCCTGATTCTGCTACTTAGAAGCTGTGTGAGTTACCAGATGATGAGTTCTACCAAATATGGAATTAAATCTAGAAATTGGAAGGCATGGGATCAAAACAAAGCAACAAAAACAAAAATAGAATCTAATACAGGAGAAAGGCAAAGAGGATTCCTTCTGTAAGATCAGCAATTGTGTAGAAGATGTCGTAAGAGTACAGGTTAGATCAAGAGGATGGAGGGGTACAGGAGGATTGTCTGCAAAAGAAAAGAACTGATACTTCCTAATATATTTGAATAAATCTAGAGGAGATTGACATTTCTATTGGAGAAGTTGGAGATGAAGGCACAAATTAAGGGTTAAAATTATTTTTAAAAAAAGAAATGTAACTGTAGAACACTCTAGCTTGACTGAGAATAGTATTTATAATCAGAAAAATGTAAACAATCACTATCTAACCAAAAGTGGTTACATAAACACAGTGGGAATGTGGGGGGGGAGGAGTGGGACTGGGACAATTAGATAAAAGGTAAAGCTTCATTTTTCACAGTACTTTTTCAGGTCATTAGATAAATATTTAAAACTGAAAATCAAGGAATAACAGAAAGAGTTAATAAATAGTTGCCTTTGAATAGCAAGAATTTCAGATGGAGAGGTGTAGAGCAGAGAACTGTTTTGTTTTCTTCTATTTTGTTAATAATAACTCTTTAAATAAGCTTGTTAGTAGTGACCGGAACTTGATCCAAATGATTGTAATCGTGATTCTGCTACTTAGAAGCTATGTAACATTAGGTGTAGTTGATGTTCCATGCCTCAGTCTTCTTATCTGTAAAATGGGTTGATAATTGTACCTTCTTCATTGGGGTATTTTGAGGATTAAATTAGGCAATAATGGTAGGATGCTTAGAATAGTATCAAGCACATGTTCAGGTCAGTAAATGCTGGCTATCATGACTATTACTATTTGATATTTTAAACTTGCATATGTTTTACTTTGATAAAAATAAAGATGTTTTTCTTATTTTTTATTTTTTAAAGCTGTTTTTAAAATGTGAAAATTTTTAGTTACTTTTAGCTGTCTTTTTATCGTGATTTAAAAAATCTTTATGATTTAGAAAGATTTTTTTTCTGTTTTTTTAAATTTCTATTGTTTGACAATTCTTTTAAATTTTTTAAAAATAGTATTTCACATAGATTATTTAGCTTAGAAATAACTTAAGGAATTTTGATTTTTGTACTACCAATTCCAATTAGATAATGAAAGCATTGTAAACAAAAAATATGTTGGCACATAAAATGATTTAGGCTTTTGTGTTTAAGGAACTTATTAGTATAGATACATTTGATTTTCTAATTAGGTGAACTATAAAATTATGCGTTGTGTTACATATATCACAAAATTGCTTGTTCTCATTGGATCCTCATAGTTTATGCTATTGGCTTTTCCTTCATCCAAGTAACATTTATGTATTTTAGAAAGGCCTCTTTTAACCTTTTATGTTTTCCTCATAAATTCAGTTTGAAATTATTTTGTGACTTGCTAAGATTATATATCGATTATTAATTTACCAGTGTGTTTATTTGTAGAATCTTCCTTTATTGTTTAGAAGACGAGGGTATAAAAGATTGAAATCCTCCATTATTGAGTCTCATTATTTGTTTACCAGATAGCTGCATAAAATGTTTGTGACTAGTAAAATAAAACAAATAGATAAAAATTGCAATTCTAATTATTGGGCAAAGAGGCTCCTTGTTTTTCTTTAGTTTCTTCTTGTAGCATAACAGGCAGAAGAGAATCAGAAGTGTTTGTGTGTATATGTGTGTGTGTGTGTGTGTATTACATATATTTGAAAAGAAACTGTACTTGTGATCGTTAATGATTATCCTAAAAGATTCCTTGACACTGAAGGGTGAAAAAAGTCTTTAGTCTGTCAGGTAGTCTGACAATCAAAGTTTTAATTTTTTAATCACCTAATATATATTTTTTCCTAATATTTTTAATAGATCACTCTTTTTTTTTTTTTTTTTTTTTTTTACCGGGAGGTCGTCCCGGGGACCGAACCCGGGTCCCTCCATATGGGAGACGGACGCCCAACCAGTTGAGCCACATCCGACCCCAATAGATCACTCTTTTTAGGCATTTATGTGGGGTGGTGTATATAAATTCTCAGTTATTTATGAATATTTAAAAATTACTTTGATAGTTATTTGTATTCTCACTAGCAAACGACATGTTTCAGTTAGGAGTACCCTGAGAACAGCTGTGAATGATAGATTGTCTACATGCTTCACAAATATACAAGATTTTTGTATACAAAGAATAGGCTTCTCCATAATGACTTGTTCCCTTTACCCAACTCATTCTTTCTCAATTTCATAAATAAGTAGCCAAAAGTGCAGGAGTATTCAAAGTTTTAATATGATTACATTATGTATTCTTCATAAAGATATTTATAATCTTCTGTATATGTGTGCTTTTTCATTTCTAGGCAGGAGTTTGTTGATGCTTATGTGGATTACATATTCAATAAATCAGTGGCTTCCTTATTTGATGCTTTTCATGCGGGCTTTCATAAGGTCTGTGGAGGAAAAGTCCTTCAGCTCTTCCAACCTAATGAACTACAAGCAATGGTGATTGGAAATACAAACTATGATTGGAAGGAACTGGAAAAGGTAGGGAAAAACTGTGACATTGTTTAAATGGAAAGGCAAAAGAAGAACATGGCTTATTGGTAGAAATCTTGCTCTCTCATTTATTGTTCTCTATTTTACACAATTTATTACTTTGATTTTATAGGAAAACACTGTACCCTACTTAATCCACTATGAATGAATTTGAATTGTATATGAGTTAGAGATAATAAAAATTTTTGTATTTTGTGATGTTGGTGGTGTTCATATAGAAAAATGTCATTTGTGACAGAGGCTTGATAGAAGCCACAGCTAAAACTAAATGGGTTTTCATTCTACTTCAACTTCTAGGAAAACTATTATGAAAAGCACTTGCAATGCTTTAGATCTTTGTAACTTTTTTTTTCTGATTAGTCTTAATGTTAAAATTTTTAGCAGAGAATAAATGATACACATGTTCTTCATTCTGGTGCCTTGAATATATTCTTGGGGAGCAAATTTTTAACATTGTTTTTGTTTGTTTGTTTTTTGTTTTTAAAGAGAGAAGATTGGGAATATTCAAAACAGCATTTTTCTTTTCTATCAATAATTCTCAGATATTTCTTCACATAAACATTTAATAAAGAGTGTAGTTTAGATTAGCTATGAGAAAGATGTATTTAGGTTTGACCTATGAATTTTTCCATCTCTGTATTTTAGCAACCTCTGGTAAATAATTTTTGTATTTATGCCTATTAGAGTGGCTAAACAAAAAATACTGGCAATACTAAGTGCTAGCAAAGATGTAAAGCATTGGGAACTCTCATACATTGCTGGTGTAATGCAAAATGAGACAGCCGCTTTGGAAATACTGTGGTAGTTTCTTATAAAGTTAAATAGACACTTTCTATATGACCTAGCAGCCCCACTGCTAGGTATTATGTGCACACAAAAGTCTGTAAGTGAGTCAAAAACTGGAAACAACCGAGATAACTTTCAGTTGGTGAATGGAGAAACAGACCAGACTTTGATAGATCCATATAGTGGAATAGCACTGAGCAATAAAAAGGAGTGAACTTTTGACATATGCAACAACATGTATGAATCTCAGAGGTATTATGCTGAGTAAAAGAAGCCAATCTCAAAAAGGTTACAATACTGTATGATTCCATTTATGTGACATTTTTAAAAGGACAAATATGGTGACGGGTTAGAGGTAGAAGGGGGGCTGTGACTGCAGAGGGGTAGAGTTTTGGGGAGTACTGGAACTGTTATATATTCTGATTGTGGTGATGTTTACATGAACCTGTACATGTGTTTAAAACTCATACAAATGGACACACACCAGAAAAATCAATTTTACTATGTATTAATTTAGGGAATAAAATTTTACAAATTAAAAAAATAAGTAGGGCCTACTGGTTAAATGTAGTAGAGTAAACAAACACACATTTTATCTCAGCTTCTTGCCAAAATCTCACCAGAATGACAGTAAAGAAATAAAAATGGAAATACACTCCCCCACACACACATACACACAAAATATGGTAAACAAGAAAAGAAATAGTTTTAGAATATGGAAAATAGGTGAGTAAGTGACTTGAAATTGAATTCTAAGAGCAGGGTTTCTTAACCAGGAGTCCACAGATCCTCAAGGGGTCTATGGAAAGATTTCAGGAGGTCTGTGAGCTTGAATGGAAAAAAATCTTCTTTAAAATAAGTAAAAATAAATTATCTTTATTTTCTCTGACCTCTAACTGAAACCTAGCATTTCCTTCACTTACGAATGTATGCATTAAATAAATTACAGTAGTATTCATTTGACCTGATTGGCAAAGGGGTCTATGGGAAAAAATGGTTAAGAACCTCTGCTACAGAGACAGGATCATCAAGAGGCAATCCTTTTCACACCCTAGAATCTCTGAAAGGCTCAAATATTGGTTCACCATGTCACTGTTAATGGGAGAGATGTGGGGTTGGGCTAAAATTATAGAATTATTTCAAAGCCATCCCCTTTCCTACCCAGCAAAAAAACAGCTCTGTAGAGAGGCTTTAGAATCTTGGAAATTACATGAAATTGAGGATGGCACCTCAGGCTTAAATCATTCAGGAAGAAGAGTCATGGTTTCATTTGTGGATAAACTGGCATGCTCAGTAGAAGAGACCTACAGATGTGACTTTAAGGGTCCCCCAGTGGAAATGGACCCCACTGCCCTACAATGAACATTAATAAAATGGCTTTTCATCACACTTAATGTTTAAACAGAGTATTTACAATGATCTAAAGATCCTACACAATTTGTCTCTCCTTACCTCATCTTTCATTCTTTCTTTCATCCTGTTTCAGCCTTATTGGCGTCTTTTGCTGAGTCTAGAACCATCTGATCATACTCACATGGGGCCTTTGTATTTGCTGTTCCTTTTGCCTGGAATTTTTTCCACTTTAGTGATCACAAATGGATCTTACTCATATCTCTGCGTCTTTATACCTTTTCAGAAGCTTTCCCTGACTATCCAGTGTACACCCCCCCACCTACCCCCCACACACACACACACAATCTCCCTTCCTTTATTTTTCTTCTTGGAATCTGGCATAATATGAATTTTACTTATTTATCCCTACTTTGTCTCCCCTTCTCCCCACTATAATTATCATGAGGGTAGGATTTTTGTCTATTTTGTTCACTGCCATATTACCAGTGTCCAGAAGAACACTTAAAATGTTGCCTGGAGAGATAGTTGACAGAAGTTCTCATTCAGTAGGGCATACATTATTTTAGTATGCTTTAGTATACTTAGTTTTGGCTTCTTTCATTTTATATCTGATTCATTTAAATTGCTGTGATTAAGGTTTGTGGCTTTTAAATGTTCTTTATCAGGATTGTGTACACATTTCCCCAAACCATGAAGAGATGTAACAGAAAAAAGAAAAAACATTAGCCATCCTTCTTTCATTCCCCATTGATATGTTTACAGACATTAATTCAAACAAGTTAATAAATTTACTGATTGCTGGAATTCAAGCCATATTCTCCAAACCTGTTTGGAAATAATAGCCAATATTTTGCAGAAACTGCATTTGAATTTATCGAGAGTTCAGCATTTGACATAAATATAGCTACAAATATAGCCCAAAATTTAAGAAACCCACTAGTAAATATTTATTGTGCCCCTTACCAGATGCCTATGCAAGAGATTAGGTAGGCAGAAATGAATAAGATTGAAACATGGTCTTTGCCCTCCTGGGGATTATAGTCTAATAAGGGAGCTAGACATTAAATTGTGATGAATGTAAAGGAAGAATAAGAGTTTCATGAATGGTAGAAAAGGAGTAACCTAATATAGATTAGACAAATATGGGAAATTCTTTCACTAGATGGTAAATTTTACAAGTTAATTAAGGACTTTGTTCACTGCAGTTCCCCCAGGGCCCAAAGCTTTGACTAAAACTCATATAGTTGATGAATTAATAAATGAATTAGATGATATTTAATTTGAACTCTAAACGAGAAGTAGAAATTAGCTGGTTGAAAAAAGGAAGGAGGAGGATGTGTCTAAGTGGTCTAGGCTGAGGAAACAGTGTGTCCAATGTCTGAAAGGATCTTGGTATACAAGAATTAAAAGTTAAGGCCAAGTGTTGACAAGGCTGGATTGTAAAGAACACTTAGACTTATTCGCCTCTCCCTCCCTGCTGTCTCTCTTAGTGCTAATATTGTTGAAAGGGGAAGTGTATTATCTATTGCAGAAATTACCCCCAAATGTTAGTAGCTTAAAAATAACAATGAACTTTAATATCTCAGTTTCTGTGGGTCAAATTCAGGAGTGCTTAGCTGGATGGTTCTGGCTGAGGGGTTTCTCATGAGATTGCAGTCAAGATATTGACTGGTGCTGCTGTATCTGAAGGCTTGATTATTGATTACAGCTAGAGATTTGCTTCTAAGATAGCTCACTCACATAGCTGTTAGCAGGAAGCCTCAGTTTCTCACCATGAGGACTTCTTCCCATAGAGCTGTTTGAATGTCCTCATGAAATGACAGCTGGCTTTCCCTAGAACATGTGTTTTAAAAGAGAGGCTGAAGCCACAGTTTTTTATGATATATCCTTAGAAGTGAAGTATTCCTCATAACTACAATATCCTAATGATTTCACAGGTCAGGCCAATCATTGTGGGAAGGGGATTACACAAGGACATGAATACCAAGAGCCAGAGATCATAGGGGGCCATCTTGGAAACTGGAAACAGAAAATTTTTAGTGTTGCTCGACTTTTAGTCATAACTATAGGAAAAGAAGATTTTGTAATGATCACAGATAATTTCATGTTGAACTTTAATCCATTAATATTATTTTAGTAATTCTAGTCTGTCCTTATTTAAATATTTAATTTCAAAGATGATACTACAATGCTATCGTGTTCTTTGAAATGGTAGGGAGACATTTTTGCTGATTTATATGTTTTCTTCATTCTCCCTTGGAACTAATAGCACCAAATTGCAAAATACATAGGAAATAATAGAGAATCAACTGAATTGCATGAGTTTCAAGTTCTAGGACCATGTTACTTTGGTATTCTAAGGAATCCAGTTTGCCAAGTTCATAACAAAACTAATATCCTTTAATATTAATAAAAGATTATGTTGTTTTTAGAATACAGAATACAAAGGGGAGTATTGGGCAGAACATCCTACGATAAAAATTTTTTGGGAAGTATTTCACGAATTACCATTGGAAAAGAAAAAACAATTTCTGTGTAAGTATTTCTAATCATATTTTATGAGAGTGGAATCTGGTTATTAACTTATTCTCGTAGAAGTACTTATGGATTTACTTTGGTGGATTAGGTTTTGCTTTTTATTATTCCAAAATCCTGTTTTTTAACCTTCAGTTAGAGTAAATTTTTTTTTTAAAAGTGCTAAACTGCATTCCTTTTTTTTTTAAGATTTTATTTATTTATTCATTTATCCCCCCCTTGCTGCTTGTGCTCGCTGGGTCAGCTAACCACGCCGTGCGGGCGGGCTTGCCTTCACCAGGAGGCCCCGGGAACCGAACCCGGGGCCTCCCATATGGTAAATGGGAGCCCTACTGATTGAGCCACAGCCGCTTCCCTAAACTGCATTCTTTATCACATATGTTTCTTATTTCAAAATTCAGTTTGTCTCCAAATAGCATTGATTCTTTCAAGTGAAAACAAATATAACCGAGTACAGTAAACTAGAATTGCAGAAATTCCTTTTAGAATTGCTAAAGAGAACTCAAGAGTATAGCTTTTTTTCTTTGTTTTGTCTTCAATTGCTTTTCTCTTCTTAGCATCAAAACTTCAGAAATTGAAGTTCTGTTTTTAACAGAATTTTTATTTTCCAGGCTTTAGTTCCCTCATTTCTAAATGTGTTTTTTATCAGTTAAAAATCTGTGTTCTAATTGAAATTCCAAGAATATTTTTGGTAATCTCCTTTTGAGAATTAATATGAGAATCTTGGTTAAATTCTTTTGCATAATCATTACACTTTGAAACTGATTTGAGTTTTGGCTGCTGATTGTACATTTTTGTTAAAAAATGACACAGAAACGAAATAGAAAAAAGAATTATAATCAAAACTGCGTTTTATATTTGGTTTATAAACTTATACTGAACAGCTATTCCCAAAAGAAGCACTCCCCAGATATTTTTGTCAGTGGCAACATTCATTCATCAAACATTTAAGGACCTCTTGTGTGGGAAAATAAAGATTATACTTTTTAAAGGGAAAATATTGTTTGAGTATATAATTAGTATGTGTCTCAAAAGTCATGTCTTTTACAAATTCTGGAGATAGGCTTCCATTTGAGCAAATATTAATGTAAAACTTTACTATAGTAACTCTATATTAAATAACATGGCACTCTGTTCTGTTTTGATAAAAATGGTTGGCTTAGTATTTTTTTTCTTGGCAGTATTTTTGACAGGTAGTGATCGCATTCCTATTCTTGGTATGAAGAGTCTAAAACTAGTCATCCAGTCAACAGGCGGTGGTGAGGAATATCTTCCAGTTTCCCATACCTGTTTTAATCTTCTGGATCTTCCAAAATATACAGAAAAAGAAACTCTGCGATCTAAACTGATTCAAGCAATTGATCACAATGAAGGCTTCAGTTTAATATAACTTTGGAGTTAGTATGACAATTCAGTTTAGTGCAAGAGCATTAAACTAATTATTGTGCTTTTCTTGTGGTGATGAATTCAGCAAGATGACAGAGATAATATTATAATTGTTTGCAAAATGTTCAGTGCTATGAGTTTTCATGAGAGCCAAAAAATCTTAAAGGAAAATGAAAAAGCTGTTAATATTAAACTTACTGTACAGAACCATGGATTTTTTTTTTTGCCATCTTCCAATAAACATAGAAGTATTGTGAATATATTAAAGTTTTACTAACATGAATTTTAAGAGTTTTACATATTTCAAAAATGATCTGGTGTGAGTGCATGGAAATGTTGCTTAATTTTTCTTCAATCACTGGGTGAAAAACCTTTAACTTTGGCCTGCAATAGCCATTTGATTATTTTTTCATTTTGTAAATAATGTTAAGTTTTGTAATAAAATAGTTATGTTCTGATATCAGTACAGTTTCGATGGTTGTGATTGAACTGAGATGACTTTTAAGGGTTAAAAATTATGGCCATTAAATATTACTCTGAGAATCTATAAAAGCAAAAAATTAGCATGGTGAAAACATGATCTTTGCTCTTTTGCTAAAATGAATGTCTTTGTGCAGACCTAAATTACAAATAGGAGTTATACTAAATAACTTGTAGTTCTTTCGAATCTTTTGTGAATACTGAGATGCTACTGATAGATGAATGGGAAATTGTTTACCAGAAAGCTTAATATTTAGTATGGAAGAACTTTGTCCTACAGTTGCCAGGAATAGAATTATTGGCTACCATGAGAACCAGTCACTAGGCTATAGCTTTCAAAGCTGTTGATGCTGCAGGTTAGTATTTAGCCAGAATTTTCACAGTGCTTTAGAATTATTTCCTTAAAAAATTTTAAACAAATCTTAGCAGTTTTATGGTACTGATGCTTAGTTATCTCATGTCTTTAAATTGTAAAAGTAAGTTGATGCAATACATGTGACTTTCTGCTATAATGCAAATATTTATTTTTTAAATTTATTTTAAAAATGCCGTGAAAACTGTTTAAATAATAAAGATTTATTGGTTTAATTTTTAAACTTTCAGTGCTTCTCCTATAAGATTCAAAATCCTTCAAACAGGGATGTCTCAGGGAAAAGGTCTTATAAGTTTTGACTTGCCTGTTCCTGTTTCCATATAAATTTGTCTGCAATTCTCTTACCTGCAATTCTAAAATCTCCCCCCAAAAATATTTTCATAACTCGTTTGGCATCAAAACCTGAACCGAATTGGTATGAGGCTATTTTCTTCAACTAAATGAGACCTGTTTGTACATTTTGCTGTGGCAGTATTACTGTTTGATTACTTACTAATTTCTTTGATTTAAGTGTTGCCCAAGACCTCAATGGTAGGTGCTACATAATATGTAATATATACTCTAAATTTTTTTTTTTTAAATCATAATGCCAAAATGCAACTGAACCCAAGGTTTTGGATAAAGAATTGTGGACCTGAACTTTTTGGCAGTTTAATTTAAATAGATGAATTTCTACTGGTGAACTTTTGGTGCCTTTTTTATAGATAGAAACATTAATATTCTCATCTAAGGTCATTTTCGTCAAAGTAGCATTCTTCCCTATGAAAATTCTTCCATAAATACATAAATACACAGTTTCCAGTCTTACATCCTGTTTCCTGCATATTATTCCTTGAGAGTAGTGTGTGATTGTTCAAATAAAAAACATAGTTGTCAGGTGCTTTTTAAAAAATGAATAAATTCTGTAAGCTATGAAGCTGGTCTGTGAAATAGTAACCACTTTCAAGTAATAGAGATGGAATTCACCGGACAGATCTATTTTAACAAGGACCTAGCATCTTATCTAAAAGTGTACAGTACAAGGCTTAATTTGGGGTAATTATTGCTGATATTTTTTCTCTCTTTCTATCGCTGCAGATTGAATGCAGAATCATTGACAGCAAGGAGATTCATGGTAGGAAGTCAAAATGCTATTGGAGATTTTGCAAAATTCCATTTGCTTTCAAAAATTTTTTTAATCTCTAGAATTTTATAGATAAGAGTAGACAGGCAAATATTGAGTGATCATGATTATTGAGTTGACTAAACTTGAAAATATTTGGCCTACACACAGATCTGTTTGCAAAAAAAATGTGTTCATAGCTCCCCTGTCTTAATTTAGTAGTGATTTTAACCAATAGCCATAATCCAGACTGATTTTATAAGGCAGTAGAACCAAGAGACTCCTTTAAATTTGAAGAAAATAAAAACCAGAATTTGAGGAGTTGATTTGGCTCCGTGGTTGAGCGCTGGCTCCCCACATACAAGGTCTGGAGTTCAATCCTCAGCCCCAGCACCTCAGGAAAAAAAAAAATTAACTTTAAAAATGGAGAGACCTTAAATTAGAGTCTCAGTGTTAGCTTTCTCATAGAGTCCATTCATAAGGACCATTCATTCAGATCAATTTTTACCTAACAGAGGTTTTTGTCTTTCCACATTTTACTGCATTCAGTTTAACAAAAAGTCCTGAATCATAGCTTTAATATGCATCGAGCAGTCTTTCCTTTAAGAGCTTATAGTTAAACTGAAACGTCCCAGTATGCAAACTTTCTTTTATACTTTGGCCTTCCAAAACTCCTTGTGGTAGTTTTGTCCTCCTTTGCTAAAGAATTTACCTTATTTGATAGCTCCCCACCATTGTTAGTGTATATAATCCCAAATTAATCCATGAAATATTTCTAAATGTAAATTTGGAAGCCTGCTTATTTTGCAAAATTCAGCCTTGTTCTCTGTTAGACTAACTTCAGGAAGGGAGTGTTAAAAGTCAGAAATACACTATTTCTTCCTAGCTAACAGTGGTTCTCAACCCTGGCTATGTATTCATACTTTAAAAAAAATTTTTTTTTAATTTAATTAAAAAAAAAAAAACAACTTTATATTAGAGAAGTTATAGGTTTACAGAAAAATCATGCAGAAAATACAGAATTCCCATATACCTACCCCTACACACACACACACACACACACACAGTCTTCACTATTGTTGACACTTTGCACTAGTGTGGTCCTGGCTATACTTTTGAAACACCTGGGGGTGCATTTTAATGCCATGCAGAATCTCCACATTATATAAGTTAAATCTGTATCTCTACGAGGCAAGGCTCAAGCTATATCTACTTTCATTTTTATCCCCCTCCCCTCCGCCACCCCAGGTGGCCTCCTCATCTGTCTTGTTTCCACTCATTGTCTGTTTGTTGCATCCACACTTCTAATTTAGCAGACACTGGGAACCAAACCTGGGACCTCCTGTGTGGGAGGCAGGTACCCAACTGCTTGAGCCACATCCTCTCCTTGTATCTACTTTTTTTGTTGTTTGTTTTTGAAAAAATCACGGGGGCTTTTATTACTAATATTATTTCTGACACGAGGGCAGGGCTTGACAGGACTGGGGCAGGAAGTTCTGGCAGCAGGGAGGAGGACCCTACTTGCCAGCGATGAGCAGGTTCCGCAGGACCACAATGACAGAGTCTCCACATAGGAACATCTTGGAGATGTAGCAGTCCTTGTTGACTGACTTGGATAACTTCTGGCCCTTGCCGCCCTTGGGGACTTCAGTTCACATCTCCTTCACATTCTCCAGCACCATGTTTCAATGCCTGTCGAAGGTCTTCATGCGACCCAGGAACTGCTTGTTGTTGCGACAGTTTATGAGCACTTGGGTGTTGTTCTTGACCAACTTCGTGAGCAGGGAGAGGGAACCTGTGTTAAACTCCTGCTTCTGCAGCTCCTCCGGGGACATTTCACTCTTGGGTTTGTTGAGGAGGCTCATGGTTATAAGAGCATTCTAGGATTTCTGCAGTCTCTGCTGTGTTGCTTCTACCTCTTGAATCTACTTTTAAGTTTCCCAGGGAGCAGATGTGGCTCAAGCAGTTAAGCACCCACCTCACACACGGAAGGTCCTGGATTTGGTTCCCAGTGCCTCCTGAGAAAAAAAAAACAAAACAAACAAAAAACTAACTCAGGAAAGCCAATGTGGCTCAGTGGTTGAGCACTGACTTCCCACATATGAGGTCCCGGGTTCAATCCCCTGCCCCCGGTACCTTAAAAAAAAAAAAAAAAAAAAAAAAAAAAATGCTTCCCAGATGATTTTTAATAGACAGTCCCACTTAAAAGCCAGTCCAAGAGATCATCATTGGTCCTTTTATCCATATTTCTACTAGCATCCTAGTTTGAGCATAAGACTTTGGCTTATTTAGATCTTTATTTCTAGGGAAGGCAAGGTTTTGCTGTGCATAAAAATACCTACCCCCTTTTAGATTACAAATCCAGGAGCTGAGACTTACTTTAAATGAAATTCGTCTAATAAAGCTTAGTAGGTGATGATGTAAAATACCATTGATCGAAGGTGCACCATTATTTTGTGTACTGCTAAGAAAAACGCTAATAAAAACGTCATTTGAAATTGAGTGGGGTGTGTATGGAGTGTCAGTGAACTATAGTATATATTGCATTAACCAAGGGAGTAGCAATAGTGTTGACTACAAGGTTTCAATTATATGTCTTGCCAACTACTTAGCTTGACTATTTAAAATATATCTCCTTTAAATGAACTACCTAACTTCCTTTTTCCAATTTGTGCATATATGGAATGTTCTCATTATTACTTATTTTTATAACATTTGAGGATGAGATTTTAGACATAAGTTTTCTAGTGCAAACCACATACCAGGGCATTTTTTTTTTTTTATTGATTTGAGATCTTTTCAATATAGGCATTCAGGGCCTTAGCTGCATTCCGTAAGTTTTGCTACATTTGGTATATTTTGTTTTCGTTTGTCTCAAGATATTTCCTAATTTCTCTTGTGAATTCTTCTTTGACCCATTGATTGTTTTGAGTGTGTTTAATTTCCACATATTTTTGAATTTTCTAATTTTCCTTCTGTTAATTGCTATCTTCATTCCATTGTGGTTGAAGAAGATACTTTGTATGATTTCAATATTTTAAATTTATCAAGACTTGTTTTGTCACCTAACATGGTCTGTGCAGGAGAATGATGCATGTGTATTTGGAAAGAATGTATATTCTGCTATTCTTGTATGTACTTTTCTGTATATGTCTGTTAGATCTAGTTCAATTATAATATTTTTCAAATCCTTTATTTCCTTATTGATCTGTCTAGATGTTTCTGTCCATTATTGAACATGGGGTATTGAAGTCTCTTGCTATTATTGTAGAATTATATTTATTTCTCCTTTCAGTTTTGTCAATGTTTGCTTCATGTATTTTGGGGCTTTGTGATGAGATGCAGATATGTTTATAATTTCATTCTTGGTGGAATGACCCTTTATTAATATATAGTGTCCTTCTTGGTCTCTTGTAACAGCTTTTGACTTAAAGTCTATTTTATCTGATACTAGTATAACCACCGAACTCTCTCGTGATTACTATTTGCATAGAATTTTTTTTTTTTTTCCATCCAGCACTTTCATCCTATTTGTGTGTTTGGGCCTAATGTGAATCTCTTGTAAAGAACATATAATTCCTACACCCATTTATTCCCCTTTGTTTTTGTCACACACTGCCTCTTTGTATTTTCCATAATATGATTTTCTTATTCAATTGTATTCTCTAACAAGTAGTAAACAGTAGTTGCTAACTGAAAATAACAATAATACTGGCATTTGTATCTTTATTTCTTCATATGGGTCTCAGCTACTACCATCCTTCCTTGAAACCTGAAGTATTTCCTTTAGCATATCTTGTGTAGGTCTAATGGTGAGGAACTTACTCAGATTTTATCTGGAAATGTCTTAAACTTTCATTTTTGAAGGCAATTTTTGCCATATATAGAATACCATTCTTTTTTCTTATTTCTATCTGCTCTTCAGGATGATTTAAATTTAAATTAATGAAATTGTTCATTAATTCCGTCAGTTCACATCTGCTGTTGAATGCCTCTAGTGTGTTTTTAATCTCTATTAATGTTTTTTATCCCCAAAAGTTTTGTTCCTTCTTAAAATTTCTGGTTCCTTGTTTTGTGCATGCGTCTTTTTTTCCTTTAGTTTTGCGTCAGTATTTTCCTTAAGTTCATATTGAACTTATTTGGGAGAGTTGCCTTAATGTCTTTGATTAGTTTTCCAGTGTCTGTGCTGCTGCTGCTTTTATTTTGTTCCTTTGAATGGGCAACCTCTTCCTGTTTTGTGTCTTTTATTGAAGTCTGGGTATTTGATGATTTTGATGTGCTAACTCTTTAAGTCAGATTCTCCTTCATACCTAAGGTTTTACTGTAGATTGGCTGTGTGTTGGGCTCTTCCTTCTTATTGAATGCTTAACTTACTTTATACTGAACCTGTAGAACATCCTGTGATTAATAGTTTGGCTCTTCTCAGGTCAGAGCTTATGTCTTGCCCTCACCGTGCACAGTAACTTGAAAGAATTCCCATTAAGTGTGATTGTTTCCCTTCCAGGAAAGGAGTTCCTGTCCCCCACCTTCTCACTCTTGGGGCCCAGGGCTGTACTCTTCACTTTTATTACAGTTTTTCTTTTCTGGCAGCTGCAGTTAGCGCACCTGTATTCCTACACTCCCGTCTGCCTTTTCCCTCCAGTTCTCAGCAGTGTGACTGCTCTGCGGTTACACCATACAGCTCCCTCTTTCCTTGCATATTTGCTGCCCCCTGGTAACATCTAAGTATGAGACCCAGACCCACCCTGACTTAGTCTTTTTACGGAACCAAACTGGGGCCAGTGTGCAAAGATACCCAATATTTTCGTTTCGGTTCACCAGTAATCAGGTCCCAGAGTGTGGGGCACCAATCTGCTACCATTGATGGATCAGGCCTCACAGACCTACACTTGAGTGTGAATGGGCCACTCATCCACCACCATGGTTCAATAAAGTACCAGGGACCCACACTTTTGAGCATGTGCTGCCTGCTGAGATACCTCTGTGCGTTGTACAAACTCTTTGAGTTGTAGATTCAAGTATGAGGAAGGGACCCAGACTGATCAATTTGTCCCATTGCTCTTTTACAATTTCAGATTTTTTTTGCCCATCCTATTTTATTAGAGAAGTTCTAAGTTTACAGAAAAATCATGCAGAAAGTACAGAGTTCCCATGCACAACCTCTCACAGTTTTCCCTAGAATTAACTCTTTGTATTACTGTTGTACCTTTGTTAAAACTGATGAAACAGTATTTTAATTATACTAATAATTATAGTCCATAGTTAACATAGTTTAACATGCTTGTGTTGTACTGTCCTTTTTTTATTGTAACATACATGCAACCTAAAATTTTGCTTTTAATCACAATTATGTAAGTTACATTCACAATGATGTGCTACCATTGCCACCATCCATTATGAAACTTACCCATTACTCCAAACAAACTCTGTACCGATTAACATTAACTCCCCTTTTCCTATTCCCATCCCCGCCCTTGGTAACCTGTATTTTAGTTTCTGACTCAGAATTTTCTTATTCTAATTATTACCTATCGGTGAGATCATACAACATTTGTATTTTTGTGTCTGGTTTATTTCAGTCAACATGTCTTCAGTATTCATCCATCTTGTCACATGTATCAAAACTTCATTCCTTGTTATGGTTGAACAATTTTCCATTATATGTATAAACCACATTTTGTTTTATCCACTGATCAGTTGATGGACACTTGGGTTGCTTCCATCCTTCCCCCTGCCCCCACCCCACCCCACCCCACCCCAGATGGCTCCTTGTGTCATCTGCTCACTGTGTCTGCTCATCTGCTAGTCTTCTTTAGGAGGCACTGGCAACTGAACACGGGACCTCCCATGGGAGGTGGGTGCCCAACTGCTTGAGCCACTTCTGCTCCTCTGCTAATTTGGGGGGGGAGGGGAATGTTTGGCAAAATTACATTGAAACCATCTGATCCTGAGCTTTTCTTCATTAGAAGGTTTTGGTTTTTTTTGGGTTTTTTTTGTTTTTAAGATTTTTATTTATTTATTCATTTATCCCCCCCTTGCTGCTTGTGCTCGCTGGGTCAGCTAACCACGCCGTGCGGGCGGGCTTGCCTTCACCAGGAGGCCCCAGGAACCGAACCTGGGGCCTCCCATATGGTAAACGGGAGCCCTACTGATTGAGCCACAGCCGCTTCCAGAAGGTTTTTGATTACTGAACCAAACTCTTTACTAATTATTGTTCTATTGAGATCTCTTTCTTCTTGAGTCAGTGTAAGTAGTTAGCGTGTTTCTAGGAATTTATCCGTTTTATCTAAATCATCTAATTTGTTGGCATAAAGTTTTCCATAGTATCATCTGTGGGGTCAGTAATAATAATGATTTCTGATTTGCATCCTCTTTTTTTCCTTTGTTAGTCTAAATATTGATTTTACCGATCTTTTCAAAGAACCTTTGGTTGTTTTTTTCTTTTTTAGTTGTCTATTTCGTATATATCCGCTCTACTCTATTTCCTTCCTTCTGCTTGCTTGCTTTGGGTCTAGTTTGCTCTTTTTCTAGATCTTCCAGTTGTGAGGGTAGGCCTCTGATTTAAAATCTTTTTTGTTGTTGTAAGCATTAAGATATAAATTTCCCTCTCAGCACTGCCTTTGCTGCATACCATAAGTTTTGGTACAATTGTTTGCATTTGCATTTTCCTCAAGGTACTTCCCTTGTGATTTCTTCTTTGACCCTTTGGTTGTTTAATTCCACATATTTGTGAGCTTTGCAGTTCCCCTTGTTATTGATTTCTAACTTCATTCCATTGTAATCAGGGAAGACATGTTTTATGATTTCAATTTTAATTTTTTGAGACTTGTTTTGTAACCTAACATAGTCTGAGAAAATGATCCATGAGTACTTGAATATATATTTTGCTGCTGTTTGGTAAAGTGTTATGTATGTCCATTACGTATAGTTGGTTAATAGTATTGTACAGGTCTTCTGTTTGCTTATTGATCCTGTCTTGATGTCCTATCCATTATTGAAAGCAGTGTTTGTAGTCTCCTACTGTTACATGTAGAACCGTCTAATTACTCCCTTCAACTCTGTCAATATTTGTTTCATGCATTTTGGGGCTCTATCTTTAGGCGCATGTATGTCTTTTTGCTGAATTGACCCATTTATCTGTATGTTATGACTTTCTTTGTGCCTTGTAACTGTTTTTGACTTGGTATATTTTACCTGATAAATTTATATAACTACCCGAGCTTTATTTGGTTACAGTTTGTATCATATATATATTTCCATCCTTTCACTTTCAACCTACTTCTGTCTTTAAATGTGTCTTTTGTAAACAGTGAATAATACATGGGTCGTGCTTGTTCATCCATCTCTCAAGCTCTGCCTTTTGACTTGGAAAATGTAATCTTTTTCTTTTCAAGATTTATTCTCCACCCCACCCCACCCCATTATTTGCACTTGGTCTATCTGCTCTCTGTGTCTGTACATTGTATGCTCATCTTTTTTTAGGAGGTACCGGAAACCAAACCCGGGACCTCCCATATGGGAAGGAGGTGCCCAATGGCTTGATCCACCTGTGCTCCCTGCTTGTTTTGTCTCCTCATTGCATCAGCCCGTTGTGTCAGCTCACTGCCTTGTCTTTAGGAGACACATGGGAACCAATCCCAGGACCTCCCATGTGGTTGGCCCAACTGCTTGAGCCATATCCGCTTCCCTCTGCTGATAATGCAGGACTTTTTTCTGCCATTTTGCTATTTAGTCTGTAATTCTTTCACCTTTTTGCCTTTCAATTCTCTCAATAACTACTCATATTTATTTGAATTTTTGTATTGTACCATTTAGATTCCTTTCTCACTTATTTCTGTACATATTTTTCATAAATTTTCTTTGTGGTTACCATGGGATTAAGTTTTGACCTCTTAAATTGTATGAGTTATATTTGATAACAACATACACTGCTCCTATATCCTTCCATCCCCTCACCCTTTTGTTGTACTTGTTACAAATTTTTTTTTATATTGTATGCCAGAACCATAGATTTATCATTACTTTTATGTATTTACATATCAGAACCTATAAGAAGTTAAAAGTGGAGTTACATACAAAAATTTACAGATTTAGAATTACCCACGTGGTTACCTGGTTCATTATTTCTTGATGGAGCTTGAATCTACTGTCTAGTAACCTAATTTTTTATTGTTTGAAGTGTATGTATCTGATAAAAACATGACCTTAAATTTAATCCATTCCTGTAAGAACCCCTTTTAAGTAAGGCACTTTGATGAGGTTAACTTAATATGTGCCCCACCTCAGTCAGGATGGGTCTTAATCCTGTTACTGGTATCATTTATAAGCTGAGTGAAATTCAGAGACAGCCACAGGAAGGAAGAAGCTGAACATCAACGGAACTGAGAACGAGAGACCAAGAAATGCCACCATGTACCTTGCCATGTAACAAGCGAAGAGCCAAGAATCACCAGTGTTTGGGAAGAAAGAATAACCCTGATTAGCCTCAAAACTGTGAGCAAATAAATTCCCATACTTTAACCCAACCCGTTTCATGGTATTTGCATAAGCAGCCCCCGAAACTAGATTTTGGTACAAGGAGCATGTGGTACTGCTACTGCAAATACTAAAAACGTGCGAATGCTTTGGAGTTGGGTAATGAATAAAGGTTGGAAGAATTATGAGGTGCTCAATAGAAAAACCTTAGATTGCTTTGAAGAGACTGTTGGTAGAAATACGGATGCTTAAAGGTAATTCTGATGAAGCCTTAGAAGGAAATGATTAATTTATTGGAAACTGAAAGAAAGGTAATCCTTGATTTAAAGTGGCAGTGAACTTAAGTGAAATTGAGTTCTGATGTCCTGTCCTCCTCAGTCCAGTACTTTAATGGACTAAATAGCTTCCTAGGTGAGTCTCAAAAACTTGATACGCAGTGTGGTCTGCTCCAGTCTTTTTATCTACTCCTTGTTCCAAGATTTGGAAGGTCCACCTGAGACCAGATTTTTGCAGATAACTCATTCACAATAAAGGCCAATATATTGAATTCAATATATTTCCTCCATTTCTTATAACTCTAACCCAGAGTCCTGGGTCCTTTTGTCAAGTCTTTCATGTGTAAACTTAGGCCCTGCATTTTCTACACATTTAGCCTCTAGCCTAAAATGGCTGAAATATTAGTTTTGAAAGTTTTGGTGATACACAAACAACTAAAACAAGCTCTATCAGTGTTTACAAGTACCATTCTGATAAGACTCATGTTATAAATCGAACAAAGAAATGTCAGTATGAGAAGGATGTAATACAGCTCTCCAAGTTATGCAGATTCTGCAATAAGTTTATAAGTTAACAGAAAAAAGTCAAATGACAATTTTAATAGACTTTAAAACAGTGTACAAGTATAAAACACTGGTTTTATATTTCAAAAGTTGGAGGAAGATATCCAGTCATTAAACAGTCTACAAAACATATGCCAGTAGATTACATAAAAGACTATGTACAATATAAAAAGAGCTGAAAACAGTCTTCACTGTAAAAATAATTTAAAACAAGTTTTTCAATTTAAAATATCATCTCTAGCACAAACACACATCATGCAAATGGAAAAGTAAATATACTGCATTCTTTAGTGTAGTCAAATTCAGATTGAGACATCTTTTAGGTAGGGAAATGGCCATTCAAAACAATGCTTTTCTCTAGCAGTAATGGTCCTAAGCTGGGTATTTTATGCTTAAAGAACAGCTGTTACGTCAAATCCCTTTTAAAATCTATAATAAATACTAAAACAATGTATGAATACTCTAATTTGTGGGTGCTGGAAAAAGGTCTGGAAAATAAATGCTTACTATGCAATTTTATAAAGTATGAACTTAAAAAAAAAAAAAAAAGGCTAGAAGGCTCTGCAGCTGAGAAAGTGGATATCTAAGTTTTAAGGCAGACTAAGCTTTCAAATATACTTTATAGGACCTAGTTTCATAACTATTTTGCTATTACAAGTTATATCATGTTCATCTCCACAGTATGGTGCAGCAGTTCAGTGTTTATTATACCAAATCCTCCAACAAGGGACATGTAGTGCCTCCAGGAGACATGTACTTTCTGGCTGAGTTATAATGATCATCGTATTACTTTGGAATTATAATCAGGGGCTACTGCTCTTCTCAGTAATGGAAAAGAAAACAGCACTCCAAAATATTACACTCTCCCCAGTAGAAGTACCATTATTATAATCAGAAAGGCTTTGCATATTCATATCTTGGCAGTTTAATACTTGTGGAAAAGGGCCAATGTAAGCTCTACCACAGTGATAGGTATTTAAACAACGACAGGGGATCCAGGCAGGCACTATATTTTCTGAAGCAGTTGAAACATTTCCAAAGCATTTATTTGTTTTTGTGTGTTTCAGGTTAGTTTTACGAGCCAATATATTGACATTACTGCATGCCTGCAAAAATACAAAAGCCACCTTCATTTGAACAATATAATATTCCTGAAACTCTTAGCACCAAGTCTTAACTTTAAAAAAGCAAAGACAACTGAGTGCTCTCCCACCTCTTGCAGACCACCTTCTACTCACATTTGCATGTCATTTGAGATTTTTAAAAAGTTAGCTGCCACGAGTTTTGGAAAATGCCAGTGCTTAAAAATAGGTAATTGTGCTAAAGAATCAAAGTTTAGCAGAACAGATTTAAGAATTTCAAACTATTCAATGTTACAAAGGAAAGTGTGAAAATACCATTCTTTGGTCTAGAGAAGCTATTCCCTTTACATGAACATTCCAATGGCTTTTTGAAAACTTAAAATGTTGAAATTCACTTACTGTGCAAAAACAAAATTATATATACACATGGATGTATCCTACAGATAAACCTTTAAAAGTGTGTAAGTCTTGACCAACAGTTGATTAAAGATACTTAGTACCTTTCTTTAAAAATAAAGTTAGTGTTGAATGTACAAGTACAGAAATAATGAAGTTAAAAATTATCCATGAAAAATCAATCTATTTTACCAGTCTACATTAACAGTACACCTTTCTGGCTTCCTTGCTCTATTGAGTTCACAAGTAAACATTCATCTTAACATGCTGTAAAGTTCCTAATGCTGGTGGAACAATTCCTGTACCTGGACAATTATTACATTATGATTTGTTTGATGGATAATTAATGCCTACTGCATCCTGTTTCACAGATGTAGCTTCACTAACTGCCTCTTCGTCACCTCCATCAGCCCCAAAGCCAGTTACTCCAGTTCTCTCTGGAACATCAGCATCATCCTCCAACCCATTGTAGAATTCTTCAATCTCACTTTCATCCTCCATGTGTTCTTCTAAACTTGGACTGTGACAAGTTCCACTATCACTGTTACTGCCACAAGAACTAGAGGATAAGACATCATCTTCAGAGTCTGAATATACCTCAGCGCCATGGAAAATGTAACGATTTGGTGGTAAAAACAGATACTGATTACCTGAAATACATTACAATAATAAAAAGAAAGATCTGTTATTTTCAGATTTCTGAGATTAATTTGATCTCACTGAGCAGTCTGGAGGAAGTACCAGCCCTGCCTTTTACAAGTTTCATTACTAGAGACTATTCCTAGTGTTTTTAAAAAACAAGTTAACAGACTCAGTCCAAGGTTCAGATCTTAGTTCTGCCACTAACTAGCTTTTGTAAACTTGGGCAGTTCTTTCTGTTCCTTTTTACAATTTCTGTGAGGTAAATAAAATTGGTTATCTTTGAGGAGATTTGGCGAGTAATATGTATGCAGCCCAACCTACATTACATACCCAATACATATTCATTAAATATGAACATTTAAAAAGCATCTTTATTAAATATTTTAAATTTCTCTGCCTATTAGAAACCTAAGTAATTTTTTTAAATGTCTTCACCTATCCAAAGTGTGTCTGTGGATGCTGGCATCACCTGTGATCGTGCAGAAATTTAAAATTCTCAGGCCCTACTCCCATCTACTCAATCAGAATTTGCATTTTTACAAGGGTCCTATACACATTAAAGTTTAAGAAGCACTGATCTAGCATTGGACTTCTAAGCTGTCTCCCACCCCCACTCCCCTTAAGCCATGGAGGTTTACAATTTCTCCTCAGAGATTCTACTCTTATAGCATCAATGTGAATCCATAAATACCAATAAAATTCTTAAAAGTCTTTAGTACCCAGCTAGGTCAAATATGGCTTAGTTTTTTATATTTACATTGTCATTTTTAAGTGGGGGAACCCTAAAAATTTAATGATGAAACGTTTTCTGGAATTCACAAGTATCCCCTAAGTCTGTTTTCATGTCATAATAAATGTCCTATTTATTACACCATATATCCCAGACTGATTCACAAAGGCCTGTTTACACGTTTCTCTTCAAAGGGCTTTCAGACTTTTTTTTTTTTTTAAAGATTTTATTTATTTATTCATTTATCCTCCCCTTGCTGCTTGTGCTCGCTGGGTCAGCTAACCACGCCGTGCGGGCGGGCTTGCCTTCACCAGGAGGCCCCGGGAACCGAACCCGGGGCCTCCCATATGGTAAACGGGAGCCCTACTGATTGAGCCACAGCCGCTTCCCCAGACTTTTCTTGCACTGCATCATGACCCAGTACTCTCCCTGAAATAGCCTAGTATGTATGACAATTCATTTTTTTTTAAATACTGACCTGAACCCACAAAATTATTTCACTACTCACTAATAAGTCAAAATTCCAGTTACATGAACAGTTATTTCTCCCTGTTGCAAGAGAATACAGTTCTTCAGCTTTATGAGCCACTGGTATTTGAATAGTTGGAGCAGGGAGTCAAGTACTCCCAACAAGTATTCCAGCTGCTAATAAAAATCCCCATCTGGCACTTCTAATTGGGCCATCTCTCTTGAAACACATTCATTCTTTTCATGGGTCACAGCACATGGTTTTCCTGAGCTTTGTGTTCTACACTTTTGACCCATGCTTCTAAAAAAATGTTTCATTCTGCACTGGCTCCCCTGAAGAACTGAATAATCCATTTCTCAACCCAAGTACTCTATACCTGGTATTCATTATTGTTTTGTTTTTTTTTCCACAACCATAAACAGATTTAAAGCTTCTCTCATATATACTCCCACACTTTCTCCTTTTTAGCCTTAACCTTATGGTAAGACAGAAATAGGTGACAGTTGTGACTACCTAAAATGATTAGTAAGTCTAGTGGGTCAGTTTATTTTAGTAGCTAAAATTTTATGTTCTTTACCTTTTTAAAATTTTAATTCTCACAATTCCATGATACACGTGCTATTTTATTGCCATTTTACAAATTAGGAAGCTGAAAGATTAAATAACTTTGCCCAAGAGGGAACTGAGACAGCAAAGTTATATATGATTCCAAAGCCTATACCTTTAAGAACTTCTGAATTAATAGAGTAAAATGAAAGTATAATACAAGAGCCTACTTTGGGTTAAACCTTTGCTTCCTGGGGCAAAGAATTTTGCATGCTTGACCCATCTGTCAAAAAGATATTCAAAGAAAATTCCCAGTGCAAAAAGATAGGCAGATGTACATGGTGGAGACTTAGCTTACCTCACTAAAATAATTAGAAATAAACATTTATGCCATTCAAATTCTCCTGCATAAAGCACTTCAGTATATGCAGCACCTGTGAGTAGTTCTATGGAGTATTAATTTCAGCCCTTAAAGTTATATTTAAAATCATGTATATGCATTTACTAGGGGAGACCTCACAGCTTTTACCAGAATCTCAGAAGGATCTTTCACCCGAAAATACATTAACCAGGGTAATACTACCCTGACTCTTATCCAGTGATGAATGTTTATATAATACCTAACTCACAAAAATGACTAAATTATGTATCTTTAAATTAAAGCATTTTTTTTTTACTGACTTCTGTCACACAGGTAGTTTTCTGTGTTTTTGCTGGTTTCCCCTGAATAAACTCACTCAAGACCCAAGTCAAAAGTTAAATATTCTGGGAAACCTTTCATAACCTAATTTTCTCCAAGTGGGAGTCTACCTTTTGGATGTTCTGATAAATGTTTTGTTCAAACCAATACTAAAGTAAAAGTAAAGTACAAAAAAAAAAAAAAAAGTAAAGTACTTTGTTTTCTGGCCTCAGCAGAATCTGTACTAAAATGACTTTAGTAAATACATATATAATTATATAATTATAAGACTTGGCAAATGAGCAAAGTCTTTTTGTGTTTCACACATCTATCATTCATCATTGCATCTTCAGAACTTAAATATGCCTAGCATGGAAAGGGAAGGGCTCACAAGTTTATTCAACTGAACTACAACTCATTTAAAGCAAAGAATTAGAACACTGAGCACATTTGTCTAAAATTTCCTGTCAGTTTCCATCAAGTTATGGAATCTTGTGCAAGACTGTTACAGCCAAAAAATTGAAGAATGAGTTTTTTAAATGACATGGTTTAAATTAGGACTTTTCACAAGACATACTACTTGGATTTAAACATTTTCCAAAAAAGTAGAAATTGATTTCACCTGTATTAATTAGTATAAGACTTTACATATGTTTAAAAAAGGGGGAGCTGTTACTTCTGATATTTAGTGGAGAAAAAACAGATGTTTTCTTGCTCTCAGACAATACAGCTTAGTGGTTAAGAGGGGGCCAAGCTATAGATTTGGAATCCAGTCTGGCTCTTCCACTTCCTAGTCATTACCTTCCACAGGGTAAGGTAACTGAGGGCTTAATCTTTATAGTCCTCGGTTTTCCCACATCTAGCAGAGAAGTAATAGTTTCTACATAAGATTAAAATCAGATAGTCTGTAAAGCAGCTAACAGAGTAAGCACCCAAATCTCAGTCATTATTTCCCACCAGCTAAAACTCTCACCCGACAATGGCAGAACACTTAATATTTATCAATCTAATCATTGTCTTCCCTTCTGAAGAAACACAACATGCACAGTAGACTGTTAAAAATTAAACATGCTCTTTTTCCCCCATATTATGTAAGATATCATTAGTTTATCTTTCTCCAGCTTAAATACTGAACTTAAACTCTTCATTCAGCTGCCAAAAGCTTACCCAATCAACCTGTCAAAATTGCTAATTCCTTTCAAATATTGTTATTAAAATTATACTTTCAAAATGGTTCAACACCCGTTCTTACCATCAAGCCGCTTACTAATCTGCTCCTTTGCAAGTCTAGTAGGCCAGCATTTTCTCACTGTTTCGGCAACTGGAGTTCTTTCATTTTTCTCCCCAGTAATGGAGCCAACGTTCTTCAAATCCGGACTCTCCAACCGTTCAGTAATATTTTCAGTGTTCCTAGTAGAAGTCTGTATTTCCTGTGATTTTTCTTCATTACAACCTTTTGATTCCAACACATCTAAATCATCAACTTTATTCTTGGTTGCTTGATCTAAAAGTGTGACAATCACTGAAGAACTGGGTGAAGTTCTTTCTGGTGAACTCGAGTCTTCTGAAATATTAAGAGGTGTGGGTGGCAATTCTGGCAAATGAGCCAAGTCTTTTTGTGTTCGTGGAGGTTTTTCAGTAATTTCTGAAAGCTTTACAGGGTTGCAGCAAAGTTTGCCATATTCACCACCTAACCTATGACACAATTCATTAATTATGACATCACAGTCTCCAAGAAGCTCCACATCAAAATGCAGATGAGGCAAAGGTTCCCTATTAATTAATATCTGAGGCACTTCATGGGGAATGGAACCTAAAAAAAAGATGAGAAGAGTTAGTAAAAAGGAAGGGGAGTAACCTAATCAAGCCACAACAAATTTGCTATGCAAAAACCTAACATGACTCTTAGAAGAGATCTCAGAGCTCCAAATACCAAAAAAGAAACCCTCCAGTAATACTTAAGCCATTACATTTCATCAAGCTACCTAATGAGATGATCAGTTAAGCATATTTTGTAAAATTTCAGATTCTATACCTGTCACCTAGTTACTCTAAGCAATCTTCTCAGACTTTTCCACTCTGTACCTCCATTTCCTCATCTAGATAAGGGGGATAAATTAACAGTACTTTTCCATAGGGTATAGGGAAAAAAGACTCAAGACAGAGATGCAGAATTGTTGAGAATGACTCAACATTTCTTTCAACCATTTACTCTGGCTGCCTAATTTCATTGCTGGTGCAGGGGTCTAGTTTAATCCCCTGGTTGGTTAGGTGTTTGATACTCTCTTCTCTCCTTCCCTCACTTAGGAAGACACATCTGATGCTACCTAAACTATACAATTAAACTTACTGGATCTGAAATCAGTAAGTAACTACTCCTTCAGAGCAATTCAATCTGCTAAAATGTATTCTTTAGTTTGACCTTGTGTAACTAATACATTGTTTTCATATTAAGAATGAAAATACAAAGGTCAAGGACTGCTTCAAAAGTTTACACAATTAAGCGACACTGCCACATTAAACATGTTGTACTAAAAAGTACGGACGAACAGTTTTCTTTGCCTTACCTTTTCATGATATAGAATTTGGAATTACTGCTGTTTGACAGTACCACACTCACCTCCCCACCCCACCCCACCCCCCTCCCAAATGTCAGACTGACCAATCTTCCTGAATAAGAATGCCTTTTTTTTTTTCGGCTCTTCACCACTCTCTTATCCATAAACAGTGTAAGATCACTAGCATCTATTGTATAGGAATCCTTTCACAACCCATGACATATCTGATCACTATCACCAACTTACTTGGAATTAGTGCTACTGGTCGTACTTTCAGGGAAGACCCAATAACAATGAGGAGATCCACTTCATCTTTGTCATACTTCATGGCTCTGTGAAACTGTTCTGGTAAATTTTCACCAAAAAAGACAATCTCTGGCTTCATAATAGCAAGTGGTTCATCAGCTGGGCACCTAGGACATCGAGGAACCACCTACATGTTCAAGATTTTGGTTGAGGGGGCAAAAAGAGAAGGAGAAGCCCAAGTCAGAAAGTTAGTGTTTCCACTATTCCTAAAATACATTTCAGAATTATCAAACAAAACAGAAAAGCTATGGATAAATAGGAGGTCAAAGTCAATTCTTGACTTTTTGTAAATTCTTGAGTTGAACGTTTAGTTCTGTTAATTTGCTCTTTGGTTGACTTAATTAAAGAATATAAAGATGAAAAAAAATTCAATGCAACCTAAATATCAACCCTCAGTGACAGATTAGTAACTAAATGACAAACTTTAGAATGGAATACTACATCACTATTATAATAGCTGTGTAGAAGTACATATGACATTCAAGAGTCCATATTAGAAGTGTGCGTGTATGTGGGGAAAAACTTGTTCCTTTAATGACCTTGTGTCATATGTATAAATTGTAAAAAAAAAAAAGTAATACAATGGGACTTGACCTTTAAAAAAATAAAGTTTGTAAAATAAAATTCCATTCCAAAATACATCCTTACACTCATAATTATATCTGATTAACAATACATGCTTTCAGCTAACCACATAAGACTTATTCCTGAGTGATTACTTTCTCAATTATATTTTTCTGTATTTTTTAACATGGATGAAATACCTTTCACAATAATTTTTTAACTTAAAATTCCAAATCAAGACAGGCACTAAAAGGGAGAATGAGGAGAAAAACCAACAGTGATGAGCTGACTGTAGGAAGATGGGAGTAGGAAGCTCCAGCAATCAGTCCCTCCACCAGAACAACTTAAATAGGCAGGAACTGTCTGAATCAACTCTTTTGAAACTCGAGTCCTGGAAAACACTATACAAGCACACCTCATCTTACTGTGCCTCACTTTACTGCACTTCACAGCTACTGCACTTTTTACAAATTGAAGGTTTGTAGCAACCTTGGGTGGGGCAAGTCTATCAGCATCATTTTTGCAAATGCAAATGATCATTTCGTGTCTCTGTCACATTTTGGTAATTCCCCAATATTTCAAACTTTCGCATTATTATTCTATCTGTCATGGTGATCTCTGATCTTTGATGTCACTATTTTAATTGTTTTGGGGCACCACGAACCATGCCCATGTAATATGGCAAACTTAATTGATAATTTTGAGTGTTCTGACGGCTCCACCAACCAGCTGTTCCTTGTCTTTCTCCTTCTCCTGTATCTCCCTAAGATACAGCATATTGAAATTAGGCCAATTAATAAACCTGCAATGACCTTTTAAGTGTTCAAGGAAAAGTTGCCATCTCTCATTTTAAATCAAAAGCTAAAAATGATTAAACTTAGTAAGAAAGGAATGTCAGAAGCCAAGACAAACAGCCAAGTTGTGAAAGTAAAGGAAAAGTTCTTGAAGGAAAAGGGTTACCCCAGTGAACACATGAATGATAATAAAGTGAAACAACCTTATTGCTGATAGGGAGAAAGTTTTAGTGGTTTGGATAGAACATCAAACCAGCCACAATATTCCCTTAAACCAAAGTCTAATCCAGAGCAAGGCAACTCTCTTCAGTTCTTCAGTTCTGTGAAGGCTGAGAGTTAAGGACGCTGCGGAACAAAAGCTGGGTCATGAAGTTTAAGAAATCATCTCCATAACATCAAAGTGCAAGGTGAAGCAGCAAGTGCTGATGTAGAAGCTGCAACAAATTATCCAGAAGATCTAGCTAAGAAAATTGATGAAAGAGGCTACATTAAACAACAGATTTCAATTAGATGAAAAAGCCTTCTACTGGAAGAAGATACCATCTAGGACTTATCAAAGCTAGAGAAGAAAAGTCAATGCCTGGCTTCAAAGGACAGGCTGACTCTCTTTTAGGGGCTAATTGAGCTGGTGACTTTAAGTTGAAGTCAATGCTCTTACAATTCTGAAAATCCTAGGGCCCTTAAGAATTATGCTAAATTTCTGTCTATTTTCATGATTTACTGTATATTTTAAGCCCACTGTTGAGACCTATTGCTCAGAAAAAGATTCCTTTCAAAGTATTACTGCTCAATGACAATGTACCTGGTAACCCAAGAGCTTTGTCAGACATGTTTTCATGCCTGCTAACACAACATCCATTGTGCAACCCATGGATCAAGGAGTCATTTTGACTTTCAGGTCTCATTATTTAAGAAACACATTTCATAAGGCTGCCACAGATAGTGATTCTTCTGAAGGATCTGGGCAAAGGAAACTGAAAACCTGGAAAGGATTCATCATTTTAGATGCCATTTAGAACATTCATGATTCATGGAAGACATCAAAGTATCAACATTGTCAAGAGTTTGATTTCATCCCTCATGGACAACTTTCAGGGGTTCAAGAACAGTGAAAGAAGTAACTTCAGATGTGATGGAAATAGCAATTAGAACTAGAATTAGAAGAGGATCTGAAGATATGACTGAATCTCATGATAATGTACTTGAACAGATTAGGAGCTCCTTCTTACGGATGAGCAAAGAAAGTGGTTTCTTAAGATGGAATCCACCCCTAGTAAAATGCGATGAACAGTTAAATTCTACTGTGGATAAAATGCTATCAAACAACATCGCATGCTACAGAGAAATCTTTTGTGAAAAGAAGAGTCAATTGAGGTAGCAAACTTCTTTGTTGTCTTATTTTAAGAAATGACCACTGCCAACCCCAACATTCAGCAACCACCACATCCTGATCAGTCAGCAACCATTAACATGGAGGCAAGACCTCCACCAGCAAAAAGATCTCTGAGGTATGCCTGGATAGTCCAGTGGAATCAAATTGAGAGCTCACAAATCATCCCTCACATTTATGACCAGCTGGTTTTTGACAAGGCAGCAAAGACCACTCAATTGGGAAAGAATAGTATCTTCAACAAATGGTGATGGGAAAACAGATCTCATTTGCAAAAGAATGAAGGAGGACCCCTCCATATATTATATACAAAAATCAACGCCAAATGGATTAAAGACCTAAATATAAAAGCCAGAACTATGAACCCCAAGGAAAAAAACGTAGGGAAGTATTGTCAAGACCTAGCAATGGTTTCCTAGAATTTACACCCAAAGCACAAGCTTTGGATAGATAAATAGGACCTCATCAAAATAAACCCTTTTGAGCATCAAAGGACTTTATCATGAAAGTAAAATGACAATTTTACAAAGTGGGAGAAAAGTACTTGGAAACCACATATTAGATAAGGGTTTAATATCCAGAATATATAAAGAAGTCCTTCAAATCAACACTCATTCATTGCTGATGGGAATGTAAAATGGTACAGCTGCTATGGAAGACAGTTTGGCACTTCCACAAAAAGTAAAGTGTGGAACTACCATATTGATCTCACAATCCCAAGTCTAGATATAGACCCAAAAGAATTGAAAGCAGGTATTCAAACAGATATTTGCACAATGATGTTCATGGTGGCATTATTCACAACTGCCAAAAAAATGGAAGCAGCCCAAATGTCCATTAACTGATGAATGAATAAACAAAATGTGGTGTATGCAGATAATGGATTATTCAGCCATAAAAAGGAATTAAGTTCTGATACATGTGACAACATGGCTGAACCCCGAAGACATCATGTTGAGTGAAATAAGCCAGACACAGAAGGACAAATATTGCATAATCTTACTGATAGGAAATTAGACCAAAAAAATTCATAGAATCAGAATCTAGAATTTAGGTTACCAGGGGATAGGGTATGTGGGTGGAGAATAGATTGTTAAGGCTTAAATGTGAAAACTTTGTATTTGGGTCAATGGAAAAGTTTTGGTAAGGGGGGTGGTGTTGGTGGCACAACATTGTGAACATAATCAACAGTGATGAATTATATATTTGAATGTGGTTTAAAGGGGAAATTTTAGACTGTATAATGTTCCTAGAATAAATATTTAAAAAATAAAATCCATAGAACAGCACAACACAGTAAGCCCTAAGTTAAACCATGGACTATAGTTAATAGTGCAATTTTTAAAATGTGCTTTCATCAGCTGTCACAAATGTAGCACACCAGTACAAGGTGTTAATAATAGGGTAGTATATGCAAATCCTGTAGTTTGTGCGTGATTTTTCTGTAAACCTAGAGCTTCTGTAATAATTAAAACAACTACAAAACACAAAACCAATAGAGCAACACCTCACTTATGATCTAATTTTTTAGGTTGAGATAGTAAAGAGCCAGTTTGATTATTTCAAAAGATAGTATGGTGCAATGTTTTACCAAAATTCCTAATGCTCACTTTCTTCCTGGATCTTTCTATACCATGTAAATTCTTTTTAGCAAAAAAAAAAAAAAAAAAAAGATTTGAAGGAAAAAAAAAAGACGCGATGAGACACAGGGGCTTTATTCTTAAAATATTGGTGATAATTACCTGATCAAAAATATCTCCTCGTACAGCTTCACAGTCAACTTTATATTTACAAATCAGGCAAGATGCTGTTGCAAAGGAACCTGTAATCAATATATACATATATATATATATATATATACTTTATTAAAGGGATATTTCTGTTTCTTAAACATGCAACAAAGATTAGAAGCTCTGTGATTTTAAGTCTCCCTGAAAGAATCTAAGGGATGAAAAATTAAAAAAATAAAAAAAACAAGTATTTAAATAAGGAGAGAACCAAATTCTCAACTGCTAAGACAAGGATATAATGATGCCTCCTTAAAGCTACTCATTTCAAGAAAATAAACCAACTTCTTAGAATTGGAAGGTTACAATTCTATTACCTTAGCTCAACAACTAACTGTGTTTTAAAAACACTTTTAGATTCATACGAAAATGGCTAATCGTTAAACAGTTTAACAGTTCATACTTCTTGTTTTAGATTTAAACTCTTCTAAATTTCTGAATCCTGTAATACCTGAACTATAGTTCCTTTGGTTTTATAAACTAAAGATATCATGTTTGTTCTACATAGTCAATATACTTTTTTTTTTTTTAGGAGGTACCAGGGATTGAACTCAGGATCTTGTATACAGGAAGCTAGCGCACAGCCACTGAACTACGTCTGGTCCCCAGTCAATACTTTTGTAATCAGAAAAGGTTCTTTAAAAACAGTTAATAGCATGCAACTGCAATGTCCGTTGAAATCCAAAAGTACCTTAATATCTTATGTTTCATGCAATTAATCAAAGCCAAGACTTCTGGTTTCAGTTTTGCATTCTACTTTTTTCTTAGGTTATCTACAATTGATTAACGTATTAAATAATAATGCTTAATCTCTATTCCTAGAATGCAGCCTACTTTATAATCCTATTTTTCCCTATAAAACTAAGTTACAGAAAAATGCTTCTGCAATTCAGGAACAGCATAATTCTGAAGTTTACTAACCGTGACACTGAATTATCCTTTGGATTCCTGCAACCTGTTCCAGTGTATCTATGTTCTGAGTATAGTTGCGAAGTAGTTTTCCTTCCTTATCTGACAAGGCTATGAATTTGTGACAAAGAGATGGTTGGAACTGTCCAGGATATATTTCCTATATAATGCAAAAAGTAGAAAAAAGTTTACATTAAAGAAATAAATATACCAAATGTCATGTTTAGGTTCAATAAATAAAATCCTTTTGATCCAGTAAAACTACCAATGATAATTTCCCCATGTAAAATAATTTTAAAAACAAAATATATATTTTAAAGTATCTAGATGGATGCAACACACCTACAAAAGAATTATTATTGTAGTATGTATACAATTCAGGAATTAGTGAACTTGGCCCCTTGAAGAAAAGGATAAAGTACCCATAAACATCCCTAATAAATGTTAATAGATATTTTAATAAAAGTCAGAAGTAATACACACCTTAAGATTTAACTAATTTTTGCTGGCTGCAAATTCAGATTTTTTTTTTTTTTAAGGAAAAAAGAGAAAAAGGTGAAAACTGAAATTACAAATATCGAAGGTATGGTGAGAGACCTTTTATAACCAAAAAAAAAAAAAAAAAAAAAAAAAAAAGGCACTGTCAACATAAAATGAAAAATTTTGATTCGTCATTCATTATAAATATCAACCTGTTGGAAGTTTAAAGCTAAAGTTTTAATTCCTTACCAAAATTGTTTTCCTTCCACTGCACAGGCACATACTGGTATAGTATAGAGTTGCTCATGAATGCTGAGTTGCTGGATTTTGTGTGTGTGTTTTTCCCCCCAAATAATGCTTCAATGCTGTTTCTTCTTTAAAAACAAAGAATTCAGATATACACATGGCAAAAAGATCAGAGAAAAAGTATCAATTTTGGTCCTCCCAACTTTTGACAGTGTTCTTTTATTAAATTTCACCAATAAGTGACTATGGCAAAGGAAGTTTCTTCTCTACTTTTTCTTTCAAGTAGCAGTGCTCTCTACTTACTTCCTTACCAGTCATTCATTACAGGCTCTAATCTACTACAATCTAGCAAAAACGAAATACAACCATATGTCCAACAATATAGCAGGACTGGTTGTATGAATAGGGTACATCCATTATAGTGGATTAATATGCAGCCATTAAAAAGAATGAGGGAGATCTAGATGTACTGACCTTTAAGACATACATGAGAAAAGCAAGTTAGTTACCAGTGTGTATAGTTTGTTTTGTTGTTTTTATTAAACAAAAGGGAAATTATATGCACACCTATATAGATATGTCCATATAAACTTCAATCAAATCAAGAAGGACGCAAACACGTTGTAAATGGGTGTAGGAACTTTTGCTTCTGAAGCTATACAAAAAAAGGTTAATAAAGAGATTACAGATGACTTCACTTTTACCTATTATTTCAAAATTTTAAAAAAATGTAGCTACCACTCAGAGGAATACTTTTAGGTAAAAATTATAAATAAATGCCATTATAATGACTATCACCCTACATGTCCATATGTTGCTGAAAATATTTTATATAAAATTCCAACAATTCTGCCTTACATTGAAAATTTTATCCTAGATAAATTTCATGGATAACTTTTAAAAGGACAATGCATATTGGAAGTGAAAAGCTTCTTAAAGCCAATGTTTACAGAAAACTAAAAACCACATTTGTCATTTTAAACAAAGTTACAGGAAGAGCTTCACACATAGGTATTATGTTTTGGAATATGTTCTAGAATACTGCATTTACTAGAGGAACCATTGCTCTCTTCCCAGGATGCTTTGTTCTGGTACATTTACATTCAGAAGATTAAACATGACAATATTTTACTAAAGCTCCCGCTGGAAAGAGCTGTATTTTAATAAATGTTAGAACAGGCCAGACAACAGATAAAATAGGAGCTAAAGTAGCAGGGAAAGCGATGACAGCATGCCGAATGCTGAACAAGAAGGAACACCTAACTCCAGAGCATGGTCAGGGAGCAGAAGTGCCAAGTCTCCACCTCCTTGAATTAACTCTTGTGTTAATTAACCTCATATCTACCCTACCACACTTTTATTACAGCAGAGGGTAAGAAACACAAAGATGTATGGGATGCTAAATTTAGCTCTACACTTGTTTTCCCCCCTCACATCCAATCCATACTAGTTCAGGGTAGATTAGTCTTTAATTCCCATAGTCCAGGATAATTTATGAAGGACTTTTGTTTTTTTACAACCTACATTTTATGTGCTAGAACCTACGTGATTTGCATTTTATCTTTTTCTTTCAAATATGAAGTGGACTGTGTCTGAATCAGATTTAAATATAGTTTCAAACTAAGGGATATAATCTGAAATTATGAAAAAAAAATTATTCTGAAAGGACTGTTTTAATAGAAACAACTCCTAAGACTCTTAACTTGAAAAGTTTGCTAGAAACCAAATGGCTGGGGATATGACTTTCAGATAGAATATGGACTGATTCTTCAACGCTGGAGTTGTGACTTTGAAAGGGAAATAAGGCAGGCCATCCCAGATCTGAACATCCTAAAACCTTAGTAAAGGAGCCAATCAAATGGGCTGGGTCAGACTATTACTGTCACAAGGATTCCTTATAGATTTAGAGTGGAAACAGAGTTGGCACCAATGGCTCAAAACACTATAAAAAAAAGACATCCTGCTTCACAGCTGTGTCCAGAAACAAGCAAACAATCCAGTAACTGGCTACTGGCGACCATTATGGTCAAAATTAATTTAAAAAATTAAACACACTACCATAAGTGTGTTCTCATGCAGAAATAATGGCTTTCCCCCAGAGATGCTATCTCTGCTTTCTTTCTTCCCAAAATTGCTAGCATTTTAATAGAAGGGGACCCCAAAGACAGGATTCTTCAAAGTTTTGGAGATGTCAATGTTTGCTAATGTGCACCTCCCCCTGCAGAGCAGAGGAAGCAGCAGTAAGTAGAGTAGAAAATAGAACCTAAATTCTCCATGCTGCCAAAAGAAGAAATGAAACAGATCAATCCTGGTAAGGAATATCCTCATAGTCCCTTATCTTGTTTCATTCATTCCACAAAACCACGCTTGAAAAGACTATGTAGTAGTATTCTACCTAATCAATACTTATTACTGGGGGAGCGGATGTAGCTCAGTGGTTGAGTGCCTGCTTCCATGTATGAGGTCCTGGGTTCAATCCCCAGTACCTCCTAAAAAAAAAATAAATAAAATTAAAAAACCTTATTACTGATAAAATTAGTAATTTGACAAAGAAATTCAACTGCATTTTTTTTTTTTAATCCAGTTCCCTTAGCAACCCAGAGGTCAGCAAACTTTTTCCACACAGGGCCAGATAACATTTCACCTCCCACCAACAAGTATACTCAATTTTTCTTTTCTGGAAAGATACCCAAGAAAATGGTTTACCAAGATAACCATTGGGGAGCCTCTCTTGGGGAGAGAGAAATTAGAGGCTATGTAAGGAAGACTGAAGGGAGAGGCATACTGACTTTTAATGTTTTATACTGTTTGAATTTCTTTTAAAACCATGTAGATTTACATTTTTAAAAAATATTTTAAGGCTAATAGTGTATCACTGTGGGGTTTGGTGGTGGGGGAGAGGGGGCAGAGATGTGTTAAGTACACTTCTGGTGGGAGTATGTTTTAGTTCAACCTTTAGGAGCCTTAAGAAAAGTGAACTAGTAATTTCACCTTCAAGAATTTAACCTAAGAACACTGGAGACATAGCTAAAAGGTCAATTACAACAGAAAGTAATAAATATCCAAAATGTATGCTTGGGCGATTAATTACAATATACCTCTTAATGAACATTATAGCCCATTTTTGTGACAAAAATTAATATCCAGTTATATCATACATTTATAATATGTAATCCATATACACATGGTAGAATACTATGTGGCTTTTTTTCCCTTTATTTTTTAAATTTTCAGGTAATAAGACTGGTTTAAAACCTTATCTTTATAATTACATAATGTATTTATACATTATCAAAGTAATAAAATTTAATATATTAAATAAAATATATATAAAATATTAATGTATACAAACTAAGTTCATAAAATTCTAGTTCATATTTCTCTTTTTTTTGAGTTTTAATCACTTTAGGAAAGAATATTCACTAAATTCAATATGGAATAGCAACTACACTTTTTTTTTTTTTTAAGTCATTTTATACATATTCAATCAGTTTCACCTTCACTGCCTATATACAATCATTCACCTTCAGTGAATTTTTTAGGCACCTGAGAACCATGACCACAACCTAATATCAATTGCAGAAGAATAATAATTAGCCTCAACGATTCCTGTGTCAGAATTCACAGCGGTACCACAGCTAGGCACACCATAATGAAGTGTTACTCGATCTTGCAGGCGTCATATTTTGCAATGTCTGGAGACATTTTTGATGTCAGGACTGAGGAAGTGCTACTGCCATCTAGGTGCATGGAGGCCAGAGAAGCTTTTAAACATCCTACAAAGCACAGGCCAACACCACTCTCTTACCCGACCCGCCTCCAAACACACCCACCTTCCACCCAAAGAATTATCCACCCCAAAATGCCAATAGTGCCAAGGTTGAGAAACTGCTCTAATGGGCCAGTAACCTCTTTAAACATGTCTCTCCCTCCATTACTTGGAATTTCCAAATCTAATTTTTTTCTCAAAATTCAATCAAAGGTTTGTGTGTGGTATAGGAATTCTCCCTTTCTTTCCAGTGTCTAAATTTCACCAATAATATTTCTTTTGTATTCATGGCTTTATATTAAACTCATTTTCTCTCATAATTAGCAAAAAATCATAAATCATTTTAATGAACTTTTCTGCCTATTACAGTGATAGGTATTAAAGTTGAGCTATTAATTTTCAGACATAAATTACCTCAATATTGTCTCTGCTACCTACTATTATTAATTTTAAGGACTACTTCAGCAACTAGAAGCTTTCTTTTAGTCAATTCCTACTGTGACATTTAAAGTATGGGCAAAGAACTATATAAAGGTTAATAAGTTTATATAGCACTTATCATAAGGTAAATGAAACCGCAAAAAAACAATCAAGCAAAATAAAATTTATAGCAAAAGAACTGAGAGAGGATGCAATTTCTAAATGATTGGATTTAATTATTTTAAGTTTACCAAAAATAAAAATACACACAAAATTTTTTTAATTTTAGAGAGAAGTGAAAAAGCTACTTGCCTACCCACCCCCACCCTTTCCTTCCTCCACATGGTATATCTGTACATAGTGATTATGAGCACAGTAACATAATAGTGTGCTATTTTTACCCTAATTTATATATTTTATTTACTCTTAAGTGCTGCCTAGATTTCTATTAAGTACTTTAAAAATAGGATCTGTCTTTATCAGAGTAATTCTGAATTGCTTCTATAGATTCTTGCATGTCAAAGCTAGTTTAAGATAAAATTGAATACCCAGTTTGTATGTTAGACTGCTAAATTTACAATCCTTCTCACTTTGCTACTTCTACTCTCAGTTACCACATAGTTTTCAAAGTGTCAGATTATCATTTTAAATATATATATAAAAAGTTGCTACCAAAAGAATAGAAGATTAAATTTTAGGTTTTTAACTTCAATGGGTAATATAGTATCTACTTAAGTAATCTTCATAGAATAGAAAAAAGAAGTGAGTTTTGGCAGCATGTTTTGTCTCCTCAAAACATAGAATTTGAGCAAAAATCTTGAATCAAGCTTTTATAATCAGATAGGAGCAAAGTAATTTCCAGTTACCTGTTAGCCTTCTAAAAGGTCAATTTCTGCTAACTAGAGCTACAGTACCAGGGTCCTAGATCCAACTTAGAAAACATATGACTATGAGGTATTTCATTGGTCTTCAAAGCCAATCAGTAGTACTGCTAGCATCAATGATAAAATATTAAATCTTCACTAATAGTAAAAAACAAAACAAAACAGATGTGAACCAGGTGTCTGCTGTCCCATAGTCAGACTAAAACCCCAACACTAATTACTTTAGAAACACTCTTCCAAGTCCTGAGAGAGAAGACACTTTAAACTAAAGGCTAGATATTGACCATCACCATGCTGATATATGAAGTTAAATTCAAAACTTTTATTGTTTGAAGTTAATTGATGGAAAGATTCAATATACTCTTAAAATATATATTTCAAATTTAGTTCTCAGTTTTAGCATTTAAATCATATTCAAGGATTTTCTACATAAGCTTTCCATTTTACTCCAATACCCATTTATATAATACACTTGCATGAAACAAATTTCTTTAATGATAGACACCAATTAAACTAATCCCATTTACTCTGAATTAGTATAGCTTTTTTGCCCTATAGTTATGTAAATAGATTACATGGTATAAAAGTAGCTGAAGTCAACCTTTAATTAAAATTTAGGCTTATCATTTTAATTTCCAGATTCATTAATTAAAGACCCTTTCACATATATTGTTCTTTTTTTTTTATATATATATTTTTTGTTCTTTTTCACATATATTGAAGATTAACAATAACATCTTGACAATTTCTTTCCCTAAGACTAATCTATAGAAAAGACCAAAAAACGTCTAATAACAAAAACCGTTCTGAGACTAATATTCAATATCAAACATTGCTTGAGGATCTGGAAGGTCTGGGAAGTCTATTGCAAGGCATGCATAAATACCATTTCTCGACCTGAAGTCAGGTATTCCACAGGAAACAGACACATATTAAATTTTACACTCCAGAGCAGCAATGTCCAATCAAAATATAATGCAAGCCCTATATGTAATTTAAATTTTTCTAGTAACTACATTTTAAAAAGTTAAAAAAAGGGTAAAATTAATAGTAAATATTTTATTTTACCCAATTTCGAAAGTATTATCATTTCCACATACATTAATATAAAACTTACTAATGACATATTTTGCATTCTTATTCTGTACTAGGTCTTCAAAATCTTTTATTTTTTTTATACTTACAGCACATCTTAACACATTTCGAGTACTAAATTGCCAGATGTGGCTTCCAAACTCAAAAGTGCAACCCTAGAGACTCTAGAGCAGAAAAAGACTCCTGTGTAATCTGTTGACTAACACGCAACCTCAGAATCTTCTCTACGCCAATCACAAAATGAATTTTCAGGCAAATCCTTTCGTGTTAAAACTGGCTACTATAAAATGTAACAAATGGATGTTATAACCATTTTTAAGACCCACAAAAAATATTAAAAATCAAAACACTGATATTACTCTTACAATGTCTACTAATCTCTCAAAAACACTAGGCAATACAAATAAAGGCCATAACTAAAGTGCATATTTGAAAAATATGCACTCTTCTATGGAAATAAGCTTAACCCTAAAATGGATACTTCCTTTTGGAAAGCACAGAATACATATTGTAATGACTGTTTAATTCACTGATCTTATTCCACAACACAGTACTAGCACCCGTTTTACTAGACAATAAATGGTAAACTTAAGTCTGTACATGAACAAAATATTTTTTCACCAAAGGAGGCCAAAAGAACAACTAGATGAGTTTGCAGTACCTTTGCAAACTTGAAGAATGGTCTTGGATCCTTTCTGAAATATTCAATATCAAACATTGCTTGAGGATCTGGAAGGTCTGGGAAGTCTATTGCAAGGCGTGCATAAATACCATCTCTCGACCTGAAGTCAGGTATTCCACAGGAAACAGACACCTGAAATATGCATGGCATAATTTGTACAATTAACTCTACTATCTTTGTAATTACTAGCTCTCTTACTATACAACTGAAAAAGAAAATTTCCAATTTGAAAATTGAAATTTCTTTGGGGTAACAGAAATACTACCCTATTCTAATTTGGAAAAGAAAACCCAAATAAACCAATATAATTAAATCTACCCTATATTCCTGACTATATGGAGATAAGGAAGTTTGTCAGGCTAATTTTAAACCTTTAAGCATTTAGCCAACAAAACTGAAGCAACTGCAATGTGATTAAGATAAAGGAGTAAACAATTTCAACAAGTTACTTTACATAGAAAGCAGACAAGAATTTCTATCACAGTCAGGGTTTTCCAAAGAAATCTCTCATCTGATCAGGGTTCTATTACCTCAAGAATACTAGATTTCTGTATTTTCTTTAAGAACTATGTTGTACAATATTTCAATTCTTAATTTTTGTAAAGAACTGATGTGGAAAGAAACCAGACACAAAGTATTACATATTGTATGATTCCACTTATATAAAATGTAAATATAAATCAATTTATAAAGATGGAATTAGATTAGTGATTATGTAGGGCTGGGGAAGGATAAAAGGATTGAGTGGTAACTGCTAAGAGGTGTGGAGGGTTTTTTTTTGAATAATTAGATGGTTCTAAAATTTCCTGTGGTGATGAATGCACTACACTGTGATTATACTAAAAGCCATTGATTGTACACTTTGGATAGATTGTATGGCATGTGAATGTATCTCAATAAAACTGCTTAAAAAAAAAAGAATAGACTCTATATGTTTTCTACAAATAAATCCTGAAAATTCACATAGGGATTTCAGAAATTATTATTTTGTTTCAATTCCCAGAATTGACTCCACTTTGATCTCTGAGTAAAACAAAACTGTCTGAATCACATCTGGGAGTGAATCATTACTCTTCTTGATGACAATCTAAAAGTAAGTATCACCCTCTCAGAGCTCTAAGTGTAAAAAAGCAGGACTGGATTTTACTCCAGCAGTTGCTCTTGCCACTAACATAATATGTAACAATCTCTTTATTCAACACACTTACTCAATAACTTTAGGTGGTTACTTAACTGCATCCCCAAAGAACGTAAAATGCAAAACGTTGAATCATCACAAACACATCACCTCAATTTAAAATGGAAGGGAGGCAGGGATCTGTTACCTTCCCAATCCTAACTTTTTTACTTGTGAATGCCATTTAGGTTCCTGTTTCCCTATGATGATCAAACATATATCCAGTTCTCCAGTTTCTCCATCACACCCTGACATACCTTAACACAAGCAGTTCTCGCAACTCCTTTAGGAGCTGTGGTTTAATGAAGGTAAAAAGCCTTAACTTAATGCCACTTACCTACTGTGCTACCAATAAATGGAAGCAATACTTTTTAAGGTTGTTGGAGAGGTTTTTAAAAAACTGAACCAATTTAGCAATTGCTGCCCTCACTTTTTATCAGTTTCCAAACACATCAATTATTATGTAAGGATAAATTCTAAACCAGAAAGTGTTTCTTAATTAGAAAAGGTATAAGAAAAAACATGCAACCCCTCCCCACTTTTACTAGTGTTTAATACACCTTACGTACCCCAGCTCCTGTTAGAACAATTATTTTTTTGCACTCTTGCAGTAATTTCACAGCATCTTCAATTGTATTAATATCTTTTCTTTTTTTCCTTTTTGGTGGTTCTGAAAGGATATTAATAACAATCTGCCACAATGTCATATCATCCAATTCAGGTGGAGGAATTGTTTCTGGTAGTAAATCTTTAAGAATTGTTCGAGGGTCTGTGCCAATCATGAGATGTTGCTGAACAAAAGTATATGGACCTATATGAAGGGGAAAAAGATTTAGATAAAATACACTTCCAAGTAATTAAAAATCTTCCTGAAATAACAAGTTATCAATCTGCAAGATTTTTTTTGCAAATTAAGAAAAGGCAATTTAAAGGTATTTCATTCTTATGACATCCTCAGAGCTAATGCTATATCCCGCTGAGATGCAATAAATTTTATCAAATGGCAAAAGAGAGACCAAACGAAGAGTTGGACTTGTCCCTTGAGCTATAAAATATCAAGTATTTATCTTAAGAGTCAAAGTAATTACTACCAGAACTAATTTTTTTATGGCAAATCTAGAAACATACACCAAAATTAATAGCAAAAGTATTTATAAAAGGGTACAAATCAGTATAGAAAAGATCTCACCAGTCCTGAAAGCCCATACTATTTATCATTAAGAATATAATGATACACACACATATATATAGCTACCATTTTTCTCGTAATAACTTTCGATTGGGTCTTAATCTCTCATGATACTGTTGAGGATTACTCAAGTCCCCCACAAAAGGCATGTTCAGGTCCTAGCCCCTGGTCCTATGGGTGTGGAGTTATTTTGTAAATAGGACCTTTGAAGATGCTATGTTGTGCCCAACTGAATGAGGGTGGGCATTAATCCAATTAAGCCATTATAAGCAAAGGAAACTGGACATGGAGAAAGCTGTGGGGAAGAGAAAGAAGCTATAAGTCAAGTGAATGCAGAAGATGCCAACATCTACGCTGCCATGTGCTGGAAAAGCCAAGGATCCAGGGATTCATGGCAGCCATACTCAGAATGCCAGTCTTTGGGGAGAAAGTACTTGCTGATACTTTGGTTTGGGACTTCTCCTAGCCTCAAAACTATGAGCCAATAAATTCTTGGTTTTAGCCAACCTATTGTGTATCTGTTTTAGCAGCTAGGAAACGAAGACATACCACGCTGATAATGTTTTGAGCATTAAGCGTAATTTTCTTTTACACTGAAACTTTTTAGGTCAGTTTCCTAGCTTGACTATTATTATAGATACTAAAGACCAACTAATCATCACTATATTTAAATAGTTAAGCCATTTAGAAGAGTGAGAATACATTAAGAAAAATATTGCTTTCAAGGATGGTTGTAATGCATTTGATGTAAAAATCTGATAGTGTAAGACAACCAGCAAGATGGTGGCAGAGTAAGGAGCTTTTGAGTCAGCTCAAAAGTAACCACCCAGAGCTATCTAAATCACCTGTTTGGGGGTTCCAGGAGACCAGAACAGCATCATGCAACATCCTTGAAGGAATGGAAGGAGAAGACTGCCCATCTGCAGAAAAGATTTGTAAATAGAGCACTTCACGCCACAGAGGTCGGTGCCCATCTTCCACTGGCAGCACAAGCCACCTCAGGAGCTATCCAGTGGCTGGAATTGGAAGCTCCATTTCCCAAAAACAGGGGAGGAAGAAACAGTTGGCCATCAACTTCAGCTCCTGATTAGTAAATTCAGCTGGCTAAAGCATAATCCTAAGAACAGCTAAAGTTTGAACCTGTCCAAGTCGGAAAGAGGCCGGTAGCTGCCATTTTGATTCTGCCCCCAGCATGAGGGGAAGCTGGGCTGACTGAAAATCACAGTGAAGGTAGGGACTGGCTTCTTTCACCCAGATTGGCCTGCAGCCCTAGCCTAGGCTTCAGCCCCACCTCTAGCAGGAAGGAAGTTGGCGGGCCCTGCACCAGCCTCTCCGGGTAACTGCAGGTGCATTCGGCAGGCACAGACTGAATAGCTGGAAGTCTAGCAGGGCAACTGCAGTCATTTTGGACACGCATGGCATAGACTGCTGCCCACACCTGCAGCTCCATCCCCACCCCAGGGCAAGGGAGAAGTTTCATCAGTCTATCTAGGCAACTAGTCTAGGCCTGCACAACTTGGATCATTACACACAGCTGTGGCTCTGTCCCTACCCCTGGCAAAGAAGAAAGTTGGGAGAAGTTTCATTGGTCCCTGGGGCAATGAGCGCAGCTTGAGACTCCACAGCTTATAGCACCAACTACATCCTTGGCTCCTACTACACAACCAGCAAGGGAGAAAGGGCAAGAAAGCCCTAAACTAAAGAGACAAACTGCACTCAGAATAAATACATCTAATAAGCCAGATGCCAAGACTCCAACAAAAAAATTACAATCCACACCAAGAAACAGGAAGATATGGCCCAGTTAAAAGAACAAAATAAGCTTCCAGATGACATAAAGGAGTTGCAACAACTAATCATAGATGTTCAAACAAATCTTAATAAATTCAATGAAATGGCTAAAGAGATTAAGGATATTGAAAAGACTTTGAAGGATAACCAAAAAGAATTTGAAAGCATACATTAAAAAAATAGATCTTAAAAGCACACATTAAAAAAATAGCAGATCTTACGGGAATGAAAAGCACAATAAATGAAATTAAAAATACACTGGAATCATATAATAGCAGATTTGAGGAGGTAGAAGAAAGGATCAGTATGCTTGAAGACATGGTCTCTGAAAGTGAATATACAGAAGGACAGACCAAAAAAAAAAAAAAAAGATTGGGAAAAAAAAATAAACAGGATCTCAGGGAACTAAATGATGGCAAGAGACACGCAAACATACGTGTCATGGATGCCCCAGAAGGAAGAGAGAAGGGAAAAGGGGCAGAAGGATTATTTGAAAAAATCATGGTAGAAAATTTCCCAATGCTATTGAAGGACATAGATATCCATGTTCAAGAAACACAACATACTCCCATCCAAATAAATCCAAATATACTAACTCTGAGACACATACTAACCAGAATGTCAAATGCCAAAGACAAAGAATTCTGAGAGCAGTTAAGAGAAAAGCGATGCATAACATATAAGGGATACCTAATAAGTGCCAATTTCTCACCAGAAGCCATGGAGGCAAGACAACAGTGGTATGATATATTTTAAATACCGCAACAAAAAAACTGCCAGCCAAAAGTCTTATATTTAGCAAGACTGTCTTCCAAAAATGAGGGCGAGTTTAGAATATTCACAGATAAACCAGAACACTAACAGAAACTGAGTTTGTAACCAAGAGACCGGTTTTACAAGAAATACTAAAGGGTATGCTACAGTCTGAAAAGAAAAGACAGGAGAGAGAGGCTTGGAAGAGTGTCTAGAAACAAAGATTATGACAGTAAAAGTAACTAAAAGTCTCAAAAGAGTGGTGAAATTAAAATATGACAGATAAAACCCAAAGGTCAAAATGGGTGAAATAAGAACTGCTTTTACAATATTAATATTGAATGTTAAGGTATTAAACTCCCCAATCAAAAGACAAAGACTGGCAAAATGGATAAGAAAATTAAGAAAATATGAGCCACCTATATGCTGTCTGCAAGAGACTCAATTAGACCCAAGGATACCAACAGATTGAAAGGAAAGGCTGGAAAGATATTCCACCCGTGCAGTAATAATAAACAAAACAAAACAAAAGCCGGAGTAGCTATACCTATATCGAATGAAATAGGCTTTAAAAGACACCAGAAATGCACAATCTGAGGAGGAAGTCTGGAAAAAACAAAAATTCCATTTACAATAGCAACTAAAAGAATCAGATATTTAGGAATAAACTTAACCAACTATGTAAGGCACTTGTATTTAGAACACTACAACTCATTGTTAAAAGAAACCAAAAAAAGAACTAAATAATTGGAAGAACATTCCATGTTCATGGACTGGAAGACCAACGGAACTGAACTGATGGTTCAGAAACAGACCCTCACATCTATGGTCAAGTGATTTTTGACAAGCCTGTCAAACCCACCCAGCTCGGGTAGAACAGTCCATTCAATAAATAGTGCTGGGACAACTGGATATCCATAGCTGAAAGAAGGAAACAGAATCTCTATCTCACACCCTATATAAAAATTAACTCAAAATGGATCAAAAACCTAAATATAAAAGCAAGAACCATAGAGCTTCTAGAAGAAAATGTAGGAAAACATCTTCAAGACCTGGTGGTAGGTGGTGGAGTCTTAAAGGAGATAAGAGGAGGACTGAGATGGACCACTAATGTTTAATGTATGCAGAAGTTTTAATTAATTTTACTGTAAAAGTGTAGAAATGTATAGAGCTAATGGTAACACATTATAGTGAATAACAGCTGATTTATAAATGGGAATGTGGCTAGAAAGTGTAGTCTACGGATGTAAATGCCAATTGAAAGAAAGCTAGAGAACAATCTAGGGACTAACACAGTAAACCCAGAGGGGGGTGAGAATTGTGGTTGATGGTACAGATGCAAGAGTGTCCTTTGTGAGCTAGAGCAGATGTACATCACTGTTGCAGGGTGATGTGAATATGAAGAAGCATGGGAAAAATACAACTGGAGTGACTTATGGACTGTGGTTAACAGTAATGTAATATTCATGCATCTATGCCAAAGATGTACTGTGTTGACAATGGGGGAGTATGGAATAAGTGTGCCAAATGTACACCAGGGACCTGGTAATAGTCTGGTATTATCTCATAGTCTGTAACAAATGTTCTACCACAGTGTGGTGTGTTGATAAAAGGGTGTTGTATGGGAATTCTGCACATATGTATGATTGTTTTGTAAGTTTACAACTTCTATCATAAAAATATATCTAACAAAAAAATAATAGGGTGGGTTGGGGGGAAAAGACACCAAATGTAAGGTAAGGACTATAGTTAGTAGTAAGATTTTGACAATATTCTTTCATAATTTTTAACAAATGTTTCACAACAATGAAAGGTGTTGGTGGTGGGGTGATGTATGGGACCCCTGTATGATGTTATGCATGTTTGCTTTGTAAGTTCAAAACTTTTACTATACACTTATTGTTTATGTATGTACATATATAAATGATATATAAATAATTATAATAGGGAGAACTGGGGGAAAAATACACCAAATGTAAGATTTTTTTTAAAAAGTCATTTTTATAATCCCACCTCACAGGGATAATCACTACTAACATTCCAGTGCATATCCTTTATATATAAATGTGTGTGTGTGTGTGTGTTTAACTTGAATACATCATAATACTATTTCCTTCTAAAGACTGCCACAGATCATTATCTGTAGCCCATGTATATCACCCTAATGTTACTTATGTTAGAAAATATTAGTGAGAAAGAAAGAATAAGATAAAGAGAAAAAAATAATAATTAAAAAAAAAAAAAAATATTAGATTGCAGGTGCCACTGTCACTAACACATGAGTGTAGGATTCACGGTTAGTACCTCAGAACAATGCTATGTTTATCCTTTATGCAATAAAAATTTCAAAAAGAAAAATCTGATCGTGTTCTTTACTTCAAAATACTTTCCCATTTCATTCACATATTTAATATTTACTGAGTGCCTACTAATATTTACTGAGTTCCAGGTTACTCTTCTAGATACAGACAAGAATAGTACACAAATGATCAAAATTCCCAGCCTCCATGGAGCTTATATTCATTCTAGCACAGGAAAGAGACAATAAAAAAGATAAGTAAAATATATAGTTTGTAAAGAATAAAAAATAAGGAAGGGATATGAAGTGGGTTGGTTGGGTAGTAGCAGAGAAAGGCGTCTATTAAATCTCGCCTATCTCCTAAGATCCTCATCACTAGGCTATAAGGGGACAGAATTATATTTTTAGTTGGCATAAAAGGAAAATACAAACAAAAAAAGCACTTAGTGTCTGAAGTTGCACAGCTCTTAAATTGTACCTATCCGTGGCCTTGGAGTCCAGTCACTAGAGCTTGCATGTGAGGCTCTATCATCCTCATCACTTTCACAGGAATGAAAGCCATTGGTGATAATTTCATCACCGAACAGAAGGTTATCTGCAAAAGAAATCAAAAGTAATGTAAAACTGCTGTAACTACCTGCATCTAAAATGTATGAAGACCTATAACGGTGAGATGCAATGATTTTCTGAATAAAGCACTGAACATTCATACTGTGTTAAGAATGCCTACTGGGTCACCTTGAATCCTTCATAGGAGCAATAACTTCATCTTTAGGGATTCTGCCCAGAATCTAAAAGTAAATCTAGAAATAAAGTCTACTTCTTAAAAAGTAAGGATCTACTTAGATTGACTTGATCAATCACAAATAATGGAGTTCGTGAATAGTCAAAAAAAAATTATAAAAGACGCTCAAATATAACCACAGCAATTTGCACTTCTAATATATATATATACCACTAGACATAAAATATCTTTGTGTTATTCGTTTCCCATAATAAACTCAGTTTCTTGAAATGAGGGGCTGCTTTACTAATTCGGTCCCCAATGCACAGACAAGTATTGATACATACGCACACCTATCCGAGACAAACTCCTCAGTTCAAAATATGAAAACCTCACGGATGACATGATATACAGAACCAATGTATCTGCTTCAAGGATGCCAGAAAAATGTCAATTCGTGTTTCAGGATTACACGTACACACAGAGAAGATTATTTCTGGCCTAAAAACCATAATAAGAACATGATGAGAAAGAATATATAATTTGAAGTACTTTAAAAGTACTATGATCCTCTATGCCCATTATTAATTGCATCACTGAAGAGTAATACCTTTCGAAAACACCATGTTCTTTAAAATTTTTAAATATTCTTTAAATTTTATATACTATGCTTTTAGAAACAACTTTGCTCCTTAAAATTTAAAACTTCAAGTTTAAGAATATAGACACTCCAAAAAAGTAAATCTGCACAGGTGTCCATTTGCAAAGGAATCGCAAAGGTCGATCAACGGGACAGGTGAAAGTTGCAGACTTAAGTCTAGCTGGGAGCGGGGGAGGGGAGAGAAGCAAAAAATCTTTAACAAAAGGAATTTCCTAAAAGAGTAGGAACGGGGAGAAAACTTAAAGTCAACTGCGAGAGCTTCCCAGCCCAGCGGCTGCGCAAAGCGCAGGGCCTCTCAGGCCGGCCGCGGACAGAGACCAGGAGGGAGGGAGCGTGTACGCAGAAACCAAGCGGCGCACAGCTGGGCGGCGAAGCGAGATGGGGAGGGGGACGCCGCAGAGCCCGGCCCCGAGCCCCCGGCCTAGCCCCAGAGACACCCACCCTCCCGCCAGGAGGGGCCCCGGAGGAGGGAGGAGGGGATGCGCAGTCCCGCCGCCCGCGCCCTGCGCACCTCGGTACCCAATCGCCGCCGCCGCCTCTTCCTCCTCCTCGCCTTCGTCGTCGTCGTCGTCGTCGAAGTCGTCGGCCGGCGGCAACTCCCGGGCTAGGGCCTGCAGGCCCGGCCCATTGTCTCCTCCAGTCGCCCCGGCCGCCTGGGCCTCCCGTTCGCCGCCCGCGGCCGGCACCTCCCGCCACAGCGCCGCCACCGCCGGCATCTCACGCTCCGGGGCCGCCCCGCCGGGCTCGCCCAGTGTCCGCCCGAAGCCAGGGCCGTCTCTCCGCGGCCTCTTCCGGAGCGGCTCCCCCGCTGGCGGCGACCCGGCCTCCCTCTCGGTCGCCACCGCCGAGGGAGAGCCGCCGGGCTGAAGGGCGAGCGCCGCTTCGTCCGCCATCTTCCAACTGCCTCTCTGGCCCTCCTCCTTTGCCTCCTCTGCTCTCGCTCGACGCGCGGCACTGGCGCCCCCGCGGCTCCGGCTGCGGGAGATTTAAACCCTGTCACGTGACCCGTCCCCTTGTCGCCCCCGCCCTCCGTTGCTCCCGCCACCCACGCGGGCCGGACCACAACACGGCGGGTCACGTGGGGGGGCGAGGCCCGGGTTGGGCCGCGGCGTCTGGGCTGGGCTTGGGCGGGGAGGCAGCAGGGCTCCCGCGGCCCCGCCCCTAGGTGGCAGGAGCGTCGCGCAGCCAAACTCGCTCCTTCGACGTTTTCTTCTCAAGCCATCCTCAAATAACTGCTGCCCTGATGACTCAAGTTTTGGTTTGCGTCTACCTGAAGTGCACACCCTACCTGCCTCAGTCATGTCCAAATTTAGCTAAGGGTTAAAAGTTCCTGAAAGGCGTAAAGGAATGAAGCTAGCCAAGGCTTCATTCTCTGAAATACGATGGATAGTAGTATCTGCTTTGACAAAGGACACAGAAAGCTCCCTCCCTACACAAGTCTTGCAGCTCTTTTTTTTTTTTTTTTTTTTTAAACTAGGAGTCGGGGAATCCAACCCAGGTCCCTCCATATGGGAGACGCTCAACCATCTGAGCCACATCCGTGGCCCCCCCCCCCCCCCGTCCTTTTTTTATTGCTTTTCTCTTTAGTACATTGCTTAATTTTCTCTACCAGTTGTAGACTGGAGTAGATTGTCATGTCCTGAAAGGCGTGTGTCCCCCTGGAACATCCTTTACCTGGGGACATGGGGATGACCAAATATACTTTCTGGCCCCACCTTGGCCTCAAATGTGTGTGAATTTTCTTTTCTGGGCCTCAGTTTTTTCACGTGCGGAATGTGTTGGGTAAAGGGGGGCAGTATGAGGAGAGCGCTGGGTTTGGGCTAGAATTTGGGGGCCTTCCTTCCCTTGTAGCTTAAGCAATTTATTTAGCCTTTCTAAACCCAATTTCTTCATCTCTAAATAGTAATACCTATTTTGCAGAGTTGTGGTGAGAAGTAAATGAGATAGCTGGATGTAAAGTGACAGAGTGGCTCAAAAATATTAGTTCCTTCTCTACGTGAAGCTCCTTACTTTCCACTTTACCCGAGACCCCTTGTGAAATTTCGAGAACCTTTCAATCCATATCTAGCCTTAACTGAGGACTCGTATAACACAGACCAGATCTAGCACCAATGATTAGTGAGGCACTTCAGTGAGCACTGCATTTCTCTCCGCTTAAAATAGTACACCTTTCTCTAAACACAGTGTTGGTCCTGGCTCTACTGCCAATTATCTGCGTGCTCTAGGCAAGCAACTTAAACTGTTTCTTCATTGTTAAAAAAAAAAAAAAAAAAAAAAAAATTAAACCAATGGAAATAAATCTCTAAGGTCCCATCTATATCCAAAAGGCTTTGTACCTCAAGTTAAAGTGAGAATCTCTCTTTACAATTGGTCCCTTTTTTTCATTACCGAAGTGATAATCCCCCATCCTAGAAACCTTTAAATCAATTTTAAAGTCTTCAGGCTGATCCCTTCTAACCAATCAGTGTCCAAATCCTGCTGTTGTTCCTTTCCTCCTGCACCCTCTCAAATTCCTAACTACACGGGCACCTCATCTCTCCTGGCTAACATCCTTGGCCCAGTTCCCTCCCCATCTGTTTCACAACTGATTCTCAGCCACATTTGTGGAATTTAATATATGAAATGTTGAGAGTCAGTATCCCATCAAAATAGAAAGGTTTTCTCAAGAAAGATGTTTATAAACTTGTGGACATCCTGCTATTGATTGCTTGATTCATTCATTCATTGTACTTGAAAGACACTTGATAGTGTTTATGAATTACAAGAAAGGCTATGTGATCAATATGTTGCTAGTGTGCTGAAAGGTCAGAGATGTGTTATAGATCCAGGTAAGTTAAGCAAGAGACAGAAATTGTATAAAAAGAAAAAACAACTCCCAACAGACTTCTGGCATACCAGTGGTTGAGAACTACTTGCCTAAAATTCAATCATTTCCTAATGCCTGTATCCTTCAAGTTCAGATTTAGTTTTTCAAATTCCCCACGAATCTGGCTGTCTTAGTTTTCCAGGATGCTATGACAACCACCACATACTGGTTGGCTAAAACAACAAGAATTTATTATTATATTATGGTTTCAGGGCCTAGAAATTCAAAATCAAGGCATCAGCAAGGTCATGGTTTCATGCCAAAGTATGTTAGCATTTTGGTGCTGGCTTGCTGCAATTCTTGGGTCTTCTTGGTTTGCATCTCTACCCACGTCACATCTGTCCCTCTCTCTCCCTCTCTCTCTCCCTCTCTTTCCCCCCTTGTGTCTGGTCATCTGGTTTCTGACTTCAGGCTTCTTCCTGTGCCTTTCTCTCTTAAGGCTGCCAGTAAAATGAATCAAGGCCTGCCCTTATTCAGTTTGGCCACACTTAAATAGGATCTTTTTTTTTTTTTTTTAAAGATTTTATTTATTTATTCATTTATCTCCCCCTTGCTGCTTGTACTCATTGGGTCAGCTAACCACGCGGGCTTGCCTTCACCAGGATGGCGGGTGGGCTTGCCTTCACCAGGATGCCCCGGGAACCAAACCCGGGGCCTCCCATATGGTAAACGGGAGCCCTACTGATTGAGCCACAACCGCCTCCCAAATAGGATCTTAACAAGACCCTATTCACAGATGAGTTCAGGCCTTGACTAATAATACATCTTCAAAGGGTCCTATTTACTAATGGGTTCACACCCACTGAAACGCAGATGGTTAAGTTAAGAACATGTTTTTACCCATGTTCATAGCAGCATTATGCACAATTGCCAAAAGTTGGAAACAACCTAGGTGTCTATCAATGGACAATGGATAAACAAACTGTGGTGTATTCACACAATGGAATATTATGTAAGAAGAAATGAAGTCGTAAAGCATATGACAACATGGATGAACCTGGAGGACATTATGTTGAGTAGCAAGCCAGACACAAAAGGACAAATACTGTATGATTGGGTTACTATGAACCAAATATATTGTGTAATATATTGTATGATACAAAAAAAAATTTTTTATATGTATCCACTACATTTAATTGAGAAATGTATGATTTAAAAAAAAAAAAAAATATGTCTTTGTTGGAGTACATGATTCAATCTACCACACTGGCCTTGCCTTTCTTTTAATTGTTTTAACATTAGTATACTCTAAATTGAGCTTTTCATACTATGATGCAGAAAAAAAAATGAGGAAAGTCTTTAAGTTCTCACATGGAATGAACCTCCAAGAGGCACAGTACAAGATGCAGAACAGTGTGTATACCATAGCGCTATTTGTAAAAAAAAAAAAAAAAAAAAAAAAAGGTTGAGTATGTGTGTGGGTAGATCATATATATCTATTTGATTTTTTTTTTAAACAATTTTTTTTTTATCCCCCCCTTGCTGCTTGTGTTCACTGTGTCCATTTGCTGTGCATTTTTCTGTGTCTGCTTGTCTCCCTTTGTTGCATCATCTTGCTGTGTCAGCTCACTGCACCACGCAGGCCAGCTTGCCTTCACCAGGAGGCCCCAGGAATCAAACCAGGGTTCTCCCATATGGTAAGCAGGAGCCCAACCACTTGAGCCACATCCACTTCCCTCTATTTGCTTTTATATTACATTAATCTAGAATCACTTCTTAAAATAAATATATTTATACCTTTGACATATTAATTATACTTTTCTAAAAATATATTTGTATTAGTCAGCCAAAGCTGTGCTGATGCGAAGTACCAGAAATCTGTTGGCTTTTATAAAGGGTATGTATTAGGGGTAAAAGCTTACAGTTACAAGGCCCTAAAGAGTCCAACTTAAGGTGCCATAAGAGGTACTTTCTCACCAAAGTCAGCACCCGTGCTTTTTTTAGTTTGCTTTTTTAAAAACATTTATTTTATTTATTATCCCCCCCCCCCCCCCCCCCCCCCCGTTGTTTGCACTCGCTGTGTCTGTTTGTTGCATGCTGGTCTCTTTTTTTTTCAGGAGGCACTGGGGACTGAACACTGAACCCGGGACCTCCCATGTGGGAGGGAGTTGCCTAATTGCTTGAGCCACCCAACCCCTGCTTTGTTGTGTCTCTCATTATGTTTTCCTCCTTCTGTCTCTTGTTGCATCATCTTGTTGCATCAGCTTGGTGTGCCAGCAGCTCGCTGTCTGGCTCGACTTCTTTAGGAGGCACCGGCAACCAAACCCATGACCTCCCACGTGGTAGGTGGGCACTCAATCGCTTGAGACACATCCGCTTCCCCTGCCATGTGTTGAAGCAAGATGGCAGGTGATCTCTGCCTGATCTCTCCTTCCTTCTTCCTCTTAAGGCTCCATGCACCCAGCTTCTTCTGATCTCAGCTGTAGGCTGGCATAGGACTCTGTTTCCTTCTTCTCAGCTGTTCAGGGCTCTGGTCTCTTCAGCTGCAAACTATCAGGCGAATGGCTCAGCTCTCCTGTTCCCTGTCTATGAGATCTTTCTCTTCCTGTGTCTTCTTCTGTGTGTCTTCTTGAGTGAGTGTCCATTTATATCAGCCCACCAAGGGGGCAGGGATTCAACCCTGAGTCATGCCCTACTGATGTGGTCAAATCAAAGCCCTAATCTTTTATCAAGTAAACATAAAACCTTTGAATTTAATACAATAAAAGGGTATCACACCCAGAGAAACAGACCAGTTTACAAACATAATTTTTCTCTTTATGGGGGATTCATAAATAATATCAAACTGCCATAATATTTTTATTAAAGTTGTGAACTTACAAAACAATCATGTACATGTGTGGAATCCCATACAACACCCCTCCACCAAATACACTACATTGTTATGGAACATTTGTTACAAATTATAAGATAATATCATCAGACTATTACTCCTAACTATGGTCTATAGTGTTCATTTGGTATATTTTTTCCACCCCCCCTGTTATTAACACAGTACATCTTTGGCACTGCTGCAACAACATTACAGTATTGCTGTTAAGTATAGTCCATAAGTTACATTAATTGTGTTTTTCCCATGCTTCTCCACGTTCTAACCACCTTGCAATACTGCTGTACATTTGTTCTAGTTCATAGGACATTCTTGTATTTGTCCTATTAAGTATAATTCTCATCCACCTCTGGGTTCACTATGTTATTCAGTCTCTAGATTATTCTCCAGCTTTCTTTCAATTGGCATTTATATCCCTAAATTACCCGTTTCAGCCAAAATCCCATTTATAAACCAGTTGTTTAACATGTTATGATCAACTCTACCCAATTCTACACTTTTACAGTCAAGTTAGTTAAAACTTCTACATACACTAAGCATCAATACCCCTTCTCAGCCCTCCTCTTATCTCCTAATAACCTACACTCTAGGTTTTAACTCCATGCATTTCTTCTTTTTTTTTTTAAAGATTTATTTTATTCCCCCACCCCCACCCCAGTTGTTTTGCGCTTGCTCTCTGCTCTCTGTGTCTGTTCATTGTGTGCTCGTCTTCTTTTTGATAGGCACCAGGTACCAAACATGGGACCATCCTGTGTGGGAGAGAGGTGCCTAATCGCTTGAGCCACCTCCACTCCCTGCTTGTTATATCTCTCATTGTGTTTTCTAGTTGTGTCTCTTCATTGTGTCATCTTGTGTCAGCTTGCTGTCTTGCTCGTCTTCTTTAGGAGGCACTGGGAACTGAATCCAGGACCTCCCATGTGGTAGGCAGGTGCCCAACTGCTTGAGCCACATCTGCTTTCCTATTCTTTGTATTTAGTTCATATTAGTGAGACCATGCAATATTTGTACTTTTGTGTCTGGTTTATTTCACATAGTACAATGTCATCAAAGTTAATTCATGTTGTCACATGTATACCAATTTCACTTCTTCTTATAGCAGCATAGTATTCCATCATATGTATATACCATGTTTTGTTTATCCATTCATTGGTTGATGGACACTTGGGTTGTTTCCATCTTTTGGCAATTGTGAATAATGCCAATAGGAACATCAGTGTGCAAATGTCTGTTCACATCACAGTTTTCAGTTCTTCTGGATATATTCCTAGTAGAGGAATTGCTGGATCATATGGCAGTTCTATATTTAGCTTTGTGAGGAACCACCAAACTATCTTCCACAGAGGCTGCACCATTTTCCATTCCCACCGACAGTGAAAGAGAGTTCCTATTCCTCCATGTCCTCTCCAGCACTTATTATTTTGTTTTTTTAAATAATGGCCATTCTATGCGATGTGAGATGATAGCTCCTTGTCATTTTGATTTGCATTTCCCTAATTGCTAATGATATTGAACATTTTTTCATGTGCTTTTTAGTTATTTGTATTTCCTCTTTAGAGAAATGTCTATTTAAGTCTTTCACTCATTTTTAAATTGGATTGCTTGCTCTTTTATTGTCGTGTTGTATGATCTCTTTATATAGAATGAAAATCAAACCCTTATCAGATACATGGTTTCCAAATATTTTCTCCCATTGAATGGACTGCCTTTTCACCTCTTGATGAAGTCCTTTGAATCACAAAAGTGTTTAAGTTTGAGGAGGTCCCATTTATCCATGTTTTCTTTCACTGCTTGTGCTTTCAGTGTATGGTGTAAGAATCCACCACCTACCACCAGGTCTTGAAGATGTTTCCCTACATTTACTTCTAGAAGCTTTATGGTTCTAGTTTCTATATTTAGATCTTTGGTCCATCTTAAGTTAATTTTTGTGTAAGGTGTGAGATAGGGGTCCTCTTTCTTTGGGATATGGATATCCAGTTCTCCCAGCACCATTTGTTGAATAGAGTGTCCTATCCCAGCTGGGTGGGTTTTACAGCCTTGTTAAAAATCACTTGACCATAGATATGAGGGTCTGTTTCTGAACCATCAGTTCGGTACCATTGGTCTATGTGTCTATCTTTATGCCTGTACGATGCTGTTTTTACTGCTGTAGCTAGGTAATATGATTTAAAGTCCAGAAGTGAGAGTCCTCCAACTTTGCTTTTCCTTTTTAAGATGGTTCTGGCTATTTGGGGCCCCTTACCCTTCCAAATAAATTTGATAATTGTGTTTTCCATTTCTTTTAAAACTTCTGGTAGAATTTTTATCGGGATTGCATTGAATCTGTATATCAATTTGGTTAGAATTAACATCTTAATGATATTGAATCTTCCAATCCATGAGCACAGAACGTTCTTCCATTTATTTAGGTCTTTTTAAAATTTCTTTTAGCAATGCATTGTAGTTTTTTAAATACAGTGCTTTACTTCCTTGGTTAGGTTTATTCCTAAATAATTGATCCTTTTAGTCACTATACTAAAATGGATTTTTTTTCCTGAGTTCCTCCTCAGATTGTGCATTACTAGTGTATAGAAACACTACTGATTTTTGCATATTAATCTTGTATCCTGCCACTCTGCTAAAATCGCTTATTAGCTCTTGTAACTTTATGGTAGATTTTTCAGGACTTTCTAGGAATAGGATCATATCATCTGCAATATCGAAAGTTTTACTTCTTCATTTCCAATTTGGATGCCTTTTAATTCTTTTTCTTGCCTGATTGCCATAGCTAGAACCTCTAGCACTATATTTAACAACAGTGGTGACAGTGGGCATCCTTGTCTTGTTCCCAATCTCAGTTGGAAAGCTTTCAGTCTTTCACCATTGAGTACAATGTTAGCTGTGGGTTTTTCATATATGGCCTTTATCATGTTGAGAAAGTTTCCTTCAATTCCTATCTTTTGTAATATTTTTTATCAAGAAAGGATGCTGGGAAGCGGATGTGGCTCAATCGATAGGGCTCCCGTTTACCATATGGGAGGCCCCGGGTTCGATTCCCGGGGCCTCCTGGTGAAGGCAAGCTGGCCCGTGTGGCGTGGTGAGCTGACACAGCAAGATGACGCAACAAAGGGAGACAAGTAGACACAGAAAAACGCACAGCAAATGGACACAGCGAGCACAAGCAGCAAGGGGGGATAAATAAATAAATAAATAAAAATCTTTATTAAAAAAAAAAAAAAGGATGCTGGATTTTGTCAAATGCCTTTCTGCATCAATCGATGGAATCATGTAATTTTTCTTCTTTGATTTATTAATGTGGTGTATTATGCTAATTGATTTTCTTGTATTGAACCCCCCTTGCGTGGCTGGTTAAAACCCACTTGATCATGATAAATAATTCTTTTAATGTGTTGTTGGATTCAATTAGCAAGTATTTTGTTGAGGATTTTTGCATCTGTATTCATTAGGGAAATGGATCTGTAATTTTCTTTTTTTGTATTATCTTTATCTGACTTTGGTATTAGGGTGATATCAACTTCATAGAATGAGTTTGGTAGTGTTCCTTCTTGTTCAATTTTTTTGAAGAGTTTGAGTAAGATTGGTATTAAATCTTCTTTGAATGCCAGTGAAACCATCTGGTCTTGGGCTTTCCATTTTGGGGAGCTGTTGATGACTGTTTCAATCTCTTTACTTGTGATTGGTTTGTTGAGGTTTTCTATTTCTTCTAGAGTCAGTGTAGGTTGTTTGTACATTCCTAATAATTTTTCCGTTTTGTCTACATTGTCTAGTTTGTTGGTGTCCAGTTGTTCATAGTATCCTCTTATAATCTCTTCTATTTTTGTGGGGTCAGTAGTAATGTCCCTGTTCTCATTTTTTATTTTATTTATTTGCATCTTCTCTTTTTTTCTTTGTCAGTCTAGCTAAGGGTTTGTCGATTTTATTAATCTTCTCGAAGAACGAACTTTTGGTTTTGTTAATTCTCTGCACTGTTCTTTTGTTCTCAATTATTTCTGTTCAGATCTTTGTTATTTCATTCCTTCTGCTTGCTTTGGGAACAGTTTGCTGATCTATATTTATTATACTTTTGCCTATGCCTTCATCCTTAGAATGCCCTCCCTATTCACTATTCAGTATATTATAGAATAAATTACATTATTTATTAACTTTTTTCCATAATTTTTTATTGACTATTTCCCCCAACCATATAAGGAATTCCAGGTGGATTGAAGAAATTAAATTTAAAATATAACAATAAAAATATTATAAACATTTTAGGAGAATATTTATATAACTTTGGGTTAAGAGAGAACTTCATAAGCAAGACAGAAGCCATTAAAAAGGTAAATTTATTTGACTATATAAAAATCTGAAATATGATCAACCCTGTTAGTAGTCAGGGATATGTAATTCAAACAATTAGGTACCATTTTTTACCCTTCAAATAGGAAAAAAAAAAAATCACAAATTTTATTGCTACCAGAATATGGGGAAATTGTTACTTTCATACATTGCTGTCATAGTGCAATATCATACTGTAATCTGGAAGGTATCTGGAAATATTTTATTAAAAGTATAAGTACATACATACATTTATTTCAATCCAAAATCCCATGTACAGAATACTTATCTTTTAAAAAAATAAAAGGGCAAATAGGTAATGATATTAATACAAGAATGTTTATATTGTGGCACTGATTTTGCTGGGAAAATGTCACAAAACAATCCAGATGTCCAACAAAAGGAAATGATCAAATTATGGTGCACACATACTATGGACTATTACACAATCATTAAAAAGTTCTACAACTTTTGTTGCTGAGGAATGTCTATAATACACTAAGTGACAAAAGCAAGATACACAATAATGTATATCTTATAATCATTTGAAACTAAATATATATATAAATGTGGTTGTAGAGGCATGAAAAAAGTGTATGGAAAGAAACATACTAAACTGTTAACATTTTAACATCCCTTGATGTGGGTGTGGGTATGGATTGATGAACTGAAACATCATTAAATATTTCTGGTTAAAATTTCACATATTGGGGGTCGGATGTGGCTCAACTGGTTGGGCGTCCATCTCCCATATGGAGGGACCCGGGTTCGATCCCCGGGACCTCCCGGTAAAAAAAAAAAAAAAAAAAATTCACATATTGGTTGACTTCCGGGAAAATGGCAGACTAGAAAGACACGGGACTCTCTTCTCCTCCAGAACAATAGCTAGAGGACAGCCTGAAATGACCTAGAAAAAGATCTTCTAGGGTTTTGGACACCAGGCAAAGACTGGACACCACCCAGAACAGAGAGGGACAAAGGAGGGGAATCATGACAGTAAAACTGTGAGTTGAAACCTGCGGCTGCTACTGCTAGCACCCTCCCCCACACTAAGACACTTTAGAATTCTGAGCCGGCTACAGACAAAAGGGACTCCAGGGATCCACCGCCTCAAGAAAGGGGAGAGAAAGGGGCACAGCCTAAGGCTGACTCAGCTTCTGAACCACAAATCTGGTCTGCTGTGGTCACCAGCCTTTCCAGACCGGGTGGGACCTCACCATTATTTACTTTGGGAGACAACACAGGATTGTAGAAATCTGACATTCTCAATCTCCCTCTCTTCTAGGCAGGACTGATTGTGGAGGATGCAGCTCCCCAGGAAAGGGCAGAGAGAGGGATATAGCCTAAGGCTGACTTGGCTTTTGACACACGAATTTGGTCTGCTGTGTCCATGAGCCCTTCCAGGCCTGGTGGGGCCATGCCATTGTTTGCACTGGGAGCCTGCAAGGGACTAAAGAAATCCTGCACTCACAATCTCCTCTTTAACTGGGACTGATTGTTGAGGTAGCAGAGGGGAGTGGAATTATATCCTACCCTGGAAAAAGGAGTGGGCTGCCAGAGAAGGCTGGTGAACTGTCTCTGAGAAAGTTTGAATTACAAGGCTCTTAGCCTCCAGGCAGGAACCTAAATCATACAGATCCAGTCAATGTTACAGCAAAAACACTACAACCAGACATTGAACTGAGATGGTTGCCAAAGCGCACCATCTGCTGGCAGACCACGGTAGTGCATATGAGAAAATTAAAAATAAATAAGTTAGAGAGGGATTTTCTGGCCTTTATACCCTGCCTCCCAAAGCCCTAGGAAGCAGGTCTGCAACCCATTTCTGGATCCAGAGCCCAGTTTGAGCAACTAATGATCCAGGTCAACCAAGAATCAAAGAGCAGCAGTAACACACATCCTCCCACCACTAAATCTCTATGAAAAAGAAAGAAATCAGCATCTGAGTAAACTACATCTTAATCAGATACCTAGACATCAGCAAAAAATTATGAGCCATACTAAGAAAATGGAAAACATGGCCCAGGAAAAGGAATATATCAAAGCTCCAGAATAGACACAGGATTTGAGAGAACTAATTAACGAGAAGCACACAAATTTCCAAAATCAAATTAATGAGTTAAAAGACAATATGGCTAAAGAGATGAACAACATCAAGAAGACATTGAGTGAGCACAAAGAAGAATTTGAAATCCTGAATAGAAAAGTAATAGAGTGTTTGGGAATGAAAGATACAATAGGTGAGATCAAAAACACATTAAAGGCATACAACAGCAGACTCAAAATAACAGAAGAAAGAATAAGTGGTACAGAAGACAAAACTGAAGAGAGAAAAGAACAGAGAGAAAAGAATGGAAAAAATTGAGCAGGGGCTCAGGGAGTTGAATGACAATACAAAATGCAACAACATATGTGTCATGGGAGTTCCAGAAGGAGAAGAGAAGGGAAAGGGGGCAGAAAGAGTATTTGAGGAAATAATAGCTGAAAATACCCCAACTCTCAAAAAAAAAAATGAACTTACATGTCCAAGAAGCCACCGTATCCCAATCAGAATAAATTCAAGTAGACTACTCCAAGACACATACTTCTCAGAATGTCAAAGACAGAGAAAATTCTGAGAGCAGCAAGGGTGAAGTAAGCCATTACATACAAGGGATGCCCAGTAAGACTTAGTGCAGATTTCTCATAAGAAATCATGGAGGCAAGAAGACAGTAGTATGATACAATTAGAAGACTGAGAGGAAAAACTGCCAGCCAAGTATTCTGTATCCAGCAAAATTGCCCTTAAATATGAAGGTGAGTATAAAATATTCACAAGCAGAAACTAAGAGAGTTTGTAAAAAAGAGCCCACCTTTGCAGGAAATATTAAAGGAAGCCTTAAAGCCTGAAAGAAAAAGATAGGAGAGACAAGCTTGGAGGAGAGTATAGAAGAAAGAATAGCAGAAAGAATAACCAAAAGAGTAAAAAGATGAAAATATATGACATAGGAAAACCAAAGAATAAAATGATAGAAGTAAATAATGCATTTACAGTAATATCACTGAATATGAATGGATTAAACTTGCCAATCAAAAGATATAGGCTGGGGGCGGATGTGGCTCAAATGGTTGGGCATCTGTCTGCCATATGGAGGGACCTGGGTTCGATCCCCAGGACCTCCCAGTAAAATAAAAAATATATATATAGAAGGTGCATGGGCTGCCAGGCTCTGTGTGCTGGTGAGCCACCAGGCCCCGGGAGCCATGCAGCAATATGATGACATCACAGGAGAGAGACGCAGGGGAGAGTCAAGATGAGATGCTCCGAAAGCTCCAAAAACCAGGAACCGAGGTGGCGCAGGTGGCAGAACACCTCTCTCCTACATCAGAGGTCTTCAGGATCGAATCCTGATGAAGACTGGAGGAGAAGGATGAGAAGAGATGGCAGGAAACAGACACAGAGAATTGCCCAGCGAATGGACACAAAACAGCAAATGGGGAAGGGGTGTTTAAAATAGATAAAGTAAATAAATAAATCTTTGAAGAAAAAAAAAAAAGATATAGGCTAACAGAATGGATAAAAAAACATGAGCCATCCATATGCTGTTTACAAGAGACTCACCTTAGACCCAGGGCTACAAACTGGCTGAAAACGAAAGGTTGGAAAAAGATACTCCATGCAAATAGTAACCAAAAAAGAGCAGGGGTAGTACTATCAGACAAAACAGACTTTAAATGCAAAGCAGTTATAAGAGATACAGAAGGCCTTATATATTAATAAAAGGGATAATCCAAGAGGAAGAAATAACAGTCATAAATATCTATGCACCTAGCCAGGGCAATACCACTATTGGGTACATACCCAGAAGAACTAAGAGCAGTGACACGAATAGACATCTGCACACCTATGTTCATAGTGGTGTTATTCGCAACTGCCAAAAGTTGGAAGCAACCCAGGTGTCCATCAACCAATGAATGGGTAAACAAACTGTTGTGTATTCACACAATGGGATATTATGCAGCTGTAAGAAGAAATGAAGTTGTAAAGCATATGACAACATAGATGAACCTGGAGGACGTTATGTTGAGTGAAGCAAGCCAGACACAAAAGGACAAACACTATATGACTGTGTTACTATGAACTAAATATATTGTGTAACATATTGTATGATTCCATTTATATAAAATTTAAATATAAATCAATTTATAAAGAAAAAAAAGTAATTGTGCAAGAATAGCCAGAAATAGGAGCTATGAACAGCAAGGGAAGCATAGAGAGAACAAGAGGTGATGTATTTTCTTGTTTCTTTGTTTTTTGTTTATTATTATTATTGAAAGAATGAAAATGCTCTAATAAATGACTGAGGTGATGAATGCACAACTATGTGATTGTGCTGAATACCACTGATTGTGCACTTTGGATGAATTGTATGCTTTGTTGATATGTATCAATAAAATCGGTTTGTTAAAAAAAAATTCACATATTAAAATGAGAATTTTTTTTTTAGGTAAAGGAAAATAGTAACCAGTTTTTGAAACTCCAAGGCTGAGGATACTGTGAGGCCTGAGAAGTTGGCAAACTTTCCTGACTTGCATCTCTTCTTCTTAAAATTTCTTAGTTACATCACAAGTTTATCAGGTGTTATTATTTTATGGTTTCGTGCATGTTATTTTGTCTTTTTGACTAGGATATAACAGAAGTGCTGACTTCCCTACAGAATATAGTATTATGCACCTTATCAAACACCATTTGGGTATCTGTGTGGGACTTTCAACTATAGCAAATACTCTGTTTGGGAATGCAGAGTGCCTTCTGCCAGTAATTTATAGACCTAGACCAGTGGTTCTCAACTGAGGCAATTTTGTCCCTCCCATGCCCCAAGGGACATTCAACAATGTCTGCAGACAGTTTTGGTTGTCACAACTGGGGAAAAAGTGCTCTATCTAGCAGGTAGAGGCTAGGGATGCTGCCAAATACTCTGCAATGCAGAGTAGAGCCCCCTATGACAAACAATTATTCAGACAAAAATGTCAATGTTGCTTCAGTTCAGAAACTGGCCTAATGCTTCACCTCACAGGTCAAGTGGTGCTGGTAGGGGCTCTAAGTGGCCAAGATTCCCAAGGGGAAGAAGGGGAAGGAGGCCCTTTTATTAGCAAGGCCAAGTTGGAAATTAGCATGGGCTGTAATTTTGAAACTCAGGTTTTTAGCTGAATTATATTAGCCCTATTACATAATTGTTTTAGTTTCCTAGCCTGCTTAATGCAGATACCATGAAATGGGTTGGCTTAAACAATGGGAATTTATTAGCTTACAGTTTAAGGCCAAGAAAATATCTAAATCAAGACATGCTAGATGAGAGAGAAATCCGAGAACTGAATTGTTGGGCACGATGAAACCAGAAACTGATTCCAGAAATTCCAAGCCTCTGGAAATCAAGCCCCCAGACCATAGTGTCCCCTTTGAGGACTTAACTAAACTTGGAACTTGTAAATCAGGATTGAAAATGCAGTTATCTAGGAAAGACCTGTGGAAAGTCTTACTGTCTGATGGCTTGGACCCCTGCTTTCTGCATGTTCATACAGCTTTTTGAGAGAGCTGTATGAACAAAACTACTGTCATCCTGGACTAAAAGGGACATCAATGGGAAGGGAAAACAGCTTTAAGAGGAAAACCATGGAAGCTGAGATCTGGAATTAAGACATCTCCTTGGGCCAAGAGAGGAACCCCACTCATGTGTACAGAAAGGGTGAGTTTGACCTGGCAGTTAAAGAGGGTGGATGCACCACCCCCCAACTGTTCAGGGAGAGTTTTGCCATCCCAGGTACAGAGAGGGTGGAGCACATTCCTCAAGGATTAGGGAAGATAAGCTTGACAGCCCATATGTCTGAGAGGGGTGGGCCTGTCCCCCATGGATTAGGGAAGGCCAGGTTGCCAACTCATTGCTCTGAGAGGGTTGGGCCTGTTTGCCAAAGGTTAGTGAGGATGTTGTCTTCATTTCACTGTACTGGGGGGTGGGGGTAAGACTTTACCCCAGAGATCAGAGAAGATGTGGCCATCACCCCAAGGTACTTGGAGGGTGAGGTCTGGAGCTCAGTCGCCACCCAGATGCTTGATGAGGATGGAACCAAGAAAACAGCCATTGGGCAAGCCTGTGGAAAGGGTGGGATCTCATGAGGCCCCAGGTAGAAGAAACCACCATCTTGAGAATGACTCTCAGACTTTGAAGTCTAATGTAATATGCCCTGCAGGTTTTCAGAACTGTAGGGGACCAGTGACTCATATTTCCCTCCCAATTTCTCCTTATGGTAATACAAGTGTTTATCCTTTGCCCATTTGTATATTGAAAGCAGATACATTTGTATACTGAAAGCAATTTTGTAAGTCTCAGAGATCTACAGCCAGATCGGACTTTGCCCCAAGACAAACTGTATTTCTTTAAACTGATTGTGATATGATTTTGTACTTAGCATTGCTACTGAAATAAGGTTTTTTGAATATTGTAATGTCTTCTTGGAATCCAGAGGGTGGAATATAGCAGTTTGACATTGTTTATGAATTCCAAAAATAGATATTGGATTATGTTTATAAACTGGTCTGTTCCTCTGGGTGTTTTCCCCTTTGATTGTATTAAGTTCAGAGGTTTCACTCTTACTTGATTAAATTAAAATTAGGGCTTTGATTCAGCCACATCAGTAGGATGTTGAGTCCCCGCCCCTTTGGTGGGCAGGGACTCACAAAGAAAAAGACACAGCAGAGGAGAGAGTTTGAGTTTTTGATGCTGGAGCCCCAGGAAGTAAACATACAGAGAAGCAGATACATAAGGAAATCAAGAAGGCTGCATTTGACACGGCAGAGGCCCTGGGAAGAGAGACAAGCTGTTTGTCTGATAGTTTACAGCTGGCCTTGTGGAGCAAGCAGAGCAAGCAGAGGGGGGATGGGGTGAGACAAGCCTTATGCTAACCTACACCTGAGAAAGGAAGCTGCTGGGACCACAGAGCCTCAGGAGGACGAGGAAAACTGAACTCCCACAGAAATCAGCAGCCATCTTGCTCCTACACGTGGCAACAGACTTTGGTGAGGGAAGTAACTTATACTTTATGGCCTTGTGACTATAAGCTTCTACCCCAAATAAATAACCTTTATAAAACTCAACAGATTTCTGGTACTTTGCATCAGCACCCCTTTGGCTGACTAATACAACAAGAAAAGAAAATTACACACCAATCTTTCTCATGAATACAGATGCAAAAAATCCTCAACAAAATACTCGCAAATAGAATCCAATGGCACATTAAAATAATTATACACCATGATGAAGTGGGTTTTATCCCAGGTATGCAAAGGTGGTTCAACACAAGAAGATCAATTAATGTAATACATCCCATTAACAAACTGAAGGGGAAAAACAAAATGATCATCTCGATTGATGCAGAAAAGGCATTTGACAAAATCCAGCCTCCTTTAAAAAAAAAAAAAAAAACTCCTTGAAAAATAGGAATAGAAAGAAAATTCCTCAACATGATAATAGGCATATATGAAAAACCCACAGCCAACATCATACTCCATGGGGAAAGGCTGAAAGCATTCCCTCTAAGATCGAAAACAAAACAAGGATGCCCATTGTCACCACTGTTATTCAACATGGTGCTAGAAATTCTAATTAGAGCAATTAGGCAAGAAAAAAATAAAAGGCATCCAAATTGGTAAAGAAAAAGTAAACCTCTCATTTTTCAGAGGTTACATGATCCTATATTTAGTAAATCCTGAAATATCTACAACAAAGCTACTAGAGCTAATAAATGAGCTCTGCAAATTGGAAGGATACAGGTAACATGCAAAAATCAGTAGTGTTTCTACACACTAGTAATGAACAATCTGAGAAATATATCAGGGGGAAAAAATCCATTTTCAATAGCAACTAAAAGAACCAAATATCTAGGAATTAATTAACCAAGGATGTAAAGGACCTGTACTCAGAAAACTACAAAACATTGCTAAAAGAAATCAAAGAAGACCTAAACAAATGGAAGGACTTTCTGTATTCATGGATTGGAAGACTAAATATGGTTAAGATATCAATTCTACCCAAATTGATTTACAGATTCAATGCAATCCCAATCAAAATTCCAACAGCCTACTTTACAGAAATGGAAAAGTCAATCATCAAATTTATTTGGAAGGGAAAGGGGCCCCAAACAGGCAAAAATATCTTCCCCCACCCACATTTTCCCCTATTAATAACATCTTAACATTAGTGTGGTACATTTGCTACAATTGATGAACCAATATTGAAGCATTGTACTAATCAAGGTCTATAGTTTACATTAGGGTTTACACTTTACACTGTACAGTTTTTTGGCAAATGTATAATGACATGTATCCATCACTGCAGTATCATAAAACAATTCCAGTGCCCTAAAAATGCCCTGTGTTCCACCTATTCTTCCCTCCTCCTCCCCTCAGAACCTCTGGTAACCACTACCTTTATATCAAGCTCTTCTGTTACTACATGCTAATTAACTACAATAACAATAAATCTACCTTGGTCCATGGTTGCACTCCCCACTTAAGTTTGTTCATTCTTCAACCTTGAGGAATTTGGAATGATGTCTGCTCTGCTTCAGATTGCAAGCAGATGGAAGGAACTGTTTTGCTTGTAGTTTTAGATATTCTCTGTTTTTTTGGGCTGGGACTTGTCCATCATCATCATTTTGTTTGTTGTACCGGGAGAGTCTGAAGAACTGGAGAGTAGGTGTGGCCACAACTCTGCTGAGATTCAGGTTCAACTGGCATATGAACAGACTGAAGATTTAAGTCTCTGGGACTTATATTTAATGGGTATGGTGATAATTATAGTTTTAAATAAAAAGACTAGAAGAATTATGAATAGGGAATTTATAAATGAGTCTAACTCTGATATATAGGGGGAAATAGATAATCATATATTCCAAAATAAGGCCTGCAACAGGATGCTGATTTCATGGGGTTGTGTGCCTTGCTTATAGTGTCTAGATGTTCCCAGAGCCCTCAGGAGCACTTTTGTTTGAGGCTCTGTTTACTGTGGCAGTTAGTGAGATCTGCCTGAGAACTGCATAATTGTAACCTCTAGAATGACCTCCTGACTCACTTTGAAATCTCTTAGCCATAAAAACTCTTTTGTACTTAATGTTTCTCGTTTTGATCAATGTCTTTTTCCAAATGCATCGCTGGTTGGTACTTGGTAGTAATCCCTTGGATGCCAGAGAGGCTCATCCCTGGGAGTCATGTCCCATGTCAGGGGTGAGGGAGTGAGTTTATTTGATGAGCTTGGCTTAGACAGAAGCAAATTTGAGTAACAAGGAGGTTTTCAGGAGGTAACTCTTAGGCATTATTTATTATTAGGCTAAGTTTCAATTTTACAGAATAAAGTCCCTACGCACAAGCATTAATATTGAAGATTTTGGCATAATGGTCTGTCTTCTTTTATATAGGCAGTGCCTATATACTCTGGAGATTTTTGACCCACTATTTGAGAAAGTATAGGACTCCCCAGGATGGGAGTTTAATATTTTGTTGACTACTGTGTGGGAAAGCACACCTATGACAACACAAACACATTCATATCCCATTAAGGCATGCCCCAGGTGCACCCCTCCCCACACGTCCCCCCACCACTGACATCCTGCACCTGTAATGCTCCCCTGCCATAGATCCCAAAAGAACACTCCCACAATTGTATTCTCAACAACAATCCTTGTTCTCCCCAGCATACACTGAAACGCACATTCACCTGTTCCATCTTCCAGCCCTCGCCCCAACACCATGGATGGCCCCAACTTCCCCCAACCCCACTCACCACTTACACTCCAGTTCCTTCAACCACACTCATATCACTGCACAACCATCATCTCCATCCACTGCTGAACTACCACCATCGATATTATCATAGATTCAGCCCAGATTCCGCATCAGCTCACCAATCTCTTCTCCCCTTCTATCTCCTGGTAACCTATCTTCCAGACTCTACTTCCATGAGTCTGCTCAATATCCTTATATCATATCAGTGAGATCATGCAATATTTGTCCTTTAGTGACTGGCTTACTACACTCAACATAAGGTCCTCAAAGTTCACACACGTTGTTGTATCTGTCAGTACTTCATTTCTTCTTACAACTGAATAATAGTCCATTGTATGTATATACAACATTTTGTTTATCCAGTCATCAGTTGATGGGCAACTGGGTTCCCTCCAACTTCTGGCAATTGTGAATAATGCCGCTATAAAAATTGGTGTGCTATATCTGTGTTCCTGCTTTCAATTCTTCAGGGTATATTCTTAGTAGTGGGATTGCCAGATCATATGGCAATGCTATACTTAGCTTCCTGAGGAACCACCAAACAGTTCTCCACAGTGGCTGCTGCATCATTCTACATTCCTACCAGTGTGAATGAGTATTTCAGTTCCTCCACATCCTTTCCAATACTTGTAGTTTTCTGTTTTTTTCAATATCAGGTAGTCTAGTAGGTGTAAAATAATATCTAGTAGTTTTGATTTGCATTTCCCTAATACCTAGTGATGCTGAGCATCTTTTTACATGTGTATTAGCCATTTGTGTTTCCTCTTTGGAAAAGTGTCTGTTCAAGACTGTTGTCTTTTTATTATTGAGATGTAATATTTATTTATATATGCTGGTTATTAGGCCCTTATTGGATAAGTGGTTCCCAAATATTTTCTCCCATTGAGTAGGCTGTCTCTTTCTTGACAAACAATTGGGGTGTAAAGTAAATGAAACCATTTCGTACTACAAGATCTCATAGATGCTTCTCTACATTATCTTCTAGGAGCTTTATGGTCTTGGCTCTTGTATTTACATCTTTGATCCATCTTGAGTTAATTTTCACATAGGGCATTAGATGGTGATTCTCTTTCATTCTTTTGGATATGGATATCCAGTTCTCCCAGAACTTTTGTTTGTTGAAGAGACTATTCTTTTGTTTGTTGAAGAGACTTTTGTTTGTTGAAGAGACTATTCTGTCTCAGTTGGGTAGGTTTGGTGGCCTTGTCAAATATCAGTTGTCCATTTATGTGCAGGTCTATATCTGAATTCTCAGTTTGATTCCATTGGTATGTCTATCCTTGTGCAAATACCATGAAGTTTTGACCACTGTAGCTTTGTAGTATGCTTTAGTCAGGTAGCATGATTCCTCCAATTTCATTTTTCTTTTTCAAGATGTTTTTTGCTATTCAGGGCCACTTACCCTTCCAAATAAATTTGATAATTGCCTTTCCCAATTCTGTAAAAAAATGCTGTTGGAACTTTTATTGGTATTGCATTGAATCTGTAAATCAATTTGGGTAGAATTGACATGTTAATAATATTTAGTCTTCCAATCCATGAGCATGGAATATTCTTCCATTTATTTAGGTCTTCTATGATTTCTTTTAGCAGTGTTGTGTAGTTTTCTGTGTACAAGTCCTTTACATCCTTAGTTTATTCCTAGATATTTGATTCTTTTAGTTGCTATTGTAAATGGAATTTTTAAAGTTTCCTTATCAGATTGCTCATTATTAGTGTACAGAAATGCTACTGATTTTTTTGTGTGTTGATCTTATATTCTGCGACTTTACTGAACTCGTTTATCAGCTCTTTTAGTTTTGTTGCAGATTTTTCAGGACTTTCTACATATAGGATCATGTCGTTTGCAAATAGTAAAAGTTTTACTTCTTCCTTTCCAATTTGGATGCATTTTATTTATTTTTCTTGCCTAAGTGCTTGAGCAAGAACTTCTAATACAATGTTAAATATGAGTGGTGACAGTGGGCATCCTACTATTGTTCCAGATTTCAAAGGGAAAACCTTTAGCCTTTTAGCATTGGGTATGATGTTAGCTGTGGGTTTTTCATATACAACTTTTATCATGTTGAGGAAGTTTTCTTTTATTCTTATCTTTCAAGGTGTTTTTTTCAAGAAAGGATGCTGGATTTTGTCAATGCTTTTTCTGTGTTGATAGAGATGATCACGTGATTTTTTTCTCTCTGATCTGTTGATTTTCTTATGTTGAACCATCCTGTCATAATTGGGATAAAACCCACTTGATCATTGTATTGGGAAAAAATTTAGTGAGTATTGTTCAAACTTTAAACTCTGACAAACAGCAACCAATATTTCCTTGGTCAGCATATAGTCAGCATAAAAGGCAGAGAAACTGGGCAGTGACCCCATGGACTAAAGGAAGAACTTACAGTTCTTTGTTCTGGGGCAAGCAAACACCAGATAAGTATTAGGAACATTCCGGGGAGGCTGTGAATATTCTCAAGGAAACTGGCCACTTCCTTGGGAATTGACGCACGAACTCTGGAATGTGCTTTGGCTCATGATTTGGATGGATAAGCAATGCTCAATGTTAGTATAAAAGGGGAGGGTCACATCAGAGCCAGTTGAAATCTCACCCTGGGAGGGGACGCTCTGCCCAGGTGTTGTTTCCAATCGGGACTCTGGTATCAGCTGCTGATTTGGGACTTCCCAGCCATGAGCCAGATGTTAGTGTGTCCCCCTGTTTGGTGAGTTTGTATATACACTTATCATTACTTAATTTCTTATTAATTATTTAGTGGCTTGTGAATTTCCACAACAGTTGGACCCGTTTGTAGCTTGCAGGCCACATGTCATATTAATTACTTCTAAGCAGCTATTTCTATGTACTATTGTGACTTAAAAATGTATTGTTTCCATCTCTTTTGCATTTAATAAACATTTTTATATTAAGCTTCCATTATTGTTAACCTTTATTTGGCAGAACATTTTGTTTGGTGAGTTTGTATGTAAGACTTTTCTATTCTCTCATTCTGTGATTCTGTTCAATATTCATTTACTCTATTGACCTGTAATGTCACTCTTATTTCTCACTTTAATTGTCAATATAAACTTGTTAAACAAACTAGATATACATATATGTATTTATATTGTTGTTAGTCACAGTCTTGTGGGCCAGATGTTGGAGGTTCCCCCAGTAAGCTTATACTTATATGTATATATATCTTAAAGGATTGTGATATAACAGTTGGACCCCTGTTTATGGGACAATCCTTTGCTTATTTCATGTTCCCTTTATATATTGCTTTCTTATGCTTGAGTTGATTTGAATCATTATATTACAATACATACATATATATATAGCAGAACAATCATAGTGTATTATTCATTTGACGTGTTGTTGGATTCAAATAGCAAGTATTTTGTTCAGGATTTTTGTAGCTAAGTTCATTAGAGAGATTGGTCTGTAATTTTCTTTTCTTGTAGTGTCTTTATGTGGCTTTGGTATTAGGGTGATGTTGGTATCATAGAGTGAGTAATTTTCCCTCCTCTTCAACTTTTTGCCCTGCAGCTCCCCTCCTCCTGGGAGCCTGCTGAGTGCTGGGATGTACACCCAATTGCCTGGCAGCTCTCCTCTCCCCTAGAGCTGGTTGGGTACTGGTCCACCCAACCGATCAACCCCCTGCTCCCCTCTCCCCAGAGCCTGCTGGGCGCTGGCTTGTGGCTCTCTTTCCCCCAGGAGCTGGCTGGGCCCTGGCATGCACACCCGATCATCCAGTGGCTCCCCATCCCTTGTAGCTGGCCAATCACCTTCCCTTCTGCTACCCTCTCACCTGGAGCTGGCAGGGCTTCCACATGCACATTCAATCACCTGTGAGCTCCTCTCTCCCCTGGAGCTGGCTGGAGCTTGCCTGCCCTATTGCCTACAGCTCCACTCTTCCCCAGTCCGACTAAGCCCCCCTCTCCAGCACCCTCTCCAATTGCCTCCGCGGCTTCCCTTAATGCCTGGCAAACCTGCCTACCTTCCTGCAGTTCCTGGAGGAAGAGTGCAGCCTGCCATTCCCTACTCTGCCATCTTGGATCTCCCTCAATTAATGTTTTTTTTTTCAAGATTTATTTATTTATCGCACCCCCCCATCCCACCGTGGGTTGTTTTGAGCTTGCTGTCTGCTCTCTGTGTGTTCTTCTGTGTCTGCTTGTCTTCTCTTTAGGCGGCTCTCTCTCCAGAGTGGGAGAGAGGCGCTCAATCTCTTGCGCCACCTCAGCTCCCGGGTCTGCTTCAGTCTCTCATTGTCTCTCTTCTGTGTCTCTTTTTGTTGCATCATCTTGCTGCACCAACTCTCTGCATGGGCCAGTACTCCACGTGGGCTAGCTCGCCGCACAGGCCATGTTGCTTTTCTCCAGGAGGCCCCGGGAATCGAACCTTGGACCTCCCATATGGTAGATGGGAGACCAATCACTTGAGCTACATCCGCTTCTCTCAATTGATTTTTGACAAGGCTACCAAGTCCACTCAGCTGGGACAGAGCAGCTCTTCAACAAATGGTGCTGGGAGAACTGGATATCCCTATCCAAAAAAATAAAAGATGACCCCTATTTCACACCCTATACAAATTAACTAAAAATGGATCAAATATCTAAATATAAATTTCAGGACCATGAAAGTCTTAGAAGAAAATGTAGGAAAGCATATTCAAGATCTTGTGGTAGGAGGTGGTTTCTTAGACCTTACACCAAAAGCACAAGCAATTAAAGAAAAAAATAGATAAATGAGACCTCCTTAAAATTTTGTACTTCAAAGAACTTTTTCAAGAAGGAGAAAAAGCAGCCTACCTAATGGGAGAAAAAAATTGGAAACCACATGTACAATAAAGTTTTAATATCCATGATATGTAAAGAGATCCTACAACTCAACAATAAAAAGACAAATGACCCAATTTTAAAAAAGGGCAAAAGGCTTGAATAGACATACTGCTAAAGAGGAAATTCAAATGACAAAAAAAGCACATAAAAAGATGTTTATCATCACTAGCTATTAGGGAAATGCAAATTAAAACTGCAATGAGATATCATTTTACACCTTTAGAATGGACACAGAAAACTATGAGTGCTGGTGACAATGTGGAGATATAGGAATGCTTATTCACTGTTTGTAAGAACCTAAAATGGTGCAGCCATTGTGGAAGACTGTTTGGTGGTTAAATATAGATCTGCCATATGATCTAGCAATCCCACTACTAGGTATATATTTAGAAGAACTGAAAGTAGGGACACGAACAGACATTTGCATACAGATGTTCATAGAGGCATTATTCACAATTGCCAAAAGATGGAAACAGCCCAGGTGTTCATCAACCAATGAATGGATAAACAAATTGTGGTATATACATACAATGGAATACTATTCAGCTGTAAAAAGAAATGAAGTTGTGATGCATATGAAAACATGGATGAACCTTGAGGACATTATGTTGGGTGAAGCAAGGCAGACACAAAAGAACAAATATTGTATGATCTCACTAATAAGAACTAAATATAACGAGCAAACTCTTGGAGTTAATAGCTAGAATATAGGTCACCAGAAGTTAGAATGTGAATACAGAATGGGAAGCTGAGGCTTAATTTGTGCAAAATTTGTAATAAGGTTGATTTTAAATGTTTGGAAACGGATAGAGTGATGATAGCACATTATAGTGAATGTAACTAGTAGCATTAATATATGGGTATGATGGTTGAAAAGGAAAGTTTTAGGTCATGTATGTCACTAGAAAGAAAGCTAAAGCATGAAATATGGGCCTGCATTGCATAGTGAACCCTCCTGTGGACAATGAGTGTGATTAATAGTAAAAATTTAAGAATGTTTTTCCATGAATCAGAACAAATGTATGTTAATATTACAAGAGGTTAATAATAGGGTGGTATTTGGGCAAAAAATATACAGAAAGCTAACTATGAACTGTAGGAAATAGTAATATATTAATATTTTCCAACAATTGCAAAAAATCAAGATTTATGCTATATAAAAGTAACCAGACACAAAATACTACATATTGTTTGACTCTTTCTATACAAAATGTAATTATAAATAAATTTTTAGAAATGGAATTAGATTAGCAGTTATGTATGGCAGGGGAAGGATAGAGGGATTGAGAGGTGTCTGCTAAAGAGTAGGAATTTTTTCTTTTTGGAGTAATGAAAATGCTCTAATACTAATTGCGGTGATGAATGCACAAATCTGAGATGATACCAAAAGCCACTGAATGTACAATTTAGATGGATTGTATTGAATGTGACTATAGCTCAATAAAATTGCCTTAGAAAAATATATTTAATATTGATATGAAAAAGATAGTACAAGAAAAGAAAATTACAGACCAATTTCTCTTATGAATATAGATGCAAAAATCCCCAACAAAATACTAGCAAGCTGAATCCAACACCACATTAAAAGAATTATACAGCATGATCAAGTGGGTTTTATCCCAGATATGCAAGGATGGTTCAACATAAGGAAATCAATTGATGTAATACACCACATTAACAAAACAAAGGGAAAATGCCACATGATCACAAAAAGAATTTGACAAAATCTAGCATCCTTTCTTGATAAAAACACTTTGAAAAATAGGAATAGAAGGAAACTTCCTCAACATGATGAAGGGTATCTATGAAAAACCCACTGCTAACATCATACTCAATGATGAAAGGCTGAAAGCTTTCCCTCTAATTTCTGGAACAAGACAAGGATGACCACTGTTATTCAACATTGTACTGGCCCCTATATTTTTTATGTAACAGTTGTATAATCTAAGTATCTTTTTTTTTCTTTTCATTTTTTTAAGTATCTTTTGAAAAATTAAAACAAAACAAAACAAAAACAAAAACAAAAAAAACATTGTATTGGAAGTTCTAGCCAGAGCACCTAGGCAAGAAAAAGAAATAAAACACATCCAAATTGTAAAGGAAGAAGTAAAACTTTCACTATTTGCAGAGGACATGATCCTATATATAAAAAGTCCTGAAAAATCTAAACCAAAGCTATTAGAATTAATAAATGAATTCAGCACAGTGGCAGGGTACAAGATTGGCATGCAAAAATCAGAAGTGTTTCTATATACTAGTAATGAGCAATCTGAAGAGGAAATCAAGAAAAATATTGCGGGAAGCGGCTGTGGCTCAATCAGTAGGGCTCCCGTTTACCATATGGGAGGCCCCGGGTTCAGTTCCCAGGGCCTCCTGGTGAAGGCAAGCCCGCCCACACGGCGTGGTTAGCTGACCCAGCGAGCACAAGCAGCAAGGGGGGGATAAATGAATAAATAAAAAAAAAAAAAAAAAAAAAAAAAAATATTGCATCAACATAGCAATTAAAAGAATAAAATATCTAGGAATAAATTTAACCAAGGATATAAAGGACATGGAAAACTACAAAACTTTGCTAAAAGAAGATCTAAATAAATGGCAGGACATTCCATGTTCATGGATTGGAAGACTAAATATTGTTAAGATGTCAATTTTACCCCAAATGATGTACAGATTCAATGCAATCCCATTCAAAATTCCAACAGCTTTCTTCACAGAAATGGAATAGCCAATCATCAAATTTATATGGGAGGATAATGGACCCCAAATAACCAAAACCATCTTGAAGAAGAGGAATGAAGTTGGAGGACTCACAGTTCCTGACTTTAAAACTTACTACAAATGGGAAGTGGATGTGGCTCAATCAGTAGGGCTCCCGTTTACCATATGGGAGGCCCCGGGTTCAATTCCCGGGGCCTCCTGGTGAAGGCAAGCCAGCCCACGTGGCGCGGTGAGCTGACGCAGCAGGACGACCCAGCAATGGGAGACAAGCAGACACAGAAAAACGCACAGCAAATGGACACAGTGAGCACAAGCAGCAAGGGGGGGGATAAACGAATAAATAAATAAAATCTTAAAAAAAAAAAAAAAAACTTACTACAAAGCTACAATGGTCAAAATATCATAGTACTGGCAGAAGGATAGATATATAGACCAATGGAATCAAATGGAGTCCAGAAATAAACCCTTACTTCTATAGCTAATTGATTTTTGTCAAGGCTGCCAGTCCACCAACTTGGGAAAGAATACTTTTTTCAACAAATGGTGCTAGGAGAACTGGATATCCATATGAAAAAGAATGAAGGGGGTCCCTATCTCACACCATATACAAAAACTAATTCAGAATGGATCAAAGACCTAAATAAAAGAACAAGGAATATAAAACTACTAGAAGAAAACACAGGGAAGCATCTTTAGGATCTTGTGTTAGAAAATGTTTTCTTAGACTTTAGACCCAAAGCACAAACAATGAAAGAAAAAAATAAATAGACAAATCAAAATTAAAGCCTTTTTCCTGACTATCAAATTCTTAAATGTTGTTTAGTTAAGTAAAACAAAAACTGTACCCTCTGCTGTAATTGATAAAGTACAATGTTTTCTATAATATTGTTGAGGTACTGAAAATGCTTCATCCCTCATTTAGCTCAGATATTAAAACCATTATATGTGTTAATCAGAAAAGATTGTGCATGGAAATGAGAACATCCCCCCCGTAGCAGGCTGCTTTTTATTAAAAAGGGCAATAACACAACTTAAGCAGTAAGGGGGGTGGTGAACCTTAACTTACCCTGTAAATTGGTAGCCAGTACCAATATTGGCTTTGGGTGGGGTTTGTGGCAGAGGCAACATTCTAAACAAATACCCCTTGGGCTTTAGTCACCATTGCAAGAAGAAGCCAAAGTACAAGACAGGAACAATGAACTGTTGTGGCTACCCTCTGTGGGGAAGAGAGATCTGTGGAAGAACATCTGGGACACTGTAGGCAGTAACAGGTAACTGTCTATCATGTCCCTGCCCTCTCCTCTAATATCCCTCTTGGGACTGTTGAGGCAGATGCACTCGTGAAGACCCAGAGCCATACTATTGAGACCCCAAAGCAGCAGAGTGGTTCCACCAAAAAGGTGAATATCATGGATACTAGTCCTTGTGGTGCCTAGCCCTGCACTTCCAACTGCCTGTCACTCACCAGAAGTTCATGAACATCACCCACAAGTATCCTTCGTGTTCACTCCAACTACTGCAACATCAGTCCCCTCCTGTTCTCAAAAGAGGGCAAGGTATGCTTTCAGTGCTGCAGACACTGCAACGGAACTCTTGTAATTTGGCGCAGTAGACTGTAGCCATAGCTCCAGTTAAGATGCTAACAGCAAGACCAAGACAGGCACTAAAGTTACAAATTAAAGTGCTAGCCATCTCACAGCCCAGAAAGGGGAAGTAATAATAATTTGTTGTTGACTATGCCTCAAACTATACAAACTGGGAGAAAATAAAATCATTTTAACTACAGGCCTATGCAGCCCTCTGGTTGCATGGAAAAAAAAAATCACTCAAAAAAAAATTAAAGACTTTTCCACATCAAAGAAATTTATCATGAAAATGAAAAGACAACCTACTCAATGGGAGAAAATATTTGGAAACCACATATCCAATAAGGGTTTAATATCTGGTATATCTAAAGAAATCCTAATTCAACAATAAAAAGACAAAGAACTCATTTAAAAAATGTGCAGGGAAGCAGATGTGGCTCAAGCAATGGGGCTCCCGCCTACCACATGGGAGGTCCATAGTTCAGTTCCTGGTGCCTCCTAAAGAAGACAGCGAGCTGGCAGGACGGCCAGGTACGGTAAGCTGACACAACATGATGATGCAACAAGAGACATAAGAAGAAAAATATGATGAGAGACACAACAAAGCAGGGAGCAGAGGTTTCTGGTGCCTCCTAAAGAGGATGAGCAGGGTGGCAAGCTGATGCGACAAGATGATGCAACAAGAGAAACAAGAGGAAAAACATAACGAGAGACACAACAAAGCAGGCAACGGAGGTGGCTTAAGCGATTAGGTTCCTCCATCCCACATCAGAGGTCCCTAGTTCGGTTCCCAGTGCCTCCTAAAGAAACAAAGAAGACGAACAGACACAGCAAGTATAAACAACGAGGGGGTAGGGAGAGATAAATAAATAAAATAAATCTTTTTTTAAAAATGTGCAAAAGACTTAAATAGACATTTCTCCAAAGAAGACATACATACAAATGGCCAAAAAGCACATGAAAAGATGCTCAATCATTAGCTATTAGGAAAATGCAAATCAAAACCACAATGAGATACCATTTTATCCCCATTACAATGGTGTGAGGAAAAACAGAAAATTACAAGTGTTGGAGAAGATGTGGAGAAATAGGAACCATTATTCATTGGTGGAAATGTTAAATGGGGTGGCCACTGTGGGAGACAGTTTGGTGGTTCCTTAGAAAGTTAGGTATAGAATTACAGTATGTCTGGGCAATACCACTTCTAGGTATAGACCCAAAAGAATTGAAAGCAGGGACTCAAACATATTTTCATACCAATGATCATGGTGGCATTATTCACAATTGCCAAAAGGTGGAAGCATCTCAAGTGTCCATCAGCCAATGAATGGATAAACAAAATGTGGTATATACAAACAATGGAATATCATTCAGCCATTAAAAGGAATGAAGTTCTGATACCTGCGACAACATGGATGAACCCTGAAGACATCATGTTGAGTGAAATCAGCCAGACACAAAAGGACAAATATGTACGATCTTACTGGTATGAAATAATTAGAATAAGCAAACTCATAGAGTCAGAATCTAGAATATAGGTTATCAGGGACAGGGTTGGCGTAGGGAATGAGGAGTTAATGCTTAAATTGTACAGAATTTCCGTTTGGGTTGATGGTAAAGTTTTGGTAATGGATGGTGGTGATGGTATCACAACATTGTGAATGTATACGTGAATGTGGTTAGAAGGGGAGATTTTAGGCTGTATATGTGTTACTAAAAAAAAAATTTACAAAAACCATAGGACCATACAACATAGTGAACCTTAATGTATACAATAGACTATAGTTAATACTACAATTATAGAAATGTTCTTTCATGAATTGTAACAAATGTACCACACTAACGTAAGGTGTTAGTAATAGGGTGGTATATGTGAACTCTGTATTTCATGCATGAATTTTCTGTAAACCCACAACTTCTCAAATTAAAAAAAAAAAAATGAGATACTTCACAAACACTAGAATGCTATCAAAAACAAACAAACAAAATACTAGAGAATAGCAAGTGCTGCTGGCAAGGATGCTGAGAAATAGAAACCTTAGTATACTGTTGGTGGGAATGTAAAATGATGCAGCTACTGTGGAAAAGTTTGGCAGTTCCTCAAAAAGTTAAACATAGAACTACCATATACCTGGCAATTCCATTTCCATGTATATACCCAAAAGAACTGAAAGCAGGGACTGGATCATATATTTATGTACACCAATGTCCAGAGCAGCTATTGGAGCTATTTTGGCTACTAGTCCCAAGAATCAAAAGGTAGAAGTAACCTGAATGCCTATCAGTAGATGAAAAGATAAACAAAACATGGTATATACATACAATGGATTTCTTACTCAACCTTAAAAAAGAATGAAGTTCTGATACATGCCGCTACATGGATGAATCTTGAAGACATGCTGTTGAGTGAAGTAAGTCAGACACAAAGAGACAGATGTTGGGAAGCGGATGTGCGGATGTGGCTCAATCGGTAGGGCTCCTCTTTACTATATGGGAGGGCCCCCGTTCGATTCCAGCCCATGCGGCGCTGACGCAACAAGACGAGGCAACAAAGGGAGACAAGTAGACACAGAAAAACGCACAGCAAATGGACACAATGAGCACAAGCAGCAAGGGGGGTATAAATAAATAAATAAATAAATAAAATCTTAAAAAAAAAAAGAGAGAGACAGATGTTGTTATATTATTCCATATATATATGGCACGGCTAGAAAATGCAAATTCATAGACAGACAGTAGAGTACAGGTTACTGGGGTGGGGGTGGGGGTGGGGAATAGGGAGTTAAGGTATAATGGATATAGGATTTCTGTTTGGGGTGATGGGAAAGTTCTGACAATGGCTGGTGGTTATGGTAGTGCAACATTGTGAATGTGATTATTCTCACTGAATGGTATGCTTGGAAGTGGTTGAGATGGGAGTTTCTGTTGTATTTATCTACAACAACAACAATAATAAAGAATGACTAAAAAGACTTTTCCACTTTCCCAGGTCCTCTGGCCAAAAAGTTATGGTTTCTCTAGGAGTTTTTGCTGCTTGTGCCAACTGTACCCTTCGGTCAAAAAGTCAGAAGATAAAAAAGGAAAAAAAAAACGGGAAACTCACTCCTGCATGTACTCTTCTTCTTGTTTGGTTCTCCTCCCCAGTCTGCCTGCTATTAATAACTTTTTCAGAGTCAACAGCTACTTTTGGTATTCTGTCTAGTTTTTTTTAGCTGCAATCAGTAGGAGAGATGGGCTCTAGTGGGCTTATCCATCTTAGCCAGTATCAGAAGTCTTGAAAAGTCTATTATTGATCATATATCATACTTCTTTATTATAAAAAATGTTTAAATTGACATTTCCCCTGAGTGTTAAAAGTATTTTCTAGATTGAGCTACCATTACCATTATTGTCATACAATTTATCAAAATATTAATATACTATAAACTCTGAAAATTATTCAGAAAAAAGCAAAATTTTATTGGAAATGTACACATTAATGAGAAAAGTGGGGTTTAAAATTTTTTTTCAATTAAAGTATCTGTGAATGAATACTAGTTATTATTAGAATGAGACCCGTCTCATCAGCCTTATTAAAGTGTACTAGTTCAGCTACTCAATTGTGTTTTTTCTTTCCAGCTAACTGCACATCCTGGGGATTAGTACTACAAATAGCTGAAGAGAATCTTTAAAACAAATTCATAGTAAAAACTATATTAAGCATTTCAATATTTCTTGTGGAAGCTCTCTTTTCTTTGCTTTCCCCTGACTTCATGCACGGTACATTCCGAGACAATAGTCATGGAATAAAAGAAGTGAGGTTGGGAAGTGGTGGTGGCTCAACTGGTTGGGCTCCCGTTTACCATATGGGAGGCCCCAGTTCGATGGTGAAGGCAAGCCGGCCCGCACGGTGCGGTGAGCTGATGCAACAAGATGACGCAACAAAGGAAGACGAGCAGACATAGAAAAACGCAAAGCAAACGGACACAGCAAGCACAAGCAGCAAGGGGGAGATAAATAAACAAAATAAATAAAAATAAATCTTAAAAAAAAAAGTTACTCATTTAAAAAAAAAAAAGTGAGGTTGTTAATAATTGCCACCACTCCCATAATTCATATTGATTTCAGAACATCTCAACAAAGTCAAAATACCCTATTTTTAAATCATTGGTTCACCTTTAACAGAAATATGTTTAAGTCTGGGAAAGGAAGGAAGCTCAAAGGTAGATTTATGGCATTTTGCTTAAACATTAAAGGGGGTATTTCTAATTGTCCATTTATTTGGCATCTTAGACGTTCTCACACCTGGGACATCTTTATACCACAGTAAGACCTGGATGGAGGTGGGGAATGACTCTTCCTTGTAAAATGGGAAAAGTGTTGCTGTGAAAGGGGAAATGGGAAAGAATAGCCTGCCATGGGAGGGGACACATGGGAGTTGAGGGTCTGGAAACCCAATTTCTTAAAATTACATGCACTTCCACATAACTCCTGGAAAGCCTTCCCATACTCCAGCGTGAAGACCTTGATCCTAGACTATGCATTCCTCTTGGTCAGCAACTATCTTATTACCTTTATTCCCTTTTTAGCTTCCCCTTCTTAGCACTGGGCGTGGCAGATAACAGATATTCAGTAGACACTGGCCTTCCATGTGCACAGGGAGATTCTTGTCTGCCAGGTAAGATAACCACAGTGAAATTCTTACTGCCTTATTCTCCATTATATTATCTCCTGTATACCATCTTTTACCAGCTCATTACTTGAAAAAGGCAGATTACCTTGTGAAATAAACCATTCCCTTAAGCACTCTATATTCAATATAGATATGTTGAACACTTACCTTGTATGAAAGCTCTGTGCTTTATTAGGTAGGGATGTCAAAATGCAAGACTGGTTCCTGACCCTCATGAACTCACAACCCAGATGGGGAAACAGATTCATGCATAAAAATTCGGACGGAGAACTGTTTCATTTTAAACAAGGTCTATGCTTCTAAAGATTTCACATCACTTTAAACTTCATGTTTTTCAAGACTAATCTGGGAAGGATTGGGGAGAAACTATTTCTGTTTAGCAGCTAAAGTGGCATCATTATTGCAATGAACTCAGTTCCCTGGCTTTGAAATCATGTAATTCTTTAAAAAAAATTTTTTTTTAAGATTTATTTATTTATTTCATCCCCACCCCCTCGTTGTTTTGTGCTTGCTGTCTGCTCTTTGTGTGTTCTTTTGTATCTGCTTGTCTTCTCTTTAGGCGGCACTAGGAACCGATCCTGGGACCTTCCAGAGTGGGAGATTGGCACTCAATCTTTTGCGCCACATCAGCTCCCTGGTCTGCTGCATCTCTTATTGTCTCTCCTCTGTGTCTTTTTGTTGTGCCACCTTGCTGTGCCAGCTCTCCGCTCAGGGCAGCACTCCACTTGGGCCAGCTCTCCACTCAGGCCAGCTTGCCATGCAGGGCAGCTTGCCTTTCACCAGGAGGCCCCAGGAATCAAACCCTGGACCTCCTATATGTTAGACAGGAGCCCAATTGCTTGAGTCACATCCGCTTCCCTGGAATCATGTAATTCTTGATGAAAATTTTAATTTGGGAAATTTATATTATTTACAAATATACACATTTAAAGGAACATTTTTATTCTTATATTCTTACATCACAGGATTTTACCCTCTTGTAATTCAAATTATCAAACTGTCTATACTATCCTAGGAAGGGATGTACTGCATTAACTGTTTTGTGGAGTGCTATAATGGAAATTAAACATTGGGACTTGTAGTTTTCTGTGTTGCAGTGCTTAGCAGATTGTCCAGCCCTTGATCGGTGGGCAACAAATGTGTATTGCAATGAACTAACTTTCAGGGTACATGGTGCATTTGGTGGAAATCAGAAAGTTTCAGAAAATCTTGCAGAAGTCAAGGGACACTATTTTTTTTTGAGGGAGGGGGAAGCCAAATATTAATATACTTTTAATTATAATTATATTTTAAAACACCAGGATGTAAGAGGGAGCTTTGCTTTGCCTGAGGCCAGAAAGGAATTGTTCCATACTGCCCCCATCACACTGCATTTTTACTTTCTCTATACTCCAGTCAAGCCTTCTGGACAAAGCTGGAGGAGGGATAGCATTTGTTCTTCTCTTATTCCTTCCCTCATATACATTATATCAAAGGGAGCTGGATATGGGAGACACCAAACTTTAACCAAGTGAGCTGAGAGAGAGTCAATCATAAAACATACTCAAAAGGAAATCCTACAACAGGGCATTGACAAGGGTAAAGGGGCACTGAACTGCATGAGGATTATATTCAGAGGGGCAGATCCTCTCTGGCCTCAAAGTCCCCAAAGTGTGCATGGGGTGGGGTGTGGGGGAATTGATTCCAGGTCAGTGCTCAGACCAAATGCTGGCTTCCAGTGTGTGACTTGGGGAATGCAAAGGTTCCAAATCTAAATCTAAATGTAGGCTCTCAAAGATTATTTTAAATATTTCAATTTAGAAAGCAAGGAGTTTCTAGGCCTCTTATGCAAAAATGTTCAGTGCCTCTTTGAAGGGACCACTGTGAAGACAGAATGGAATCCTGTTGGAACTAGGAGTTTCCAGTCTTGGTGAGGTAGTAAAATCATCTGGGGAGCTCTCAGTAAAGCTACACCCCAGATTAATTACATCAGAATCTCTGGGGGTAGGACCCAGGCAGTGATAGTTTTAAAACTGTTCAGCTGAGTCCAATGTGTATAAACAGACCACTGAAGGGCACTTTTGGAGAGAGCTCAGATGCTCAGTGCTTACCTTCCAGGCAGATGCTCACTGCATTTACATTAACATATTCTATTTATAAGTGAAACTGCTTGATTTAGTCTGCGATAAGAACTCAAAGGTAGATGTGATGACAGGGCACAACTGATATTTGAGTTATATATTCCACAGGAACTATGTAGAAGGTATATCTCTTTATTAGCTGGTTTCTTTCCCTTCCTTTTTTTTTTTAAAAAGGCAAAGAAATTTTAAATGAACTAAATGCCAGTTTGAGGTCTGAGAGGCCTTTCTCTCTTGACATCAATTTTTCACCCTTAAAAATTTTTTTTAACCTCAATTTTATGTAGTTTGAACTTTATAAAACTGCTTCACTCAAGTAACTCGGCAGCCAGAATGAGCTTTTCAAATTAATTTACATACATCAAAATGCACAAATCTTACTTACATTTTGATAAGTTTTGATAAATGTGCACAGTTGTGTAAATACCTGGAAAGATACAGAAGAGTGGCTATTTTGTGGGCAGGAATTGGGGATGGGGTCAGTAGCGCTCTTCAATTTTCTACATTTGACTAGAGTTAGATTTTTTAAAAATTAACTTTAATTTTGTTTTTAATGTATTTTAAAATACACAAAATAAGAAAAATATGCTCCTAAGGGGGCGAGGGCGGAGATTTTATATGGAATGTTGAGCAGGAATCAGGGAAAAGTGAATGCAGTAACAAGAAGCTTGATGATTTCTTTGGTTATAGTCCCTCTAGTGGTGAGCATGAGGTAATGCTGGTGACTGTGTCCATGCTTCCTATAGTGAGAGCTAAAAATATCTTTAGTTAAACTCTGAAACACTCAGAAGTTTCAATTCTTCTTGAAATAGTGAAATCTCTGCCAAATGGCAGAAGTAAAACCCAAAAATCGCTATAGTGATCGCTACAGTCACCTACTATATACCATGAAGCAGAGGCCAGCAAAGTCTTTAAAGATCAAACTAAAGGAAAACCCTCCAGTGCGATTATCCTGCAATTGTATGGCTTAAATACCTAGGCTGTGGTCACCATCTCTTCTGAGCCTCTTGGTCAGGTCTCTACTGCTCTGTATTCTCTCCACCTGGAAGAAGCCATCTCTTCCTCCTGCCCTTGGTCAGCTCACTTCTACATTTCTACAGCTTCCCCAACCACAACTCACATTATCTGCTCTTTAATTCATCCCTTAGCACTTCCTGATTAGGATAATAACAATAATTATTATTACTAGATACCAGATACCACAGTAATTTGTGTTACCTTGTTCAATCCTCAAATCAACCCTGTGATTTAACCCCTTGAGGAAGAGAAATCTGAGGCACAGAGCAGTTTAATATTATACAACTGGATTTGAAACTCTTCCAGACCACATGCATGTAACCACTAGGCTATACTTGAATGTATTGTTTTCTATTGCATTTGAAATATATACTGAATATATTCTTTAATGAGTATATATCACAGGTCATAAATTCCGATGTCTATCAGGGCCATGAGTGAAGAGAACTTGATATTTATTTGCTCATGTATGTTCTCCCTCCTTTTACTTGAAACATGGGGCCTTTTTGCTCTATCTTTTGCTTTTCTACATTTGATAAAAATATGGACCAAGAAATATTTCACTTTCTTTTTAACTCTATCATTAAAATATTAAGTTAAATTACAGTATCAGGGAGCAAGAGAGGGTTGGGGAGACCGTTGCAAACTCAATAGCACAGGCTAAAGGGGGCATTCTCAATTCAGCTCCAGACAAATGTGGCTACTTGGGAATGGTAAGTGGACCCAGAGTTGTCAGATCTTCCAGTTGCTTAAGAGAAGGTGGAAACGTGGAATTGTACGTAAAATCTTCCAATTTTTAAAAATGTTGGCAACTGATTCACAATGTTTTAGGAACACAGTTTTGGAGGCTTGATTTAACCTATGAATAGTGAGTTCAATCTTGTCCCTTTGATTGCAATGCAAGCTCCTTATGGTAGGAACCAATAATACAGATTCGTTTTATACCTCCCACAGTGCCAGGTACGTAACACACGCTCATGATCATTATGCTGTATTTAGATTTCATTTCCTTCTGGCAAACATTAAGTTGGCAAGCTTGGATTTTCACAGAATCATATGATTTCTGTGAACTTATCATTGAATCAAATGTATTCTGTGAATTTATGATAATGGATAAGGCCTAGGACATTAAAAGTTCGCTTTTATTCCATTAATGTTTCCTAGTACCAGATGATAACCTTGGTCTAGATCATACCTTGCTGCACATTAGAATCACTGGGGGAGCTTAAAAAAAACAAAAACCCATACTCCACCTCCAGAGAATTCTTTTTAACTGATCTGCAGGAAGGCCCTGGCATGAGTACATACATTTTAAAGTTTGAAAAGTGACTTTTTTTTTTTTCATCAATGGCTCTCAAGATAATCACAGAGTTGTGCATTCATCACCACAATTAATTTTTAAAATATTTTCATTGCTCCAAAAAGAAAAACCCCATACCCCTTATAGCTCCCTATTAGTGATACTTAGCATTGGTGTGGAAACTTTGTTACAATTGATGAAAGAATTTTCATGTATTACTGTTAACTATAGCCTATAGTTCACATTAGGTATATTTTTCCCCCATATTTGACAAGTGATTTTAATGTGTAGCCAGAAGAGAGGAATATTAGTCTAGGCGCTGGGAATCAGGACTCAGGACCAGAGAGAATCACAGATCTTAATACTAGAAGTTATCTCTTGAATTATATGCTCCATTTTCATGCTCTAAAGGAATTACTTTCTTTAAACTACCATCATATATAGCTTAACTACTATATTACTTATAATTCCACTACAATTTTATTTTATAAGAGGAAATAGGCTGAAATGTTAAAATGCTTGTTTTCTGGACATACTCAAGTGACTGTTCAAGGAATTTCAATCTAATTATTTTAAATAAATCTGTTATAGTTACAGAAGACTCAGAGTAATAATTAGGTGCATTTTTCCTTTAGTAACAAATGGCTATCTGCTTAATGACTATTACAAATGAATTATTTTTCAAAACTAGGAAATAAATATATATGGTTAAAATCCAAAAGGAATATAAGTATAAAGTTTTCCTTCCATTCCTGTACCCAGTCACCCAGCTCCCCTCCCTAGAGACAACTTACTGGTTTCTTGTGTATCTTCCCAGAGTTTAAATAGTTCTTAGAAACTTGTTCAAATGCAGAATCTTAGCCTCACCTAGACACCCTGAAGCAAAAGTTGCATCTTAACTAGATCCCTAGATGATTGATGTATACATTTAAGCTCAAGAATCATTCTTTCGGTCCAATCTTCTTTACAATTGTCGTGTGGCTCAATAAGAAGCCAGTGGAGAGCTGACACTAGAAATCAGAGCTCCTAATTCCTTGTCCAGTGCATTTTCTAAAATGCCAAAATTATGTCCAGATAATTTGTTTTATTGTTTTATGCATTTTCTTCACCATGGGCCTTGGAGTCAGACATAACTGGGTTCAAACCCCAACATAATAGGAGGTTATTATACTTCCTATTGCTACTATTATTTTTAACAGTGGAATTACTAGCATTTTTCATTGTACCTGATTACAACTTCAAAGCAATATTTCCACACCTTTTTAAAGGAAGGCGTTGAGAGCTTGCTGCTAAGGCAAACTGAGGTCCTTCTGTCCGAGCGCACAACCGGTCTCCAGGTTCCCAGACCGAGCGGGAGCCTGTGTTGAGGGATATCAGGACCATTTGTCGCAGGCACAGAGTTTCTGGAATTTAGGCTTTGAGCCTTGGAGACTCAACCGCAAAAGAAAGGCGCCATCTCTGTTTTGCACGACAGAATTTCTGCACGAGACTGGAAAGAAAAGCGTGAGGCGGGTGAGTGGCACATCTGAGAGCGAAAACGCGGGCCAAGCAAAACCTACTTATGGAACGGCCGATTTCCGCCCTGCTTGTTGTTGGTGGGGCTTGTACATTCTTATCTTTCAGCCATCCTCCTTTTCGCTTAAGCTGACTTAAAAAATTTTTTTTTCATTCCTACATCTGCATGGCGACATTTTATGTAAAAATGAGGTACTTCCGCAGTGACATTTTTTTCTTAAAGACCGGAAGTAATTGTGACGTTCCCGTAGCCCTTTCACCACCGCTCCCGCGATGGCTTGTGGGAGTTGTGGTCCCAAGCGGGGCCGGAGACCCGCCGATTTTTCTGGGCTTTTTGCCCCTGAAACTGGGGCTCTAACCCTCCACGACTTGCGGTCCAAAGAGCTCGAACGCTGTTAAAAACTTTTGCGTGGTTTCTTCTATATACTTTGCTGTATTGTTAAGTTTTCTTTGCTGAACATATGTAAATAAAGCAAATACTTGTTCTTTTTTTAAAATACTAGAAAGAAAAAAAAAATACTAGAAAGCATACGGAAGAAAACAAAAATGAGGGATGGTAACATTAACTTTTACAAACTGTTAGAGGTTCCCTCCTCACTAGGTTTGCAATAATTAAAAAGATGTGACTCAGTTCCCTCTGACATGCGTTGAGGAAAGACAAGCCCCCGGCACCCCACCCCAACCCATAGCCTGCGTGCCTAAAGACATGGCACTTCCCCAGAGGTTGAACAAAGAAACCACGTGGGGATGGGAGTAAAGTGAGATAGAGAGCTTCACTCCCTCCACATCAAAGCACCACCTGCTCCTCCAGCATTCCAAGAAAATATAACTCCCTAACCCACTACCCTCAAGCCATATAAGGGAAAAATTTTCACGTCTAGAGCTTCCTATTGGCCCCTGCATCTTACTTAAACCCTTGACCCCCCCCCCTCCCACCAACTAACATTTCCCTGCCTAGGAAGGTACTGTATAAATTCAAATCCCTCCTTTCCAGGGGAGAGCTGATGTCTATTCTTCGGAACCCCTCTGTTGGGAGAGCTTCCCAATAAACTTTCTGCCTGCAATCATCAGTCTCTGTGTCCCAGTGAGTGTCCCCTTTTCTCTAACACAAACAGTTCAGAAATATTTAAAACAAAATGAGAAGACTCCCTTTTGCCCCTGTCCAGTTTCTTCCCCTAAAAATAAATCCTCTTACCCTGCTTTTGGGGGGATGTACACCTCCAGAAAAAAGTTATAAATGCAAATGTGCATATTATTAAAAAGTACATGGGTTAGTCAGCCAAAGGGGTGTTGATGCAAAATACCAGAAATCTGTTGGCTTTTAGAAAGGGTATTTATTTGGGGGTAGAAGCTTACAGTGATAAGGCCCTAAAAAGTCCAACTCAAGGTACCATAAGAGGTACTTTCTCACCCAAAGTCATTGGCCATGTGTTGGAGCAAGATGGCAGGTGATGTCTGCGAGGGTCCAGCCTTCCTTCTTTTCTTGAAGACCCCGTGGTCCCAGCTCCATCCAATCTCAGGTATAGGCCGTTATAAGGCTCATCTCTCTCCCAGGGCCTCTGCTGTGTCTACAGAGCCATCTCTATTCCTCTGTGTTCGTCTCCTGTGTGTTTACTTCCTGGGGCTCCAGCTCAAAATCTCCAACCGCCCTTCTTGGCAGTGCAGGTTCTCTGTGAGTCCCAACCCACCAAGGGGCGGGGACTCAGCATTCCTACTGATGTGGCCCAACCAAAGCCCTAATCATAATTTAGTCATGCCCAGAGGAACAGACAAGTTTACAGCCATAATCTAATATCTATTTCTGGAATTCATAAACAATATCAAACTGCTACAGTACACAAAGGACATAATACTATAGTATTCTTCTGTCCCTTCCTTTTTCATTTAGAGATCTTTCCGTTCCTGCACATAAAGAGCTATTTTATTCCCTTTTTAATAGCTATATAGTAATTCATTCTGTGCCTACTATAACTTATTCATTCACAGCCCTCTTCTCCACCTCCTTGACAGACATTTTAGTTGTTTCCACTTTTTTTGCCTTCGCAAACAATGCTGCAGTGAACCACCTTTAACATATTTTGGTGTATATACACAGTAAATTCCTAGAGACAAAATTGCCCAAAGGGATATGTGCTTTATAAAAGTTGATAAATACTACCAAATTGTCAAATTATACCAATTTACACCCCCACAAACAATGTATGAAAGTGTTATTTCCTTGCACCTGTTCTAGCATTGGGTGTTATTAAACTTTACAATTTTTGCTAATCTGAGAGGTAAACAACTTTATCTTCTTTTGATCTGCAGTTTCACAATTATGAGTGAGGTTACACTCCTTTTCATATGTTTATTGGCCATTTATATTTCTGAAAACGAGTCATATTCTTGGCCCAATTTTCTATTGGTTGTTCATTTTTCTTATTGATTTGTCTGCACTTATTGTTAATTAAGGAAGCTAGCCTTTTTCTGTTTTTCCTCATACAGTAATTACCTTCTGACTTTGCTTCTGTAATTTTTGGACTCACAAATGTCTAATTTTTTCATTTGTTTGTTTTTAGGAGGTACCGGAGATAGAACCTGGGACCTAGTACATGGGAAGCAGGTGCTCAACCACTTGAGTTACATCTACTCTCCTCCTTAATTTTTAAGTAGTAAGTAGTAAGTTAGTTTATTTCTTTTGTACAGTTTCTGGGATCTTTGATTTCCTGTAATTTATGTTGGTATAAGGTAGAATGACTTTAACTTTATCTTTTATCATTTCTCCAGAAGATTAGACAGTGGTCCCAACATGATTTTTGTTACCTTTATAATTAGAGGAAAAACCCCAATATATACTAAAATATAACCTACCATGAGATGCTGAGGCAGCGTTGAATGTTGGGTTTGGGGAAAAGAGCAAAAATATCTAACTTTTTTTGAGGCATCTGCTCATTTTGTATTATTGCTTTTTCTGAACAAAAAACAAAAAGCGTTGCTAGTATTGATTAAAATAAATAATAAAAGGTTTCCTAATCAATAGACAACTTTAAAAAAGAGAAAAAAAAAATGAAAATGATTTTGAAACCTAAAAATGAAAAGTAGAATTCTCAAATTAAGGGAGTGTTATGTGTGCTCAAAGATAGGGCAAGGATTTTTCCTTTGGGGAAAAAGGTAGATACCTTATATCTGTAATGTTATAAAGATTCTCATACAATGGGAAAAAGTACTGTTCCTAAACTGATATCATTTTATTTATTTATTTTTTTATTTTTTTTTATTTTTTTTTTATAACTTTATTTTATTTGAGGGCAAGGATAGCATTTTATTTTTTTATTTTTATTTTTTCAGATTTTTTTTTTTTTTTTTTAACCGGGAGGTCCCGGGGATCGAACCCAGGTCCCTCCATATGGGAGACAGACGCCCTACCAATTGAGCCACATCCTTACCCCCTGATATCATTTTATACAACATATTATTTAAAATTTTTAGGTTTAACTAAATTTTAAAAGTTATATAAGAGGACATTTGATCATTTAGTATATATATATATAACTATATAATAAATGTTAAATATTTTAAGTAGGTATTTGACTATTATATATAATATATTAATATATAATATAGACATCTATGGTGAAATTTAGAATTGTCTCTTATTGATATATATGATATATCTTTGCCACATATGATATATCCTTGTCATTTCACAACTGTTTGATCAAGTTCTCAGTGTGGATATAGCAGTCCAACACTTTAACTTAAAAGTTCTGAGTATAAACACTGTTTTAATTTGTTAGGCTGCTTAAAGCAATACACCAGAAATGGGTTGGCTCTTACAATGGGGATTTATTAGTTTACAAGCTTTCAGTTCCAAGGCTGAGAAAAATGTCCAAATCAAGGCATCATCAGGTAATGCTTTCTTCCTGAAGACTGGCTTCCAGCGATCTTGGACTCCTCTGTCACATGTCAAGGCACATGGTGGCATCTGCTGGTCACTCCCTTCTCTTCCAGGTTTCATTGCTTTCAGCCTCTGAGTTCCATGGCTTTTTCTAAGCTTCTTGCTTCTGTGACTTTCTCTCTCTCTCTCTCTCCCCATCCCCTCCTTATTCATTCCATTTATAAAGGACTCCAGTAAGAGGATTAAGACCCACACTGGGCCATGTCTTAAATAAAGAAACCGAATCAAAAGGTCCTACTTACAATAGGTTCACAGGAATAGATTAACTTTAAGAACATGCTTTTCTGGGGTCCATACAGCTTCAAACCATCAAAGAAAAATGATTTTTAAGAAATATGGGAAGAAACAGCTAAAATGCTTCACAGTGTTTGCCTCTGGGCAGGGGGAGATATGAGGGTCAGAGTTTCTGCTTTTTTTATTATAAGCTTTGGAATACCATTTGTCTCATAACTGAGCCAGTCAAAATTATTTAAAGAAAAGAGGGGAGCCGATGTGGCTTAGTGGTTGAGTGCCGGCTTCCCACATACAAGGTCCTGGGTTCATTCCTCGGCCCTGGTACCTAAAAAACAAAACAAACAAACAAACAAAAAAAACCAAAACCGAAACAAAACCTCAAAGCCTAGAAACAAGATGGCAAAGAGGTTTTTACTGAATTCTGACAGTAAGGATAAATACAGAAATGGCAAAATGAGGAAAATAAGCAGTAATGGTGTACAAACCTGCGATATCACAGTACAAAGAACACCTTCGCTGGATGTTTATTGAGTTACCGTTAAGGATCAGAAATATATTTGACATAGCCTGTAATCATATCAGTGTTGAAACATGTATAGTTTGGGCGTGCTCACATAGATAGACCTTACTATATTTTCAGCCAGTCTGAAATTGAAGCCTTTAAATTGTCTCATTATTGTGGATATTTCATTTCACACTTTGATGTCTTTCTCTTTAACTCTTGCAGTTGTCCCTAAGGGTGTCATGGGTTGGGAGATGCTGAGTGGGGAGGAGTCATTCAAAGCCTAAGTGTCAGAAAAGTAGACCACAGTTTGGTAAAGAATAGGATATATAATACAATATAATGTAGCTGTAGTCTATTCTCCAGGAGTATCTGATTTGAATGATACTGAGGACTGATATGAATATCTTTGGTGATTTTATTCTCTGACATATATTATACTTAGGTAGTGTTTTAGTTTCCTTGGCTGCTCAAGCAAATACCATGCAGTGGTGTGATGGTTAGGCTAATGTGTCAACTCGGCCAGGTAATGGTGACCAGGTGTTTGTTCCAGCAAGCACTGGGCTAATTGTAATACAAGAGCATTTATGGACTTCAATCACCAGTGAGTTTACTGCATGGATGGCTGATTATATCTGCATCAGTCAGGGAGATTGCATCATTTATGGGTGACGCTTTTATCCAATCAGTTGAATGCCTTAAAAGTGGAAGTGATTTCAACATTCAGAGAGAATTTCCCAGCTCGTCATTGGACAGGCAACTCCCAGAAACTCATCAAGTACCTTTCATTCGCTTTTCATCGGAGTCCCTGGTTTGCAGCCTGCCTGCTGAACCTGGACTGGTGCATCCCCACAGTCGCGTGAGAGACTCTTTTAAAATCTCATATTATTGACAGATATCTCCTGTTGATTCTGTTTCCCGAGAGAACCCTGACTAATACAGCTTGGTACCGGGAGTGGTTCTTGAGGAACAGAGTCTTAAACATGGGATGTCTGAGGTGGTTCTGGGAGTTTTGTAATTGGCTCTCTACTCTAATTGAACTCAGGGGTACTAATGACTCTTTTCCAATAATGAGGTTGCTAACAGTCCATGGTGTGAGCTGGCAATAGAAATACACAAAATAGCATCACTGCATTCCCCTACTTCCACTCTTATAAGAAGCAAGGATCTGGGTGAGAATGTTTTCAACACCTTAACAGAATTTTGTGGAATAAAAAAATATAATGATGTTGGCTGGCTCCTCCGAGATACTCTGGATACAGTTACAAAAGAAAAAGATGAGCTCGTCTTCAAATTTGAAACTTAAATGCCACATGAATGATATGAAAGATTCCCCGTGTGCCTTGAAAGAAAATCTTGTCTCCTGTAGCCATAGACTTGAGATATCTGAGACTCAAACCAGTCTCTCATTGTACGAGTAGCAGAATTACAGAGGAAACTAAAATCTCAACCTCGCAGGGTTTCTGCAATTAAAGTGAAGGCATTGATTGGAAAGGAGTGGAACCCTGAGGATTGGGACGGAGACATATGGGATGATGATAATATTGGTGGGGATATTGGAACCCTAAATTCTGCTGAGACTATCAGATAAACCTGCAATGGCCTGCCCTGTGGAGACCACACCTTCTCAACCTTGTATCATCCAGCCTCCAGCCTGCCCCAGGGAGTCTGGACTTCCTTCCAGCCCTGAGGTGGGTACAAGCCAAATGGAAGCCTGCACTGCCCAGCCTCTGGCCTGCCCCAGGGAGTCTGGACCTCCTCCCAGCCCTGAGGCAGGTACCAGCCTAACTCCAGCATGCACTGCCCAGCCTTCACCTTGCCCCAGAGAGTCTGGACCTCCTCCCAGCCATGAGGCAGGTACCAGTCAATCTCCAGCATGCATGGCCCAACTTCCAGTCTGCCCTGAGGAATCTGTCTTCCAGCCCCTGCCAGAAGAGACTAATCCTGTCTCACCAGAAGAAAATGCAAAGGAATGCCCTCAGGTCAGTAGCCTGCAAGACATCTCTAATCCTTCTCCTTACCCACACCCCCACCCCTCTTGCTTTCAAGACCCATTACTAGACTGAAATCACAACAAGCCCCCAAAGGTGAAATACAAAGTGTGACCCATGAGGAAGTACGCTATACTCAGAAAGAACTGCATGAGTTTTCCAACTTATATAGACAGAAATCAGGGGAATATGTGTGGGAATGGATACTAAGGATATGAGATAATGGTGGAAGGAATATAAAGTTGGATCAGGCTGAATTTATTGATATGGGCCCACTAAGCAGAAATTCTGGATTCAACACTGTAACTCGAGGGGTTAGAAAGGGCTCTAACAGTTTGTTTGGGTAGCTGACTGAAGCATGGACCAAACGATGGCCTAGCATGTCTGAGGTTGAGATGCCTGATTTGCCCTGGTATACAGTAGATGAGGGGATTCAAAGGCTTAGAGAGATTGGAATGCTAGAATGGATTTACCATTTGAGACCTGCCCACCCACCCCAGGAATGTCCAGAGAACACACCTTTAACCAGGACTGTGAGGAATAAATTTGTAAGACTAACTCCATCTTCTCTGAAGAGTTCTGTGGTTGCTCTTCTCTGCAGTCCAGATATTACTGTAGGGGGCGCTGTAATGGAATTGGAATCTTTAAATATTATGGGGATGATGGGATCTAGGCCTGGTAAAAGTCAAGTATTGGCAGTTAATCGCCAAAGGCAAGTGGGCATGGCTACTGCAATGAAAGGCAGATTCAAAGCAGCACTCAATAGTCTGAGTCCCATGGAGTTATGGCATTGGCTATTAGATCATGGGGTACCCAGAAGTGAAATACATGGGCAGTCTACTAAATTTCTTCTGGTTCTGTATAAGCAGAAGAGTTCTAGGTCAAGTGAACAAAATCCTAACTCAAATTACAGATGCAGAGAATCACGGCTCCTTAAATCAATTCCCAGACTTGAGACAGTTTACAGAGCCCCTTGAATGAGGAGAAGGCCAGGTCCCCTTGGGGAAGGATCCTGTTAAACTGCCAAAAAATTTATACAGTTAATCTTCCTCCCACATTTCCCCAGGGAGACCTACAGCCTTTTGCCAGAGTATCTGCATTGGAGAAAAGGAAATGATCAGACATTTCAAGGATTATTAGACACTGGCTCAGAAGTCACATTAATTCCAGGAGGCCCAAAACGTCATTGTGGTCCATCAGTCAGAGTAGGGGCTTATGGAGGTCAGGTGATTGATGGAGTTTTAGCTCAAGTCTGTCTCACAGTGGGTCCAGTGGGTCTCTGGACCTATTCTGTGGTTATTTCTCCAGTTCCAGAATGCATAATTGGAATAGACATACTCAGTAACTAGCAGAGTCCCCACACTGGATCCCTGACTTATGGAGTGAGGGCTACTATGGTTGGAAAGGCCAAGTGGAAGCCTCTAGAACTGCCCCTGCCTAGCAAAATAGTAAATCAAAGGCAATACCGGATTCCTGGAGGGATTGCAGAAATTAGTGTCACCATCAAGGATTTGAAGGATGCAGGGGTGGTGATTCCCACCACATCCCCATTCAACTCTCCTATTTGGCCTGTGCAGAAAACAGATGGATCTTGGAGGATGACAGTAGATTATCGTAAACTTAATCAGGTGGTGACTCCAATTGCAGCTGCTATCCCAGATGTGGTATCATTGCTTGAGCAAATCAACACTTCCCCTGGTACCCGGTATGCAGCTGTTGATCTGGCAAATGCTTTTTTCTCAGTTGCTATTAGTAAGGACCACTAGAAACAGTTTATTTTCAGCTGACAAGGTCAGCAGTATACCTTCACTGTCCTGCCTCAGGGGTATATCAACTCTCCAGCCCTATGTCATAATATGTCCACAGGGACCTTGATTGTCTTTCCCTCCCACGAGACATCACACTGGCCCATTATATTGATGATATCATGTTGATAGGACCTACTGAGCAAGAAGTAGCAAAGACTCTAGATTTATTGGTAAGGCATTTGTGTGAGAGAGGATGGGAGATAAATCCAACAAAAATACAGGATCCTTCCACCTCAGTGAAATTTCTAGGTGTCCAGTGGTGTGGGGCCTGTCGAGATATCCCTTTTAAAGTAAAGGATAAGCTGTTGCACCTGACCCCTCCTACGACCGAAAAAGAGGCACAATGCTTAGTTGGCCTCTTTGGATTTTGGAGACAACACATTCCTCATTTGAGTGTGCTACTCTGGCCCATTTATCAAGTGACCAGAAAAGCTGCTAGTTTTGATTGGGGACTGGAACAAGAGGAAGCTCTGCAACAGGTCCAGGCTGCTGTGCAAAGTGCACTACCACTTGGACCATATGATCCAGCAGATCCAATGGTGCTGGAAGTTTCAGTGGCAAATAGAGATGCTGTCTGGAACCTTTGGCAGGCCCCTATAGGGGAATCACAATGCAGACCCTTAGGATTTTGGAGCAAAGCCTTGCCATCCTCTGCAGATAACTACTTCCCTTTTCAGAAGCAGCTTTTGGCTTGCTACTGGGCCTTAGTAGAGACTGAACGCTTAACCATGGGCCATCAAGTTACCATGAGACCTGAGTTGCCTATCATGAGCTGGGTATTGTCTGACTCATCAAAGCATAAAGTTGGGCATGCACAGCAACACTCCATAATAAAGTGGAAGTGGTATATACGAGATAGGGCTTGAGCAGGTCCTGAAGGCACAAGTAAGTTACATGAGGAAGTAGCCCAAATGCCCATGGTCACCACCCCTGCCATGTTACCTTCTCTCTCCCAGCCCACAGCTTTGGCCTCTTGGGGAGTCCCTTACAATCAGTTGACTGAGGATGAGAAAACTCGGGCCTGGTTTACAGATAGTTCTGCACAATATGCAGGTATCACCCATAAGTATACAGCTGCAGCACTGCAACCCCTTTCTGGGAAGTCCTTGAAGGACAGTGGTGAGTGCACATCTTCCCAGTGGGCAGAACTTCAAGCAGTGCATCTGGCTGTTCATTTTGCTTGGAAGAAGAAATGACTGAAGGTGCAATTGTACGCTGATTCATGGGTTGTTGACAATGGTTTGGCTGGATGGTTGGGGACTTGGAAGGAACATGATAGGAAAATTGGTGACAAAGAGGTCTGGGGAAGAGGTAGATGGATAGATCTTTTTGAGTGGACAAAAACATGAAAATATTTGTGTCCCATGTGAATGCTCACCAGAGGGTGACTTCAGCAGAGGAAGATTTTAATAACCAAGGTGATAGGATGACCGGCTCTCTGGCTAACACTTAGCCACTTTCCCCAGCCACTCCTGTCATTGCCCAATGGGCTCAGGAAGAAAGTAGCCATGGAGGTAAGGATGGAGGTTCTGCATGGGCTCAGCAACATGTACTTCCCCTCACCAAGGCTGACTCGACTATAGTCACTGCTGAGTGGCCAATCTGCCAGCAGCAGAGACCCACACTCAGCCCCTGATATAGCACCATTCCCTGAGGTGGTCAGCCTGCTACCTGGTGGCAGGTTGATTACATTGGACCACTTCCATCATGAAAGGGGCAGCTATTTGTTTTAACTGGAATAGACACATACTCTGGATATGAGTTTGTGTTTCCTGCAGGCAATGCTTCTTCTAAAACTACCATCCGTGAACTTATGAAATGTCTTATCGACCACTATGGCATTCTACACAGCATTGTTTCTGATCGGAACCAATTTCACAGCAAATTATGTGTGGAAATATGCACATGCCCATGGAATTCACCGGTCTTACCATGTTCCCCATCATCCTGAAGCAGCTGGATTGACAGAACGGTGGAATGGCCTTTTGAAGACTCAATTATGGTGCCAACTAGGTGGCAATACCTTGCAGGGCTGGGGTAATATTCTCCAGGAGGCTGTGTATGCTCTAAATTATTATTATTATTATTTAAAGATTTATTTATTTACTTTATCCATTTTAAACCCCCCTTCCCCATTTGCTGTTTTGTGTCCATTTGCTGGGCAATTCTCCGTGTCTGTTTCCTGCCATCTCTTCTCATCCTCCTCCTCCAGGCTTCACCAGGATTCGATCCTGGAGACCTCCGATGTAGGAGAGAGGTATTCTGCCACCTGCGCCACCTCAGCTCCTGGCTTCTGGAGCTTTCGGAGTATCTCGTCTTGTCTCTCCCCTGTTATGTCATCATCCTGCTGCATGGCTCCCCGGGCCGGACGTCTCAGCGGCACACCGAGCCTGGCAGCCCATGCGCCTTCTATATATATATTTTTTATTTTACCAGGAGGTCTCGGGGATCGAACCCAGGTCCCTCCATATGGCAGACGGACGCCCAACCATTTGAGCCACCGCCGCCCCCTATGCTCTAAATTAGTATCCAATCTATGGTGCTGTTTCTCTTATAGCCAGGATTCATGGGTCCAGGAATCCAGGGGTGGAAATGGGAGTGGTACCACTCACTATTACCCCTAGTGATCCATTAGGAAAATTTTTGCTTCCTGTTCCTGCAGTCTTAACTTCTGCTGGTCTATAGGTCTTAGTTCCAAAAGGAGGAGGGCTTCCCTCAGGGAACACAAGAATTCCATTGAACTAGAAGTTAAGACTGCCACCTGGCCACTTTGGGCTCCTCGTGCCTCTGAATCAATGGCAATGAAGGGAATTACTGTACTGGCTGGGGTGACTGATCCTGACTATTAAGGGGAAATGGGACTGCATCTACATAATGGGGATAAAGAAGAGTTTGCCTGGAATACAGGAGATCCTCTAGGGGCATCTCTTAGTACTGCCATGCCTTGTGGTTAAAGTCAATGGAAAATTGCAACAACCCAATCCAAGCAAAACTAACAGTGGCCCAGAATCTTCAGGAATGAGAGTTTGGGTCACCCCACCAGGCAAAGAACTATGGCCAGCTGAAGTGCTTGCTGAAGGTAACTGGAACATGGAAAGGGTAGTGGAAGAAGGTAGTGATAAATATGAATTTCGACCACGTGACCAGTTACAGAAACGAGGACTGTAATGGTCACAAACCCTTCTTCCATGTTTCATTATGAGTATGATTGAATATGTACACAAAATGAATTTCTTTGTTTTCTTCCCCAACCTTTTCCCCTGTCATGAAAAGTTGTATTAATTCCACATCATAATATTTAAGGATGTCAAGTTTAAGAGTGACTATTACCCAAGGACTTGCACCCTGTTCTGTGGGGAGTTAATATCCCGGCCCGCGGGACAAATCAACTGAGACTCTGAGTTACCCAGCGAAGGAATGAGAGGGATGTAGACACAATTGACACAGACACACACAGGAGAGACTTTCTACATGCTTCTTCTTTATTGCTTCTGCTTCCTTGAGGGAGGTGGTGGCATATATATCATGAAAAAGGGGAAGTACGTGTAAGACATATGTGGCAGGCTGGGATTGGACACAGTTGGTTGCTAGGGAGGGTTTGCTATCTGTGGAAGGCGGGAAGGTTTCGCGGGCGCGGGAACAGGGTGAGCTACTTCCTCAAAGAAGGCTAAATATAGGATCAGGCTTGTTCTTTGTTGTTAGTCGGCCATTTTAGCTTCACCTCTTTCTGGCTGCCTCCAACAAGTTAATGCGTTTCTGGTTGTATGCAGGGGAGTTGATCATTGTTAGGTGGAAATATATATGTATGCTTGTCTGTTATTGTTTTTACTTAGAGACTAAGTATGGTTTAGAATAATGTGTATGATTGCCGAGTTGACAAGGGGTGAACTGTGATGGTTAGGCTAATGTGTCATCTCGGCCAGGTAATTGAGTCCAGGTGTTAGTTCCAGCAAGCACTGGGCTAATTGTAATACAAGAGCATTTATGGACTTCAATCACCAGTGAGTTTACTGCGTGGATGGCTGATTACATCTGCATCAATCAGGGAGATTACATCATCAGTGGGTGACGCTTTTATCCAATCAGTTGAATGACTTAAAAGGGGAAGTGATTTCAACATTCAGAGAGAATTTCCCAGCTTGTAGTTGGACAGGCAACTTCTCCCAGAAACTCATCAACGACCTTTCATCGGACTTTCATCGGAGCCACTGGTTCGCAGCCTGCCTGCGGAACCTGGACTTGTGCATCCCCACGGTCGCGTGAGAGACTTTTAAAATTTCGTATTATTGACAGATATCTCCTGTTGATTCTGTTTCCCAAGAGAACCGTGACTAATACAGCACCTCTGGCCATTTCTTCTTCCAAGCAAAATGAACAACTAGATGCACTGCTCGAAGCTCTGCCCGCTGGGAGGATTTGCCCCCACCGCTATCCTTCAAGGATGTCCCACAAAAGGGCTGCAGTGCCACAGCTGTCCACTTTTAGGTGGTACTTGCATATCATGCAGCTGAGTAATATTCCATTGTATGTATGTACCACATTTTGCTTATCCATTCGCCTGTTGATGGACACCGGGGCTGATTCCAACTTTTGGCAATGGTGAACAATGCTGCTATGAACATTGGTGTGCATATATCTGTTTGTGTCTTTGCTTTCAGTTCTTCTGGGTATATACCCAGCAGTGGAATGGCTGGATCATACGGAAGATCTATTGTTAGTTTTCTGAGGAACCGCCAAACTGTCCTCCACAGTGGCTGGACCATACATACCGCAGTCCCACCAGCAGTGGATGAGGGTTCCTATTCCTCCACATCCTCTCCAACATTTAGTGTCTCCTGTTTTTTTCATAGCTGCCATTCTGATGGGTGTAAGATGGTATCTCATTGTAGTTTTAATTTGCATTTCCCTGATAGCAAGCGATGTTGAGCATTTTTTCATGTGCTTTTTTAGCCATTTGTATTTCTTCCTTGGAGAAGTGTCTTTTCAGGTCACTTGCCCATTTTTTAAATGGGTTGTTTGTCCTTTTATTTTCAAGGTGTAGGATTTTTTATATATGCAGGATATTAGGCTCCTATCAGATATATGGTTGCCAAATATTTTCTCCCATTGGGTAGGCTGCCTTTTTATTTTCTTAATAACATCCTTTGAGGTGCAGAAGTTTTTAATTTTGATGAGATCCCATTTATCTATTTTTTCTCTTGCTGCTTGTGCTTTGGCTGTGAAGTTCATGAAACCATTTCCTATTACAAGGTCCTGTAGATGCTTCCCTACATTATCTTCCAAGGTCTTTATGGTTTGGGCTCTTATATTCAGATCTTTGATCCATCTTGAGTTGATTTTTGTATAAGGTGTGAGATGGTATTCTTCGCTCATTCTTTTGGATATGGATATCCAGTTCTCCAAGCACCACTTGTTAAAAAGGCCATTCTCTCCCAACTGAGTGGGCTTCGTGGCCTTGTCAAATATCAGATGATTGTATATGCGAGGATCTATATCAGAACTCTCAATTCGGTTCCATTGGTCAGTAGGTCTATCCTTGTGCCAATACCATGCAGTTTTGATCACTGTAGCTTTGTAGTATGTTTTAAAGTCAGGTAATGTGATACCTCCAACTTCATTTTTCTTTTTCAATATGTCTTTGGCAATTCGGGGCCTCTTGCCTCTCCAAATATATTTTGTGGTTAGTTTTTCCAGTTCCTTAAAAAACACAGTGTTGACTTTTATTGGGATTGCATTAAATCTGTAGATTAGTTTGGGTAGGATAGACATCTTGATGATGTTTAGTCTTCCTATCCATGAACAGGGAATATTTTTCCATTTATTTAAGTCTTCTTTGATTTCCTTTAACAGTGTTGTGTAGTTTTCTGTATATAAGTCCTTTACATCTTTAGTTAAATTTATTCCTAGGTATTTGATTCTTTTAGTTACTATTGTAAATGGTATTTTTTTCCTGATTTCCTCCTCAGTTTGCTCATTATTGGTGTATAGAAATGCTACTGATTTTTGAGCATTGATCTTATAGCCTGCAACATTACTGAACTCCTTTATAAGTTCTAGAAGCCTTGTTGTAGATTTCTCAGGGCTTTTTATGTATAGGATCATGTCATCTGCAAATAATGAAATTTTCACTTCTTCTTTTCCAATCTGGATGCCTTTTATGTCCTTTTCTTGTCTCAGTGCTTGTGCAAGTACTTCTAAGACAATGTTAAATAGGAGTGGTGATAGTGGGCATCCTTGTCTTGTTCCCAATCTCAGAGGGAAGGCTTTTAGGATTTCACCGTTGAAAATGATGTTAGCTTTGGGTTTTTCATATATACCCTTTATCATTTTCAGGACGTTTCTATCTATTCCTATCTTTTGTAGTGTTTTTATGAGGAAAGAGTGCTGTATTTTGTCGAATGCTTTTTCTGCATCAGAGATGATCATGTGATTTTTTTCTTTCAATCTGTTTATGTGGTGTATTACATTGATTGATTTTCTTATATTGAACCATCCTTGCATACCTGGGATGAAACCCACTTGGTCATGGTGTATAATCCTTTTGATATGTTGTTGAATGCGATTAGCAAGTATTTTGTTAAGGATTTTAGCATCTAGGTTCATTAGAGAAATTGGTCTGTAATTTTCCTTTCTTGTGGTATCTTTATTTGGTTTTGGTATTAGGGTAATGTTGGCATCATAAAATGAGTTAGGCAATATTTCTTCTACTTCTATTTTTTGGAAGAGCTTAAGTAGAATTGGTGTTAGCTTTTTCCGGAATGTTTGGTAGAATTCAGCTGTGAAGCCATCTGGTCCTGGACTCTTCTTAGTTGGGAGGTTTTTGATGACTGAGTCTATCTCTTTACTTGTAATTGGACTGTTGAGTTAATCTATTTCTTCTTTCATCAATGTTGGCTGTTTGTGGGTTTCTAGAAACTTGTCCATTTCCTCTAAATTGTCATTCTTGTTAGCATATTATTTTTCAAAGTATCCTCTTATGATACTCTTTATTTCTGTGGGGTCAGTAGTGATATCCCCTTGCTCATTCCTTATTTTATGTATTTGCATCTGTTCTCTCTTTTTCTTTGTTAGTCTGGCTAAGGGTTTGTCAATTTTGTTGATATTCTCGAAGAACCAACTTTTGGTTTTTTTAATTGTTTCCAGTGCTTTCTTTTTCTCTATTTCATTTAGTTCTGCTCTAATGTTTGTTATTTCCTTCTTTCTACTTCCTTTAGGTTTAGTTAGTTGTTGTTTTTCCAATTCCTCCAAGTGTGCAGTTAGGTCTTCAATTTTAGCTCTTTCTTCTTTTTTAATATATGAATTTATGGCTATGAACTTCCCTCTCAGGACTGCTTTCGCTGCATCCCATAGGTTTTGATATGTTGTGTTGTCGTTTTCATTAGTTTCAAGGTAGTTACTGATTTCTTTTGAGATTTCCTCTTTGACCCACTGTTTGTTAAGAGTGTGTTGTTTAACTTCCATATCCTTGTGCCTAACCTGTTTCTGTGGCCCTTACTGATTTCCAATTTCATTCCGTTGTGGTCAGAGAAATTACTTTGTATAATCTCAATCTTTCTGAATTCATTGAGTGTTGTTCTGTGGCCTAGCATGTGTCTATTTTGGAGTATGTTCCATGTGCACTCGAGAAGAATGTAAATCCCGCTGTATTTGGGTGTAGTGTTCTGTATATGTCTATTAAGTCCAGGTCTTCTAATGTATTGTTGAATGCCTTAGTTTCTTTATTGATTCTCTGTCCAGATGTTCTGTCTAATGATGATAGTGGTGTGTTGAAGTCCCCTGCTAAAATTGTAGAGGCATTTATTTCTCCTCTTAGTTTTTCCAGAGTTTGCCGCATGTATTTTGAGGCACCCTGATTAGGTGCGTAAATGTTGATGATTGTTCTCTCTTCTTGAGAGATTACTCCTTTCACTAATATGTAGTGTCCATCTTTGTCTCTTACAATAGCCTTGCATTTAAAGTCTATTTTGCCTGATATTAGAATAGCTACTCCTGCCCTTTTTTGGCTATTGTTAGCTTGTAAAATGGTTTTCTAGCCATTCACATTCAGCCTCCTTGAATCCCTGGGTCGAAGGTGGGTTTCTTATAGACAGCATATAGATGGATCATATTTTCTTATCCATTCTGCCAATCTGTGTCTTTTGATTGGTGAATTTAATCCATTAACATTCAGTGTTATTACTCATAACAAATTCCTTACTTCAGCCATTTTTTCTTTGGGTTAATGTATGTCATATGTTGTTTTGTTTCTCTTTTTGTCTTTTCAGTTGTTTTTAAACTCTCCTCCAACTCTCTCTCCCTTGTTTTTTCCTTTCAACTTGTAGAGATTCCTTTAGTGTTTCTTGAAGTGCTGGTTTCTTCTTGATATACTCTCTTAATTTCTGTTTATCTGTGAGTATTTTGAACTCTCCATCATTTTTGAATGCCAATTTTGCTGGATAGAGAATTTGTGGCTGGAAGTTTTTTTCTTTTAGTGTTTTGACTATGTCATACCACTGTCTTCTTGCCTCCATGGTTTCAGCTGAGAAATCAGGACTTAATCTTATTGTGCTTCCCTTGTATGTGATGGTTCTCTTTTCTCTTGCTGCCTTGAGTATTTTCTCTTTGTCTTGAGCATTGGAAAATTTGACAAGTATATGTCTTGGAGTTGGCCTGTTGGGATTTATACTATTTGGGGTGCGCTGTGCTTCCTGGATCTGCACATCCATCTCTCTCAATAGAGTTGGGAAGTTTTTAGCTATTATTTCCTTCAGCACTCCTTCTGTTCCCTTTCCCTTCTCTTCTCCTTCTGGGATGCCCATAATGCGTATGTTTGTGCGTTTTGTATTATTGGTTAATTCCCTGAGTCCATGCTGGATTTTTTCTATCTTTTTGTCTATCTGTTCTTCAATCTCTTTGATTTCAGCTGTACTGTCTTCCATATCACTAATTCTTTCCTCTGCCTGTTCAAAGCTGTTGTTATGTGAGTCCAGCGTCTTTTTCATTTCTTGGCTTGTGACATTGTTCACCATCATATCCATTATCTTTTTAGGCATGTTTGCTATTTCTTCAGTATGTTCTCCCAGTGTCTTCTTTATATCCTTAATCTCTTCCTTCAGTTCTTTAAGTTGGCCCATGATATTTGTTTGGATAGCTTTGATTAGTTGTTCGATGTTCTGCATTGCTTCCTGGTTTTTATTTTGTGCATTGGACTGGTCCATGTTTTCCAGTTTCTCAGAGTCATTTGTATTTTTTTGTTGCCCTCTGGTCATCATATTATCTTGATGGGTTTGTTCAGTTGATTAGCTTTTCTTTATGCTCTAGAGTTTTATTTAGCTGCTGGTTCTGCGTGTGAGTTAAGTTTTCTCTTTGGCACTTTTTCTTCTTATTTTATTTCCTTACTTCTTTCTATGTTCCCTTGAAGGCAAAAGGTTAGGGCCAGATGATTCAAAAGATGTAAGGAAGGCAGAAGGATAATAGTAATATTGATAAAAGTTAGAAGAGTGGCAAAATGAGACTTAATGAGATGAATATTTAACTTGTGTAGGCAGTGTAGAGTACTGGGGAAAAAAATGGAGTTCCTATAATGGACTGGGAAAACAAATGGGGGAATATATATATAGTGATTTAGAAGGCTAGAATTGTGAGGAGGGAGAAAAATAGTAAAGAAAGGTCTGAAAGGAAAAAGTTAATACTAATTAAAAAAAAGAAGAAAACAAAATAAATGGAATAGAAATTGATACCCCTAAGTTGTGGGCCTGTGAAAAAATGTTGTCTCCAAGAGCCACAACAGAAAACAGAAGGCAGAAAGATGCAAGAAGGATAAGCGATAGTTTGTAATACAGAATCAATATATACAGCGAGTGGGAAATTACTGAAAAAGAAGCCCAGCAAAGAAGCGACAAGCTGGCAGCACCTAATTAAAAAAAAAAAAAAATAGAAGAAAAAAGAAAGGGGGGAGGAAAGAGGGAAGAAAAGCAAGAGACCAGAAAGAAACAGAGAGAAACCAAAGATCCACACAGGCAAGCAGTCAAACAGAGCTAAGGGGGGTCAATGATTCCCCTAGGGTCCACATGGATCCTTCCTGCCTACTTGTGTTTAACAATCAATTTCCCCACAGGGTTCTATATGCAGGTCCTGAAGCGGCTTTTAGTTATTAAACTAAATTAAAAAGAATTTATTTTTCATTTATTGAAGTGACCTTGCCACTTTTTTTTTTTTTTTTTTAATTTTTATTTTTTTTAGCAAAATGCAGGACCCAAAATAATTCCTCCTCTAGACCAACCCCCTTACGGAAGGACCCTGGCTGGGCCCGTGGAAATTAATCAAGGACGTCCCACTTTCTGGACTCCCCAGGTTAGCTGTAGCTCTGATGTTAGTCAGTGCGGAGTGCTAAAGACGGCCGATTCCGCCCCTTCTGGAGCTGAGCTTGAGCATCACCAGGTTGCTAAGTAAATCAGTTTGAGTGCAGATTCGTGTCTGCTCTCAGCCTGATGCTGCTTCAGGTCGGCTTATCTGCTCCCCAAAGCTATGGGGCGGTGCAGGCAGCCAGATCAATGTCTAAAAATAAAAAATATCCTTCCCTGTCCTCCAACAGAACCCTCCCTCTTTTGGGAAGTGTCCCTTCTTTCTGGCTCCACAGCGGCCCGGGTCTTATCCCTGGTCGCTAGGGAAATCAGCTTCGTCCCCCGACCAGAATCCCCCCTCCGGTTCACCGGGTACCGGTTAGCCCGATTGTTCTGTTCACACAAGGCCCAAGGGGCGCCAGGCAGCCAGATCCCCAGAAAATAAAACTTTCTCACCCTGCTCGCGGCTCCAAATGGCCGTTTTATTTTTCTCCCTAACCATGGGGCTCAGCCGTCCGTGCCAACCACCACCGGCAGCCTTAAAACTCACGAATCTCTTCCGTTCCGTCCACGCCGTTGATCCGCGCAGATAGATGTCCTAAGCTTCTCACTCCACACGTGCACAGCACAGACCCCCGGTCAGGACCCCGTCCACAATCTGCCTTGCTCTGGGAGCTTGCAGTGTGTGCTCTCCTACACTAACGCCATCTTGGCCCCTCCTGGATAGATCTTTCTGAGTGGGCAAAAAACATGAACATATTTGTGTCCCATGTGAATGCTCACCAGAGGGTGACTTCAGAGAGGAAGAGTTTAATAATCAAGTGGATAAGATGATCCGCTCTGTGGCTAATGCTCAGCCTCTTTCCCCAGCCACTCCTGTCATTGCCCAATGGGCTCATGAACAAAGTGGCCATGGAGGTAGGGATGGAGGTTCTGCATGGGCTGAGCAACATGGACTTCCCCTCACCAAGGCTGACTTGGCTACAGCCACTGCTGATGCCCAATCTGCCAGCAGCAGAGACCCACACTCAGCCCCAGATATGGCACCATTCCTCGAGGTGACCAGCCTGCTACCTGGTGGCAGGTGGACTACATTGGGCCACTTCCACCATGGAAGGGGCAGCGATTAGTTTTAACTGAAATAGACACATACTCTGGCTATGAGTTTGCATTTCTGGCACGCGATACTTCTTCCAAAACTACCATCATTGGACTTACCAAATGTGTTATCTACCGCCATGGCATTCCACACAGCATTGCTTCTGATCAAGGAACCTATTTCACAGCAAATGATGTGCAGGAATGGGTACATGCCCATGGAATTCACTGGTCTTATCATGTTCCCCATCACCCTGAAGCTGCTGGATTAATGGAACAGTGGAATGGCCTTTTGAAGACTCAATTACGGCACCAACTAGGTGGCAATACCTTGCAGGGCTGGGGCAATGTTCTCCAGGAGGCTGTGTATGCTCTCAATCAGTGTCCTCTCTATGGTGCTGTTTCACCCATAGCAAGGATTCATGGGTCCAAGAATCAAGGGGTGAAAATGGGAGTGGCACCACTCATTATTACCCCTAGTGACCCACTAGGAAAATTTTTGCTTCCTGTCCCCGCAACCTTAAGCTCTGCTGGTCTACAGGTTTTAGTCCCAAAAGGAGGAGTGCTGCACCAGGGAACATAAAAATGATTCCATTGAACTGGAAGTTAAGACTGCCACCTGGCCACTTTGGGCTCCTCTTACCTGTGAATCAACAGGCAAAGAAGGGAATTAGTGTACTGGCTGTGATGATTGATCCTGACTATCAAGGGGAAATAGGACTACATTTACATAATGGGGGTAAAGAAGAGTTTGCTTGGAATGCAGGAGGTTGGCTAGGGCATCTCCTAGTACTGCCATGCCCTGTGATTAAAGTCAATGGAAAATTGCAACAAACCAATTCAAGCAGAACTAACAATGGCCCAGAATCTTCAGGAATGAAAGTTTGGGTCACCCCACCAGGCAAAGAACCATGGCCAGCTGAAGTGCTTGCTGAAGGTAACGGGAACATGGAATGGGTAGTGGAAGAAGGTAGTCATAAATATGAACTTCAACCACGTGACCAGTTACAGAAATGAGGACTGTAATAGTCATGAACCCTGCTTCCTTGTTTCATTATGAGTATGATTGTATATGTACACAAAATGAATTTCTTTGTTTTCTTCCCCAACCTTTTCCCCTATCATATGAAAAGTTGTATTAATTCCACATCATAATATTTAAGGATGTCAAGTTTAAGAGTGAATATTACCCAAGGACTTGCACCCTGTTCTGCGGGGAATTAATGCGTTTCTGGTTGTACACAGGGGAGTTGAACATTGTTAGGTGGAAATATATTTGTATGCTTGTCTGTTATTGTTTTTACTTAGAGACTAAGTATGGTTTAGGGTAATGTGTATGATTGCCAAGTTGACAAGGGGTGCACTGTGATGGTTAGGCTAATGTGTCAACTCGGCCAGGTAATTGTGTCCAGGTGTTTGTTCCAGTAAGCACTGGGCTAATTGTAATACAAGATAGGGGATGCATGTGGCTCAAATGGTTGGGCGTCCGTCTCCCATATGGAGGGAACTGGGTTTGATCCCTGGGACCTCCCAGTAAAAAAAAAAAAAATTGTTATACAAGAGCATTTATGGACTTCAATCACCAGTGAGTTTACTGCATGGATGACTGATAACATCTGCATCAATCAGGGGGATTACATCATCAGTGGGTGACGCTTTTATCCAATCAGTTGAATGCCTTAAAAGTGGAAGTGATTTCAACATTCAGAGAGAATTTCCCAGCTCGTCATTGGACAGGCAACTTCTCCCATCAAGGACCTTTCATTGGACTTTCATCGGAGCCCCTGGTTTTCAGCCTGCCTGTGGAACCTGGACTGGTGCATCCCCACAGTCACATGAGAGACTCTTTTAAAATCTCATATTATTGACAGATATCTCCTGTTGATTCTGTTTCCCTAGAGAACCCTGTCTAATACAAATGGATTGGCTTAAACAATGGAGATTTATTAGTTCTTGTTTTTGAGGCTGGAAAAAGCCCAAAGCATTGTAAGACAATGCTTTCTCCCTGAAGACTGTGGCATTCTGGGACTGACTACCCATGATCCTTGGTCCTTAGCTTTTTTGTCACATGACAGTGCACATGGCGGCCTTTCCTGGCCTCTCTTTTCTCTCTGGGTTGCATTGAATTTCAGCTTCTGGCTGCTTCCTGTGACTTTCTCTCTTTCTGAATTTCATTTCCCTTATAAAGGACTCTAGTAATAGGATTAAGATCTATTCTGATTGAGTTGGACCACACCTTATCTGAAGGAACCTTATCAAAAGTCCTACTTATAATGGGTCCACTCCCACAGGAATGGATTAAGTTTAAGAACATATTTTCCTGAGGTACATACAGCTCCAAACCATCACAGTTGGTATAATAATTTTGGTAAAACTCAGTTACAGGAGGTAGAAGAAGCAAAAGGAATTACCATAAAGTTCTTAAAAAAAAACCAAAAACCCTAATCTAAAGGCATCATGTACAAATGGACAGAGAATAGGCATTCAGTAAATCCTTACTGACTTATATATAAGTGTGCCAACATGAGTGAAAGAAACTAAGAACAAGAATTCACTGCAGAATTGTTTGTAAAGGCCAAACATTGGAAATGCCAGCACTAAGGGCCTGGTTAAATAAAATATGGTTGTATTAGTCAGCCAGAGGTGTGCCGATGCAAAATACCAGAAATCTGTTGGCTTTTATAAAGGGTTATTTATTTGGGGTAGAAGCTTACAGTTACCAGGCCATAAAGCAAAAGTTACTTCCCTTACCAAAGTCTGTTGCCACATATTGGAGCAAGATGGCTGCTGATGTTCAGCCTTCCTCTTTCTCTTAAGGCCCTGTGGGCCCAGCTTCTTCCAATGTCAGCTGTAGGCCATCAGGCTCTCCAGGCTTTGTCTCTCTCTCTGGCTCAATTCTCTCCAGGCTTAGGCTTGCATCTCTCCACAAGATCAGCTGCAGACTATCAGGGAATGGCTTTTCTCTCTTCCTGGGGCCTCTGCTGTGTCTGTGGAGCTGTCTCTATTCTTCTGTGTTCTTCTCCTGTGTGTTTACTTCCCAGGCTCCAGCTCAAAAACCCCCAACTCTATCCTTTGCCATGTCTTTTCTCTGTGAGTCCCTACACACCAAGGCGGGGTGGTGGTGCAATATCCTACTGATGTGACCCAAACAAAGCCTTAATCATTATTTAATCAAGTAAAAGTGAAACCTCTGAACCCAATATAATCTAATATGCCCAGAGGAAGAGACCAATTTACAAATATAATCCAATATCTTTTTTTGGAATTCATAAGTAATGCTAAACTGCTACAATGGTATCTCCAAGGTGGAACATTATACAGGTGTTTAAAGACTGAGACAATTTTGTGAGAGGGAAAAAAGAACTCCAGGATTCAGAAATTTGTGTACGGTATGCTACTATTCTAGTTTCCTAGGCTGCTCAAAGCAAATACCATGAAATGGGCCAGGTTAAACAATGGGAATTTATTCATTCATGGTTTTGAGGTAGGGAAAATGTACAAATCAAGGCATCATCAAGGTGATGCTTCCTTCCCAAGGATGGGATGCTGGCAATCCTTGGCTACCATGACATAGCAAGGCACATGTTGGTGTCTGCTGGTCTCTCCCTTCTCTTCTGGGTTTTCTTGCTTTCAGCTTCTTTCTTCCATGGCTTTCTCTCCATCTGTCTGAGTTTCATTCTGCTTATTAAGGACTCCAGTAATAAGATTAAGACCTATCCTGACTGTGTTGGGCCAACCCTTAACTGAAGTAATCTCGTCAAAAGATCCTATTTATAATGGATTCACATCCCCAGGAATAGATTAGGTTTAAGAACATGTTTTTCTGGGGTTCATACAGCTTTAAACCACCATAGCTACTGTTAGTATGTAGATCAGAGAATATGTAAACGCATAGAATGACTCTGTAAACATATGAAACTAATAACAGTAGTTGCCCCTGGGGAGAACTGGTGGCTGGAAGATTAAGGGTAGAATGAACTTACCATTCATTGCCTGGCTTTTTGCACCTTAAAAATTTTGTACTATGTTCAGATAGTGCCCATTAAAAAATAAATAAATAAAATTTAAAATCAAAGTGGGCCTGATTCTCAAAGTGATGGTTAAACCAAATTCATCATCATTTCTAGCTCTTCCTTCCAAATTGCACATAGCTGTGAGATTAATCTTTTCAAAACTCCACATTCTCAATAACTTACAACGGTTCCCTGTTGCCACCACACTGGCTCAGTCTCCTTCCATCTGATTATCAAGGCTCTCCACATTCTTGCTCTAGGTGCCCTCTTTAATACTAGCCTTAAAGGCTTTTCTCTCCAACACACCCTGTTCCAAAGTCATTTTCCTCACTTTTGCCTGGATGTGTTATAGACATTTTCATCTCTCTATGACATCTTAGGCATTTTATTCCTCCTCCTTTCCCTCTATTTTGTGAATGCTTCTTTAAATTCTTCTTAAAATCTTCCTCAGAGGGAGCAGATGTGGTTCAAGCAGTTGAGTGCCCATCTCCCACATAGGAAGTCCTGGGTTCGGTTCCCGGTGCCTTCTAGAGAAGACAGGCAGACAACGAGCAGACAGCGAGCAGACATCGAGTGGGGACAACAAGCAGACAATGAACAAAAACAATGAGCAGACAATGAGCAAAAACAAACAAGTGGGGAGCGGATGTGGCTCAAGCATTTGGGTGCCTGCCTCCCACATGGGAGGTCTTGGGTTTGGTTCCTGGTGCCTCCTAAAGGAAAAAAAAAAGCAAGCAGGCAACTAGCAGACAACAAGGAAAACAACAAGCAGACAGCAATCAGGGACAATGAGAACAAACAATGACCAAAGAAAGCAATGAGCAAACAGACAAGGGAGCTATCTTGGGAGGGTTGGCGGGGGGGAGGGGGTATTTTCCTCAGAATCATACATTTTAACATTTGTTTATGTGATGTGTAAAGTTTCATATGGATTAATCTTATGTCCTTGTCTTAATTTCCCAGCTGCTAAAACAAATACCATAAAATGTGTTGGCTTAAATAATGGGAATTTATTGTCTTATGGTTTTGGGGCTGGAAGTCCAAAATCAAGGCATCAACAAGGTGATGCTTTGTCCTCGAAGATTGTGACAATCTGGGACTGGCTGCCAGCAATCCTTGGGGTTCCTGGGCTTTCCCATCATGTGGTGATATTCTCTCCTTTCTCCTCTGTGTTTGGTTGACTTCCAGCTATTTGCTTCTCCCCTTGGCTCTTCTCTCCCATGTACAATTTCTTTTGCTTATAAGGCCTTCAGCTGTGTTGGATTAAGGCCTTCTCTCACTCAGCTTGTACACTCCTTAATTATAACATCTTCAATGGTCCTATTTACAAATGGTTTCATACCCACAAGACCAGTGATTGGGTCCTGAACATGCCTTTTGTGGGGGACATGATTCAATCCCCAACATTCCTCAACTAAATTGATTCAATGAGATATAAGGTCTGGTGATTAAGACATAGTCATAGCCAAGGAATAAGGGGCAGAGTTCAGCATTGTTTCCATTGCACCATCATTCTGGTAAGCAAAGGTTGCCATTCAGAAGATATAATAATTGGACCTACCAACCAAAATGTATAATGGCTAGAACACCTGTGAAAGGGGAAGCTCTGTGGTGGCAGTATTCATTTCATTCTTTGTTAACCCTAGACCACAGTGTTAGCTTCGAAGGATGAGTTAATTGGCTAGTTACATAGCCAAGGTAGAGGGTGCAACAAAACAAAACCGACCTAAGATAAATTTGTGATTCTGGCTTTCTGAATTGTCATCTCTACTAAGTCAGAAAATTGCCTGCAAAGTTTGGCATTTTACAGTTTCTAGTGATTTGTTTTTTATTGTTCTTTTTTCTTGTTACAAGAATTATATATGTTCTTCTTAGCAAATTTAGATAGATGAGTAAAAAGCAATAAAATATAAATCACCTGTGACCCCATTGTCTAGTGATGACTTTTTAATTTTTTAAAATTTATTAAAGTATATCACTCATACATGAACATACATAAACAATAAGTGTATAGCAATAGTTGTGAACTTACAAAACAAACATACATAACATCATACAGGGCTCTCATGCCTCACCCTATCACCAATACCTTGCATTGTTGTGAAACATATTTAACTATTGATTAAAGAACATCCTCAAAATATTACTACTAACCAAAGTATTTCCCCCCAACCCACCCTATTACTATTATTTTTTATATCATTTATATATGAACATACATAAACAATAAGTGTATAATAAAAGTTGTGAACTTACAAAGCAAACATTCATAACATAATGCAGGGGTCCCATACATCAACCCTCCACCAACACCTTGCATTGTCATGAGACGTTTGTTACAAATTATGAAAGAATATTGTCAAAATCTTACTACTAATTATAGTCCTTATATTACATTTGCTGTATTTTCTTCCCAACCCACCCTATTATTATTTTTAAATATATTTTTATGACAGAAGTTGTAAATTTACAAAACAATCATGCACATGTGCAGAATTCCCAAACAACACCCCTCTATCAACATACCACAACATGGTGGGACATTTGTTCCAGATTATGAGATAATATCATTCGATTATTACCAGGTGCACAGCATACATTTGGCACATTTTTTCCATACTCCCCCATTATCAACACAGTACATCTTTGGCATAGATGCAAGAATATTACATTATTACTGTTAACCACAGTCCGTAGATCACTCCAGTTGTATTTTTCCCATGCTTCTCCACATTCCCACCACCCTGTAATAGTGATGTACATCTGCTCTAGCTCACAAAGGACACTCTTGCATCTGTACCATCAACCACAATTCTCATCCACCTCTGGGCTTACTGTGCCATCCAGTCTCTAGATTATTCTCTAGCTTTCTGTCAATTGGCATCACATCCCTAGACTACCATTTTCAGCCACATCCCCATTTATAAACCAGCTGTTACTCACTATAATAGTTACCATCAACTCTGTACATTTCCACACTTTTACAGTAAAGCTAATTAAGACTTCTACATATATTAAATATCAGTAGTCCATCTCAGTCCTCCTCTTATCTCCTTTAAGAATCTACCACCTACCACCAGGTCTTGAAGATATTTTTCTATATTTTCTTCTAGAAGCTTTATGGTTCTTGCTTTTATATTTAGGTTTTTGATTCATTTTGAGTTAATTTTTGTATAAGGTGTGAAACAGGGGTCCTCTTTCCTTCTTTTGCTATGGATATCCAGTTTTCTCAATACCATTTGTTGATTGGACTGTTCTGCCTGAGCTGGGTGGGTTTGAGAGGTTAGTCAAAAATCACTTGACCATAGATGTGAGGGTCTTAGTGATGACTTTTCAAAACTGAGGTATAACTTATACCCAGAGAAGTGCATAGTTCTCAGTTCTCAGTGAATTTTTACATAGTGCATACTGTTTTGTAATCTTTTTCACCTAACAAAAGAGTGTGAACATTTTTCAAGACATTAAATATTTTTTTTCACATCTTTTTAAAGGACCACATTGTGTACTACTGTATAAGACCATCATTTATGTTTTTTTGGACATTTGATTCTTTCTAAACTATTTCACCATAATAATTGTGTTTCAGTAAAGATAACTATCATTATGCTATATCTTTTTTTTTTTTTTTTTCTTGTTGATGTAAACATTTATTTATTCATTCTCTCCAAATATTTATTGAGCATCTACTTGGCATTATATGAGACAAATACAGCAGGGAAAAAGACAAAAGGGTCTGTGTCTCACCAAACTGACACTCCAGTGAGTGCATGGGGAGTAGAGTGGGCAGGGAAAAGAGGCCAAAAAGTAAACAAATGAATGAAAATGAGGAAAGGTTGTAATGAGGATTATGTATCAGCTATTTATTGCTGCATAACAAACCACCTCAAAACTTCGTGGCTCAATACCACCACCATTTAGATCCTCATAATTCTACTGTTTTTCCTGGGCTTAGTGGGGTGGTTCTTTGCTGGTCTCGCCTGAGGTCAGTCACAGCCTCTGCTGGCATCTGTCAGCCCCGTGACTAGAGGGTTTCAGATGGCCTCACTCACATGCCTAGGACCACTGTCTCTCCACATGGTCTCTGTTATCCAACCGTCCAGCCTGAGGACTTCCTTCGGAGTGAGGGTTCTGAGAGACACAGGCAAAGCTGCAAGGCTGCTGTGGGTCGAGGCTCTGGGACTAGCCATGTTACCTTCTGCCAAATTCTATTGGCTAAGTGAGTCACAGGCCAGTCCAGATTCAAGAGATTAGAAAATCAACTCCCATTTTTTGGTGGGAGCAGCTATTATGTTGTATATTTGTGGACATTCTTGATTACATTTTTTTTATAGATACTTTTTTTTTTTTTTAAGATTTATTTATTTCCTCACCTTCCTCCCTCCTCCCCCCCATTGTATTGCACTCACTGTCTGCTCTCTGAGTGTTCTTCTGTGTGTGCTTGTCATCTCTTTAGGCAGCACTGGCACCTCAGCTCCCTGTTCTGCTGTGTCTCTTATTGTTTCTCTTCTGTGTCTTTTTTTGTTGCATCATCTTGCTGCACCAACTTTCTGCGTGGGCCAGCACTCTGTGTGGGCCAGCTCTCTGCTCAGGCCAGCTTGCCTCGTGGTCCAGCTTGCTGCATGGTCCAGCTTGCTTTTCATCAGGAGACCCCGGAATCGAACTGGACCTCCTGTATATGGTAGAAGGAAGCCCAGTGGCTTGATCCACATCTGCTTCCCTGGATAAATTCTGAGGTTTGGAAATACTTAGACAAAGATTATGCATAATTCTATGATTTTTGATATGCCAACTTCTATTTCAGAAATGTTTGCCAATTTCTTCTGCTGCCAGCAGTTTATGAGTGTGCCTAGTACTCTTTACTAGCTTTAATAAATGGAATATGAGAATATGGTCATTTAGAAAAAGGAGCTTGCAAGTTGCATTTAATAAAGCATGAGTGAGGGCTTTACCAAAATTGTTTCCATAATCATCTTCCTTTTTGTTCTTCAGAACAGCATCAAAGCATTGTCCTGATTTTCTTAGGATGGAGAGTAAAGGAAAAATGCATCTTTTTTTTTTTTCCTAGTCAGAGTTGTCCAATCTTTGAAGGAGTTCACATCATTTTAAGGCCATCTGTCAGTGATTCTGGTCAGGCTTTTGTGATACCCAAGACCCACAAATACCTCAGGAGACATTGTGAAATTTCCAAAACAAAAGTAATTTTATCAGGGAGCAGATGTAGCTCAGTGGCTGAGTTCCTGTTTCCCATGTATGAAATCTTGGGTTTGATCCCCAGTACCTCCAACAAACAAAAAGTAATTGTGTTGCACTTTAAAATTTCATACAGATCTTTTAACAAGAAAGGATATATATAGTGAAGAATTAGTAAAATGGTGCTTCAGTGCTTTTTCTCTCTTCTCTTCAGGAATGAACCCTTATAAAGGCTATTGGTAGGTAAATTAAAAAGTACTTTATCCCAAGGTGATAAATTATGGGGGCACTTTAAACATAAAGTGATATATCCCTAACCATCCTCCTTCTCCAAATCCCAGCCCTTAGCTGCATTTCCCAGGACCACAGAGCACTGAAACCCACCCTTTGGTCCCACCCTCACCCAGACCACACTCCTGAGCCAGAAGAGAGCCAGACCAAGGGAAAAGACACAGCGATGACCCAAGTCATCATAGAGTCCTCATTGTCACTGTTCTGTTTTATTTCCTTAGTAGCACAAATTACTATTTTAAATGACCTTGTTTGTTTGCACGTTTTTCTGCCTCCTCCATCAGCACGTTAGCTCTGTAAGAGCGGAGACTTTGTCTTGTTTACCACCCCCTTCCCTATAACTGTGCTGGGCACCAAATGGGTCCTCAATAAATATTTGTTGAACAAATACGTTATCAAATGAATGAATAATTTGTTACCCTACTCCATTTCCTTCCTTTCTTAAATTTTTTTAAAATTATGAAATATTTTAAACACTTAGAAAATTTCCCGTTACTCATATTTAACAAACCTTAAGATTTTACCACATTGCTTCAAATTTTCTTCTCTCTCTTAAAAGAAAAGGAAAAAGATAAAAATATGTAAGAGCTGGAAAGAAGGTTAATTTGGCAGTTTATAAAAATGGACAGTCATTCTTTATTAACCCCTAAGAGAAACGGTTCATTTGCATCACTACATAAATTCAAACTACAGATCCCAGACAGCTCTGCAAGAGGTAAGGCACGTGGTATAGGCTTTTCTCCTCTGTAAACAGCCAATGAAAGGTTGAGTTTACAAAGGGCTAGGATGACATCTGGGTCTATTGACTGCTGCCAGCCTGACATCTACTTATTGCCGTTGGGAACGTGCTGCTGTAAATCAGATTTAAAGAGGCTTTTCCTGCTAATTTGCAGCTCATTGTGCCTCTTGTTTCAGAGGGAAGAAAAGCTAATTCAGTAGCCCAAATGGATGCAATACTGAATTACAGGTCGGAAGGTACTGAAGATTACTACACTTTACTGGGATGTGATGAACTTTCTTCGGTAAGACAGTGGTTAATGCTGTTTTTTGTTTTTTGTTTTTTCCCACAAAAGTATTTCAAGCTTTTATAAAAGGTTTGAAACTTTGATTTTTAGTCGCATTGCCTAAAAACCTAATCTTAAATTATTTTAAAGTACTTTTGGCTCAGAGAAAGGTATGGATTTAAATGTGTGTTGGGCACTATATTCAAATAGTGTCCTATTGCAATTTTATGACAGCTTCTGATTAAATATGTGTATTCTGGCACATGGCCATATACTCTATTTCCTATCGGAAATTTTATCATAATTGCTGTTGGCTGTGTTTTGTAGTATAGATAGGCTTTATCTTTATTATGGTAACTTGTACTATAGTTAAAATGAAATATAATTTTCTAGCAATTATGATTTTAAATATCTTATTAAGTATGTACTTTTATGTGAGCAGGTAAATTGGTAACCCAGAAACTTCCTTTTATGTTATCTCAAATTATATAACAGAAATTACTTCTTAAAAGTGTAGCTTCTGAAACAAAATGTGAAAACCTCTGTAGTTGTTCACTTGATGTATAACAGAATCATTTTGTTGGCGTGCTTCCTCTAACAATTAGGTTGTAGAACATTTTTAAAGTATGGAAAACTCATTTATAATTTTTAACACTGTGAATATTTTGGCATATTAATCTCCAGCCTTTTTCCTGTATTTATTTTGAGGCATGTTTGAGAGAATATTATATATACTTTTAAAGTATGCATACTTTTGATCCCTGCTTTTTGCACATTAACATTATAACAATGATTTCTCCATGCTATTAAACACTCTTCCCATAGATATTTTAATGATTGCATAATATTTCATTTTATTGTTGTACCACAATTGAATTATTCTCTTATTGTTAAACATTTAGTTTAGTTCCCGTTTTTCAATATTTTAAATACTGTTGAGATGAACATGAAATATGAGAACTCAATATTTTATTATTAAATGTCATTTATTATTAAAATATAATTGTTAATATTTAAAGTAAAATATTTTAATGTTTGTCTTTGTTTCAGAAAGGCATGAGTTCAGGAATAAAATTAACTTAGTTTTGTTTAGAGACTAGGTTGTGATATTGGACACACAGGATTAAAATTTCTATCTTCATCACAGTGAAGAAGATATTTCATAAAACTTGAAGGTAAAAAAACAACAACAACAAAAAAAACAGAACAGGTTTTAATGCTTTTCTAGTTGCATATTTCTCCTCTAGAATAATATGTTGTTCTTATTTACTTTGGTGGTGATTTGCTTATAGCAATTGAGGAAGGTTGTTACCATTTTACACTGTTATTCACACTTGGATTATATTATTGCCAAATAATTCTTAAAAGGAACTATTTAAAATCAAGGGAAAATAATTTAACTTTATAAGTTTCAAATTTTGAACTTTTAAAATATTTTCATGCCATGTTATAAAGATCATTCTCTACCCATAATAAATATCTTGACCAAGTAATCAGTCTTTTGTAGTTATATTACTATCTATTTGGTCTACAAAGAAGGATTAGTTCTGGATAGATTCACAAAACTGATCCCATTGTTTATTTATATAGTTTATAACACTTTCATTTCATGGTTACCAATTATAGTTATACTTCTCTGCATATACTGGGCTTATATTAAAAGGAAAATAAAAGCATTGTCTTAGCACTCCTTTTTCTGGACATATTACTGAGAAGCTATTTTTCTCAGGAGCTTTTAAAAAATCATCCTTCACAAACTGAAAAAGCAATCATGATTATAAGCAAAGAGACTAATTTCCTCCTTTATATACATGACATATATTAATCATGGGAGGATTTCCATGCTTTTGAGTAAAAAACAAAGAAACCCATTTTAAACAAAGTTTTCAGTTTGATCCCACGTCAGTCAGCCATACTTCCTGTATCAGATTTCACACAAAAGACACAGGCTATATAACCCTCTAAAGCCCTTACCAATGCTTTTACCACACACTAGGGATATAAGGCATTCTCCCTGGCTTGGGCCTTTTTTGATTTTTTAGTGTTTGGTCACTATTTGTGAAGTATTGATAAGAAAACCACATGTAAACATGTTGAACTTGAAAACTGAACACAATGCTGGGTAAATGGGAACATCCATTTTTAACCCCTCCTCCTTTTTCTTCATTGCTTTGGATTTAGAGCGAGTTGTTTCTCATTTTTGTGCTTGTGGTTGTGGTTTCACAGTGTTACTTGCACTTAGAACTGGTCATATCCTGTATCTTATGTTCTTTATTAAAATGTTTTATTTTTAAATAATTTTTTACTTACAGAATGCTTGCAAAAATAGTACAGAGATTACCTGTATACCGTTCACCCAGCTTCCCTTAGTATTTGCATCATACCTAACCATAGTACAATTACCAAAACCAGAAAATTAACATTGGAATGATATTAACTTAACCAGGGGTCAGCAAACATTTTCTGTAAAAGGCTAGATAGACAGGGCCAGGCCTAGGGTGAAGCAAGGGGGACATGTAGGATGCAAAAAGTAAGGAGGCGTTCGCTCAGGTTTCTGCACTTACTCACCCCTGAGAGTGAGTGCCTCCTTAAATTTTGCATCCCAGGTGCCCTGCTTGCCTCTTCTTAGTCCTGGCCGTGAGATAATACAATTTTTAGGCTTTGCAGGTCTTATGGTCTTTGTCACAACTATTCACTTCTGCCATTGTGAGAACACAGCCATAGATAATATGTAACTGAATGACTATGACTGTGTTCCAATAAAACTTTATTTAAAAAACAGGCCAGAGTTTGTCCACCCCTGAACAAAACTATAGATCTTATTCTAATTTTTTCTTTTCTTTAAAAAAATTAAAAAAAAAAAAACAAAAAAACGAATGTTCTTTTTTGTTCCATGATCCAAGCCAGGATCCCATATTCCATTTAGTTGTCAGGTCCCCTTGGTCTCTTCCAATCTGACGGTTTGTCATTCTGTCTTTGTTTATGACCTTCACAGTTTTAAAGAGTATTGGTCAGTTATTTTATAGAATGTTCCTCAATTTGGGTCTGATGTTTTCTCATGAGTAGATTGAGGTTATGCATTTCTGGAAATAATACCACAGAAGTGATGCTGTGCCTTTCCCAGGGTGTCATATCAGGGGTACATGATGTTGATATGTCTTATTGACATATCCCTTAGCTAAGGTGGTATCTGCCAGGTTTCTCCACCATAGAGTTACTATTTTTACTTTTGTAATTAGTAAATATCTTGGGGGAGATACTTTGAGACTATCCTGTTTTTTCTCACCTGATTTTAACATCCTTTGGTGGATCTTGCTTCCAACAGTTATTACTATGGTGTTTGCCTAATGGTGATTTTCTATTTTCCTCATTCCTTTTACATTTATTAATTGGAATTCTTCTTTAAAGAAAAACTATCCCTTCTCTCACAATTGTTAATTTATCCAATATTCATTTCATAACCATGGATTAGTGGATAGTTACTGTATTTTATGGACTATAATCCAATACTACTATTATTTATTTTGTGGCTAAAATTGTTTCTATAATTCATTTTTAAATTACTTATTATTTGATTAGAATGATGTAGAAATGATTTCTCATGGATTTTATTCTGGAGATATTACTAATATCTGGAGTCTTGTAGGAAAAATCCAGTTCCAAATTAAGTGAAGTGAAGTGAGGGATACTAATTAGCCCACTTATTAAAATGAGTCTTCTTTTTTCTGAAGCATATTCTGCAGCATATAAATTTCCAGACTCAGAATCAGTTCACTCTCTTAATGAGTAAACCACACTTCTCAGAAAGCTCCTATGAGACTATTCATGTTACTTGGAGAACATCTGTTAGTCTATAATGAAAATTTTATTGAATACTTACTTACCTTGGTTCCAGTACTAAAAGTAAACAAAACAAACAGAAAGGGTAAGATGTGGTGCCAGTGTCTAAGGACTTGGTATCCAGTTGAGTAGCCAAAATGAATACACAGGAAACAATTTGAGAACAATTCAGTACAGCACTCTGTGGTATTGTCTATAAGTGAAACAGGAACTAAAGAAAGAATATCTGAAAAGACCTCAGGGAAGAAATGGGATTTGATATGGCCTTACTAGAAGGTCATAATTTAGACAGAAGGCAAAATTTGTGTGGCTAGGGAAAGCTGGAGCAGACCCAGGAAGTGGAAATTCCATTGTAATCTAGAATATTTCCTTGCACAGAATAAGATATTGTGCTAATAGGATACAGGAGAGATGTGTTGGTTTTTTTCCTAATATGTTTTTATTATAGAAGTTGTGAACTTACAAAACAATCATGCACATGTGTAGAATTCCTATACAACTCTCCTTCACCAACACACCACACAGTGGTGGAACATTCGTTACAAATTATGAGATAATGTCATCAGACTATTACCACCAACCATGGTCCATAGGGTACATCTGGCACACTTTTTCCATTCCTCCCCATTATCAATACAGTACATCTTTGGCACTGATACAAGAATATTACAGTATTGATGTTAACCACAGTCCATAGATCATACCAATTGTATTTTTCCCATGCTTCTCCACATTCCTACTACCCTGCAATAGTGATGCATATCTGCTCTAGCTCACAGAAGGACACTCTTGCATTTGTACAATCAACCACAATTCTCATCCATCTCTGGGAGGAGAGATGTGTTTTTAAGTTTTAAAATTTAAGTTCTAAAATTAATTCATGCTCATCATAGAAAATATCAAGAAGGAACAAAGAAAAAGATGTTAATCTAAAAGATTAACATTTGGAAGTATGACATATGCATGTCATTTATTTATGCACATAAGTACATACATATATGAGTATATATTTATATGTGTATTTGGATATGGGTTTGGAGTCAGGCTGACTAGGTTCAAATCCTGGCTCTGCCACTTACTGTGTGACCTTGGGAAAATTACTTAACTTCCCTATGTCTCAGTTGCCTAATCTGCAAAAATAGAAATAATAGTACCCACCTCAAAGAGTTGTGGGGATTGAATGACATACTACATGTAAAGTGCTTAGGACAGTGCCTAACACAGAGTAAGTCACAATAACTTTTAGCTATTATTATTATCATTATTCTATACATCTATACATATATGTTACATAACTTTGCTTCACTTATTTATTTATTTTTATTTTTATTTTTTTACTGGGAGGTTCTGGGAAATTTTTTTTTCTTTTCTTTTTTTAATTAATTTATTTTTTATTGTGGGTAAAAATCAAAATTTTCACAATACATACCAACATTTGCAAAATGATATATAAATATATATGCATATATGTGCATTTGCTTACAAAAATGTTATTTATATATGTATATAAATATATTTTAAGAGGTGCTTAGATTACCCAAAATATTACACTGAACCCACTGGGATTCCCATGTTGCCCACCTCCCACACCTCCCACCACATCCCACACAAACATCTCCCACAAGTGTGGCCCACCACCATCAATGGACTTACACATCCTGGGGCCTTCCCACCAACCATAGACCACAGTTCACACCTCCCCATTATCACAGTTCTGAGTGGTGTGTGCTGATTTAAAATGGCCTACATCCGTTGCCACAACGGTACTCAGGACAACCTCCAAATCCCAAAGAAGCCCCTTTATTTCAACTGCTCGTCCCCTCCCTGCCCCAAAATGTCAAGTGGCCACTGGCTCCACTTCATTGTTATAATTTCTTCCATTGCTAGAATCACCATATGTGAACAACAGAATACCATCAAGTCCACTCTAGTCCATAGTTCTTTCCCTAATCCTGAGGGGACTGGGATGGTGATGTCCACTCCACCTCCAAGTGAGAGAAGGTCCTGGGAATTGAACTCAGGTCCCTCCATATGGGAGATGGATGCCCAACCATTTGAGCCACATCCATCTCCCTACATAATCTTTTGAGGTAAAAACATTATAGATTTATATTGCATATAATGCTTTGTAGCTTACCTTTTCTCACAGGAATATATAAAATTTCTCATGTTGTTAAGAGTCTTCTACAAGATGATTTTTAATGACTGCAAAGTATTCCAGCCTATTGCTCTCTTACATTTCCCTTTAATAAATAATCTAGGGAAGTGGATGTGGCTCAAGCGATTGGGCTCCTGTCTACCATATAGGAGGTCCAGGGTTCAATTCCCAGGGCCTCCTGGTGAAGGCAAGCTGGCTCATGTGGAGAGCTGGCCTGTGCGGAGAGCTGGCTGGGGCAGAGTGCTGGCCCAGGCGGGGCGCTGGCGCAGCAAGATGATGCAACAAAAAGAGACACAGAGGAGAGACAATAAGAGACACAGCAGACCAGGGAGCTGAGGTGGTACAAGAGATTGAGTGCCTTTCTCCCACTCCGGAAGGTCCCAGGATCAGTTCCCGGTGTCACCTAAAGAGAAGACAAGTAGACACAGAAGAACACACAGTGAACGGACACAGACAGCAGACGAGGGCAGGGAAGAGAAATAATTAAATAAATAAAATCTTAAAAAAAATAAAAATCTACTGCTAGACCCATCGGTTTTTGTTTTAAACTTGTAGCACTGGATCCACTGAAATTTCCGAAGCCAAATTCTTTCCTAACCTCTGATTATCTTCTTAGAACAAATTCCTAGAATTGTAATTGCTAGATCAAAGAGTATGAGAAAATTAAAGGCTTTTCCTATACACTGACCAATTGTTTTCCAGAAAATTTGCAACAAATGACATTTCCAGCAGCAGAGCATAAGTGTTCATTTCTCTGTACCCTCAATAACACTGGTCATTATCATCCTTTGGATGTTTTGATTTATTTGATTATGAGTAAAGCTGAACATTTTTCATGTTTACTGGCCAGCAGGGTAAGCAATTTTCCAGACAATTGGATGTTGGATAAGGGAGGCAGGATTCAGTGGACCTTGACATGAAGAGTCTCGCCCACCCATGACTGCACGTGACAGTGGGCACCTGGGGTGGGGATGCTAGAAGATAAATAAACATGTCCAAGGCAAACTAAGCTACTTTACCAGTTTACCTAGAATTCTTAATTAAAAAAAAATACAGACATTGGTAAAATATAGAAAAATGTCAAGAAGAAAACAATCATACATTTTAGCACTCTGAGGTTTAACCATTTTGGCACATTTGCTTCTACGAACTAACACTGGATTGTTTCCTAATGGGCCATGAATGAAAATATGAAACAACAACAAAAACCCCAACCTTTTTATCTCTGATAGATAGATAGGTATGATTTCATCCATTTATGTCATTTGTGAAATTCTTAAAAAATGAAAAGAGCCAAAAGACAGGAGGAGTTATATAATAGATAACTTATAAACTGGATAGCTATCCCTGACTAATGAATGGTGACTTTGAAAAGTTCAAATATGTGAACACGACTTTTAGGGACCCTTAGAAGAAAACTATATGACCATTTGGGACATTTAAATCTATTGAGCCCACAGATGTCTTGGATCATCATTTAAATGCAGAAGCAAGTTAAATTGTCATCACAGACCACTGTTTGAATAAAGCTTTTATTGACTGCTTTCTGAATTTTGTTATTGAGGACATTATTTCTTCAATTAAAATGCTAAAATAGGGAGTGGATGTGGCTCAAGCAGTTGAGCTCCCGCCTCCCACATGGGAGGTCCCAGGTTTGGTTCTGGTGCCTCCTGAAAAAACAAAAACAAACCAAACAAACAAAAAAACCAACTGAGGGGAGTCAATGTGGCTCAGTGGTTGAGCGCCGGCTTCCCACATATGAGGTCCAGGGTTCAATTCCCCCACCCCCCTGTACTCAAAAACATACACACACACAAAATACAACACAACACAAAAAACAAACAAAAATCTCATGCTAAAATAGAAATACAAGGATAAAATTGAAAGTGGATTGATCATGGCTGTTTTGGGGAGGACTGATATCCAGGTTTCTCCATCATACCATTTAAATTTAAACACTGATTTTTGTTTTAGGTTGAACAAATCTTGGCAGAATTTAAGATCAGAGCCTTGGAATGTCACCCTGACAAGCATCCTGAAAACTCCAAAGCTGGCAAGTTTTTAATAATGGCTATTTCTCAAGAAAATGAATAGCACTTGGAACCCAAACGCCATTGAATATAACCATTTTTTTCTATATATTTTTCTTTTTTTCAATTTCAAAGGGTGCTTTTGCACTACTGGATGGTGGGGGCTGGAGGAGGTCTGTGGAATATGTGTGGAGTCTTTTTTTTTTTTTTTTTAAGATTTATTTACCCCCCCCCCCACAATTGTCTGCTCTCTGTGTCCATTTGCTGTGTGCTCTTCTGCTTGTCTTCTCTTTAGGTGGCACCGGGAACTGATCCTGGGACCTTCCAGAGTGGGAGAGAAGTGCTCAATCTCTTGAGCCACTTCAACTGCCTGGTCTGCTGTGTCTCTTATTGTCTCTCCTCTGTATCTCTTTTTGTTGCGTCATCTTGCTACACCAGCTCTCTGCGTGGGCCAGCTTGCCTTCACCAGGAAGCCCCAGGAATCGAACCCTGGACCTCCTATATGGTAGACAGGAGCTCAGTCGTTTGAGCCACATCCAATTCCCTGAGGTCTTTTCTAATAGCAGTGGTTTACCATCCATTTTTCTTTCTGCTATAATGCTTCATGATTTAAAATTTGTCCAGTTTATGCTTTATTTCACCATCTGTCGAGTGTGTATGTAACCAGGTGGTTGTTTCCTGAGAACCTTACTGTGTTTTCTTCATTTTGGGGGACTCCTGAAAATGTCCATATATAAAACTGTATATGATAGTATATTCATACTTTTGTTTACTTTACCATCATTTAAATATGCTTATGTCAATCTCATCTGAAAAAATTGTAAACAAACCAGTAATTTTCCCTCAACCTGGCTCCCTCCTGTACTTCCGCTTCAGAGCCAAACTTCTCGAAAAGTCCACAGTTGATGTCTCTGCTTCCCTTCTCCCCAGTTTTCAGTTTATCCCAGTTTGACTTCCTTCTCCACTTTTCTCAGAAAAGGTGCTTATAAAAGTTACCAAGGACTTCCTTCCTGCCAAAACCTAAGGTTACTTTTTAGCTTGCATGAGAATTTGGCGCTGTTGACCATTTTCTACTTGTAAAACTCTTCTCTGCTACCAGGTTAACACACATCAAGGTTTTCCTCCAGCCTCTAGGGCTGCTCTTTCTCAGTCTCCTTTGTGATCCTGCTCTGCAGTACCTTAACTGTAGGGCTGCCCCATAGTCCCTCCTAAACTTGTCAGCTTCTTCCCCACTTTCCCTTTGGAATCTTGTCTAAGCCCAACTTTTTGTTAATGGCTCCCAGATCTGTCCTTAACCCACCTCACTCCTCATGTTCAGATCTAGAGTTTCGACTGCTTCTTGGAAATCTCCATTTGGAGACATTTTCAAGTCATTCTGTGAAAAGGACTCATTATTTTCCTCTCACCCCCTCTAAAATCTTGCTCCCTTTCCTGTGTTTCCCCATTTCAATGAATGGCACCACCAGTCTCTCAGTTGCTCTAGCAGAAACCCTGTCTCTTTCCTCTCTCTCATCCCTTCCATCTGGTCGATTACCAAGTGCTGTTGGTTGGTCTTCCAAATTTCTCTCCACTGCGTCCTCTTCCCTCCATCCTCACTGCCATTACTGTAGTTAAGCCACCACCATTTCATGCCTGGACCCCTCAGCAAGAGGTCCTTTAATTGGTTCAGGCTGCAGATAGTGATCTTCCTTTTTTATTTATGAAAAAAAGATAAAAAGAACACTACAACAAACACCGATGTACATACCACCCAGCTTAAAACTTTAGCAATGCAGTTCAAGTCTCTTGTGCGTTTTTAACCTGATTTTATCCTCACAGTAGGTAATGTTATCTTCTTTAAAAAAAAAAAACAAAACAGTTTTATCAAGATATATTCACATACCAGACAATCTATCCAAAGTGTACAATCAATGGCTTTTAGTATAATCACAGTGTTGTGCATTCATCACCACAAAAATTTTACAACAATTTTAGGTAATGTTATCTAATATTTAAAGATTTCCATTCTCATGTCTTTCTACATATGTTTATTATATGCATATAATATATGATGTGTATAGTAGGTGTATATATATATGTGATTCTTCTAAAATGAAAATAGTAAGACTTGTCAATAGCTCCACATTGCACAAATGATAAAATCCCAAATCCTCTTTATTAAAAAAATTTTTCCCTTGACTTAAGTGTCTATTAATTTTCTCTAGAAGTCACTGATTCCTTTGGTTTACTAAAACCAGTCATTTTTCAATATACAAAATCATCTTTTGTTAGAAATTTAACTATTACTTTTGTTCATTTGGTTTTCCACCTTTTTATTAAGGTGTAATTTATTTACAATAAAGTGCACAAATCTTAAGTGTAAGCTTGATAAATTGTGCATATGTATAACCGGTTTAACCACTGCTCAGATCAAGATAAAGAACATTTTCAGTACCCCAGCCATCTCCCTTTGTATTCTGTTTCAAAGTCTCCATGCCCACCCCGCCTTATTTTTGGTGGTACTAGGGTTTATTGGGCTACGTGTTAGTACAGGTGCTTGGACCTAACCATGGTGCTCTTGATGTAAAAAGCCTGGACATTCTGCCAATTCTTCTTGAGCAGTGATACCAGGAAGTTGATAGCCAGGAGGAGGTTGTACATGAGCTCATCGTCTGTCATCTTCACATGACCAACAGTCACAGCCAGACACAGCACCTTCTTCATCTGGGATTTAATTGTGGACTTCACCTCATCAACCTTTGGTACGATGTTCTCATTGTACGTCAGCGGGGAACGGAACTTGCCAGCATTTTTCAGGCCTGGGCCCAGGATTCATGGGATCTGCTTCATCAGAGACTTCGAGGCCAAAAAGGTGTCATACTTCTTGGCCAGTTTCTTGACCAGCTTCTTACTCTTGTCGAGTTTCTTTAGTGCCTCGATGCCCATATGGGGGACATCCCCAGCCTTGGGCTCTGCACAGTGCTGCTGGTCGCATAGGACACACATGGAGAACTTGGGGCGAGGAATGGACTTAAGCCTGAAGGTATCCAAGAAACATTTGTCCTTCTGAGGGTTCTAGCTCTTCAAGCTGATTCATAGTCCCACCGTTTTCAAAAACTTCTGCACTTGCACTGGTTCCCGCCCAGACTTGTGGTACCCCCTTGTAAAGAGTGTGGTGAGAGGCTTTGCTGCCTCAGGAACTGGAAGGGATCCCCCCCCCACCCCCGCCACACCTTTTCTCATCTCTATCACTATAGATTAGTTTTGCCTAGTTTTGAATTTCATGTAATGGAATCATACGGTATGTATTCTTTTGTCTGTGGCTTCTTTAGCTCGACATTCTGTCTATGATATTCATCC
>JAKSZT010026914.1:10101969-10113447 GCA_026826555.1 Tolypeutes matacus | reverse complement strand
CTAAATATAAAAGCCAGGACCATAAAACTACTAGAAGAAAATGTAGGGAAACATCTTCAAGACCTTGTAGTAGGTGGTGGTTTCTTGGACCTCACACCCAAAGCAGTGCAACAAAAGAAAAAGATAAATGGGACTTCCTCAAAATTAAACACTTTTGCACCTCACAGGACTTTGTCAGAAGGGTGGAAAGGCAGCCAACCCAATGGGAAAAAATATTTGGAAATCACATATCTGAAAAGGGTTTAATATCCAGGATATATAAAGAGATGTTACAACTCAACAATAAAAACACAAATGACCCAATTTAAAAATGGGTCAAAGACTTGAATAGACATTTCTCCAAAGAAAAAATACAAATGGCAAAAAAACACATGAAGAAATGCTCAACATCACTCATGATTAGGGAAATCAAATCAAAACTACAATGAAATATCATTTTACACCTATCAGAATGGCCACTATTAATAAGACAGAGAACTACAAGTGTTGGAGAGGATGTGGAGAGATAAGAACACTTCTTCACTGTTGGTGGGAGTGCAGAAGGGTACAACCACTATGGAGGACCGTTTGGCAGTTCCTAAAGAAGTTGAATATAGACTTACCACGTGACCCTGCAATACCACTACTGGGTATACCCAGAAGAACTGAGAGCAGTGACACGAACAGACATCTGCACACCGATGTTCATAGCAACATTATTCACCATTGCCAAAATTTGGAAACAACCCAGGTATCTATCAACAGATAAATGGATAAACAAACTGTGGTCTAGTCACATGATGGAATATTATGCAGCTGTAAGAAGAAATGAAGTCGTAAAGCATATGGCAACATGGATGAACCTGGAGAACATTATGTTGAGTGAAGCAAGCCAGACACAGAAGGACAAATACTGTATGAATGCGTTACTATGAACCAAATATATTGTGTAACATATTGTTTGATTAAAAAAAAAAAATTACATGTATCCATTACATTTAATTGAGAAATGTATATATTTATTCATCTGTGTTTACTTTTTAGTTTTTAATTGTTTATATTTTCAATTATTAAATGTACAAATAAAGTTAAATAAAGCCAAAAAAAATAAAAAAAGATAGTTAGCACTGACAAGGAAAATAGAAGATACGTTCCTCAATACATTCCTTACAAGGGGGCCTTAAGACATTTCTGAGAGTGTCTTCCGCTCTACTGAAATAACATCAGCTACCATTTATTGAGTGCTTACTATGTGCAGGAGCATGCCTCACCTATATTACTTTACATCTATTAACTTATTTAATATTGATTTTACATCTAATTATTTAATCCTCATGACAAGCTTGTGAGGTTGGTACCAGTATTATTCTCATTTTGCAATTTGAGAAGAAGAGGGAGGTTAAGTAATTTGCTCAAGACTATGCAGCTTGTACAAGGTAGGGATGGGGTCTGAACCAAGGTGGTTTGGCTTCAGAGTCTGCGTTGTAAGGAACTGCTCTATATTGAGAAGATATTTGAGGTGTTAGTAGCTCCACAGATATTCTGAAGCCTTTATAGATCTACTGAAGCTCAGGGTATTACAAAGGTTAAATTCCTGTCTCCCAAGCTAGACTACCTGGATTCACATCCTAGTTCTGCTATGTATTTTCTGTATTACTTGGCAAATTTACTTAACTTCTCTAGATCTGTTTCCTCATCTATAAAATGGGCATCATAATGGTGTCTTCCTCATGGGGTTGCCAAGAGAATTAAATGAGACGATTCATATAAAATACTTAGCATTGTGCTTGGCCCTGGGTGCACGTTAGCTATTCTTATCATTGCTTTATCTAGCCATCCAATTATGTTTATCTAGTATGGGTGTTTTATGTACACGAACTGTAATTATCCTTCCAATTCTTATTTGTTGATTCTCAGGGTTGGGATGCAAAACTCCTTTAGAATTTAGCCTTTCAGCAGGTTCCTCAAACTTGAACAATTGTTTCTTTTTAAAAAGAAGATAATTAGATATCTGTGGTGGATTATAGTTTTTCTAAAAATAGCCTCTTCAAACCTATCTTTGGGAAGAACTTTTACATAGCCATCTGTTGCTGGAAATAAAGTTTCTTATTGGAGTTTGATTCAGGGGTCTTTGCTGGTTACCCAAGAGATCCTTCTGGAGTCTGCACATTGATTGCATCAGCCTGGTAACTAGACATGGTTATAACATAACAAACTGATCAAAACAGAAGCCCGAGTTTCAGAAAAAAAGTGTTTTAAGCAAACACATGCATACAAACAACCCCCACTCCACACACCCCACCCCTCCCCCTTGCCCCACAGGCAAATTTACAAATGTTTCTCCTTTCGGCCCTGGAATGTTCTGATCTGTGTTCTCTGAACCGCTGTAGTCTCCCTGTGATTTTCTGTTTGTCAGATTCAGGCATAGTCTGAGTTCATCAGAACTGGAGGGGGCTGGATACGTCAGAGACTAACAAGGCATGGTGCTGAGGTCCCACCGGAGTCCCTCTGACAGGATTCTATGAAATTTTCTCTTTTTAAAATAGTTACTCAGATTCTTTAAAAAAAAAAAAAACCCAAAAGTAACATGAACTTGTTTTTTTTTTAAATTAAAACAATAACAAAAACAAAAACAGAACAGTCATATATAGACAATGACCTAGTGTCTGCCCCCACCCCCACCCTTCTTTGCTTCTGCTCCCTGAAGTAACCAGTGTGGGCCCTTGGTGTGTCTGCTTCCACACTGTTCTCTATGCGAATACAAGCATGCATATCTACATGTACCCTTAGGAGAGCTTTAAAAACGAAGGATGGGGTCATACTGTGCACATTCCTTTTATGTTGCAGGTGGCTAAGAGCACAGACTGGGTCAGACCCAGCTTTTCCACTTATGCAACTGTGCGACCTTGGGCAAGCTCAGTAACCTCTCTATCTTAGTTTTTTTAATCTACTTAATGGTAAAAGTATTAGGGTCTACCTACTAAAGCTTTTTTGGGGAGTAAATAACTTAATATAGTAAAGTATTTAGATCAGTGCCAGGCACACGGTAAGTTCTTGTTTAGTGTTAGCTTTTCTTTTTTTAAAAAACAATTTATTCAAGTATATCATTCATACATGAACATACATAAACAATAAGTGTTCAGTAAACATAGTGAACTTACAAAACAAACATGCATAATATCCTGCAGGGCTCCCATATATCACCCCACCACAAAAACTTTGCATTGTTGTGAAACATTTGTTGACAAATTATGAAAGAGCATCGTCAAAGTATTACCACCAACTATAGTCTGTATCTAACTTCCCTATACTTTTTTTTAAAGGATTTATTTATTTATTTACTTTTATCCATCACCCCCCCTCCCCCCTGTTTTTGCATCCATTTGCTGGGCAACTCTCTGTATCCGTTTCCTGCCCTTTCTTTTCATCCTTCTCTTCCTGTCTTCACTGGGAGAGAGGCATCCAAGTGAAGGATGCACCACCTTAGTTTTGTTTTTTTTGGCACTTCTTGTCTTGGCTCTCCCTTATGTCACTCTCCTGTTACATCATCATCTTGCTGCGTGGCTCACAGGGTCTGACGGTGCACCCATGTGCGGGGCCTGGCGGCACACCTGCACATGGGGCCTGGCTGCAGAACTGCGTGTGGGGCCTGACGGCGCACCCTAGCATGGGGCCTGGGGGCTTACCCGCTTGCAGGGCCTGGCGGCACACCTGCGCACGGTGTCTGACGGCGCACCCACTCGTGGGGTCTGACGGTGCTCCCGTGTGTGGGGCCTAAGGGGCTCACCCGCTTGCAGGGACTGGTGGCCCGTGTACCTTCTATATTTCTCCTTTTTAAATTTTTACCGGGAGGTCCCGGGGATCGAACCCAGGTCCCTCCATATGGGAGACAGATGCTCAACCATTTGAGCCACATGTGTCCCCCTTAAGGTTGACCAAAGATACCCAAAGTTACAGTCTTTTCCCATACAGGATGGTCATATAATAAATCAGGCTTAGTTTATCACCAGCATTCTAAAAGCCAGACCTAGGGAGAAAAACTAGGTCTGGGGACACATGCATGGTTTCTAAAATAGCGAATGTTTAGCTTACCCTGATTATCACAAAATCAGTACAGCAAGAATATTCACATTAGCTTTTCTTATTAAGGGACTTCTCCCCAGGTCCTTACATTAAGAATTAACTTATTATTATTTTTTTTAACAGCTGATAATATTTTACAATGTAGATATACCATAATTTAATCAGAATAAATTGTGATGCCAGATTTGATGCTTTTACATGGTGAAGTGTATTCTTTTATTGTGGTTGAAGAAAGTAGAGAGGCAAGGGGAAGAACGGGTATCATTCTGAGACACTGTTGTTGGAGAAGAAAAAGAATTAGGAAATTTTACCAAAGACTGCATTTACCAATATTTTCTTAATGCTGTTTAAGGGATTATTGACTATTCCAAGTAGTGCCTTGAACTCAGAGTTTGAGACACCAACGTGCAGTTGCATGATTATTTATAAGTTTATTTTACTAGAGTGTAAATTTTTATAGCGTCAGAATTTAAGAAATATTTTGTCAATTTTACCAAGCCCTGAGTGGCTGCTCATATATTATTTTTCAGCACATTTATTAATATCCTCAAGCCGTACTTGATATTTACTTTGGAATTTTCCTTCTGATGCTTCTTCTGTGATAAGCAGTAAAATATGGAACAAGGCATCTGAAAACTGGTGTGCAAGACAATCTCACCTTTACTTTCTTTCCATTTAAAAAAGCAGCAAATGTGCCTCTGATAAATATAGCCCTAGCATCAAATAGTTTTTAGTAACATTATCCTGGTATATCAAAAAAAAATCAATTGTAGCAGATGCTGCTTGTTGCCACCTTCCCAGGCATGTCACCACTATGGCCTCCTACCACAGGCAAGGAGACTCTGCCAGAGGATTTCTTTGGCAATGGAGCTTGCATGGTAGCAAATGGATGGACGCCTTTTTGGGAGTAAATGCCTTTTGGGAGCAGCTGTGGGCCAACAATGAATGGGAGAGGGAGGCTGTAGCCATTTGGCAGATTGATGTAATTATGAATTCCAAAAATAGATATTGGATTATGTTTGTGAACTGGTCTGTTAATCTGGGCATGATTAAGTTATGATTAGGGTGTTGACTGGGCCACATCAGTAGGGTGTTGAGCCCCACCCCTTGGTGGGTGGGGGTATCAAATATAAAAGGCAAGGCAAAGGACTGAGGGGGCAGTTTTGAGAAGAAGTTTTGATGTTGGAGTCTTGAGCTGGAGCCCCAGGAAGTAAGAGAGCTTGGTCGTGAGGAAGGAGAGAAGATCCTGGGATAGAGACAAGCCATTCGCCTGATAGTCTACAGCTGGCCTTGTGGAGAGACACAAATCCTAGAGAGCCTCATAGTCTACAGCTGACCTTGTGGAGGAAACAGAGGGGCTAAGCCCAGAGAGAAATGCAGCCCTGGAAGAGAGGAACCCAAGAAGCCTGAACTGTGGCAAACATCGGCAGCTGTCTTGCTCCAACACGTGGCAATGGACTTTGGTGAGGGAAGAAACTTGGGCTTTATGGCCTGGTAACTGTAGACTTCTACCTCAGATAAATACCCTTTATAAATACCAACCAATTTCTGGTATTTTGCATCAGCACCCCTTTGGCCTACTAAGACAGAGGCTAAAGTTCCCAGCTCCTTCACCACGCAGATGGGATAACTCTGAGAGTTTTTATATTGGCTCCCAGTGTTCCCTGTGGGATCAAGCTCCAGTTGCCCATGGTGGTAACTTGCTCAATAATGTCTGCTTTAGGGAAGCAGATGTGGCTCAAGTGATTGGGCTCCCATCTACCATATGGGAGGTCCAAGGCTCGATTCCTGGGGCCTTCTGGTGAAAGCAAGCTGGCCCATGCAGAGAGCTGGCCCATGCAGTGAGCTGGCCTGTGTGGAGAGCTGGCCCACATGGAGAGCTGGCTTGCATGGAGAGCTGGTGCAGCAAGATGATGCAACAAAAACAGACACAGAGGAGAGACAATAAGAGACACAGCAGACCAGGGAGCTGAAGTGGCGCAAGAGATTGAGTGCCTCTCTCCCACTCTGGAAAGTCCCAGAATTAGTTCCTGGTGCAACCTAAAGAGAAAACAAGCAGACACAGAAGAACACACAATGAATGGACACAGAGACCAGATAGTGAGAGCAAAACAAAGGGGGTGGGGGGTGGGGGTGGGGGTGGGAATAAATAAATAAATAAATCTTTAAAAAAATAATAATGTCCCCTTTATAGACTTGCTCTCCTTCCTCACTCTCTTTCCAGTGCATGTTGGGACCATCTCCCAAATTAGCTACTTGCATTCAAATTCTTGTCTGGGGGTCTGTATACAACATCTTGTAAAACTACAAAAACAATACCTATTTATTGCAGAAATGTGAGAAAATATGGTCAAGCAAAAGGAAGAAAAATACAACTCATAATCTTGCCACCTAGAAATAACTATTATTGTTATTGTGACATATTTTCATGTATGTTAGTATTCCTAAAATGGAATCTACTGTACAGATTTTGTGTACATGTTTCAATTATAGTTAGAATGTAAGAAAAAATTTCCTTTTTGCTTTTCCCCAAATGGAAATTCTTTAGATTTTTTTTTTATAATTCTAAAATGTACAAACAGATCCTATTTTCTTGAGATAAGCAACTATTCTGTGTATATTTTTTTCCATGAATATTTTCTTTGTATTCTGTGTATACAAATACACAGATATTTAGCTAATATTTAAAAATATCAATGGGAGCATATTTTACATATTGTTCTGTAAGTTGCTTTTTCATTAACAATATTTAAACATAAAAAATGAAACAAGGCCTACCTTTTCATTGCAGAAAAATAAGGAAGTACAGATACACAAAAAAGAATATAAAAATGAAAATCACATCTATTCCTAATACCCAGGGATAGCTACAGTTAACATTTGGTGTGCTTCTTTTTAGACTTTTTAAAAAAACAAAAATACCCATGTAAATAAGTGAATTTAGGGATGAGATCACATTGTATGAACTGTTCTGTAACTACCTTTTACTTAACAGTATCTTACGAGCATTCTTCTATGGCAGTAAATGATAATAAATTGTTAATGACTGTATCAAAGCCATTTACTTTATTTTGTTTTTTTAAGGAGGTACCAAGGATTGAACCCAGGACTTTGTACATGGAAAGCAGGTGCTCAACCACCAAGCTACATCCGCTCCCCTATCAAAGCCATTTAACCAACTTCCTATTGTTGAAGATTTGGGTTGTTTCTTGATTTTTTAAACATTTATAAATTGTACCATGATAAAGATCCATATAGTTAAGTCCTTGGGCATATCCATAATTATTTCCTTAGGATAAATTCCAGAAATAGAATTATGGAGTCAAAGGTTATATCCATTTTAGTGAGTTTGATAAATATTGCCAGATTGCCTTCCAGAAGAGTTTGGCCAGTTTACACTTCCTCCAGCAGAGAAGGAAATGACCTTTTCTGTAGTTCTCAACATAGTTGTTTATTATAATTTCTAAAAATTCTACCACAATGGAATTAAATTACTTCATTTCCAGGGGCCCTTTACCACCTACCTTTTACGTTTGGCAAGTGTTTGAAAGGTTTTTTTTTCTAATTTCTTTGTAGATGAATTTTCAAAATTCCCACCCCTGGAGAAGCAGCTATAAATTTCCTTTTATTATTGAGCATTTAAGTGTGTGAGGTCCTCTCATTTCACATAAATTTGTAATTCCTATTCATAAGAATTTAAAGTCTGCCTAAGTTAATAGGTTTCCGTAAGATATTAATAATTCATAACATTTTAGTTGTTGCAGTGAAATCTTAACACTTTATTCACCAAGACATTTTACTATTACAAGTTTGACTTTTCCTACCTCTGATTTTAAAATCGTCTTTCCTCTCTTTTAAAGGTTTTTCGGATGGGAATTGTTCGCACCTTCATTTCCGCTGGTCTGGAGATGCTCCCTCAGAACTACTCAGGAAGTTTAGAAACTACGAAATATGAAACGCCCCTGCACCACAGAAGAGGGAGAGAGCGAGACCTTCCCCTGTGCGGACAACATGCAGTCTTTGTTCACATCTTAAAAGTTCCATGTTTATATGTCATGTTCTGCTTACAGACTGATTCCTCCATCTGTAGAACATATTTTTTAGATGAGAAAACTTTCAGAATAGTTTCTTTTAGTATTTGCCTAAGTTAAGGTTCTTAGATCCCAAGGAAATTGTATTATATGTGTTTTCCTGTGAGTGTTATTTATACAACTCCATTGAAAAAAATCAATCTCTGTATTTAAATAGTAATGCTGGCTGTGCAAGAAATGTTTTCTTTTGACTTGAAATGTGAAATTCCTTGTCTAAATCCCATGGAGTGAAATAAATAATTTTCCCGAAGTTCATAATGAGTTTATACGTCAACTATATTTTAAAAATAATTTGTACTTTAACTTCAATAATTGTGAACTTAAAAGGTAGTGATTTGGGGAGTGGGTGTAGCTCAGTGGTTGAGTGTTTGCTTTGTATGTACCAGGTCCTGGGTTCAAATTCTGGTACCGCCTAAGGGAAAAAAAAAGAAAAAGGCTATGGTTTATCTGAGGAAATGATATCGTTTTGCAAAATTAATTTTGTTATAAAAGCAAGTAATAAATATATATTATATTCTAACTATGGAAATCAGGCTGTTAGGTAATATATCCTCTTTAGGTTGGAGTTCTTGACGGCCATGTGTATTTTATGGCTATTTTTCAGTTTGTGAACAAGTAAATGAAAAATTAAGAAGAAAAAATATTTTAGAGCAGGGATTCTCTGGTAAATGACAGAATTTTCACTGGTCTATGGCAAAATGAGAAAAATAAGTATATTGTAAATTTTTTAAAGAGTTAAATTTATTCACTGTAAAAGGTTGTCCTTTATTCAGAAATTATGTTGTTCCTTTCCTTTATGGTTTAAAATGTGCTTCTCTTTATGAAATCGAGTCATAGTAGATAAAAACTTTTTTTTTTTTTTTTTTAAATACAATCCTGTGTTGATTTTCTTAATTTTATTTGAAATTTTACTGTTTTATCAAATCCAAAAGTCAGGGCTGGCAGTTTAGAGAATTATTTCTATCAATATTTATCACTTAAGTAAAATGTAGTTGGGCATTATTACCATATCTGCAAATTTTACTTTAAAAAATTAGAAAATAAATGCAAGCAATATAGCATGTTAAGTTAAAATGAGCTTTTCATAGAAAGTAATAGATTAAAGTCACAATGATCTATCATAATGCCTGGCTCAGGGTAAATAACTAAATACTGGATTGAATAAGTGAATTTTCAAATCTAAGAATCACAGTTTTAATAATTCTCCTTTTCCACCCAAACTGTCTGATTTACAACACTATGACTTTTAGTTACTCATCAAGGGAGATAGCACACCCTTGATCTCTCTATTTTTGTTACTCACTTCTCAAATGTTCACAGAATTAAACACTGGTTCTTGTTTACTTTTCTCTTCCATGATGCCTGAAGCCTCCAAATAAGAAATGAGACCTAGCTCCTCTTTAATGGCAGTATAAGCATTTTATATACTTGATTCCATGCAACTTAGCAGGAGACCTTTTACACTTAAACACTTAAATACACTCCTGGATTCCAAATTTACAACAGTTGGGGCTGTGCTTTGATAATATAGTCTTTTTCCTTTGAATGAAAAATAAAGGGAACACTGGGCAGCTTTTCTTCAATAATTTATTTGAATTTCCTAGGGTGCCCACGCAACCATAATCAGATATATGTATAATAGCACATTTTCAAAGTCCCTTAATTTTGGGTTATAACTCACCTCCATGGTATAACAAACTGATTATAAAAGGATAATGCTGTATAAAGATTATTATTAAACTTTTAAATCAGCTCTGGATGGGGAAAATAATTAGTTTCTCTCATATTTGAGAATGAATGAATGAAGCACATATTTCTTGTACTAGCATTTGTATAGGATATAAAATATTTTATCCATGTTTTGTTCAAGGAGTTGATAATCGAGTGAATATCTATAGTTTAAAAGGAGTATATTAAATTAGAGCATGCCCAGCACTAGGTAAGCACTATGTGTATTAGCTGCTATTCTTAATTCTACATGATAAGTCTCACGATAGTCAATAGGCAGAATTGTGTCTTCCTCCCTCCCTCCCTTTCTCAACACTTTTCTTTTAGTTCTCCATATCAGAAGCACTGCTGCTTGCATATCTTTAGATAACCTGTGCATTTACACCTATATTATGTTTCTATTCTTTTATTTTTTAATTATTTATTTTTTAATTGACTTAATTTTTTTCTTTTGGTGTACAGGTCTGGGGTGGGGCAAGCCAGAGAGGAGTTTCCTAGTTCAGTCTTTCCAAGTGGGAGAACAAGGCCAGGGACCCACAAAGAAAGCAACAGCTGTCTCCACACTGCCCTGGGGAGGAGGTAAGGAAGGGGCCAGTAAGGACACCAGGAGTTTCTCCTATAGCTTTTCAAAGCTGCATTTTCTTGATACTGCACTTGCTCAGTAAATTCGGTCCTGTAATTGTTGTCCATAGCCCTCCTACTTTTTGCAATTTGTGAGAAATATCAGGAGCACTCTGACAAATAAAAGATTGATTAACATTTCGGCTATTAACAAGATCTTCTGGGTCTAAGTCAGTAAACTGACGATATGTCTCGAGGAGTCTCTTGAGGAATACGGATGAATTTTCATCTGACTTTTGAACAATTTCCTGAATTTTGGTTAAATTGTTTTGCTTGGGGACCTCATTTCTATGCCCAACAATTATATATGCTTTGTAAAGATCCAGTTTTGTTTGGGTCTCCTGTTTGTTTGGGTTCAATTAAGATCAGTTATTGGACTTCCGGGAAGATGGAGGACTAGTAAGACACGGGAATCTCTTCTCCAGAAAAATAGCTAGAGGACAAGCTGAAACAGCCCTGAAAAAGATCTTCTAGAGTTTAGGACAGCAGGTGAGGGCTGTACACCACCCAGAGGAGAGAGGGACAGAAGAGGGAAATCCCGACAACAGAACCGTGAGTTGCAAGTAGCAGCTTCTGCTGCTGCCGGCACCCTCTCCCCCCACCCCCTTCAGAATTCTCGGGCCTCTGGGCCTGCGACCACAGACAAAGGAGGCTTCAGGGATCTGCCACTCCTGGAAAGGGGAGAGAGAGGGACACAGCCTTAGGCTGACTCAGGTTCTGACCTGAGACCCTTCCACACGGTGGTTTGCCCTGGGAGCCTAGAAAGGACTGGAGAAATCCGACCCTCGCAACCTCCCTCTCTTCTAGCCTGGATAATTGTTGAGGACTCCACGGGAGAGGGGAGAGAGAGCCTGGGGCTGACCCTGCTTTGGACTCCCAGGTTTGTTCTGCCCTGTCCCCAGAGCCCTTACAGGCTGGGTGGGGCTGCGCCATTGTTTGCCTTGGAGCCTGCAAGGGGCTAAAGATATACAAACCT
>JAKSZT010026914.1:10084236-10100471 GCA_026826555.1 Tolypeutes matacus | reverse complement strand
ACATTGTATGTGGAACCATTGTTTATTCTTTGTCATTGCTGGGCCGTTTGGGCCCAAGCCCCTTTGTGTTCTGCCCCCTTTTCTCTCCATCCTCCCTTTTTCTCCACCACCACACCTTGAACTCCATGTTTAAGCCATTCAGAGCTACTTTGATTCCTTAACAAACCCTGTTCTTTCTACCCTCCATGCTTTCATGCATGCTTTCTCTGCCTGCAATATCCGAGGCCCACACATCCCTGAGCTGCATCAGGTCTCAGAGCGCCACATGCTCCTCACAGCATATGCGTTTCACCCTGCCTCCTTGTCACCTGTTTGCTTATTATTCATACTGGAAGCTAAGACCCATACTTGGCTTCTTGCCAGCTGTATAACCCAGTGCCTGCTGCAGAGGACACCTGCTCTGTAAATAATTTCTTGAATGAGTGTTTTTGGAGACATATTAGTTACCTCCCCGAATTGGGAGTTAATATTAAGATAAATGTCCTAGCAAAAAAAGTATGAAAATTTGATAAACACAAAAAAATAACCACCATCACAGGTTATTCTTTAACTGGGTTCTTTTTCAGTGATGTGTGACTCTGAGTTGTTTCTTTGTCCCTGACAAACAATTTCTAGTTGGGGTACATGATGAATCACTGTGATCACTGCCATTTCTAGTTGCCATAGTGATGTGGTTTCTCATGAACTGGCTACTTCAGAGCTTCTTGTTCAGAGAAACCCTGGACGGTGTACATATTGTTTAAAATGAGAAGGTACACAGACATCGATATATTCCTTTGTCAGGCTTGCAATAGATAGATGATTCAACCTTTGGGTAGAAAACCTTGCTTCCAAAACTATTTAAGCATCTTTTTACTTGATTTGGATTAATATAACTTTCTGAAAATTTAAGTGGTTCTTGACATACTTCTTAGTTGGAAAGGATTAGGGTTACTGATAAAAATATTTTAAAATATAAAACAATCCCCCCGATACTGAATTTTTGCTTGACAAAATCCAGAATACAATGGACAGATTCTGAAACATACTTCAGTAAGGTGAAAGATTAGCCTGTAGAGGAACGGCAGGTAGGAGAAAGTAAACTTGCATATATGAGCCACTAAATATAGTCTCAACCTTTGCCATTGAAATGACTGATTCATTAGCAAGACAGAGCAGTAGATATGAGCACAGGTTTATCTGTGTGGGTGGCTCCCAGCTCCCACTTTGAGCTAGCTGACCTGGGACAATCTCTCTGAGCCTCAGCATTCTCATAGGTAAAATAGGTAGCCTCGTAGTACATTTACTTCATAGGTCTGCTGTGAAGATTAAATGGCATGCCTTGTATGTGGGAATGCTCAATGAGTATTGGCGATTATGATTCAGTGGACTTTTCTTGCTCTTATGCAGTAGTCCAAGATAAAAGTTTAACAAAATTATATCATTATTTTGGGTAAGTAACCTTTAGATCTTTCTCCTTCATTTTCTAAAAAAAAAAAAAACACTAAATCTAACACCTTTGAGAATCCCTTCCCTTCTCCATGTGTAAGTGATGTAGGCTGTGTTGGCTGTGTAAGGAAATTGTGTCACTAATCACAAAAGCTCCTACTAGGTGCTTATGCCATTCCCAACTGCTGTGGGACAGTAATTGTTTCAGCCAACACTCAATTAACTTTTTTTTTTTGGTAAATGAATGTTCATAGCAGCTTTATTTATTTATTTTTTAACTTTATAAAAGTTCTTTTTTAAAATTTTATTACATAAATGTTACAGAGAATATATAAGGGATTCCCATATGCCTTGCTCCCCACACCTGCCACATTTTCCCACATTAGCAACATCTTTCATCCGTATGGTACATTCATTGCAATTTATAAACACATTTTGGAGCATTGACACTAAGCATGGATTATAGTTTACATTGTAGTTTACACTCTCTCCCATTCGGCTCTGTAGGTTATGGCCGGATATATAACGGCTTGTATCTGTTGTTGTAATGTCATTCAGATGATCCCCAAGTCCCGAAAATGTCCCCCTATTACAACGGTTTTTCTCTCTCCCTAACCCCAGAACATCCATGGGTCACTGCTCCACAACAATGGTATTTCTTCCATTGCTAGAATCACAATAAGTCTATAGCAGAATACTAGTAAGTTTATTTTAGTCCATAGTTTGTTTAGTCCTCAATCCTGAGGACACTGGGATGGTGATGCCCACTCCACCATTAATTGAGGGGGCCTTCAATCCAGACATCTGATGGATGGGACTCTCTTGCTTGCAGTTGTAGGCACTCTTGATTCCTTGGTATGTTGTTTGTCCATCATCTCTCCCCCTTAGTTGTCCTGGGTGAGTCCACTGAACTAGAGAGTAGGTGTTACAACTCCATTGAGGTTCAGGGCTCAGCTGGCACATGGAGAACACCAAGATTTAAGTCTCTTGGATGTACACCTACCAACTCTAGTACTAATTGTAGGTTCAAATAGAAGGTCAGAAGAGTTATGCATAGGGAAATCTCTGCTGAGTCTAACTCAGTCACACTGGGGAGCATAAATACCAGATTAGGGCCCATTGGGAAGGAGCCAAATTCCTGGGCTGTCTGCCCTGACTATAGTGTCTGGATGTCTCCATATCCCTGGGGAGTTTCGCTATTTGGGGTCATATCTACTTTGGCTGACAATTAGATCCTGTTGAGATGTGCATAAATGTTACCTCTGGGATGGCTTCCTGACTCACTTTGAAGTCTCTTAGCCATATAAACTCATTTGTCTTTAGCTTTTCCCCCTTTTGGTCAAGGTGTTTTTTTTTTTTTTTTTTTTTTTTTTTTTTTTTTCCAGATGCATTGCTTGTTGGTACTTGGTAGCAATCCCTCGGTGCTAGGGAGGCTCATCCCTGGGAGTCATGTCCCACGCTGGGCGGGGGGGGGGAAGTTATTGCTTTTATATGCTGAGTTTGGCTTAGAGAGAGGCCACATTTGAACAACAAGGAGGCTCCCCATAGGTAACTCTTAGTCACCCTATGTCACTAGGCTAAGTTTCCATTTCAAGAGCAAGGGCTCATAAGCATTGTCATCAATATCAAGGGTCCTTCAGTGGACCATCCTCCTTCACAAGTCGTTGTCCCTGTACTTGGGGCATTCTTATTGTTCCATTAGAGAATGTGGCAGAGCTCTCCTGGATGGGAATTTGATGTTCTTTTGGTTATTGTGTGAATCTCCACCCACTGCTTATTTGGCATGAAGATAAGAAGTTTCAGGCTAAATTAAGGACCTTTGAGGTGGTATTTTTGATATGTAGACTTCAGAGACATTTAGATATCTGAAGAAAGGGAGCTCTTTTTCCCTTACTAACTGCCATTGTTCAATGTCTCAATGTTTTTCTATTAAATTTTTTTTCTATTGCTTTTTTTCTGCTTAGAATAAAAATAAAATAACAGTAATATAATATAATGTTCAAATTGAAAGTCTACTCTAATGTCTCATTGCCAGAGAACCACTATTAACAGTTGGTATGTTTTTCAAAGCATGTTCTGACATCATATTATTGTTATATTCCAAGTAATTGTAAATGGCATAAATTTAAAAGGTGGCTATATTGATAAAAATTCTATTGTAGAAATATGAATATAAACGAACCTCTGTAATTCAAAGTAGACTTAAGAGTTAAATCAGAATGCCTCTCAAAGTTACCAGCATCATTTGCTTGTATAGCTTATAAAATGCAACCTCTATTCCCAGAACCAGTAACTGTTTATCTTGTGGGATTCATTTGATTAACTGATACATTAAAGGACAAATATAAACCCAAATTCATTTTTATTAAATGTGGTGAAGAGAATGGAACAAGACAAAGGCCACGTAACAAGAAAGATAAGGTCTCTTTTGCTTTCTGCTTATCAACTGTTGTTGTGATATTGACATCAGAATAATTCAAAGCGGGCTTCTTTCATTCTGGAAACTCAAAAGTGAGGCCACCAGTAATGTGCAAAGAGATGGTGACTCACAGATAAACATGTAAATCTTTACAACCCCTGTGCTAAGGGTAACTGGCAAAGTACATCCCTGGTGATAATTTAATGAGTTTTTTTTTTTTTTTTTTAATTTCTGTTGGAAAAAGTGACATCATATTTATACAAAAGGACATTTACACTAGTTGTCAGCAACAGGAGGGATTACTCAAACCTGCTGTGGCAAGATGCTATTTATATTTGTTTGTGTGTTTCCCAGGGGCTTTCAATAGCCCCAACTTTAGTGTCTTCCTCTACCCATTAATTGTTTCTATCTCCAGGGGTGATAGTAAATTAGTCAGTGGCTTGTAAGGTACTTGTGCTATTTCATTTATGGAGCAGGGACCAGGAGGTGGTATTTGGGGCAGGGACTCAGAAACAGCAGCTCTTTAATAACTGGGGTGCAGAAGTATGACAGAATTTCACAATTGGTATGGAGGCACTGTAGGTGCTGATTGCAAATCAGTGATTCCTTCTGTTCTAGAGGATCTTGCTGCTTCGCATGAGGTATTTTAAAGCACTATCAGGGGAAGTAGATGTGGCTCAAGTGATTGAGCTCCCGCCTACCACACAGGAGGTCCCGAGTTCGGTTCCTGGTGCTTCCTGGAGAGGATGAGCAAGACAGCAAGCTGGTGTGGCGAGCTGACACAACAAGATGACACAACTAGGTGACACAAAGAGGAAATACAATGGGAGAGACACCAAAGCAGGGAGTAGAGGTGGTTCAAGCGATTGAGTGCCTCTCTCTCATATGGGAGGTCCCAGGTTTGGTTCCCGGTGTCTCCTAAAGAGAAGACAAGCAGACACAGAGAGCACACAGTGAATGGACACAGAGAGCAGACAGCAAGTGCCAACAAGTGGCGGGGGGAGTGGGGGGGGAGGGATAAAATAAAATAAATCTTAAAAAAAAAAAAGCACTATCAAGGTATTCCCAATGATACCATTAAAATGTTCCTAATGCATGAAATGTTTCGAGGATATATATCATTTCTTTAGTGCTTGAAGCTCAGGAAATAACATTATGTAAATCTCTAAGTTCACACTTATTCATTTATTCATTTGACAAATACTTTCCGAGCACCTACTATACTGCTTCAGTGCAAGGGATGAAGAGAGAGCAAAACACATAGTCTTTGCCCTCATGGGGTGGAGTTTACACTCTGGTAAACAAATGAATATATAATGTCAGGGGCTAAGTACTATTGAGGAAAATCAACTGGGGCAAGGGGGACAAAGGGATGGATCTGATGGTGCTCATGGAGAAGGCAGCATCTGAGCAGAATCTAAAAGAAGTGAGTCATGTGGGTCCCTGGGGTAGAAGTGTTCTTGGCAGAGAGAGCAGCAAGTGCTAAGGCCCTGGGGCTGGACTGTGCATGGTGTACTCAAGGAACAGGGAAGCTAGTATGGCTGGAGCAAAGGGAGGTCTGGGAAAGTAGAAGGAAATGAAGTCAGAGAAGAAAGAGAGGGGATGGAGGTTGGGCAGAACATGGCAGGCCTAGCAGCCATGATAAGAAACTGGACTTTATTTTGAGAGAAACGGGAAGTCATTGGAAGTTTTGAGCAGAAACATGATGGTATGTGACTTCCTGTTTTTTTGTTTTTTTTTTTAATGTGACATTTAGTCTTAAATACTCTGAATGCTTTTTGAAAAAATGCACTGAAGCAGAGGCAGGGAGATCAGTTAAGAAGCTACTATAATAATACAGCCAAGAGAGGATGGTGGCTTGGACCAGGGTGGTGGCTGTGGAAGTGGTAACAGGTGGTCAGATCTTAGGTATATTTTGAATGTTGAGCCAATAGGATTTTCAAATGGATTGGAAGTGAGAGGTGAGATAAAGAAGAGCCAAGGGTGACTCCAAGTGTATAAAAAACTAAATGAAGTATTTTCTGACTCCCCAAGCAGAACCAGTCTTGGCTGTATATTTTATTTCTGACACTGTATTGAAATGATTCTTTAATGTAGCTGCCTCCTTACTAGACACTGAGCTCCTCAAGGGTACCACCTGGATCTTATTGATGAATGATGGAGTTGGATGAGAAAGTCTGGATTAGAGGGCAATATACTGTGCAGGAAAATGAAAGGGGCAGACTGCTAATGATTAGTGGTTGCCAGGAGTTAGAGGGAATGGGGGAAGAGGGAGTGACTGCTTAAAAGTCATGGGGTTTCTTTTGCGGGTGATGAAATATGTTGAAATTTGAGTGTGGTGACAGAGAGCACTGACTGGAAACGCAGTCTTAGGTTTGACTCCTGGCTCCATCACTTGAAGATTTGGGACTTTGATCAAGTTACATTAACCTCCCTCAGCCTTAGAGTCTGTAAAATGGGGATAATGATAATATCCACCTCATAAATTTATGAAAAAAAAAATGTAATCTATGCCAGGCCTAGCACACCTAGCACTTAACCTGGCATAGAGTAGGTGCTTATGAATGCTAGCTGTTGTCATGACAATGCTTTCCATTTGTATTTCTGTCTTTGGTCTTTTCATAGATTGTTTTTTGTCTATTTCTAGGTATAGTTTTAAAATAATTTTATTAAAAAAATTATCATACAGTAAAATTGACTTCTTTTTTTGGTACAGAGTTGTATGAATTTTAACGTATGTATAGATTCATGTAACCACCACATAATCAGGATACAAGACTGTTCTACCACCTCTAGGCATAGTTGCTTTTTTAAATAACAGCTGCATTGAAATATAATTCAAATACTGTAAAATTCACCCTTTTAAGGTGTACAATTTGGTGTTTTTTAGTATATTGACAGCATTGTGCAACCATCACCACTCTCTAATTTCAAAGTGTTTCATCACCCTAAAAAGAAACCCCATGCCTATTAAGCAGTCACTCCTCATTCCCCACTCCTCTTAACCCCTGGCAACCAGTAATCATTCATAGTCCCTCCCCATCCCACCCTGTCCACTAATCTGTTTCCTGTCTCTCTTGATTTGCATGTTCAGGAAATCATATAAATGGAACCATACAATAGCCTTTTGTAACTACTTTCTTTTATATAGAATGATGTTTTCAAGGTTCATCCATGTTGTAGCATACATCAGTACTCCATTCCTTTTTATGGCCGAATAATATTTCATTGTATGTATGTGCCACATTTTGTTTATCCATTCATGAGCTGATGGATGCTTGAGTTGTTTCTACTTCTTGGCCACTATGAGTAATGTTGCTATGAACATTCATATACAAGTTTTTGTGTGGGCATATGTATTAGTCAGCCAAAGGGGTACTGATGCAAAGTACCAGAAATCTGTTGGTTTTTTTTTTAATTTTTTTTTTTTAAAGATTTTATTTATTTATTCATTTATCCCCCCCTTGCTCCCTGTGCTCGCTGGGTCAGCTAACCACGCCGTGCGGGCGGGCTTGCCTTCACCAGGAGGCCCCGGGAACCGAACCCGGGGCCTCCATATGGTAAACGGGAGCCCTACTGATTGAGCCACAGCCGCTTCCTGATCTGTTGGGTTTTATAAAGGGTATTTAGTTAGGGTAGAAGCTTACATCTACCAGGCCCTAAAGAGTCTAATTCAAGGTACCATAAGGTAATTTCTCACCCAAAGTCATTTGCCACTTGTTGAGCAAGATGGCAGGCAATGTCTGCGAGAGTTCAGCCTTCTTCTTCCTCTTAAGGCTCCGTGGTCCCAGCTTCTTCCAGTCTCAGCTATAGGCTGGGATAAGTCTTGTCTCTCTCCCTGGGCTCATTTCTCTCCGGGCTCAGCTGCTCTGTTCTCTCCACAAGGTCAGCTGTAGACTATCAGGCTCATCTAGTCTCGCCTCTCTCCCCCCCGGAGCTTTTGCTGTGTCTATGGAGCCATCTCTATTCCTCTGTGTTCTTCTCCTGTGTATTTACTTCTCCAGGGTCCAACATCAAAACTTAAAACTCTTTCCTCTGCCATGTTGTTTTCTTTGTGAGTCTCTGCCCACCAAGGGTGCAGGGACTTGACATGGTACTGACATGGCTGAATCAAAGCCTTAATCAAAACTTAATCAAGTAAAAGTGAAACCTCTGAATCTAATACAATCTAATATGCCCAGAGGAACAGACCAGTTTACAAATACAATCCAATATCTATTTTTGGAATTCATAAACAATGCCAAACGTCAACAACCTATGTTTTCAGTTTTCTTGGGTCTATACCTAGGATTGGAATTGCGATACTATGTTTAACATTTTGAGGAACTACCAACTGTTTTTCAAAATGGCTGCACTATTTTATAATCCCACCACCAATATTATGAGTGTTCCGGTTTCTCTGCATCTTCACCGACACTTGTTATTGTCTATCTTTTAATTTTAGCCATCCTAGTGAGTATGGTGTGGTATCTCATTGTGGCTTTGATTTGCATTTTCCTGATAGCTAATGATGTTGACCATCTTTTCATGTGCTTTTTGTATATCTTCTTTGGAGAAATGTCTATTCAGATCCTTTGCCCATTTCTAATTGCCTTTTTTGTCTGCTTGTTATTGAGTTGTAAGAGTTCTTTATAAATTCAGATGTAAGTACCTTTTCAGATCTATGGAGAGACGGACAGCCATCTCTCCTGCTAAATAGATCATGCCTGTTACTCATGCTGGTTTTATCAGCCCTGGGCCCAGCCCAGCATGTGGTACATAGCTGGAGCACAGTAAAGGGAGTGGATAAATTATGTGCCAGGTACTTTACATACATTATCTCGCTTATCCTTAGTATTCATTTTACAAATGAAGAAATTAAAGCTTCACTAGGTAATCTGGCCCAAGGTCGCATCACTAGTAAGTGGCAGAATCATGATTCCACTGAGATCAGTTTCTTTGTTTTAGAGTTTAAAATATCCTCCAAGAGAGAAGTGCTCATCTTTTGATTTGTTTTCCAGTGGAGACTTTTCAGAAACTGCAGAAGGCAAAGGAGATTCTGACTAATGAAGAGAGTCGTGCCCGCTATGACCACTGGCGAAGGAGCCAGATATCGATGCCATTCCAGCAGTGGGAAGCTTTGAGTGACTCAGTGAAAACGGTGGGTTTCTCTCTGCTGAGATTAGACTCATGTAGTAGCATAGAGAGTCAATAGGCAAAAGGAAGGAAATAACCAAGAAGCCAGTAGAGTCTGGATATAACTCAGTTTCCACAAAATTCTGTGAGGGGAAATTCACCATCATAGAAGCAATGAATCCATGCTAAAAGAGCCTGTGACCACAGTTTTCAATCTCTTTGGCTTTTTGTTTCAGTATACAGTGTCCCCATATCATTTACTGCCTTATGAGTTTTGATAAATATTTTTCCCAATTGTTCATATGCTGCTGAATTCTCAACATTGCAAATTCATCACCTCCATCTTTTTCATTCAGATTAGCTTGCTCTTTTTTCTAGGCTTATAGATTTCATAAGAAACAGAATATGATTCTGTTGTAAATTATTTGTAAAATATTCCTATTAAAAATTCTGGTGAAAGAATTGTTGGATGGATGCAGAGAGACTTTTTAAACCATTGTGTTATCTTCATGTCATTAAAAAAACTGAATATCAAAATAATCATTATAATTACAGTGTTATTTTGTTAACATAGTGACCTTTATATAGTATATAGAGAATGTAATTTTAGAGGTTTCTGCATTCTTCAGCATGATTTATTACTGGGATGCTTTCCATGGGAATACTTTTCTATGACATGAGACTTCGAATACAGAAGTTATACTATAGATAAGTTTTTGGGGACATTTGTTAGGATTATTCTATAAAGTAATTCACATCTCTTAAATTGTAGCCCTTCACAGTTACCTTTAAACAGTTTTTATTTTAAGAAGACTTGAGCAAATAATTTTTTAACTGATAAAAGGCCTAGTAGTGGTGAGGGAGAATCTTCGAAGGCATGGGGAAGAGCAATGCAAAACTCCCAAAGTATATGATTAAAATAACTTTATTTAAATGTAAACTCCTTTTTTCATCTAGTTTTGGAATAAAGTCTATATTCGTGTACATTTGTTTAAGGTAGGCTAATTATTTTTGTGGGACTAACCACATTATTGTATATATGCACACACACACACAAACTAAAGGGAATCATTCTAAAAACAGTGGTTTAACTTCACATACCCCTTCTCCATTTCTGTCTATACAACGTTCCTTGTTGACAATGACTACCACGTCTGTATAACCATATTTGCATTCTCCTAAGTGTGACACACTGTGACTGCAGCTGAACTAGTAGTGACTTGCTATTCTAATGCTTTTTTAAAAAAAATTATTTATGTATTTATTTATTTTTAATTTTTTCTAATGCCTTTTTGATTTACACTTCATTTTCTTGATGATCTGCTCAATTCTGTCACTTAATTTTTAACCATTAATATCAAGTTAGCTGTGGATTTTTTCAAAAACTCTTCTCCAATTCTCTGTTCTAATTTATAATGCCAATGTCTTTCCATTAAATACTAATTTCCTGGTGCCAAACACATAATTTCTGCTTTGAATTTAGCTTAATTATGAACTGTTTGAGGTCTTAACAATAATTACATTCTATATCTTACTGGTTGCATCATTTATCTGGTCAGCAAACTTGAAGCAGTATGCTGAGCTAGCATTTGGTTTTGGAGTAATTTTTATTAGTGATACAAAAATGAGGTGTCTTTCTGCATGCAATCAGCAATGTTGTTTTTTTTTCTTGCAGTTTTGTCGGGGCTAAACCTTGTTGTTTTTAACTTGCTTTTGTTTCTCTTTGTTAATGGACTTTGAATCCTCTGTACCAAGTTACACCTGTTTTGTACCCCATTCCATAGACATTCTGTAGCTTGCCTCATTCCTTTCTGTTCTATTCCTCACAGTGACTTCTGCCTGTGAAAGCCTTACCTCTCTCTATAACATTTTAATTGTTGTTTTCTCTCAGTACATAGTTCAACTGTTCTTTTGCTTTCACTCCTCTAGAGAAATTAATAACAATTATCATATCTAGTATTGTTCACCACCTACTAGATCATTGTCCATCTTCATTTGTAGCTATCACCAGGTGTACCATTTAGACAATAAAAAGATTACAATACTAGAATTTGAAATTTGGGCGGCATCTATCTAAAACACGCTAACCAGTATGCTCACTTGCCTCATACATTTATAGATTGTTACATCTGATAAAATCCCTACCCTTCACATCATTAACCCTGGGTTTCTGCTTTTTATTTAGTAGAATCCATCTGGAAGGATAAACATTGGTTAGAAGCAACATTAGTCCCTATAACTTCAAGGCAGGACAAATCACAGTGCGCTTTTGCAGTATCACACACAGCGTCATGTCATGGGGAATCTCCTTTGCGAGAGTTGCTCAAATGAGCTGCAGCTTCAGGCATGGCACGTTTCTCCTAGCCAATAGAGATGAAAGCATAATGATACCCCTTTCCCCCCAAATCCAAGACTGTCACTTCACTAGCTGTTTATTTTGCTTCTGGAAGTTCTTCCTGATAGTTTAATTTGTAAAAAAATATTTAAAAAATTCATCCAGGTCAGTGACTATATTGGAAACTTTAATTTAGATGCCTGATATTGGTTTAAAAATAGGGATATGGGGTAATGATTTCAGTAAGCAAGGCCTTTGGGATCCTGGGATAAGGAAAACAGAGACCTTTCTAGGTCAAAAAATCTTAGGGAAATTCATCGTTATCATGCCAAACCATTTTATCCCAAGGGATTCAGGGTTTGGCTGGCTCTGCCTCTAGCTCCAAAATATATGGCAGAAATGCTTTAGCATGGCTGTGGGAAAATGGTTACAGCAAAGCCACAGACAAAATAAAATGTTGAAATCAACTCTCATATGCAATTAAAACTGTCCCATGCCACATCAATTGCTATACATTTTATAAAGACTTAGTAGAAACCCATTTTTGGTGAACTGATTGATTGTTCTGGGAGGGCCCACGTGGGCCTACTTGTCTACTGATTATTTCTGGGTTCCCAGCCTGGGCCAGGCGCCCTTGGGGTAAGTCCAATTGGCCACAGACTACCAGGGAAGCTTCTTCCTATGCCTGTATTTGCTGCTGTTTCCCCAGCCAGATGGGAAACAGTGTATAATTCAACATTTTCTGGGCCTGTTTAAAAGGCAACCTGTCCTAATTGGATGTTATCCAAAAACAGGCCAGAAATCACCCAGGCAAGTAAAACATTCACTCATGGTGATCCAAGATAAAAATAGCTAGTTAATTTTGGGTAGTTATTCAGCTCTCTGGACCCTGAATTCTTGAATTTTCACAGTCCTGACATTCCAGAAGCAACCCCCTTACATATTTTTGCAGTCCTAACCACATCTGATTTTTTAAATCTAACTTTTCTAATAGCACATATATGTAATCTTGTCATAGAAAATTTGAAAAACACTAAAAAATATGTAAGAAAAAGAAAAAATAACTTTATAATCCTGACATGCAATGATAACCACAGTTAACATTTTGGTGCCTTTCTTTCCAGTTTTTTCCCCTTTATTTGGTGGGTTGAGAACTGATTACATTGAGTGGTGACAATGCCTGCATTGTAGGTGTGGTTCTTGGATCTTGGTTCTTGAGTGGGATGAATAGCCTGTGGATTGATTGTATTTGCAGAAGAGGACTCAGGATGAGTCCTTCTTTATAATTGAGGAGAGATAGGATGAAAGTGGGAATGAGACTTTTCTGATTGGGGTGGGGCAGAGGGCTTGAACATGCCTGTGATTTTACAGTGTCTACAAGGTTATGTTGCCCTTTTGATTATATATGTTGTCTCCATAGCTATTATGTATTTAAATTTTATGTATATGTATGTACATAGATACTTATAGATCTATAGTTGGATCTCTCTATCTTCCTTTTAGTTAGATCTCAATATTGTTGAGATCATGCTGTTTGTGACCATTTTGGTGATTATTCATTAACATCATACCACTAGCATTTCCCAGAATTGCCATGAGCAGATTTATTTTAAAATATTCCAAGAGGGCATTTCATCCCTTTGCACTTTCCCTTCTTGGTAAGTTGTTTCTCCTGCCTCCTGCCCTAGAGGCTGGTGCTAGTGCTCCTAACACAGATGTTAAGGAGCTCTGGTGTCTCTTTAAGTTCCGTAAGATGCTGATGAATACATGCTGCTCCTCTTTCCCTCCACTAGCTGCTTGGGTGAGCTACTCCCCATGTACACGTGTGATATTTGCTTCCTCCTCCTCATGTTGCTATGTTTAGACTAGGAAATGAAGCGGTGCCCTCAGGCAGGAGTTGGCAGTGCCCGAATAAGATAGTTCAGACTTTCCAGGAAAGAAGCACCTTGAAGATGAGAAGTGAGATGGCCCTTCCTCGTGGAGCATGTGTGGAGCAGAGGTGGTGCCCTCTTCCCTTGACTGTGACACAATTTTTAAATGTCACAACCTCTGAGCTTATTCAGTAAGCTTTGAACTTCAGAGAATCAATATTTTGTTTTGTTTTTCTTTGCTTTTCTATCTTTTGCAGCACAGGAAAACAATATCCCAGATATCAGAAGAATTTATTCTGGGTTTTAAACTTCCCCAAAATACATGGCTTATGGGTTTTCCCTGGGTTTTTGGATAGCAGCAGTAGTGTGTCACTGTTCAGCAGAGCTTCAGGAATAGCTTCCTATAATATCCAGATGAGACTTCAAGAAATGGGTATATTCATTATTTTGGTTGATGCTAGGGCTAATGATGCTACTTGAAATATATATATATATATATATTTTTTTTTTTTTGAAGTACTGGGGGCCAGGGATTGAACCTGGGACCTCTTATGTGGGAAGCCGGTGCTCAACCACTGAGCCACATTGGCTCCCCGAGTTGTTTTTTTTTTTCGTTTGTTTTACTTGTTGTTGGCTTTTGTTTTTTTCAGGAGGCACCGGGAACCGAACCCAGGACCTCCCATGTGGCAGGTGGGAGCTCAACCACTTGAGCTACATCCGCTCCCCTACTTGAAATATTCTTGACACAACAAACTCTTTTTTTTTTTGGCTTAAATGATAAGAATTTACTAGCTCACAGTTGGGAGTCTAGAAGGCCAAAATCAAGATGTCGGCAAGGTCATGCTTTTTCCCAGAGACGTTAGCATTCTGGTGATGACAGTCCTCTGTCAAATGGCAAAGTCCTTGGTTTCCTCCTGTGACTTTCTCTGACTTCCAGCTTCTCTTGAGTCAGAATTTCCTCTCTTTATAAGGCCTCTAGTTATATGGAATAAGGTCCACTGTCATTCAGTCTGGCTACGTCTAAATAGGTTCTTCAAGGATCCTATTCACACATGAGTCCCACCTTAACTCATCTTAACATATTCAAAGACACAATTTACAAAATGGGTTCACAACCACATAAACGTGAATTGAGACTTGAATATGGCTTTTGTAAGGTCCATGTTTCAGTCCCCAGCAGTCCCCAAGGATCCCCAACAGTCCCCAACATGAACCTCCTGTATTCATGCCCTCCCCTTGAGTGCAGACTGGGCCAAGTCATTCGCTTCTAAATATATTCTAGAATATTCCAGAATGTGGCAAAGGCAGTGGGATGTCACTTCCAAGATTAGGTTACAAAAGGCTGAGACTTCTGTCCTGCTGGTCCTCCCTTGCTCACTCACGTGCTGGCTCTGATGACACTAAGGTCCTTGTTGTGGGTTGCCCTGTGGAGAGGCCCAGCCAGGTTGGAACTGAGGTCCTTGGACCAACAGCCTTCATGGAACTGAATCCTATAACAACCATGTGAGTGAGCTTGGAAGGGGATCCTCCCCTAGTTGAGGCTGATTCAACTTTGATTACAGCTTTATGAGACACCCTGGGCCAGAGGCCCAGCTAAAACGTATCCAGATTACTGAGCCACGGAAACTGTGAGAAGGTAAATATTTGTTGTCTTAAGCCATTAAATTTCAGGATAATTTGTGCCATAGCAATAGAGAAGGAATGCCAAGAGCCTTTCTGTGACAATCCAAGCTGCAAATCTGGAAAAGAGCACAATATGGAAGAATTTGAACAGCCTCTAGGAGCAGAGAGCAGCCCCCTGGCTAACCACCAGTGAGGATATGGGTTGTCACGAAAACCACAAGGAACTAAATTATTCACGTCTGAAAGACGTGGGCAACAGATTCTTCCCCAGAGCCTACAGATAAGAGCCCAGCCTGGCTGATATCTTGAGTTTGGCTTTTTTTTTTTTTTTTTTTTTTTTTCCAATATACTTGTGACTTTTTCTTTTTTGACTAGAAGTAACAAAATTTATTTTCAGAGATAGAAAGCATATATATATATTTAAACACAGATGAATAAATATATACATTTCTCAATTAAATATAATGGATACATGTAATTTTTTTTTTTTTTGAATCAAATAATATATTACACAATATATTTGGTTCCTAGTAATGCATTCATACAGTATTTGTCCCTTTGTGTCTAGCTTGCTTCACTCAACATAATGTCCTCCAGGTTCATCCATGTTGCCATATGCTTTATGACTTCATTTCTTCTTACAGCTGCATAATATTCCATCGTGTGAATAGACCACAGTTTGTTTATCCATTCATCTGTTGATGGACACCTGGGTTGTTTCCAACTTTTAGCAATGGTGAATAATGTGGCTATGAACATCGGTGTGCAGATGTCTGTTCGTGTCACTGCTCTCAGTTCTTCTACCCAGTAGTGGTATTGCAGGGTCACATGGCAAGTCTATATTCAACTTCTTTAGGAACTGCCAAACAGTCCTCCATAGTGGTTGTACCATCCTGCATCCCCACCAACAGTGAAGAAGTGTTCCTGTCTCTCCACATCCTCTCCAACACTTGTGGCTCTCTGTCTTTTTAATAGTGGCCAGTCTGATAGGTGTAAAATGATATCTCATTGTAGTTTTGATTTGCATTTCCCTAATCATGAGTGATGTTGAGCATTTCTTCATGTGTTTTTTTGCCATTTGTATTTCTTCTTCAGAGAAATGTCTATTCAAGTCTTTGGCCCATTTTTTTAATTGGGTCATTTGTGTTTTTATTGTTGAGTTGTAACATCTCTTTATATATCCTGGATATTAAACCCTTTTCAGATACGTGATTTCCAAATGTTTTTTCCCATTGAGTTGGCTGCCTTTTCACCCTTCTGACAAAGTCCTGTGAGGTGCAAAAGTGTTTAATTTTGAGGAGGACCCATTTATCTACTTTTTCTTTTGTTGCATGTGCTTTGGGTGTGAGGTCCAAGAAACCACCACCTACTGCAATGTCTTGAAGATGTTTCCCTATATTTTCTTCTAGTAGTTTTATGGTCCTGGCTTTTATATTTAGATCTT
>JAKSZT010026914.1:10026440-10049236 GCA_026826555.1 Tolypeutes matacus | reverse complement strand
AAGACCTTGTAGTAGGTGGTGGTTTCTTGGACCTCACACCCAAAGCACGTGCAACAAAAGAAAAAGTAGATAAATGGGACCTCCTCAAAATTAAACACTTTTGCACCTCACAGGACTTTGTCAGAAGGGTGGAAAGGCAGCCAACCCAATGGGAAAAAATATTTGGAAATCACATATCTGATAAGGTTTAATATCCAGGATATATAAAGAGATGTTACAACTCAACAATAAAAAGACAAACGACCCAATTAAAAAATGGGCCAAAGATTTGAATAGACATTTCTCCGAAGAAGAAATACAAATGGCAAAAAAACACATGAAGAAACGCTCAACATCACTTATGATTAGGGAAATGCAAATCAAAACTACAATAAGATATCATTTCACACCTATCAGAATGGCCACTATTAAAAAGACAGAGAACTACAAGTGTTGGAGAGGATGTGGAGAGACAGGAACACTTCTTCACTGTTGGTGGGAATGCAGGATGGTACAACCACTATGGAGGACCGTTTGGCAATTCCTAAAGAAGTTGAATATAGACTTGCCATGTGACCCTGCAATACCACTACTGGGTATACCCAGAAGAACTGAGAGCAGTGACACGAACAGACATCTGCACACCGATGTTCATAGCCACATTATTCACCATTGCCAAAAGCTGGAAACAACCCAGGTATCTATCAACAGATAAATGGATAAACAAACTGTGGTCTATTCACACGATGGAATATTATGCAGCTGTAAGAAGAAATGAAGTCATAAAGCATATGGCAACATGGATGAACCTGGAGGACATTATGTTGAGTGAAGCAAGCCAGACACAAAAGGACAAATACTGTATGAATGCATTACTATGAATCAAATATATTGTGTAATATATTGTTTGATTCCAAAAAAAAAAAAAAAATTTTACCTGTATCCATTATATTTAATTGAGAAATGTATATATTTATTCATCTGTGTTTACTTTTTTTTTTTTTTTAGATTTTATTTATTTATTTATTCATTTATCCCCCCCTTGCTGCCTGTGCTCGCCGAGTCAGCCAACCACGCCGCGCGGGCGGGCCTGCCCCCACCAGGAGGCCCCGGGATCCGAACCCAGGGCCCCCCACATGGTAAACGGGAGCCCCACTGATTGAGTCACAGCCGCTTCCCTGTGTTTACTTTTTAGTTTTTAATTGTTTATGTTTTCAATTATTAAATATACAAAATAAAGTTAAAAAAAAAAAAAAAAGATTAGTTATTGGAATTGCCTGATTTCCAGGGACACGAATGGGATTGTTTGGGTGCTCTTGGCCAGAAAATCAGCATGATCTTGAGCCTTTTCTAGTATAATTTGCTTGTCCTCTGAGATTAAAAGAATATTCAATAAAGATTGAATATCCACCCAATTTGGATTATGAGTTCCAAATATAGACTTAAAAAGATTCTCCATCTTTCTGGGGTCCTCTCTGTAACCAGGGATTTGATATTTCCAACTACATAGATCCAATGTTGACAATGGAGTATGTATATATAAATAACTCCTAGGTTGTCCTTGGTCATCTATTCCTGCGGGTACTTGCTAGAGAGGGAACTGGCCCTGGCTGCCCTCCTGAGGTAGAGGTGCCCTGCCTAAAAGCTACACCACTCTGGGTGTGCGGTGGGGAAGCCATTTCTGAGGGATCTAATGGCAATTTAGATCTATTTTCATCCCCCTGATATGGAGATGGGGAAAGTATAAGGAGCAGTGGCATTCTCAATTCTTGAGGCACTTGAGACAATAGTAGTATCTAAGATCTCATCAGTTGAGTTAGAGTCTGGGAGGGGTATTTTCTGGTTTCTATTCCCCTTGTCTTTTAAATTATTTAACTCTGGCTTTTGTACAGTGGTTGGTTAACTAATTCCTTAGCAACTGGGAAGGCAAGTCATCATTTTCTCTAATTTTAGTGTACTGGAGACCTGGGCCCTGTCTAACTGGCAGAATGTGGTATCCAAATCAGTTTTTCTGAAGTTTCTCAATTTGGGCTAATGCTATAAAGCATTGGACGCAAGGAATTTCATCCCATTTATTTAAATTTCTACAGAATTGTCTAACTGTAGAATAGTGTTATACTCTAAAGATCCTTGTGCTGCCCATTTCTGCTCACCTTCTAATGCATAGTGAGGCCAGATTTCCTTACCAAGGCAGATCGTTCTCTTTTTAGTAATAGGTCCATATCCAAATTGTTCCCAGTGTTTAATGATGCAACCCAGTGGGTTGCTCTTTCCCTTCACTTCTGAACTCTGCTTATTTCCCATTCTAGTTAACAAGTACAGACACCAAGACCCAGGCCGCCAAGCTCAGCAACACTTCCTTATACCAGGGGCTGCTATTCCCAAACACTTCCTTATACCATGGGCCGGTATTCCCCAAACCAAGTCAAAACAAAATAAAACAAAACAAAAACAAGCAAGGCAAATACTTCTTACAGCTTTGGCAGGAAAAAAATGTGCTGCTGAGCATACTGAGAATAACAAACACACACACACACACACACACAGACAACACAGAACCGAACCTATTTTCCTTCATTGTTGCCTTCAGGGATCCTGGATACCTGAGGCAAGAGATTCCCTGTCTGACTCTCAGAGTAAAACACTCTGGTGGCTGCAGAGTCGGAGTTCCCGAATGTCTTACCTAGGGGGTCAAGGAGTCCACTGAGCAGATGCCAGCCCCACTTTGTTCATTTGCTCGGTGCGGCAGAATAGACAGACACACCAAACTAGGTTAGGAGAGAAAAGAGGGTTTATTCACTAGCAGGATACCAGAGATGTACAATCTCAAACCAGCCTCCCTGAATTGCAGAAATTCTAATATTTTATACCGTCGGGGTGCTATGAATAATTGGTGTGGATCTGGACACAGGTTCCTTCATTAATAAACATTAAGGGGTAGAACATGGTGGGGTGGGTATCAAACCAGGGTGAGTTTCAAAGTTACAATCAATATCAGAGATCAAGGTTCTGGGATAGGAAAGAACAGAGTTAAGGACAGTCATAAGGTTTTCCATATGGATATTAAACAAGAGGGTGTAGTGTTTACTATCACAATGGCAAGTACACAAGTGGGCCTAGTTCTGAAATAGCCATAAACACAGGTAAGTTCAGTCTAGAATTACCATCATAATAGTAGGTCTAGGCTAAATCCAGCCAGTTTCAGTGATTTCAGATATTAACCTTTGGCTATTCTATAATTTACTGGAAGTAAAAGCACCTATATAATGATTTAGTAATCATAAATATTTGCTAATTCTTAATCCTCGGTCGCAAAGATTCAGTAAAATGCCTTAATATTTAAGCAATACTGGGTTTTTCTAGGACTACACTGGTATCAGCAAGCTGTAGGAGGATCCAGGGTTGAGGACTCCATTGCTGCCTGCCCTGAAGCTAGGATATGGGGGATGGTAGCCGCTGTACAGAGTGTGAAATTTGCTGGTATTTACCAGGCTTTTCCTTCTGCCCTTCTCTGGATTCTGCACAGTGGTCTACTAGACTTCAGTTTCAAAATGGCTGATTCAGACAGTTCCTGCCAGTTCAGTAGTTGTTGTAGTGGAGGGACTGATCTCTGGAGCATCCTTCCTTGCCATCTTCCAACAATCCTCTTTTATTGATATCTTTTAAGGGTATTTAAAATCTTTTGCAATCAAGGATGGTAGGAATGTGGAGAAGCATGGGAAAAATATAATTGGTGTGACTTATGCATTGTGGTTAACAGCAATACTGTAATAGTCCTACATCAATGCCGGAGATGTAGTGTATTGATAATGGGGAGGCGGGGTATGGAAAAAGTGTGCCAAATGTACGCTATGGACCATGGTTGGTGGTAATAGTCTGATGATATTGTCTCATAATCTGTACCAAATATCCCACCACAGTGTGGTATGTTGGTGAAGGGGAGTTGTATGGGAATTCTACACATATGCATGATTGTTTTGTAAATTCACAACCTCTGTAATAAAAATATATTAAGAAAATAATAGGGCGGGTTGGGGAAAAAATCTTTGCAATCACAAATAACAGGGCAATGAGTAGCTTTGTATATAGTATTTCTGGTATGTGAAGTATACCTGTAGGAGAAATACTGGAATTTCTGGGTCAAGATGCATTTATAACTTGATTACCATATTTTTAAGCAAACAACAGGTACAATTTGCCAGGCTTCACAGGTCTTAGGACCTTTGGACTGTAAAGCTCAGACAACAGTGCTTGTTCATTAGGATTTTTGCCAAATACCAAAGGTGGTGCTTTAGTTCTTTTTCCACTCTAGGCTAGACTTTGTTGAACAACTCCATATGAAGCTCTGTGCTTACAAAATTTACTTAGCACCTCCCTAACCACTGATATGAAGGCATGCCCAAGATATAAAGTTACAATAAAACCAGAGTATTTTATTCTGGCATCTTCCATAGACACAGGAAGAGAAGAGGCCTTTTTTTCAGTGTTACAGCTACGTCTCTTCTGGGTGTCCTGAAACATTGAAATACACTCCCGAAACATTTTTGCTCTTTTAAGTAAAGGGCAATTCAACAGAGCAACTCTGGAAAACCTAGGCAGAATTCACATTGTCCTATGAACCCAAACCCAAATAGTTTCCATTCCCAAATGGACACATTTCTAGTTTGTCAAAAATATGCCACCCAATGAGCAAATTAAAAAATATGAAGAAGAAGAAGAAGAAGAAGAAAAAAAAGACTTTGTAGCTATTTCTTTAAATGGAGAGCTGGATAAAGAGACAATAGGGTTTGCTTTCCTGCTTATGAATTTTCATATCCTTTCCCTGCCCAGATCTGATGATGGTTACAAGATCAATCATAGCAGCAAGTGTTGATGACTAATGCAGTTATTGAGAGGGGTCTTTAATTTCCTGGAGGCAAACACCATTACCCACCACCTCCACATCACAAATGAGAGGCCAGGACTACTGGGGAGTCAGTGATGGAAGAAATTATAAAACTGATGCAATTACTGAAAAAAAATGATAAAATGCCTCACAATGAAAAGCTTCAATTCCCTTCAATTTCAGGTTCTGTGATATGCATCAGTCTGGCTGTGTCTTCAGGATTATTACTTCTCAGCTCTCTGTGTCATCTCACCCTCACCAAGCAGCTCATTCTCATCCTTTCCCCTCCCACCCAGGCTCTTTTGTTTCTTCCAATGTTTCTGTGCAGATTACCTCTTATATTAATTAGCTGCCTATGATTTTTCACAGCAGAATATAGGTCAGATTTTATGGAGAACTGGATCTTTCTCTGGTTCTAACCTACTGTGGGATGTAGGGCAAATCACTTGAGCTCTCTGATCCAGTTTCTTCTACCAGTGACTGGATAGGAGAATCTCCCTTTTGTAAAACATAGGACCTTGGGCCAAGGACTGGGCTTAGAGTTGGTCTGTTTAGTGTCATCGGTGGAAGCCAGGACAATGTGGGAACTGACGAGGCATGTGTAGGCCAAAAGTAGGAGTTTAAGAATCACGAGGGCAGGATGGCACAGAAAGAGGATTTTTCTTCTCCATCATTCCTTTTTAAGAACTTCCTTTCCTACCGTTCTTTGAGTAAAAAGGCAGAAACAGAAAAGTAGATATTACAATTAAGTAGGTACATTTATATACACCACCCCCAAACACTACAACTGTCTATTCTTCCCCATGCCTCAGTTTCCTCATCTGTAAACTGAGAATGACAACAGTAACTTTATGTAGGGCACAAATGTTAGTAGTAAATGGGAAAGAAAAACCAAGTGACTAAAACTATTTTCCCCTCTTCTTTCCCCCATTCTATAGAATGGTGCTCCAACATCTCCCAGGAGCTTGTTACAAATGCAAATTCTTGGACCCCATCCCCAGACCTAATGAATGAAAATCTGTGAAGAATAAGGCCCAGGAATCTGTCTTAACAAGCTCTCCAGGTCAATCTATGCATGCTAAAATTTGAGAAGCACTGCTTTAGGGTCTTGCTCCTCAAAGGGTAGTTGAAAGATAAGCATCATCAGCATCATCTGGGAACTTGGAACTGCAGTATACTGGGCCCCCTTCTTGACCTACTGAGTTATAATTTAAGTTTTTTTTTTTTTTTTACCGGGAGGTACCAGGGATCGAACCCCAGTCCCTCCATATGGTAGACGGACGCCGAACCTCTTGAGCCACATCCGTTTCCCATAATTTAAGTTTTAACAAGAGCCCCAGGAATTTATACTCGTGTTAAACTTGAGAAGCACTGCGCTAGCACTGCATTTTCCAACACAGTAGCCATTAGCCATATGTGGCTAGTAAAATTAAATTAAATTAAATTAGATATTGAGTTCCTCACTTGGACTAGCCACATTTTAAGTGCTTAATAGCCACATGTGCCTAATGGTCACTGTATTGGACAATGCAGATTATCGAACATTTTTATCATCTCAGAAAGTTCTGTTGGACAATGCAGCTCTCAAATAATTGTTACTATTTTTGTTTATAGTCACAGAGCACCTGGACACCTTGGGGAAAGGGTGGCAAATGCTAATGTTTGCAAGAATCAGGCAGGTGAAATAAATGAGCAAAGCATTTATTGGTTATAAGAAAACCAATAGCACATGCACAGTGGCAAATGGCCAATGGCACTCAATGTCAATGTTGGGGCTGCAATAGAGAGTGGTGGGGACTGTGGTAACCTGGTAAAAGCATGCCCAGATGCAGCCAGTGGTTACCATGGATGAGGATTGCTAGATAGTCCCCTCCCTTTTTCCCCAAGAAGCTAGAAATCTAGATTTTTATGTGATCCCTAAATTTTGGTCACTAAATCAAAATTTAAAAAATGATGTGCTGGCCAAGGAAATATTCCTATAGGAGTGCTGTCATAGAGGTATGTGAGGTGGTAGATAAAGGAGTAAGCCAACTTTGTGGAGAGGGTTCAGAGAGGTATTCACAGAGGTTTGGATACCTGAACTGTGTTTTGAAGGATGCTTAGGGGTTCTCCAGGCTGAGGGGCTGGGATGGGGATGGGAGAGGGTATATTGAGTGGAAAGAGCAGCTTGGAGGTTTGACAGAGTTCGGTGTCTTTGAAAAGAGAAAACTTCTGGGTGGCTGGCATGTAGGGTCGTCAAGTTGCTTATCAGATCTTGTTCTTAAAAGCCTGCTAGTCCCTCCCCACCACTGTCTGAGCCACCTCTCCTTTCTCCCCAGGCGCTTGCCACCACAGCCAAGTGGCACCTGGATTTGTAGGGTTCCTTTTGGCTTCTCTCTTCTCCTTCCCCTGCCATCTTTCCTTTCATGTCCTCCAGCTAAGAGTGTCCTCCACCCTCCACCCAGAGCAGTTCAACAATTCTCCAACCCCTACTCCCACACTGAGTTTCAGAGTCCTCTTTGCATATTCAATTTTATTATTAAAGAAAAGAAAGTAATTTTATCCTAAGATAAAATGACTAGCTATTAAAACAAAGTTAAAGTTTTGTTCTTTCTCAAAGTTTCTCAAATCATTAATCTGTTTTATTAAAAATTAACAGTTTTTCTCCTGAATGAAGTATTTAAAAGTATTGTACAATTAAAAGAAATTTTCTAATTTTATAACAATTAAAGTTATATGAATAAAAAGTTCATATAAATACTTTAAAGGTGTATAAAATTGCTGAAAATTTAATAATGTTTCACTGTAATATTAAATAAAAGTATACTGTTATTAATCATAAAAAAAAACAAAAACAAAAACAAAACCCAATCTGGTGCTCAATCAACCAGAGAGAGAAAAAAGACCACCTCCCAGGAAGGTGGTTTAAACATTGACTTCAAGGACCTTATTTGGATCCCGATTCAAACAAACCATTTAAAACAACTTATGAGATGATTAGATAATGTCATTCAAGATTTTAAGATATGACAGGGGATGGATGTGGCTCAAATGGGTGGGCATCCGTCTCCCATATGGAGGGACCTGGGTTCGATCCCCGGGACCTTCCGGAAAACAACAACAAAAAACACAATGGCTTTATTTAAGATGTGTGGTCCTGTTAAATCAAAGAGTCTTTGCTTTTTTTTTTTTTTTTTTCCCAGTCTTTATTTTTGAGATGCATAAGATATTTATGGATGAAATGATATGAGGTCTGGGATTTGCTTCAACATTAAGAGGGGGAGAGGAAGTGGTTGAGGGTACAGATGAGACAGTATTGGTTGTGAATTGATATTTGTGAAATCTCAGTGATGGGTACATAAGAGTTCATTTTACCAGAACCTCTATTTCTGAATATGTTTCTATGTGTACTATGTTTGAAATTCTCCATAATAAAAAGTTAAAGTAATGAATATCAACCGTTTCCCTCCCTCCCTTAAACTCCTCCCTCCCTCCCTCCCTCCCTCCCTCCCTCCCTCCCTCCCTCCCTCCCTTCCTTCCTTCCTTCCTTCCTTCCTTCCTTCCTTCCTTCCTTTCCCCTTCTACCACATCAGAATCTCTATACCATCACTGGGTGTCCTCCTTGCTCTGTTAGTTTGAATAAGGAGAACCAAACAGAACTGAGAATCTGAGACAGAGCAGTTGAGGTAAAAAAAGGAGGGATTCACGGAAAACTAGACAAATGCATAAACGACTTCACAAATCTATGCAGCCTTACCAGGCCCCTTCTATGTTCAGAATGTCAGGCTCCTCTGGGCCATTGTCAGTTCCTGTCTTGGGGGTCTTTTGACCTGGATTTGGTTCCAGCTGCCATTTTCTAACTCTGACACCTTAGGTAAGCCATTAAATTCAAATGACTATTTTCTCCTCAATAAAGTAAAGGGGTTGGGTTACCCCAGGAAGCCTTCTGTGCTCCCCCTTTCACTGGTCCGAGTGCTTACTCATCGCCCTGAACCAACCTGCACCTTACCGCAGCCACCATCACACTGTGTTGTCATTGGTTACCATCTATGGTGACCACGAGGTTGTGAGCTTCTTGAGGCAGGGACCAGGTCACCACTGGATCCCCTCACTGAGCACCTGACCTCCAAGACAGGAGATGCTCAATGAAGGTAGCGTGCCACAGCACCAGTAGTTACAATAAATGTGTAAAAACGTATGGCAAAAAACTCAGAGTGCTAGAGACACAGCCATTTGCATGTGGGTATCAGTTTTTACTCTTTACTCTGGGTGCTGCTAAAATTGCTCTTCCACATTTTTTAAAAAAACAATTTATTGAAGTATATCATTCATACATGAACATACATAAACTGTAAGTGTTCAGTAAACATCATGAACTTACAAAACCAACATGCATCACATCACACAGGGCTCCCACACATCACCCCAAACACCCTGCATTGTTGTGAAACATTTGTTAACAAATCATGAAAGAGCATCATCAAAGTATTACTACTAATTATAGTCTGTATCTTCCTTCCCTATACATTTTTTAAAAGGATTTACTTACTTATTTACTTACTTTTATCCATTTTTACCCGCCCCCCCCCCCCCCGTTTTTGCTGTTTCTGTGTCCATCTGTGTCCATTCACTGGGCGACTCTGTGTCCGTTTCCTGCCCTCTCTTCTTACCCTTCTCCTCCTGTCTTCACTGGGATTTGATCCTTGGAATCTCTGATGTGGGAGATAGGCATCCTACCACCTGTGCTACCTTAGTTCCTGGGTTTTTAGTGTGTCTTGTCTTGGCTCTCCCTTGTGTCACTCTCTTGTTACGTCATCATCATGCTGCATGGCTTGCAGGGCCTGGCGGCTTACCCACTTGTGGGGCCTGGTGGCTCACCCACGGATGGGGCCTGACAGTTCACCCACTCACAGAGCCAGGTATCAGTTTTTAATCTTTACTCTTGCTGCTGAAACTGCTCTTCCACATTTCCTTTTTGAGGACCAGTCTCTGAGAGTCCAAGAGTACCCATGCCTCCTGTCCCGGCACCAAACTCTTCACCTCACGGTACCTTGCAAATGTCATTTAGGCTGGTTATGCTATGGTACACTGCCCCAAATTGCACCAAAGACTGTTCAAGTGCTTGTCCAGGGCAGATTTCTTTTGTGTCAAAAGTGAGTGCTTTTTAGTGATGAGGGTTAAGCTTCACAACTGGTTTCGGAGAGAGCAAGAAAGTGACACAGTACTATGGTTTTTAACAAGCACTTGGAAGAAGGATTTCTCTTTGCTCAAGGGAAGACATCAGAATTGTAGATATGCATGTACAGTTGAAACCCTGAAGAAAAATGCATCAGAGAAAGCACTTCAAACAAATGCAGGCTGGTTTCCACACTGAGCGTTAAATGAGATCTTTCTTTTCTGTTCCAGGAAAAAGAATTCCACCATACAAAGTGACCATGTGAAAAATGTGTCACTTGATATTTAGTGATTCAAGGTGATTTCTAAGATCTTTTCTATTCTAAAATTCTTTGATTCTCTGAGATTTTTTCTGTTCTATTTTGAAAATTCCCCAAAGTATTTTCTACCTGGACTAAAAATGATAACGTATATGACAAGAAAATGTAAAGCTTTTTTTTCCCAGCAATATATTACATGGTCTCTTGAAGAAAAGATGTTCTTCAAATCTTTAAGTGCAGAGCACAGCTCCTTACTTGACCACAAGATGGCAGCATTGGGCTAATAGTAGGAGAAGGATCCACCCAGAGAGATTTTGCTAGATCCTGTGATGGTGCAAAAAGACCCAGATGTGGTTGTTTCTTTGCTTCTGCATCTCTCCAGTGTGGCCTGCTAGTATCCTTGTCCACCACAGGTATTTCATGAATAGAACCTAGAGGAGCTTGAAGAAGTCTTAAATAATTGAGCAAATCTGCAAGTTGCTCAATCCAGTTTGTTGATGTCAATGCTGTGTAGAGGAGAAATACATTTGTTCACAGAGGGGATGTATGTGTGCCAAGGACCCCTTTGCTTTCTGAAACTTAGTGGCCAGAGGTAGGATTGATGAGGAAACTTGGCGGTACATCTTAGGCTGTTAAGAAATAAAGCATAGGGAAGGTGTTACAACACTGAAAATAAAATTAAATATCATTAAATGATGTTATAACGAATTCAGTGCCACTAGATGGTTGCCTCTAATGGGATAGGGACATGTCTGTTGTGTTGACCACTGCATTCCTAGCATATAAAAAAGTTGTCACACATTGACTACCTTCTGCATCTGACTATGGTCTTATTTGCAGTTTCCTCCAAAATGGCACCTTTAGAGAATGGGCTCAGAAGTGGGCACTGCTCCACTCTATGGCCCTCTTCCCTACTCCCAGCCTTATTTCTGCTTCCTTGAATACTTTCTGTAAAGATATACTTCCTATTCTAAGGATCTATGTCAATGTTCCGTAAATTGTGGTCAGTAGATACCTCTACATCACAGTCATTTAAAAAAGTGTAGATTCCTGGGCTTACCCCATATCTACTGAATCAGAATCTCCCATGGTATGGTCCTAGAATTGTGTTTTTAATAAGCTCTCCTAGGTGATGCTTCTAATATTTAAGCATCTCTGATATAAAAAGGACCTTTGATTGCCTTGAAGCCTGGTACTTCCTCAAATTGCTTGTGAGGTGAGGAAAGAGAAAGAATGAAAAGTCTAGACCTTAGTAGATCCACATGTGTCTCAGAGTGAGTTAGTTGAGTCCAGCCACTTTCAATATCTCCTCCAGTGAGTGCTGAACCATCACATTGCCAACGAAGAACAGAAAGTAATATGAATTAATTACTGTTATTATTCAGGCTGCATTTAGTTTTGCACCAGTTATTTTAAATGCTGGAAAATGGGGAAAGAGGGATAATGCGGGAGGGGTGGATAAATCTTGTACTCTAAGAATTATAAACTTCCAAAGAGTAGATGTTAAGACCATAAACCTTCAGCTTGAAACCCAGTCTCTTTTCCTCGAAATTGCTATCTTACCACTATAATGCTCAATTGTTTTCAGTAAGGATTCCCCCAAGGGTCAATTTCAGCAGTGGCTTTAGGGACCAATAGCTGATTCAGTAGAAAGTCAGAAATTGAATAGCAAACACAACCAATAAGCAAACATATGGTAAAACATAGAAAACTCTACTAGTAATCAAAGAAGAGCAAATTAAACAAAATGAAGAGCGTGCTTGCCTATTAAATTAGCAACAACAAAAAAAGAGTTGCAAGTGATAATACCCAGCAGAAAGGTTCCACAAGCCCAGCTTTCTTATGCATTGCTGGTGGCACTATTCAATTGTACAAGTCTTTAGCAATGCATTTTAGGACTACGCAGTTAGAGCCATGAAAATGTTCCTACCCTTTGACATTTGACATTTTCCATTCTTGGACATGTAGATCCTAAAGAAATACAAAATATGGAAAAAAAGCTCATATCACAAAGATGTACATCACAACATTAAGACAGCAAAAAAAAAAAAAAAAAAAAAAAGAAAAAGAAAAGGAAGCAGCTACTTTGTAATTTATTATAGAGTCGTTAGAAAGTATGATTATGAAGACAAAGTAGCAGCAAAAAAGCTTATGACCCAGCATCCAAAATAAATAAAAAAATAAAATGAAAGCTTTTGAAACAATTTTAATGAAAAAGATAAAGTTTTAGTTTGCCAAAGGGCTGCCAATTCAAAGTACCAGAAATGGGTTGGCTTTAATGAAGGGGATTTATTTGGGGTAAAAGCTTAGAGTTCCAAGCCGTGAAAAGTCCAAATCGAGGCACCATAAGAGGTGCTTCCTCACCAAAGTCAGCTAGCTACTGTTGATCCGGTTGTCTGGGCACGTGGCAAAGCAAGATGGCTGCCCATCTCTGCCGAGGTCTCAGCCTTCCCTTCTGGGCTCACCGTCTCTGGGAGCCCAGCTCCTGGAGCTCAGCTGTGAGCAACCAGGCATAGGGCTTGTCTCTTTCAGGGCCTTCTCTATCAGTCTCAGGCTGTTCCACTTTCTTCCCGAGTTGAGCTGTAAGCTATCAGGGATATATCAGGGCTTGTCAACTCTTGATCTGCTCTGCTGGCCCAGCCTCTTGGGGGCTTAGTGCTTAAGCAATTCTGTAGTCCTCTCTCACATGACAGGATCAAAAATGGTGACTTCTTCCTGTCTGTCTCTCTCTCTGAGTGTCTCCATTTTTATCAGACCCAGCAAGAGGGCGGAGACTCAACCAGAGTCACAGCTCACTGACATAGTTCAATTGAAAGGGTAATCTTTCTCTTTTTGGGATTCATAAAATAATTTCAAACTGCCACAGATAATATGTAATATGTATTATTTTTATCTGGGCCTCTATGTTTGAAATAGTTATTGATTTAATATATATATATATTTTTTAAAGATTTTATTTATTTATTCATTTATCCCCCCTTGCTGCTTGTGCTCGCTGGGTCAGCTAACGGGCTTGCCTTCACCAGGAGGTCTGGGGAACTGAACCCAGGGCCTCCCACATGGTAAACGGGAGCCCTACTGATTGAGCCACAGCCGCTTCCCTGATTATTTTTATTGTATTTGTTATCCAAGTTTTCTGTAAAGCACAGCCCCAGCTCTCTCTTGTTTGCCTCTCCAGACTTACTCTCTGCAGGTGCAGTTTGGCCAATGGAAAGGCCCAGCTGGAAATCAAAGGGAGGGAGGAGAGTGAAGTTGGGAATTACTATCCCAGCTCTCTCCCTGCAGGATCCTTGGGCTGCTTGTGTCCCTGGAGGGAAATCTCTTGTCCTCTGGCACAACCCTTGCTTCAGAACTTTCTCCTTCTGGATCTGGCAGCCTGTCTTGACTTCTTAGGGGTGGGAATAGCTCCACCATCACGTGTGGTTTCTCTACACCCTCCCCATATCTTTGTAAATGGCCTCTTTATTAAGCCCAATAGAATTGTCCTAAATTGAGTGTGGCTTCTGTTTCCTGAGATCCTGACAGATATAAGCAGCTTGACACTTTTATCATTTTTTGAAAGTGGACAGTCCCTACCAGAACCTGTGACATTGCAGTCTAGAAGAGTCATAACTTGGAAATGTTATAGCTCTGTGGTGGATTTTAGCTGGTACGATGAGAATCTCTCTTTATTTCCCCAATAACTAAACATTTCCCCCAATGAGAAATTCTTGAATGCTGTGGTAATAATCATAGATAATAAAAAAGAGCAACTTAAAAACTGAAATATGAAGATACAGACTAGTCAGTAGGAGACTGGATGTTTTATAGAGACAATCTTGAGAAAAATGGTTAGAGGGTTACTTTTTTTAAATGAAAATTTAAAAAGCAGTGGAGAAGAAAAACAAAGAATAATTCAGAAAGACATACTACTTGAAGGTAGTGCTGATGTATTAATACATGTTAGAAATGAGTGACTCAGGGAGCATCAATCTGCCTTAGCAGTGGTCATTTTTCAAGCCCAGATGAATGTAAACCAAAAATCAAATTGTCACAAGTAGATCTGAACAATCTATTGGCTAATTTTCACGGCAAAGGCAGAACAGGAAAAACAATAGATAACAGCATTTCTGAGTCTCTTTGCCTGCATTTTAGAAATAAATTAGTTTCTAAATTGAATTCACCCTCAAGTCAGTCTTACAAGGGGGTGGATTTGTGGCATGATATACAAGTAGGTACCGAAAAAAATTCAGATCTCCTGTCACTCCCTTGCTTTATTATTAATAATAAGACTTGTCACTCTGCAGGGAAGGTTCTAGCTCTGCATTCTTTGTAACTCCAATCTTTGTCTGTCCCTTTTATGAGCCAGAGGCAGTGAGGTCTACACCGAGGGCATTTGCATTAGTGGAGTCTGTGGTGGCAGAAATTATTGCTGGAGCATCTGGAATTGTTAACAAAAATTCCAGGGAGCTTAGTAGTGTCTGGGGAGAAGATGGAACCAAAGGGAAGGGAGAGAAAAGGGAAGGAGGAAGGAAAGGGCAATTTCCAAGAATTGACTCATTTGAGATGTTAAAAGGTAAATGAGTACTTTTACTTCTGGCCCTTCCTTCCCTGGAAATGGAATAGGACAGCAGAAGAAGGAGCTTTCCCTTTCTTTCTGGGGTTTTTGTGTAGACTAAGCTTGTACCAAAACTGTTTGACCACAGTAACTTCTTGTGCCCAATACATACCTGCACAAAGGACTGACCCTTTTCTCCCAGTTCTATGTGAAAATGGATGACTTGGACTGATATCCCTGCTTTAGAAAATATCATATAAACAAAGGTTTTCTTTGAAGTTTTTTTTGTAAAGTCAAAAGATTGGGAAAAACCTAAATGATCACCAATAGGGATATGATTAAAAAAAAAAAAACAACTAGGGTTCATCCTTTCAGGGGCAGTGGGTTCTAGTCCAGAGGCCATAAAAAAGAACAAGAAAGCTCTTTACATAGAAAGATATTCAGGATATACTTTTAAATAAAAAAGCAAGGTTCAGACTAATTTATATAATATGCTTTTAGTGTAAAAAATATGTATGTTTTATATGTGCATGAAGAAGGCATTGAAGGAAAAAAGGAGAAAGTGAAAACTGATGGCCTCTGCAAAGGGGACCCTTGTGGCAGGAAGATAGATGGAGAGGGAGGTTTTTCACTGTCATTTTGAACCACAAGAATAGATTACTAGCAAATTAATAGTATTAATTTTTAAAAATCTCTGTATTATCTTGCTATAAAGTAGGATTCCTTTTGTTTCAATTACTGATGGACTCTCTAGTAAGCATATCTGATGTTCCTGTTAGCTTTTCTTGGATATTTTTTGAAAACCAGACAGAAAAAGAGGAGCACAAATTGTATTTTGCTTATATGTACATAATTTAAATTTATTTGTGTGTCTATCTTCAAAACCTGTGTGTGTGTGTGTGCACATTAACGGGTGTGCATTTTTGAAATGAATCATTAAGGACAGGGAGAATTTTCCAGCCAAGGATGCCAATATGTGAAAGAGCTAGAAATTGTTCAGTCTGTTCTGTGGGAGTGTAAACCATTCTAACTGCTCTTAAGGAGTCATGTTGGGGAGTAGTGGGAGAGAAGGTGAAGAGACGTTTGGGCCAAATGATGAAGGGCCTTGAGTATGCAGCTAGAGAGTTTGTTTTTTTGTTTTTGCCCCCAATTAAAACCAAGTGTTTATTTTGTGTGAAAAAGGTTACAGAATACTGATCACAGGAACAATTTGCCAGTTGCACTGAGTAATTATTGTTCATATACTATAATATTGTTATTTTACATTTATCTGGTCTCCTCTAGCTCTTTTTTTGGTTACTGTTTGCATGGAATATCTTTTTCCAACCTTTCACTTTTAACCTGGTTGTGTCCTTATGTCTCAGGTGGGTCTCTTGTATACAACATATTGACGGCTTATATTTTTAAAATCCATTCTATCAGTCTATGTCTTTTGACTGGGGCATTCAATCCATTAATATCCATTGTTATTACTGTAAAGGCATTACTTTCTTCATCCATTTTGTCCTTCAGCTCTCTGTTGTCATATCATTCTATTGTCTGTCTTTTAGTTTACCCTTTCCTAACAATCTTCATTTCTATTCTCTTCTCCAAATTTCTCGCCCTTGTTTTTACCTTTCAGACTGCAGCACCCCCTTTAGTATCTCTTGTAAACCTGGTCTTTTGGTAATATATTCTATCAGTTTTTGTTTGTCTGTGAAGACTTTGAACTCATCCTCATTTCTGAAAGACAGCTTTGCCAGATACAGAATTCTTGGCTGGTAGTTTTTCTCTTTCAGTACCTTAAATACATCACACTACCTTCTTCTCTCCTCCATGTTTTCTGATGAGAGATCGGCACTTAATCTTATCAAGTTTCCCTTGTGTGTGATGCTTTGCTTTTCTCTTGCTGTTTTCAGAATCCTCTATCTCTGATATTTGTCGTTCAGAATAGTAGGTGTCTTGGGGTAGGTCTACTTGGATTTATTGTTTGGGGTGTGTTGTCCTTCTTGGACATTGATATTTATGTCCTTCATAAACGTTGGGAAGTTTTCAGTCATTATTTCCTCAAATATTCTTTCTGCCCCTTTTCCATTCTCCTCTCCTCCTGGGAATGTTTTTGTGTTTCACATTGTCATTCAATTCCCTGAGACTCTATTCCATTTTATCCATTCTCTTCTCCTGTCTTTTCCAGTTTAGAGGTTGTCTTTGAAATCACGAATTCTTTCTTCAAGCAACTCAAATCTGCTCTTAGGTGCCTCTAAAGTACTTTTAATCTCATCCATTGTGTCTTTCGTTCCCATAAGGTCTGTTACTTTTCTTTGAAGGCTTTCAAATTGTTCTTTATGTTCTCCCAGGTCTTCTTAATACCCTTTATTTCTTTAGTCATATTTTCTTTAAATTCTTTGAAGTGATTTAGGAGAGTTGTGTGATTATCACTGACTAATTGTCGTAAATCCTGTATCTCTTCAGGATTGAAGGTAGGTAGATCTGACTTCAAAGGCCTTATTCTTTCCATTCCCTCAAGCTATTTCACAAATAAACTAGCAAACCTGGATTCAAATCACACCTTAATATTTACAAGGGCTGAAGGGATGTGTTTACAACAGAAGATACAGTACTTCCTATTTCCAGAAGAGCAGCCTGTGTGGCAAACTACAGAAAGAAGATAAGAAAAGCAAGCATTTCCAGGGTCTGTGCCCCATCCAGTCTCACTGGTAAGTTTACCAGCAGACAAGCACAATGTGGAGGAGAGGATTCCAGAAAATTCTGGACCAGCACTTATGTAATGAGATGAATTGATCTTAGAAATATTCACTCATAATTTTACTGGATGCATATATTACTGATGTCCTGTCTTGGTATCTTTATGTGAATGGAAATCATAAGATTGTATAGTTGTATATGTGTATAAACTGGGGAGAACAGAACCAGTGAAATGTTAACCAGTCTCTTAACAGAGTGTCAATCATATCTTCACAGAGATAACTTGGGAATACCTTTTTCCTTATGCTGGGGAGAGTCCTCTAGTGTGGGGATCAGTAAATTACAGCCTATGGGCTAAAATCCAGTCCTCTGACTTTTTCTGTAAATAAGGTTTTATTTACATGAAATATATATTTATTTTCATACTTATTTGCTTACACATTATCTCTGGCTGCTTTTGTACTACAAAGCTAGAGTTGAATAATTGTGATAGAAATTATAGGGCACAAAAGCCTAACATAGTTACTATATGGCCCTTTAGAGAATAAGTGGTTACCTGCACTAGGGGCATGTACAAAAAGTAAGTGTGGCATATCTGTGCTCCAACATCCTCACTGCACATTATTTCAATTTATATGTCGGGTTTTCAATTATTAAATGTACAAAATAAAGTTTAAAAAATATATATATATATATATGTCGGGTCCCGCACTGGACATATATTCTGGGAATCCTGGCTCAAATGGACATATTTGAGGAACAAACAAACTCCTCACGAATCTTTGTGGGCAAATATGATGCAGGAGGTTTCATTAGAGTGAAAAATAGAAAGAACAAAGAGGCTCTGAGGTCCCTGGAATGGGAGAGCAGGGGACTTAATTTATGAGCTGGCCAGTCTGGAACTGTGCCCTACCTTAGAACCAGAGTGAGAAGCTTAGCGATATCAGTGTCTTCCCATGCCTGGCCCCAAGTATCAGAGAGCATCAAGCACAAAGTCCATGGACCAAGTTCTCTGTTACTGGAGTCTTCTGAACAGCCTGGAGATACCATCAGAGACCTGGTCTGGCTCACGGATGCCTCCTCTGGGAGTCCACCACCTGACAAAACAGCGAGGGCGAATCTAAGTCCATCACATCTACTCTATAGGCCTCAGAGTCCAGCCCATGAAAGACTATGGTCTAGGACTGATGAGAGGATGTGAGGCAGGATAGGAAGGAAATAGAATATAACTCATTTCCAGCTGTATCTGTTCAAAGAGCCTAGGTAAACTTGTCTGATCAACTTAATGCAGGTTGGGAAGGAAACTGGCCAATGGAAACAGCTGAAAGCACTAACTTTTCCCGTCAATGCTTCAGCCAGAACAGCTCATCAGTTTTACCTGAAAATTCCAGGGCCAGAGCTTCTGTCTTTCTAACCCCTGCAGGAACTAAGGCCTATCATGTAGCGAGGGCCTGAGACCAGGTGACCTTGGGGACATGGGCACATCGGGGAACAAAGTCTACAGAGGTGGGCATGGGTGGGGTCAAGACCAGTGGGTACTTGGAACACCAGCTGTACATATGTCCTAGGCCACCTTATCTCTTATTCTCTATCTCTAATGCCTTTCTACACAGCAACACCTCCATTAACGAAAACTCTGGGGATTAAACTCCTTCACAGCGAACACAGTGCCTTAAAACAAAGTAACAGCTTCATAAATCACACTAAACAGGGCTGCAATATATTAGGTAAAATATTCAGCTGCAATATTCTGGCTGATTTATGCAGTCAGCATACAAACCTCTCCAGGCACACTTTTTTTTTTCTTCCTTTTTAAAGTAGGCACCAGAGATTGAACCCAGGACCTCTTACATGGGAAGCAGGCACTCAACCACTGAGCTACACCAGCTCCCATCTGGGTACACTTTTGAGCCATTCCCCGAAGCTGAAGGAAAACAAAGCGTTCCCTCCCTTGTCAGAGATTCTACCTATCATCTCTCAGGTATTATGAGATCTCTTGCTCTCTGACCCTCCCAACCATAAAATTCATTCAACAAAATTATTTATTAACAAAAATTTTTATTGAGTATCAGATAAGAGGATTTAGTGGTTCAATACACACATACACATACACAGAGAAATTAAGCAAATATTCACACTGATTATCACAAAGTATGGAAAAGAATAAAATGCTAAGAAATCACTTAACAAGAGGACCTGAACTACTAGATGGGGGTGTGTGTGTGTGACACTTGAGCATGAGTAAAAGTCCTAAGTTGGGAAAGAGGTTTGTGTCTCCAGGGAACTAAAAAATAAGGCCAGTACATCTGACCAGAGAATGAGCTGGGGAGGCCCAAGAGGTAGGCAGGGCAGGATCCTGGAGGGCCAGGGGCCACGCTAATGATTTTGGTCTTTATTGTAAGAACACACGAGATTCCCCAAGGGTTTTCAGGAAAAGCATCTGAAACCAAACGTACATTTTAAAAAAGTTCAGTCTTTCGTTTTATGTTTTATGATTTTGTCATTTTTGCTTTGTTATTAATTAATTAAGTGTACTCAATTAACTTTTAAAAAATTTTATTGTGGTAATGTATATAACAGAATATCCCATCTTTACCATTTTTAAGTGGTATTAATTACATTCACATGTTGTGCTACTGTCACCACCATCCATTACCAAAATTCTTTCTTCCCCCAAACATAAACTGTACCTATTTAGCAATAACTCCTCATTCCCTCCCTCACCCCAGTCCCTGGTAATCTTTAATCTACTATCTCTATGAATTTGCTTATTCTAGATATTTCATATAAGTGGAATCTTACAATACTTGTCCTTTTGTGTCTGGCTTATTTTCCTCAGCATGTTTTCAAGTTTCATCCATGTTGTGGCATATATCAGAACTTTATTCTTTATTATGGCTGAATAATGTTCCATTGTGTGAACATACAAGTGGGTTGTTTCCAGCTTTTGCCTATTGCCAATAATGCCGCTGTTAACATTGGTATACAAGTATCTATTTGAGCCCCTGTTTTCAGTTCTTTTGGGTATATACCCAGAAGTAGAATTGCAGAGCCATATGGTAATTCTATGTTTAACTTTTTCAGGACACGCCAAACTGTTTTCCACAGCAGCTCACTATTTTACATTTAAATGCGCATTTTTAAAGAAAATTTTATTTCAGAGAGAACTGATTGGAGGGTAGGAAGAATGGATGGAGGCTGAGAAGTAGTGGAGATGCTGGGTTATGTTGATTTAGACTGGTTGGTAGTGGTAGATATGGAGCTGAGTGGATTCTGAGCTTCTGTGGGGGCATATTCAGAGATGTAAGGATTGAAGTGGAAATGGGGTGAGAGAGAAGGAAGTACAGGATGATTCCAAGTGGGTATGCCCTGCTTGCTGCATGGCTGGAGGTGCTGTTCAGTGGGATAAGGAACACAGAGAAGGTCCGGATTTGGAAGAGATGATTATGAGCTCAGCATTTACTTAATGGATCACCTGATTACAATTTGCAAAACATTCATTTCAATCTATTTACATTGAAAACCTTTTAACTCTGGGAAGTTGCAGGATTTAATTTCTATTAAAGGAAGTGGGTAGAGAAACATTTGCTGGAGGGGAGACCCAGACATCATGTTTATATATAACCCTTTTTTGCCTTTGTTAGGCTGGGTCCTGTAATCCGAGGGCATTCTGATCGCCGGATGAGTGAATGCCAACACACAGGGACAAGCTGAATGCTCTGTACCATAAAATAGTGAAAAATAGTGGAAAAGACTGTGCACCCTGTGAGGTTGGGTCAGAAAGAGTAGGCTCCCCATAGGAGTACCTGGAAGCATGGGATGGAGGAGGTAGGATTAAAGTGGGTGAAAGGGGCTGTGCAAGGCCCCAAAGACAATTTTTTTCTTATATAAAAAAAATAATGCATGATCAGTATAGAAATTTTAGAAAACCCAGATAAGCAAAAGAGAAATTTTAAAGATATTTTTAATTTGAATTCCTCCCAAGTCCCACCACCTAGCAATAATCACTGCTAACATTTTAGTGTATTTCTTTCCAGTCCCCATTAACTTTCTCTTCATCTCTTTCTCCCACTCTTGCCAAATAAAATATGAATAGTTTAACAAAAATGTGATCATAACATACATTGTTTTCTACTGTTCTCGCTTTTGCATATGACAATGCTTTAGGAAGACCTTCCCACGTCATTAGCATCATCTTCATGGCTACAAGCATAGTGTTTCTTTATGTGGCTGTATCATGCTTTAGATTTATAACTTTTAAAAACGCTGGAAGTAGTTTCCCACTTACATTACTCCCATTTCACGCTACTTTTGGATGTGGTAGGGGAACCACTGGAGGTGATTCTAGGATGGAAGAAAAGCTAGCAATAGCTTTCCCATCAGCTTCGGTAAAATAATAGCTTATTTTTAGACTGTGCTACCCCCCAAAATTCTGCCAATATTTATATTCATTTTATTTTTATTTCGCATACTTTATCTTCACATTGAGCCCTAAGATACTAAAATTGTTACCTTGCCGTTTAGGATAAAGGAATACTTTACCTCTCGTTGCAACTAGTGAATATTTCCAGCAGTGATTTACATTTCTTGGATTTTCTTCGGCATAGTCTCACAGAAGCTCCTCGACAGGTGCGTAATTTAGCTAGTAGGTACCGCGAAAATCGCAGAATTACGAGCGTCTAGAACTAAAAATAAGCAACCACTTCCGCAGCGAGCAGGGTTCGAACCTGCGCGGGGAGACCCCATTGGATTTCAAGTCCAACGCCTTAACCACTCGGCCATCGCTGCTGCAGAAAGAGGGGGAGGCGGAGACACTTTAGTGTAATAATGACTGATCGCACACGCGCTTAACAGGCAAGGAGGAGGAGCCTGCAAGCGGTTTGAACTGCGCTGAGAGGCTGCCAGGGTTGAGGGGTCACATTGCGCGATCTGCAACGTGAACACGAAGAAGTAGTAGAAAACTCTTTAAGTAAGAAATTTTCAGGTCTTTGAAGCTTTTCCTCTCCTTACACTTCGAAAATCGGTCTGGCTCCTGGTCCTTGAGCTGGGTTTTGCTTGCCCGCGCCTTGTTTCCCGTTTTGTGCAGCGGGCCCGCGCCCTCGGAAATTTCATTTCCTTTTCCTGCTCCACCTCCAGCCCACCGGGAGAAACGTTTCCCGCGGTGTTTCTAGCAGTGTTCGGGTCGCTTTCAACCGTCTTTTTTCGGCGGAATGGAGAGAAGTGTAAAGATTCTTCTAGAGAAAGAGGATGTGTTTTTAGGACCGGTCGCTACCCGTGGGCAGGCCCCTCCCCTCCC
>JAKSZT010026914.1:9938418-10019370 GCA_026826555.1 Tolypeutes matacus | reverse complement strand
GCAGTGATGACCCACAGGTACTAGGCTCCCCTGTGAGGAAGGCTGCTCTGGTCCCTGAGGGGCCCAAACTACCCCAAGCTCCACCCTGGATCAAGAGTCTTCCCTCATTAATGTCCCAGAACAGAGTGGCCTCCTTGCAAGAGGAGCTGCGGGATATTCTCCAGAGGAAGAATTATCCTACAAAACCAATGGACCGGCCCTTTCCAAGAGATTCATCACTAGGCATCAAAGCATTGATGTAAAAGATACTGCTCATTTGTTAAGAGCCTTTGATCAGGCCAGCTCGAGAAAGATGTCATCCGATGAAATAAATTACCAGTCGTTTTTTTCAGAAGGAAATCAGCACTGCATTGAAATCCCTGTTGACCAGGACCCAGATTCTAACCAGACAATATTTGCTTCTACTTTAAGAACTATAGTTCAAAAAAGAAACTCTGGGGCAAATCACTATAGCTCTGATTCCCAGCTCTCAGCTGGCCTTACTCCTAAAACTTTAGAAGATGGCAAAGCACTTACAGGAAAGAAAAAGATCCTCTCGCCATCTCCTTCTTTGTTGTCAGGGTCCAGAGAATTGTTGGAGAATATCCCCCCGGGTCCTCTGAGCAGGAGAAATCATGCAGTTTTAGAAAGACGGGGCTCTGGAGCATTCCCTTTAGATCACAGTGTTACCCAAACCAGACCAGGATTTCTGCCACCCTTAAATGTAAATCCCCACGCTCCCATCTCAGACATCAATGTCAACAACAAGATTTCCAGTCTTCTTTCTTGTGGTCAAAAAATGCTTATGCCAACAGTTCCTATTTTCCCTAAAGAATTCAAAAGTAAAAAAATGTTGTTAAGAAGGCAATCATTACAAACAGAACAAATAAAGCAATTAGTAAATTTTTAAAAGATGGCTAGGAAAAAAAAGATGGCTAGGAAACATGTCTTCTTCAAATGTCTGTGTTGGAGAAATACATCCTTTTAAACCTTGTAATTAGTTGGGAATAATTATTTGGCGGCTCAAAATGTGTCGTATGTTGTACTAGATGCTGCAGACACACAAATAATACGCAGTTTCTGCTAAGGGAATTTTCTCAAAATGAGGGACATTTTCTCAAAACTTCCAATAGTTAGCAGCCTTCATAAGAGCCAAGTTTTCATTTCATCAAAATAGCAAAGAAAAAAGGTCACCTATGTTGGAGATTTTTTTTTTTTTTTTTTTTCAGATTTGCCAAATATTTTATTAGGAAACATTGTGTTCAAATCAATAAATATTTTAATAGTTCAACTCAATAAGAATTTAATTTTCCATGATGCCAAAAGCATAGAAGAAAACACAGACAGCTATAAAATATTCTATGATCATGAAACCTAAGTGACAAAGACTTAGCTTATTCTTTAAAAAAGTTCACTGAAGGTAGGTGAAAATCTAATTAAAATTAAAAAGGTCAACCATTTTTTAAAAATGGACAACTAGTATTCATGTCAACTTAATCAATGTAAAACTGTCCAGTCAAGAATTTTACAAGCTAGGAAATATCTACATGCTGAATTCCATTGTGTTTGTGTGCTGTGTCTTTGCTTTTTTTGTTTTTTTAAAACAAACTTACCTGTAATGTTATCTTATGGAGTTCTTCTTGCTCCCTCTCTTTTAATTCCTATAAATTATTTGTGAAAGCCTATCTATTGGTTTTCAATAACAAGATAATACAAAAGTTAAAAAGCATTCCTTCCTTATGTCAAAGCATTCTTACCTTTCCAAGGGCAAACACAAATGAAATTTGGGAATTATCATAAAGAGAAACTAAATGCTTGCTTAGTTAAAAAAAAAAAAAAAAAAATTGATTATTAGATTAACTTAGGTTAGCTAAAATTAAGAAAGCCAGTAGAAACTTAATCACAAAAGGTACTAAGTATTCCACTAATAGTAATATCTTTTTATTTCTGATATGTAATTATTAGACATTTATAAATAAGGATATTAAAGGATAGGTTCCTTAATGTGAAATTCCAAACATTTAGTATTTTAGGACCTTTGAATAGTTTCTAAAAAAATAAATGAATATCCTACTACTATTATAAGATATTATACAATAACTATATTATCTATATGATATCAAAATATGGTATTTATACAAAGAATCCTTGCTTCAATCTAGCAGTTTAACAACAAAATAAATCAAACTATACAAAACTGGAGTGGTAATTTGATGATTGTCATAATCAGCTTTATTTCATTGCCTTCTATCAGTATAGAAGATCCTAAAAAATGGCATCATGGCTTTTCTTGGTAATTTCATATAAGCAAGTTGTAATGTACCTAGTAATTGTTTAATTTATTGTGGTTTTTATTGATAAAAGCAGGCTTTTCCATTTAATGTATTGAAGAATGTTAATTATATTAAAAATATATTTTTGAATCAGAACTTAAAATTGTACCTAATGTACCTGTAGCTAAACCCTTTTTGCAAGTTTTAATATTGAGGGAAGTGCTTGGTTTTAAGCTGAAAGGTATACTTGGAAGAATATGTAAATAGTTTAGTTCATAAACAAAATAGTATCAATAAAGATTTTAAATGTCAAAAAAAAAATTGCTAAGTTGTTGGTAACAAAATCCTCATGAAGGTTTAGGTGGTAAGTTAAAGGCATCATGAAAAGTGATGGAAATAATTATCAAAGAATTGCTACATTGCAGATGACTGTACCTTTGAAGCTGAAGCCTACACAATTGTGAGTTGTCAGTATGGTACTTACACATGTTGAAAATGTATCCTAGTCAGCACTAGGGCAACTTATTTATAGTATTTTCTTACCTAGTCAGTCTAGTAATGCCATGACCAATTAAGAAGTAAGAGATAGAATCAAGAAGAATGGAATCTTCTTAAAGGGTGTGATGCCAGTGTGTTATTCAACCTCAAGTTCTCCAGAGAAGTTTTACCCTCTGATTTTCCATTAGCAGTGATGTTACTTATGGAAATACTGCACATTATTTTAAAATACTGCCTTTTTTTCTCTTACCGTAACTTAAAGATCTTTCCATATTGATATATGTATGTATAGTCAGCGACATCATCATTTTAATGTCTGTGTTGTATCATAGTTTTTGGTTTTTTTAATTCCCTCTTGTAAGACATTTAGATTTATTTTATTTTTTCATGGTTACAATCAAGGTTGCTTGCTTCCTTGTACATACATCTTTAAATACTTGTCTGGTTGTTTCCCTGGGGAAAACCCTTCCTCCCTCCCTCCCTCCCTCCCTCCCTCCCTCCCTCCCTCCCTCCCTTCCTCCCTCTCTTTCTCCCTTTCTCCCTTCCTCTTTTCCTCCCTGCTTCTTCCTTCTTCCCTCCCTCCCTTCCTTCCTTTCCCCTGGGAAATATATATTCCATATATATTACAGTTTTGTTTAAAAATATGTATTTTTAAAAGGATTTTAGTCCTGTTGCCAAATTATCCTCCAGAAGTGCTTTTTCCAATTAGTACTCACAGCAGAAGTATCCTAGTATCTGTTTTTCTATACCTTTGACCTTCTTATTCCTACACTATTACCATTCTTTTAAATCTTTGACAAAAAGGAAGAAATAGTATCTTCTTATTGTTTTGATTAATTTTTTAAGCTCTTGTGTTATCTTTTTATGTAGCAGGTAAAACCATTCATCTTATTTTCTTCAATTGGATTATTCACACTTTCAGGATTGTATATGTCTTTAAGTCTTATATTTCTTTGTTTCCTTCTTTACTACAGCCTTGCTCTGGGTAGGCACTCAAAAAATTTGGCAAGGGGTAGGGAATCCAGAATTCTATTTTTGATGTATTATGTTTGAAATACCTTTGATTAATTCAAATGGATTTGTCATGATTAACTTGGTATCCTCTTGGGCAAATTTAACTTTATGAACTGGAAATATAAGTAGCAACCTTTCAAAGAAAATTTATATGGATCATTTCAGTTTTCAATTTCAGTTTTCAGCTTTTCCAAAACCAAAATTAAAATACAATTTTTTAAAATTATGAATTTAAATGTTTAGTGGTGTACTACAGGAACTTGGTTAACGCATTACAAACTCTTCTGCATATTTGATTTTTTAAAACCATGTATCTATTTTACATAGTTAAACATTTAAAACAATATATTTTAAAAGATGCTTAGATTACATAAATGTTACACAAAAATTATAGGGATTCCCATGTTCCCCCCTTCCCACACCTCCCACAACCTCCCTTAGTTAAACATTTTAGCTATATAATGGACAATAGGGAACTGAGTACCTGCTACTATTCCCATCTCTCTGTGTTTCCCCCATAAACACTATTCCAGGCTTGGTATGTTTGCTTCCTGATCATTTAGAAACTCAACTTGTTTGCTCAACTCTGTACTTTTAATGGGGTCTTGAGAGGAAGAGTAGATAAAGGTGTGCTCAGTTTGTCATCCTTAACCTAACTCTTAATACTTTCTTGATAATTTATTTTGCACCATGTTAATACTCAGTTCTTGTAGACTTACATGGAAAAATTAAAAAGTAATGAGAAAGTAATATGTTGTAAGAGAGATAATAACTTAGAAGACATTTAATCTAATTTCATACTCTAGTAGAAGAATGTCATTACAAAACTGCTGCTCATTTTTGTGTTATTGGCTCATTATTCAAGTAAATATGTAGTTTAAGGCCATTTTATTACTGATGAGCTCTGAAGTGAAAGCTGATGTTTTTTGTCCTAGAACAAAATGCATTTTTAGTTAGAAAGTTATATCAACTTGAGCAAAATCAGTAACATAAGGTTTTTACTGGTCAAGAAGGTAAAGTCAACAATATTTGTAAACAATTATGATTTTTGATATTTTTGTGACACTTTTTTCAAGACTATGTCCCATTGAGATGCTCAAATAAGAATTTAAATTAAGTGAATAAATATTTATAGACTCATAAAGATGTTTAAATTTAAGCTCATTTTGTCTTATATATCCTAGTATACTTATTTAATTTAAAAAATATAAGCCCAATAGTTGGTCCTAAAGTAAAATGACTAGTTTTCACAGAACAGAATGGGGAATGTAAAGCAAAACTTACATAAATAAAAGTAAATTTCATTGGTTGCTAACTGTAATTTAATAAGCTTATTTAAAGGTAAAAGTAACTTATGGTTATAGGAAGTTTTCAAAAGCATTTTCTAAACTGAAATATTTAAATGGCTAATTTCAAAAAGCCGTTATTAATTAGAAGCCTAAATTGATATTAATAGCAAAAAGTAACTTCATACCAGAGAAACCTGTCAGAGGCTACCTCAATCTGTATATTAAAGTGGTGATAGGGGAAGATAATCTTTATTCCACTGAAAATCTTGGGTTTTCATAAAATAATAAAAAGGTAGTTTTTTCCTATACTGCTAAAATAAAATACCTGCTAATTAATGTAATCATAGTAAAGGTGTAAAAGTAAAAAGTAAAGTACTAAAAAATGTTGAGTTCATTTAATATGCTATAAGCTGCATTGGAAGTGTTTAAAAATGTATAAAAAATTAAGAGAGATAAACATCAGTATTGTCATACTTTCTTGTGCGTTCAAACCAGGCCTCAGTACCCTGCATAGTGCCTCTCTGTTTGAGTTATTGGCTAGGTGGGTCATTACAACCCCTGTATTAATTAGCCAAAGGGGTGCTGATGCAAAGTACCAGAAATCTGTTGGTTTTTATAAAGTGTATGTATTTGGGGGTAAAAGCTTATAGTTACAAGGCCTTAAAGAGTCCAACTCAAGGTTGTTTTCTCACCAAAGTCTCTTGCCACATGTTGAAGCAAAATGGCGGATGATCTCTGTATGGTCTCTCCTTCCTTCTTTCTCTTAAGGCTCTGTGGGCCCAGCTTCTTCCAATCTCAGCTATAGGCTGGCATAGGACTCATCTTTCTCCCTGGAGCTTTAGCTGTTTGAGCCTTCTCCTTTCTATGTGTCTTCTTCTGTGTGTCTTCTTGAGTGGGTGTCTGTTTCTATCAGCCCACAAGGGCTGATAGATCAACCCTGAGTCACACCCTACTGACGTGGTTGAATCAAGCCCTAATATTGATTTAATCAAGTAAACATAAAACCTTTGAATTTAATACAGTCAGAGGAACAGACCAGTTTATAAACATAATCAATATCTATTTTTTTGGAATTCATAAATAATATCAAACTGCTACACCCCTAAAACAAAAGTATCTATTACATATCTGAACATGCTCCTGAAGTGAATGGAAACTATGTTGCTGTTTTGGACTCCTGTGGCAGCCAGCAATATCTTGATTTGGCCAAATTTTGCCTCCAGACTGACTGTTTCATAGTGTTTCATGGAGCCTCTCTAGGACTAACAGTGCTGCAGTATGTTGGCTGTGTGAAGAAAATATCAAATGGAGCAATAATTACCAGAGTAATGTGAGTAGAAGTTAAACAAACACAATTTGCATTATGGCCTGCTCCCATGGAAAGATAACATGAATGGGTATTACAAACCTGGAACTTAGATCTATTAGCTGCAGCTCAAAGAGAAACTTGTGCATTGATCAGTATTAAGTGCTGTACCTATATGCCTGATGAATATAATAATATCTCTTCTACTATAGAGCATATGTAGAAGGATATTGAACATGTTAAAAGTCCTGGTAAACTTAATTCATTTTTTAAGTTTATTTCTTCCAGTATCAATGCCTTCCAGAACAAGGTCATGTGGGGATTTCATCCAGTTCCAACCACGGTGCCAGACCCACTTTCCCTCAATCTCAGTAGAATAGCCAGAGAGTTTCCCACCCTAATGGCAGGGACTAGATTACTGCCCCTAACCAGCAGAAAGCAGCTACAGAAGAATGACCATTATCCTTCAGCTCCCCCTTAAGAATAAGGACGTAATCTCTCTGACCAGGAAAGTTGAAGCAGGTTAGTATAGGAAACAGGGAAGGTGGCTGGTCAGAATAAAGCCCACCAAAGACCCTGGTCACAAGGTGCAGTTTAAAAGTCCTGGGCTCAAAAGAAATCCTGGATAATTCCAAACAAAAAGCCCTCCCCACTAGCTCCCTGAAAGCGAACAGGTGAAGGTAGAAAGGCAACTAATCAGGACAGCAAAAAGCTGGGACTCTGTTTGTGTCTATGTGAACTTTCCTTATGCCTGAACTAGTTTTGAATGCCATCATAGAAAACTCAGAAAATTTAGAAGGGGAAAATATATGGTACTGGAAGCCTCCTCATAAGACTGCCCTACCTGGTACTTCATCTACTAATAAAAATGTTGTTTGTATACTGTTAGACCAGCACAATCTGCCTTGGACTGCAAATTGGACAGTGTGAAACACCTTGCTGTCATGGCAGAGTACAACCCATCAACAAGTTTGGAACAGGACCGTCTCATTAAATAATGTTCAATGTTGTGTATATATTCCTGATCATTCTCATAATGTCTCACAAGTTTTAAATCATATGCAAGAGCACATAAGTTATATTAATAAATTAGCTATTGATCCCCTGTCTAATTGGTTTAACTCCCTTTCTTGGCTCTGGCGATATGTCTTTGTAAGTCTACTCGCTTTTGGTGGAGGACTCTTAGTATTCTGTTGTATGCTACACTGTTGTGAGATATGGATGCAGTGTGTGTCCTAGGGGCAACACAAACTGCTGCAGAGGAGTGGATTGTGGGGGCCCTGTAGGTCTCTGGCCCTGGCTTCCCCTCCCTAAGGGACTCTCAGCCTGTACTATGCAGCCACCTGCATGCCCCAGGACACAAGTTAAAATGTAACAAACCTCCTCACAGGAGAACAATGTACAGATGGTATCCTAGACTGTAATTTTCTCCAGGCTGTACAATTCCTTCCTACAATAACATCACCAGAACCCATTTATGTAACTCTGCTATGAAATGTCTGTTCTGAGACCCTATATATTGCCCCTCATTTTCCCACCTTTTTGTAGAGCACTACCTTCATTCTCTGCACTGCCTCCACCAGAGTGAATCTTTCCTGTCCATAAGTTCCAATAAATAAAGCTTATGCCTGACACTATGCCAAGCACGTCCTTTGGTCTTGCCGCCGCCCAACCCATGCCCTTCAGGAGCTGGATTGTAACACAAGGTATTATATGAATCTAATTTAGTGAAAAGTAACCTGATAGGTCCACACACTGCAATGTTATTCATTGATACAAAGAAATGAGCTATCAAGCCTCAGACATGGAAGCAACTTACATGCATATTGCTAAGTGAAAGAAGCCAGTCTGGAAAAGCTACATACTGCATGACTCCAAGTATGTGACATTCTGGAACAGACAAAACTATAGAGACAGTAAAGAGATCAGTGGTTGCCAGGGGTTCAGGCTAAGTGGGAGAGACATGAACAGGTGGAGCTCAGGGCAATTTTAGGGCAGTAAAACTATTCTGTAGGCTACTATAATGACGGATACATGATGGTTTATGCATTTGTTCAAAGGCATAGAACTGTCCACCCTAATATAAATTGTAGACTTTATTACTAATAATGTATCAATATTGATTCAATATTGATTCTTACATTGCATTAATGTAAGATGTTAATAATAGGGGAAATTGTGTACGAAGTGGAGGGGTGGGAAGAGGGGGTTTATGGGAAATATATTTTCTGTGCAATTCTGTACATCTAAAACTGCTCTAAAATAAAGGCCATTTAGAAAAAAGTAACCTGTGTACGTCCCTGTTTTTTAACCCTAGTATGTGTAAAGTTTTACTCAGTAAAAATTTTCCTGGAATCATGAAGAACATGTGTGAAGTCAGATTGTTCCTCTGTGGGAGAAGGGAGAGTAAATAAGAACTAGGTGGTTGGAGGCACTAATCAAATGAAATGCTTTTGTGGGATTAGCAGTTAAGATTAGCAGTTAAGATGCCCTTTGGGTATGTACATTGGAGATCTTATTGGATTTCTTATAGATTGTCAGTAGCAAGGCAGTTCAAAGGACTTGAAAGCCATCTTGCCAAATTTTGGTATTGATTCTTTAAAACAGGGGTTCTTAACAAGGGGTCCGTGAGCTTGAATTGAAATAAAAAAAACAAAAACATGCACATTATTCTTGTGGGGACGTGTTGGTGTGGGTATGGTATATTTATTAAATAATACACAGTATAGTGTGGACTTAATAAGGGGTCCGTGGTTTTCACCTGACTGGCAAAGGGGTCCATGGAACAAAAAAGGTTAAGAATCCTGTGTTAGAATATAAACTTCTACCTTGGCTTCAAAATTTGATCTTGGTATTTCAGTAACTCTGAAAATAGCCAATTTATTATGCTCTGACCATGTAATACCTTGAAAACTACATTGTACACAATTTATAATGTTCTTCTCAGAAAATCACAAAATGTTCTTTCTGCCCATCATGCATGCTCTTTGCATCTAGCAATAAAGAAAGTAAATTAGAACAGGCATAATATTAAAAAAATTAGATTAACGTTTTCATGATCTTTCTCCTTTTGGGATATTTAGACTTGTGCTGCTAGAGAACTTTGAAAATGTAGGCTAAAGAAGTAGGAAAATCTCATCAAGAAATGGTTCATTTAATGAATAAGTTAATAGATGTGTAAATGTTTCTGCCTTTTTCCACCAGCACATTACGCTGCCATTTGTCACATGCTTTAGGATGATCATCATTATCATTCTATGATGGAGATGCTCTTTAGAACAGGGCTTAAAGTGGGTGAAATTTCATGGAGAATAATTTCTGGTACTTTTTAGGGGAACAGTGAGAAAGGGGACCAAGAAAAGGGTCAGAGATGGCTTTTATCTTTTTATTTTTCCCTAGAATCCTGTTTTTAAAAATTAGACTGCCTTCAAATTCCTGCCTTTCTTATTAACAACTCTTTGTTTATTTTGAAATTAATAAGGAAGCTTCAAAGGAGAAAACATTCCCTTTGGAAAGCCGACTCTCACCAACTTGGTTAGCCATGGGCAGCAGTTTAACTGGATTTGTTATCTTGGGTCTCTCTATCAATCCAGTATATAGATGGCCTGCTTTTGTGTGTGTGTGTGTGAAATAAATACTGCATAACAATAAAGTAGACCTATCAAACCTCAGTAACTTTAGAGCTTTATAAATTAGTGCACAGCTCTAGTAAATGTAACTTGTGTTTTTAGACTAGTGGTTCTCAAAGTATGGTCCCTAGAAGACCATTACTATACCATCTAGGAGCTTGTTAGAAATGCAGATTCCAGGAAATCAGAAAGCCTGGAGGTGGTTCCTAGCAAAGGGCCCTCAGGGGTGGTTCTGATGCTCCATGCCTGCTCAAATACCAGAACTGCTGTGTTAGATGCTGATAGAGCACCTTCCAGTGTTTTGGAATTGTTTGAAAAATAGTGTGTCTGCCCTAAAAATCCCGAAGTAAAGATGCAAATGAAGGAAGATTCTTTTTGTTTTTTAAGATTATCCTATCTCAAGATTTCCTCCCAGCGAATTTTTTACAAAATTTTTGGTATGGTCTATACAATTAAATTTTTTTTTCCCTTTTTGGACTTACCATTGTTGAATAAGCATTGTCCATGTCTTAAAAAATACCTTGTGGAAAGCAGATGTGGCTCAAACGATTGAACTCCTGCCTACCACATGGGAGGTCCCCGTTCAGCAGCTGGTGCCTCCTGGAGAAGACGAGAAAGACAGTGAGCTGGTGTGACGGGCAGGCGCAGTGAGCTGACACAACGAAATGATGCAACAAAGAGACACAAAGAGGAAAGACAATGAGAGACACAATAAAACTGGGGAGCTGAGGTGGCTTAAGCAATTGAGCGCCTCTCTCCCACATGGGAGGTCCCAGGTTTTGTTCCTGGTGCCTCCTAAAGAGAAGACGAGCACACAACAAATGGACTCAAGAGAGCAGACAGCAAGCACAAATAGCAAAGGTGGGGGGGATTAGTAAAATCTTAAAAAAAAAAATTTCTTGTAAATATAATATTGTAAGGGTTGTTTAATAACTCATACTTTCATTCTCTTAATTTTCCAAAAGGAATGCTATCTTTTTAGTAGGTAGGATGAGGGGAGAGTCCTTTCCCTACCATGTCATCCTAGGATGTACTTACCTAATAAATTCTCACATTCCCCAAAGAAACATAGACAAATTTGGTAAAAGCAGGCAATAGTGGGCACTTAAAAATGTTAACTTATTTGAATTTTTTATTTTTCATTTTGTGCCTCGTCCTTTTGACCCCATTTTTTTTAGCTTTATGAACTTCCTGTCTCCTCAATTTATTAGCCCTTGGTTGCTCAGTATCTCATTCTATAGTCTAGGCCTTTTTGATTTTCTTCTTCCGTCAAATATTTTCACAATCCTCAAGTCTTATCTTGACACTTTCCAAGGCAGGAATTTTTAGACTATAATAAGCATTTGAAGAAGATATTTGGGGACCGATTAGCTTTTCCTGGCCTTAAAATCTCAGCTCAGAGATAGTTGCTTATTTGAGCTTAGTGGCTAATAGAGGACCTTTGGAGTCAGATAAGCCAGCTTTTCACTTATTAGTGGTGTGTTCTTGGCAAATAACTTAACCACTTTTAGTGTAATTTTTCTCAACTGTAAAATACGGGGCAAGTATCTAACTTATAGATGTACTATAAGCATTACATCAGATCTAATGTGCTAGCATAATGTTTGACACATAATAAATCCTCAATAAGTCTTAGCTATTCTATTAGAGATACTATCAGTGTTTAACTTTTGAGCCATCTTTCTACAGTTGCCAAAATTCTTTCTGGCTTTAGCCCTTCATTTTTGTGACTAATAATGCTTAAATTGCTTAATTAAGGCTTTTAAGTTCTTATGGGAAAAATGTTTGAAAAAGGCATTAGTTCAGATCCCTATTTCACTTTTTAAAATTCAATTTACTTCTTTTAGAAGAAGCTATCTTTGGTAGAATACTTGTACCTTCACTCTTTATGACATTATGGAATTTCCTAGAAATCTTTTGGTAAAAGTATGTATTAGTAATAACATTTTAATTATAAGCTCATTTCATGTTTTTCTTGTAATTTGTGAGCTTAGTTCTTAGGCATCAAAATTTAAAAATGGTAATTTTTAAAAATGAAGCATGATTGGGTTTTATTCTTTTGTGTAATTTTAAGAAACATTTTGTGCATATGTTTTTTGAATTTAAGAAACCTATTTAACATGGGTTACTTATATAAGTAATTATATTAATACTCATTTGTTCTGTCCATGTACTGAGCAGTATGCAACATTTTGGCCTACCCATTTATTTATTCACTTAACAAACAATTATTGCATGAGTTTTATGAATTAGATACCATGCTTGGTACTACATATATAAGTATGAGTTACATATGGTAGAGTTCAACCTTTAGTGTAGAAATGTATAAAGAAATAATTTTGATACAAGGTGCTGAAGGTAAAATAGAGTTTTGCAGAAAGTGGTAAGAAGCATGTGGGTGGGACATTTAACTTGGCTTTTAAGTTAGTGGGAGGGCAGGCAATTAGGTAAGACGTCTCAAAGAAGGTGATATTTGAGCTAGGCCACACACACACACACAGAAAGGCAAGGAGTTTAGCAGGCTGGTCCAGGCTGGTAAAACAGTGGGAAGAAGAAGGAGGGGGATGTAAAAAGGGCACTGTTGTCCTTGTAGATGACGTCAGGATTAAGAGAAATTTAAAACTAAGGAGAGTTCAGCAAGATTGTCAGGCACAAGATCAGTTTTCAAAAATTAATAGCATTTCTCTACATCTGTCACAACCAACTTGAAACTATAGTAAAGATACCATTCATAATATAATGATTAAAGTATTTAGGAATATACAAAATTTCTATGGCAAAAACTTTAACACTCAATAAAAGCAAAATTACTTCAATAAATGTAGGGCTAACCCATATTGAATGGGACAACTTAATAAAAATGTCAATTTTCTCTTATTTAATGTATAAATATAACACAATTCCAATTAAAATTACAGTTGGATTTTTTGAGGAATTTGAATAAACTTACTCTAAAATTTGTATGGAATAATAAAAGTTACAAGCATAGCTAAGTCAGCCTTAAAAAAGAAGAGTAAAGGGGACTTTGATGTTAAGAAATATCGATAGACCAATGAAACAGCTTAGACATTTTGAAGACAGGCTATGTATATATGAACGTCAGTCAGATTCTAGTCAAGAAAACAGCAACCATATTAGCAGTTTCAATAAAAATAATTTAATATTGGGTTTTGGCTAAACAGGTGTTAGAGGGCTGAAAAATGGGGGTAACCAGAGGGACCACAGAAAAAAAGGCTTTCACCTCTGGTGGAACAAAGGGAAGAGGTTGGGTACTTACAAACCCCAAGGTTGGAGGAGGGGTCCTGTAGATCTGAGACTCAGACATCTGAGAAGGGGTTGCTGCCAGCATGAGGGGTATAGTGAGGTTGGATCAGGGAAAGCAAAGAAGCTGAAGACTGGAACAGCTGCTGCTGATGGGATGAAAAACCATTGGAGAGTGGAGCTGGTAGGAATAGCAAGAAAATAGAAAGGAGCAAACCCATCTACTCTCCTGACTTCCACTCTCCTTCGGAGAAACTAACAGGAAGCCGGCAAAGTAGTATAGTTTGCTGAATCCCAGCTGCAGCATCACATAGCAAAGTATTGAGGGTAAATTTGGAGCTGAGAGACACTTGTTTAATATCCAGGCCAATATGAGATCTTAATATATAACAGAGGTAGCACTACAAAATTTTCATACATGTCCATAAGGGGACATGCATAGCAGAGTGAGGAAGAGCACAGACTAGAGTGAAAAAACTTAGGTTTGAAGACTCTGTGTGAATTTGGGCAAATTATGTAATCTCTCGGAACCCTAGTTTCTGAATCACCATGTGGAGGAAGCACATCCAACCATAAGGAACATTAGATTGTTACCTGAGCAAGAAATAAACCTACTTGGTAAAGCACTGAAATTTGGGGTTTGTGACAGTAAATAGCATTACTCACTAATACTACAAAGGTATAGCAATGTTTTTTAGGTAGGGAAGTTGAAGGCAATCTGGGTGTCTATGACTGAGAGTTAAAAGGTAAAATATGGTGCATGCACAACACAGAGAATTACATAGCAATTAGAAGAAAAAAACTGCATGTTCATGAATGGATCTTAAAATCATAGTGCTGAGTGAAAAAAATGAATGGATCAGAATGTGATATGTAATACAATACATTTATATAAATTAAAAATAAATGCACACAAACAACACACATTTTTCCAGAATAAACACAAAGGTATACTTTGAGCATATTAGAAATGATGCCTCTGGCGGTTGGGGAAAGAAGAGGGCTCTGATTATAAAATAATGAATAAAGCCTTAAGGGATGGCCCTTGCACAGACTAATAGTGAAAATTTTCCTAAACTGAGGAGGATGATTTACTCAGCCTTATCTTAGCTGGGATTAAAAATAAAAGGAAGTATTGTGTAACATACTGTTTGATTCAAAAAAAAATTTTTTATGTGTCCATTACATTTAATTGAGAAATGTAAAAAAAAAAAAAAATGAAGAGTGCTTGCTTTGGCAGCACATATACTAAAATTAGAACTATATAGAGAAGATTAGCATGGCCCCTGGGCAAGAGTGACATGCAAATTCATGAAGTGTTCCATATTTTAAAAAAATAATAAAAGGAAGAAATATCAAGATCAAATTAACAATAGTAGCAAAAGAGAAAATAAATTGGAATGAATTTCATGTGAAATGCAGAACACAAATAGGAAGAAAGCCCTAATGGAAAGATATTCTTTGTTTTGACTCTTGTTATTGTGCAGTTCTCAATTTTTCCTAAAATTTTTCATACATTTGGCACAATCTTGAAGTATTAGCAGGATCTTTGGGGAGCTGAAGATGATTCTAATGTTCATATGAAAACTAAACATGTGCAAATAGTTGATGAAATTGTGAAAACAAAGAATAATGATGTGTGACCAACCTAAACAGATATTCAAATGAAAGAGAGGGCTGTAGTATTTGAAAAAGTTTAGTATTGACATGCATCTACCAAATAGACAATTCCAAAATAGAACTGTTTTCATATAGGAAATGAATGTACAATCAAATATTGCTTAATGTTAGTGAGGTTTGTTCAGAAAGTGGTGTTGAGGCACCTCACTATCCATTTGGAGGAAGGAAAGTATGGGTTTTAGCTCATTTCTTTCATCACAATTGACTGCAATTGGATCAAATTTAAACATCTAAAACTAGAAAGAGTAGACAATATGAGTATATTGAAAGACCAGCACTAGAAGATGGTTAGATATCTCACTCTGTCAATCATCTTCTTCATCTTGGAGTAGGGGATTGTGGTGGATTGGATTATCTACCCCAATGCTCTTGGTCTTGGCCCACATTCCTGTGAGTGTGAATCCATCATCAAATAGGATCTCTTGAAGACATCACTTAGTTAAGTAATCTGGATTACTGGAGTCCTTTGAAAGCAGAATAAAGTCAGACATAGTTTGAGAAAGTCACAGGGAGGAGCCAGGAGCCAACAGAACCTGGAAAAGAAAGGAGAAGACCTTATCTTGTGACAGGAAAGTCAAGGAACCCAAGGATTGCCGGCCTGCCAGCTGGAACCCTACTGACCCCAGGAAGAAGCAAGCCTTTGAGCCAATGACTTGATTTGGACTTCTGGCCTCTGAAACTGTGAGCCAATAAATTCCCATTGTTTAAGCTAACCTATTGGTATTTGTCATATGTTGCAGTTGGGCTGTTTGATGTAATTATGAATTCCAAAAATATAATTGGATCATGCTTGTAAACTGATCTGTTAATCTGGGCATGATTAAGTTATGATTAGGGTGTTGACGGGCCACGTCAGTAGGGTGTTGAGCCCCACCCCTTGGTGGGTGGGGAATCAAATATAAAAGGCAAGACAAAGAACAGAGTTGAAGTTTTTAAGAAGCAGTTTTGATATTGGAGAGAAGGCCCCAGGAGAAGAGAAGCGAGCTGTTCGCCTGATTGTCTACAGCTGACCTTGTGGAGGGACCAGGAGCTAAGCCCAGAGAGAAACACAGCCCTGGGAAGAAAGGAACCCCAGAAGTCTGAACCCTGGCAAACGTCGGCAGCTGTCTTGTTCCAACACGTGGCAATGGACTTTGGTGAGAGAAGAGACTTACGCTTTCTGGCCTGGTAACTGTGGACTTCTACCCCAAATAAATACCCTTTATAAAGACCAGCCCATTTTTAGTATTTCACATTAGCACCACTTTGGCTGACTAATACATCATAGAAGCCTGGCAAACTAAAACAGTGATGTTATCTGTTAAGACACAAAACCAGTATCCCATAGGGGCAAGGTTTTGCATATTGGATTTTATGAAGATTGTAAATTTCTTCTTAGTAAGAAACCCCCTAAACAAAGTCAATAAATGCACATTGGATTGGCAGGAAAATATTGGCAATATCTTGTTGAGATGAACTTTTTAAAAAATATAAAAGGTTATTACAGTTAAATGTGAAGGCAATTCAGTGGAAAAATAGCAGAGGACGACAGGTTGTGTATGGGAAATGATATACAAATGACTTGTAAAGAAATGAAAGGATACTAAATATTACTCACGATTGAAGAAATAAAAATTTATTTTTAAAATAAAATTTTCACCTGTCAGATCGCCAAAAAAAAAAAAAAAGTTTGATAATGCAGATGGTTGGCTAGGATGTGGGGAAATGGACAATCTCATGCACTGTTGGTTGTAGGGTATTTTGGAAGAAGCTCATTGAAAAATAGGAAAGCATAGTTTGTGTAGAAATGACAAATATTTAAGGTGTCTCTTTGTATGCTTTTACTACTGGAAGATTGTAACTGAGGGTTAAGAATTAACAAATGATTAGGATTACTAAATCATTATATAGATGCTTTTTTTCTTCTGTTTCCGGTATATTATAGAATAGCCAAAAGTTAATACGTGAAATTATTGAAACTGGCTAGACTTGTCTTAACCCTGTTTATGGTTATTTCAAACTGGTCTCAGCTTTGTCTATGCTTGTTATTTTGATGGTTATTCTAGACTGGTCTCACCCTTATTTATGGTTATTCCAGACTAGTCTCGGCCTTTTTTATACTTGCTATTGTGATGGTAACCACTTCACCCTCCCCTGATAGAATCCATAAAAACCCCAAATTTCTCAGACTCTGGGAGACAGATTTTAGGTTGATAGGCTCTCTTGCCTCCTTGCTATGCACTTAGCAATAAACTCTTTCTCTCTTTGAAACCCCAGTGTCTCAGGGATTGGTCATTTGGAGTGCATCAGGCTGAAAAGAACCTCACATTTGCTCGGTAACAAGATAACCACAGGGAAAAATAAAAATCTTGTGTCTTTAGTATCTTAGTAGGCTTTTAATTAGGGATTGATATTTGGAAAGGCAGAGAAAGCCCAAATAGTAAAGAGCCTTCAATGTCAAACTAAGGAGTTTATATTTTATCCTGGAAACTCCCTGAGGACTTTGTATGTAGGGTAGTAAAATAATCCGATTGTAATTTAGAAAGAATTCAGTGGTAATAATGTGGAGAATGGATGGGTGTGGTGGAGATAGTAATATTGAGAATGTTAGCAGCTGGGAATTCACTTCAAAAGCTATCATAATAGTTCAGATATTCATTGATAAGATTCTGATTTGGGGCAGTAGGAATGGAAAGAGAGAGAGTCATTAGGATTTGGTGTCTGATCAGATAAGCTGGGGGAGGGAATAGTTAAGGATGACTCTGTTCTTGAGGCCATAAAGGAATTGGGAATTGTTTCTGGGTTTTGTTTCTAAAAGTAAATCTAATTACTTTAGAGTTTCTAAGAATAATTCTACTCACTGTAGAATAGGTATACCTAATGTGTATATAATAAGATCTAAACATTTCAAGGATTTTGGGAATTAGGGATGGTGTGGGACAGGGTTGTACCTTCTTGAGACTTTTAATTTTTTTAAAAGATTTATTTACTTTTATCCATTTTTACACCCCCCCTCCCCGGTATTTTCCTGTTTATGTGTCCATTTGCCGGGCAATTCTCTGTGTCTGTTTCCTGCCCTCTCTTCTCATCCTTTTCCTCTTATCTTTACTGGGATTCAATCCTGAGACCCTCCAATGTGGGAGAGAGGCTTTCTGCCACCTGCGCCACCTTAGTTCCTGGTTTTTCCGTGCGTCTCATCTTGGCTCTCCCTTGTGTCACTCTCCTGTTATATCATCATCTTGCTGTGTGGCTCGGCAGGGCCTGGCACGCCCGCACGGGGAGCCTGATGGTGCACCCGTGCGCCTTCTATATTTTTCTTTATTTTACTGGGAGGTCCTGGGGATCGAACCCAGGTCTCTCCATATGGGAGATGGACGCCCAACCATTTGCGCCACATCCGCCCCGCTTCTTGAGTCTTTTGCATTTCCTAGAACCAGCATCTAACATATAAGGCATAAGTTATGGAGCAAGATCTTCCCTTCTGTCTCCCTCTCTCTTCCTTGGTTATCTAGTTTCTGTTACAATATTAATATTACTGTTTTTTATTCTAGATTTAGCGAGGAGACTCTGCTGGTGACAAACGATGACACCGGGTAAAATAAAAGTCTCTTGTCTTTGGAGCATTTTATATAAGCCAATCTTACTATGTAAGATATATTAGTCAGGGTTCTCTAGGGAAACAGAATCAAGAGGAGATATCTGTAAATAGTATGAGGTTTTTTTTTGTTGTTGTTTGTTTGTTTTTAAAGATTTTTAAGAAATTTATTTATTCATTTACCCTCCCCCCCCCCGTTGTTTGTGCTCGCTGTGTCCATTTGCTGTGTGTTTTTCTGTGTCTGCTTGTCTCCCCTTGTCGGGTTGTCCTGCTGCATCAGCTCACTGAGCCTCGTGGGCTGGCTTGCCTTCACCAGGAGGCCCCGGGAACCGAACCTGGGGCCTCCCATATGGTAAACAGGAGCCCTATCAATTGAGCCACATCCGCTTCCCAATAGTATGAGGTTTTATAAGAGTCTCTCACGTGACCGTGGGGATGCACAAGTCCAGGTTCTGCAGGCAGGCTGCAAACCAGGGGCTCTGTTGAAAGTCCACTGAAGGTCCTTGATGAGTTTCTGGGAGACTGTTGGCTGTCCAAAGATGAGCTGGGAAATTCTGTCTGAATGCTGAAATCACTTCCCCTTTTAAGGCATTCAACTGATTGGATAAAGCATCACTCATTGCTGGCGGCAATCTCCCTGGTTGATGCAGATGTAATCAGCTATCTATGCAGTAAACTCACCAATGACTAAAGCCCATAAATGTCCTTGTATTACAATTAGCCCAGTGCTTGCTTGACCAAACAACTAGGCAAAATTACCTGGCCGAGTTGACACATTAGCCTAACGATCACATAAGACAATGTAATTAATTAACATTATATTTATATTAGGTGAATATAGGTGGTTAATGACTCACACAGAGACTGTGAATCCATTGTTTTATTGAATAGTATATGCCTGATAAAGTAAAAAGTTCAAAATAAAATGTAGTGGGAATATAAGTGAATATACATTTACAAAAAATAAAATATAACTAATATGTATTACCTCTTTACGTAATAAGAATTAAGGATGTCGATGGAATCCTTGCCTGAGCAGTGGAAAACTGCAATATAATTAGGTATTTAGAAATTCTTCCAAACCTCAATATTAAAAGATTTTCTAAATGCTAAAAAACAGACTTCCTGCACATCGCTAAGGATCAATTGTAGTAGAAACAGCTTATTTATGCCGTAGGAACAGGACTAGCCTCTGGATTTGATGATTTGTGCCATAAAACCTGGAAAAGCTCCTCAGGATCCTCAGAAGATGGAAGTCTGGGAACAGCAAAGCTGAAAACTGGAGTATTAGATGAGACTACAAGGGCAGTCTCATTGCCCCTTCCTGACCATCTAGTTCTCTCAGTGGTGCGCTGGTTAACTGGATCTTGGTAGGAGGGGGGCTGATTTGTAGGGTTTGCTGATTTCTGTGGTGTAAGTACTCCTACCATGGCCGTTTTCAAATTGCCTCATACTGTCACGAATACAGAGTTAGGAATAGCTGTTCACAATCTGCTCTTCCATCTGCACCTCATCTCAGTGCACCAGTAATGAAACACCACATGCCAGGGATTATCACCAGCAATGGGTCCTCAATTCCATTTGACCCATGAGTGATGCAGTTCAAGACTGCCATTGAGTCTGCTTTCTAGGCCAACCCCTGGTATTGACAGTCTTAGCTTAGATCCTCCCCAAAGCAAAGCCTGAGACAAGGACTTTATTATGTTTTAAAAGGTGAACTAAAAAGCATTTTTTTTCACAATAAAGTTACTATTAGTATCATGGCTCTTGTGGGACTAAATTGCTTATCAGAGAACAGAAAGAGTTTGGGGGAACAAACATGTTATTCTCCCGTTCCTTTCCTCTTCCCCAAGCAAAACTCTGGGTTATGCAATGTTTCTTGGTCATAAGAAATCCAGAGAAAGGATTTTGATCAAGTTTACCAACATTTAAAATATGTGAGCAATGGATTGAGCGTCACAAATACATTCATTTATTCAGTGAATATTTAATTTTGGAAATGGTGAAAATAAAAACTTAGTTTATGAAATCAGAAAGTCATTTAAAAGGTCTTTCAAGGTGTTTTAAAAGGGATAAGACAAGATATAAAACTCCTTTAATGAGATTTAGCCATTAAATATTATGTTTTTGTTTCTTTTATATAACATTTCCAGAGGTTTTAGTGCTTTTGCTCCTCCTTAATTATAGGTCTTTTCTGTGTTTTCTTTCTAATTTAGTAAAGGAAGGAAAGAGAAAATATCAATAGTCTCAAAGCTACATCTGTAATTAAACTCTTCAGCCTTGACATTTTTTCCTGGGATATCATCCTTATGTTATTTCCCCTCTTTGAGGTTGGTTACTGTGTATTATTTGTGTATTTGATTGCCTTTAGGTATATGTAAAAATTCAAGGAGGGCAAGGAGGATAGCAAAGACTACATAGCATATGATTCATGCTTTGCCTCCTCATCTTTAGAAAACGAGGAACAAAAACTAGAGCTAGCCTAGGCTTACTAGAATAGAATCCTCTCAGAACCCCTCTTTCTATCACTCACTTTCCTCATCAGTCTTTTTCTCTGAGTAATTTCCAAACTGGGGAATAACCTGAGATCCTGTGAAACTCTGCTATACCAAATTTTAAAAAATTTGTTTCTTAGCGTTTGTACTTGTTTCTGAGTTAAAATAATAATGTTTATGAACAAGAGGAAACTGCTGAGATTGTTAATTGAAGTTTTAATTTATTTAAACATAATCAAAATTAATTAGAAAGGGGAAAGGGCCTCGTGAGTCATGGTCTATTTTTTTAAACTACTGAGATTTTCCTTGTTTTTGAATCTGTGGTATTAATTAGATCCTTTTAAGAGTTACCTTAATATCTCTACTACCTCGTTGCTGTTGCATAATTTATGAGACATAAATCTGTTTGCACATGATGTTAATATATCTATATTTGGTAACTTGACTTAATTCTAGTAATAAAATATTCAACGGTATGCTTTAATGTTGTATTAGAAGGAATAGCACACTCAAACAGGAATCATTCATATCCAGGCACCATCTAATAAAGGTTCTGTTAATCCAGCTGATTAGGTAGTCATTTAAAAGGGATCTTACAATTTAGGACATGATAAACATTGGTATGGATTCCTTGAGAAGAATTAAACTTGTATTATGTAAAGAATGGGCCTACCCCAAACTTTTCCACTTGTATAGGTACTAATGTTTGCACTCTACAACCACAGCCAGATATAGTTCCCAAGCAAATCTACCTTTTAGATGGAATCTGGAATCTTGGCCCCATGTCTAGTGTGTTTATGTGAAGTCTGGGCACTCTTGTGAATCACTGAATCACAGCCTGCCTTCTAACTCTCCACCATGTTTTTAAAAAGTCTATGTGACTGGGCTTCTGCCTAATTCACTTGGCTGGACCTCTAACTCCCTGCCTAATATTTGCTAGTTTCCAGATGAACCTGCTGAAATAGAGCACTACCACCACCTAACTTAGAGTAACACTGCTGGGAGGAGACCCCTGCTGCAGTGCCCATTCACTAGGATTGTTGATTCTTAGAAATTGTAGCTGGTCATGATGAAATCCAAGCTGCTATAGCCCCCCCACTCCCACATCACTTTGATTGGGCTGCTAACCATGCCTCTTGGGGGTTCAGTTGTAACATTGGGTGTTCTCCTAATCTTATTCTCGCCTTGCCTCTTATTACTGCTTGGTCCTTTCTCTTGCTTGCACCTGCTTATGCTAAAATTCTAGAGTATGTTGAAACTGAGACTACCTAAGATAAAATATGAACTATATGCCATATACTAAACAGTTAACTTGTTTAAAAATAGCTACCCTTTTTTTTCAAATGTCTGTATTCCAGGGGCTTATGACCAGTGGCTTATGTCCAATGGCTTAGTGCCAGAAAATTTCTCCTTATAGTGTTCCTGGCTTTTTCTGAGTTGTCCCCAGAGCTCTCTCAGTTGTGCTTTGGAAAGGGCCGTCATGTTTTTCTGTTTTCCATGTCTTGTCATGCTGTTGCACTACTGCTTGTGCTTTTGTCCTCCAGGTTGCTATTCCATTACCATCAGAAGACAGGTCTTTCCTTAATCTTTCACAGCGTAGCATTTTAACAAGAGTTTACCGAGAGAGGCAGGGTAGAGAAAAGACATGATCCAAAACAATAACTGCGGCTATGCTCAGTGTCCCCCACGTCCGCGTTCAAGTTCACTTTCATTTTCAAAAGTGTTTCTCTAACTTGTTTCCATCCACCACTATCATGAAGGTGCCACCTTTGCCCTTCCGCTGTGGGAAGGACTCTGTCCTGTGTCTTATCAGGAAACGAGGCCCCCAAATCATGAGTCTTCTGAGAGAAAAGGGACTTTCCCCCTTTTCAGCTAAAAGTCTGGCTTTTCAGTTCTAATTCCTGTCCTAGAATCAACCTCTTCCCACGATAAATAGCAATGGGAATATCTGTTTTCTTTAGGAGAAACCTCATTCCCTCACTTGAGGATAGGGTCTGGTCCTGTGGGTGCTGCTCAAACCCACCCTTCCTCCAGGCTGTCTTTCCTAGAAATTTGGATTATTCTTGTAACACTATGCTTGGGGCTTAATTAGTTCATTCCGAGTTGTGCTATGCCAGCACAGTTAGGGTTCTTTACAGAATTTATCTTCTTTTTCTTTTTTTAATTTCTTCATTTCAACCTTGGGCTCTTGTAAACATGCAATTTTCTATAGAAGTGGTTCTCAAGAGCCTCCTCCCCACCTTGGGGATAATTTTGGTTGTCACAGTAGTTATGAGGGTACATCTGGCGTTTAATTGACTGGGGCCAAAGAAGCTTAGAGATTTTGCAATGTGTGGAACTTTCCTTTAAAATGAAGAATTGTCCCTCTTCCTATGCAACTTTCAATATCATGTAGTTGTACTTATAATTTTCTGAGCATAAAACTGAACCCTGGTTTTATTTATAAACCAAAAATATTTCTTTGCACAGTTTTAATATATACTAAAATTTCCAAGAATGCAATCACTTGGGTATATCGAAGATTGTTCTTTTCTGTTCTGTATTGTATCAAGAATTATTCACCATTTCAGAAAATTCACCTTACTGTTGCAGTGCTGCTTGTGGCATTTAAATTGCCAATAAGACATGTCCTTATCAATATACATCTGTAGCTGTCATATTTATGCTGATTTTATGCATATGAGGGAAAATCTGATTATTTCATTATGTCTTTCATGTAATTGTGCTTAAGCATTTATGTAATGAAATGTAAATATATAATTTATGTAAAGACATATATAAAATTATAAACAAAAAGACACATGTATTTATATATGTAAAATAAAATTAACTACTGTCTAGATAGTGTCTAGTTTCATTTCAGGATGTAAAAAGGGCATTAGAAAATATATATATTTTCAAAGAAGACATAAGTTGCAATGGGTTTGAGAACTATATAAATTCATTCAGGGAAATTCAACAGTTTTCTTAAGAAGCAGTACAATTCTGTACAGACATAGCTCTGCAAAAATATATATCTACTTTGTGCTGCCAAACAGAAGACTGAATTTCCCAGTGTGAAATAAGGTGCAATTAGGTCATTTCCTTCATAGCATTTGGGTGGAACTTGCTTTACATTTTCACAACTAGAAAATCCATTATATTTATTTGTTTTCTCAGAACAAAGACACGATCTCTCTCAGAGGTAAATTTTTAAAAATATATATTCCCTAAGATTTATTTATTTATTTCTCCCCACGCCCCCTCATTGTTTTTGCACCTGCTGTCTGCTCTCTGTATGTTTTTCTGTGTCTACTTGTCTTCTCTTTAGGCAGCACCGGGAACTGATCCTGTGAACTTCTGGAGTGGGAGAGAGGCACTCAATCTCTTGCACCACCTCAGCTCCTTGGACTGCTGTGCCTCTCATTGTCTCTCCTCTGTATCTCTTTTTGTTGCATCATCTTGCTGCACCAGCTCTCCATGCAGGCCAGCACTCCACTCGGGCTAGCTCACTGCACAGGCCAGCTTGCCTTTCATCAGGAGGCCCCAGGAATTGAACCCTGGACCTCCTATATGGTAGACGGGAGCCCAATTGCTTGAGCCACATCCATTTCCCTCAGAGGTAAATTTAACCTGATACTCTTAGAAGTGTTTAACTTTTTAAATGAAATCAGCACCACTTTACCCTTTGTTGAGAGTCCTTGACTAAGATGCTACATGACTTGTTTGCATTATTTACTATTAGCTTTTTTTTTCCCCCAGGTACTGGAGCTGGGGAACAAGTTTGGGACCTGGTATGTGGGAAACCAGTGCTCAACCGCTTGAGGCATATCCGCTCTCCACTATTAGCTTTTTTGTTTTGTTTTGTTTGTTTTTTCCACTATTAGCTTTTGAAGGAATCACAAAGGTGGGAAAATGTCTTTAACACTTTAAAAGGTTTATCGATTGAAAACTGAGTATATGGCATGATTCGTTAGAGGCCAGGAGAGGGTGCACTAAACAAAGAGAGCCAGAAGCTTCCTGCCCTGTGCACCCACAACCTCGAGGCACCCCCTCCTGCAACCTCAGACCTCCCAGGAAACATGCCTGACATCCACTCGGGAGGCCCGGGTGGCTTTGGGACAAGTGGGGCGACGTCCACACTTGCTCGATAACTGCTTTTCTGGTTGTAACGGACATGCAGAGGAAGGCAGTTGTCACAGAGGTATTGCCAATGCACCCACTCGGGTCAGTGCCTTTTAAAGATATAGCTATAGGCTTCTCCCAAGAAGAGTGGGCTCTCCTGGACACATCCCAGAGAAAGCTGTATAGAGATGTGATGGCAGAGATCATCAATCACCTGGTTTCAGCAGGATTTCAGAACTGCAAATCAGTGGTACTTTCCCAGTTGGAACCAGGAGAGGAACTGGGGAGACAAGGAATAGGATTTCTCCAAAATAAGAGTTCAAGTGGGGATGGTGGCTGTAAAAAACAAGAAATGATAACCATATGAAATATCTGCAATAAAGATGCACGTACCATCATGTCATTGGCATATTCCTGTAGTTGGATATCTTCTCCACAGAACCATGGAATTCTAGGAGATATGATGCTGCCTTCTTGTGCAGCCCCCAGCTAATAGCTAATATAGCATGTGGGGAAAGTCTTCCCGGAATTTGGGGTACTCTAGATTTCAATCGACATTCGACATGCTGACAGTCCACCTGTCCATCTGCTTGTTTTAATACCCTAGTACTGTCTTTCTGCCTGTGAGTTTCACTGTCTATACAAAGCAAATTCTTCCATGTGTGCACTTGTTTGGGGTTTCTCCTCTCCTTACAAGGTCTCTTCCCTTTCTGGAATCTTAGTTCATGTGTTCTCTGTTTGCATAATTCTTTGGTCCTTAAAGCATGCATGTTTCAAGGAATCATTATATATTTTACTTGTCTTGCCTCTACCACCACATCCTACCTGGAATAAGAAGTCCCTATGTTTTGTTTACAAAAAGGTCACCCTATTTGTCCTCATCCCAGAAAGACTACCTCTTTCCTCTGGGATTTTTTTTTTCAGTCTAGAGCATTTTATTCAAGATACCAAGTTTTTTGGAGTCTAGTTTGCAGACTATGGCTTTTATTTAGGACACCAATGTTTTATTGCAGCAAAGGAAGCCAGATCACTTGTAAGAGTAGAAGTAGCTTTAGGGTCCTAGGGATGACAAACAATTTTTTTGTTAAAACAGTTTTATTCACACACCATATATATGGTCCATCCAAGGTGTACAATCAGTAGCTCTTGGTATAGTCATAGAGTTGTGCTTTCATCACCACAATCAATTTTAGAGCGTTTTCATTGTTCCAGGAAGAAAAACCCCATGCCGCTTATACCCTCCTCACATTGACACTTAACCTTGGTTTGGTACTTTTGTTACAATTGATGGAAGAATATTAAAATACTACTGTGAACTCTAAAAAATTAAGTATATAAATCCTTTGAAAGTGCTATAATACATCTTTTGTTTAAATAATTGGAAATAAAAAAAGACAGGTTCAATGACAATTAATGTCAAAATTTTAAAAAAGATTTATTTACTTCACCCCTCCCCCTGTTGTTTTGCACTCACTGTACCCATTCACTGTGTGTTCTTCTGTGTCTGCTTGTCTTCTCTTTAGGCAGCACCAGGAACTGATCCTGGGACCTTCAGAAGTGGGAGAGAGGTGCTCAATCTCTTGTGCCACCTCGGCTCCCTGGTCTGCTGTGTCTCTTATGGTCTCTCCTCTATGTCTCTTTTTGTTGTGTCATCTTGCCATGCCAGCTCTCTGCTCGGGCCAGCACTCTGCTTGGGCCAACTCGTCTTCACCAGGAGGCCCCGGGAGTCGAACCCTGGACCTCCTTTATGGTAGATGAGAGCCCAATCGCTTGAGCCACATCCATTTCCCAATTAATGTCAATTTAATTCTATATGTTCTGTAGCTCTGAAAATGATTGTGATTTTCAAAGCTGCAGGAGAAAGTTATTTTTAGAACCATCAGTACTAGATACTTTTTTCAAGGGACAAGAGGGAGATTAATTAATAAAAGAAATGTCACCCAGAAAGTCTGTGCTGGGAATTTTCATTAACAAGTTGAAAAGAAGTAACAGAGTAATCAATGAACTAAAGCAGACATGATTGACTGTAATTACTGTTCTTGTTAAGGTTATTGACTAAAAGCAAGATGGGCTGTCAAAGTTGAGACATGGTACCCTAAGAAAATTAAATGAGAAAAATTAATGAGAGAAAGGGATAGCCCTTCTGCTATCACTGAGGCAATAAAGTTAATGTGTTAACTTCAAAGGTTATTTGTTCTGAAATAGTTAAATTGAGATTTTTAAATTTTAGCACTAACTACCCCTGGCTAGTATTTAAATGCTATAGTTGGGTCTACATAAAATGAAGTTGGAAAGGGGGAGAAATTAGGTGGTGAATATAATATATAAAGACATGAATATATAAAAACAGTCCAGACATGATTGTAGTTTGCATCAGGGTAGTAGCTGTAAAGATGAAGATAAGGCAATGGTTTTGAAGGGTATTTGAGAAATAGAGTTACTAGAACACCATTCTCCTCACTTGTAACACAATTTCTTCCATTTCTACATCAAGTCTCAGGTCAAATGTAACTCCCTCCAGGAAATTTTCCTTGATTCCCTTCCTTCTCCTCCTAGAGCTCTCTCTCCTTCCTCCAAAATCCCATAACTATTGATGTGATATCTTGTATTATAGTTATTTGCATGTGTCATGCAGCGCTGGACCCTGCACCTGGCCCTAGCTTTCATTCCAAAGGTGGGAAACAGAATAAGTAAGCAAATAAATAAATATGCAAGGTTGTGATAAGGGACTGGTGGCAGTGAAATAAGGTAATCAGGAGATACCTCTCTGAGAAGGTAAAGGATGATATCTGAAGGATGAGAATGAGCCGGACATGTAAATAGCTGGGAAAAAACAATTTCAGGCAGAGGAACACCAAGTGCAAATGACCCTCCAGGGAATAAGCTTGGGTATTTTATGAACAGAAAGTATAATTGGAGTCAATGAACTAGGGGGAAAACACTGTGAGTCGAGTTAGAGAGATTGACAGGAGCCAGATCAAACAAGGCCTTGTAGTCTTTAATAAAGAATTTGGATTTTCTCCTATGAGCAGTGGGAAGCCAGTGCATGATTTTAAGCAGGAGAATAATGAGCTAATTTGTCTTCTTAAAAGATCATTCTGAAAGCTATGTAGACAATGGATTGCAAGTGCCTCAGAATAGGGTTGGGGCAGGGAAGATGGAGACAAGTGGACAGAGCCAGGGTAAATCTGGCAGTAGGATCAGTGGGAATTATTGATGGCTTGGAAGGAAAAAGGAGGAATGAAGGTTGACTTCTAGGTTTTGACCTGAGCAAGTGGGCGATGGTCCCAGTTATTGGGATAAAAACGACAGAGAGAAATAACCATTGAGCTGTGGAGTGAAGGAAAGGTGGAAAAGTAGGGAATACTCATTTGGAAAGTATTGTGATGAAGGTGGCAGAAAAATGGGAACAGGAACTGGAGAGAGCTATAGGGTCAAGGTACTGTTTGAATTTGATAATTTTAAGGTAGAGGTCCTGCAGTGGACTTTTGTGCTGATAATTACAGAAGGAGTGATAATGCAATATAGAAGGTGACAATGAAGGAGCAGAGTTCCTTGAGAAAGTTGGAGAAGATGGGATCCAGAGCAGAAGAGGAGAGATTAGCCTTGGCGGAGCAGGGATACTTCTTACATTGTAACAGGAGGGAAAGCAGAGAAGATGTGGGTTGGTGCTGGTGGGTGTGTAGATTGGATGTTGGGAAGATGTGGAACATCTTCCTGGATAGCTCCTGTTTTCTCAGTGAGGCAGAAGAGTTGGCCGTGAAGGAGGGTGGGTGAGAAGTTTCTGCTACAATACATGAGCCCTTTGAGGCAGGAGCAGATTCAAGTAGATTCACCCCAAATACTAAGAAGGTGCCAGAACTACTTAACACATGTTTTTGAATAAAATAATTTAATGATCACAAGAAGTAATTATCCTTACTTTTAAACCTCATCTGCACAGCTGCACAGAAAATTACATATTTTTAAAGCCCCAACTGAAATTGCCAATATTTTGAAGTATCACATATAAAATAAAATGGAATCATGGCTCATGCAAAGCCTACTTTCATTTTTAAGGGACTTTAATGGAAAGGAGAAACTATTCCATTCTGATTAAAGAACTGACTGCATTCAGAAGGGTTATTTTCCAAGAGGGGCTGCTGATAAGAATTGCATTATTTTCTTTTTGGAGGCCTCCCTTCTATGCCTCTAATCTTCTAATTGGTTCCTAACACAGGCACAGTAGGGGCTTCTCAGTACAAGCAGTTGAATGATTTTGCGGCCAGCCCTGATACCTAGAACCAGAGACACACTTTTGATTACTTTGGGAGGATTGCTACTAGTGGCCCTGATTTATTTTCTCTTTTCTCTTATTTTTCAGCTCTCCTACCCCTAGCTTTTATTTGTTTGCAAGAGGAATGTGAGCCAAGACTTTAAAGTTTGAAAAGTATAAAGAAAGGAAATAAGAAAATAGAGAAGGGCAATAAATATTGAACAAAACTGGGCAAGGTGACAAGAAGGAATTACTGTGAAAATCTGGAAGGGGGCCAGGGTGCAAAATGCAGCGACTGTGTAGTTTACAGGAACTGCTTAGTGTTCAGCATGCTTCAGTGCTCTCCCAGAGAAAGCCAGATATTTTCTGTTTTTATTTGCTACCCTATAGCAAATTTGACATAGGTGATCTGTATTTTCTGTCACAAACCGACATAAATACTAAAGACCTCTCTCGTCAAATTTGACATGATTTGAATTGCTAGGAGGAGGCCCTCTTGTGGCTACTGTGGGAAGCACTTCAGCTAAATCCTATCTTGGAGACTGCGGACATTTTTATGAGGAGATTTTTAAAAAGCAACAATTTCCACTAAGCTCTTTAAAAATCACACTACAGATATTTATAATATTGTTTTGATAGCATCAAGCAATGTTATAAAGGTTTATCTCTATTGCATCTCCGAGGAATTCAATGTATTTTAAAGCACTTCAGGTTTTATGCATTTAACCCACATATCTCTGAAATATAGACCAAAAGAATAGGGGTTTTCATTTCCAGTTTGTAGATGGAAAGGAGAGGTGCAGAGCAGGTAAGTAACGTATTTGCGGTTTCACAGCATGGCAGCTAATGCTTGTAATAGAATTTGGATCTCTTATTTGGTGCTTGATTCAACAGTCTGGTTTTGGAAAACATTCATTATTAAAGCTCTAAAACAAAAACTGCTATTTTGTAAGTGTCAAGTGATTTCTTTATTCAAGAAAAGATGGATTGAGAGACATAAAACTTTCTCTTTGTTTTCGCTGTGAAAAGAGGCTATTCCTAGATTCTCCGCGGGTGGGGTGGGTGCGTGGGGGAGGGGAAGACAGCTTTAAAAAAATCTGGGGAGGACGGTAAGTTAACTACTAAGAATCATGAAATAAATATAATACCAATTCTGTATATTTTAAAGGAAGGTGCATAAAAATACAGTTATTTTGCAGGCTTCCCTGGAAATGATATAATATGAAACCACTTTCATTGTAGATTCTCTCTGACAATCCCCAGGCCATGCCTTTCTTCTTAGCTCCATAATATTAGTTCTAAGAGTATATGTGGAGCTGATAAATAAGTACTTTCTTTTTATTTTGAATTCCACCTTTTAAGGGCAGGCCTGCCAAAACTCCAATGAGTAGTTCTATTTTAGGGGCAGTTGAATTGTTTTGGAAGCTACTAGAAGAAAGTCACAAAAGTGGCAATGTCCAAGAAATTTCAGTACAAGTTCAAGTGATGAGATGTTCAAGTACAAGTTCAGTACAAGTTCAAGTAATCTGATGAGATGATAAAGCATAAGGCAGGGATTGCAAGATAATTCTGGTGAATGTCAAGATAGGGAGGGAGGAAATATAACAAAAGGGGGAGATGAAATGAAAAAGAATAGCAGTGGAGTGAAAAGAAATTTTGCTGGAGAGGACTGATTTTTGGTGGCTTAAATTTGATAATGGTTCCATTTACCATGTTTTTTGGTACATCTTCAGTTTATATTCTTTACTGATAATCATATGGTTTTTACATAAATATTGGAAGCAGAGAGTGTGATACTTGGTCTAAGAGTGTGAAACAAAATTTTAGAGGAAAAATCCTATCTCAGATGTAACTCATGGCCTTGATGCCATCATCTCTATGGTACCAAAAACACTCATTTTTCACAATTCATCTTTTGAGGTGCTGATTTCCTGAACTCCTTTATTGCTGCTTTATCATTTTTCACTCTCAATAATTCCAGTTTCAGCTCTCATTAGATGTAAGAGGTCCTTACTTTGGAAACAGACCAGAGAAATGCGAATCTAAAGCAACTTATTCAAAGCTTCCTGACAGTTATGTTTGTAGTCTCTAGGCAAAGTATGTCTGGCCTTTTTCAACAAATTATTTTCAGTAACAAGTTGTCAGTGAGGTCAGTGACTAGCGGTTCAGGATTAGATACCACCCACCCTGGCTTGTAACCTCCCCTTTCTTTCCTATCCTGGGTGAACACAAAAGTGACTGCCCCATTCTCACTGACTCTCAGTTTGGTGTTCTGTAACTCTTTGACTTACCAAGAAGTCTTTTCAGAAAATTCTCCACAAGAGCCGAATTTTAAGCACATTTACTTTATAGGAAGCAACAGAAAGGTAAGAGTGAAGTTTGTGAAGAGACAAGCTGGACTTCAGTGCATTCTTCTTTCTACATTGGATTGCTGTGTCTTCGTTCTATGTTGTAGGTTTAAAATCTGAGTGTTCTGAATTAAAGACGGTCACGTTATTATATAAAGCAGGAATGTTTTCACTAGTTATGTTGAGAAACATAGGCTTTTGTGCTAATTTTAAAGTTATAAATAACTTTGGAATTAGTGCCAGGGGAAGCTAGTAGCCAAGGTCGTGCTTTGCATTCAGAGTTTCTGGCTATAAAAAGCCCATTGGGATAACTGTGCAGGAAAAGATAAGATATGGCCTGGATGCTCCTTCTTTGGCTTGGGGCTGGAGTACAAGGAAGCAAAGATAGGAAATATTTGAAGGGATTTTACTTCTGACCAAATCTTCTACATACTATATGTCTGATTATTCAAGTGAGATAGTTGGCAAAAGCATTGATTTCTGAATTTAGTCTTTGTCATATATTTGTTTTCTTATTGACAATAATATTAAGAGGCTAAGGAATACTTTCAGAACTGTTTTACCACCATTTATAGTCAAATTAACATCACACTGTGTGGGATGAATATGGGTTGTAATAAGCCTCTAAAGAGATGGTCGCTAACTGATGGGGCCTGACTGTCAGCAGCTGCTCTCAGTTGCACTGAGGGCAGGACTGGAAAGAATGAAATCAAATGGAAACAAGAAGAAAGTGAGGTTAGGCATCAGGAAGTTCATTGACTACAGAGATTGTGAGCCACTGATATACACTGCCAAGAAGACTGTTATAACTTCTCTGAACATTCATGAGAGTCAGTGGTTTGCTTAAAAAACAATAAATGGGAAAAATAGGATTTCAAATTAGCCATCGTTCTGGGTTTGTGGCTAGCTTGTTTAGACAGACTGAAAGGTCGACATATTGAAAATAGTTGTGACTTGGAGAAGTGGATCACCAGTCAAATTTGAATGGCTATTAAAATTTCATTAGTCACAAAAAAAATTCCTTCAGAAGTAATATTAAAACAAATTTGTTGAATGGGGAAACCCAAAATTCAGACAGTATGTACACAGCCATTTCAGTTATTTTCTACATATAGTCTGTGTCTTTTTTATTTGAGTAGAAGATTGGGGTTTTTATAGTAAAATTTTTTTTTTCTCCATTATAAAAATAATATGTGTATATTGTAGGAATTTTGATGGCACAGAAAAAATTAACTATAATCTCGCTGATGTGATTTCTTCTAATTTTTTTCTTCGCACAGTCTTAAAAATAAACACAATAATAGTGTAGATAAATTTTGGAATGCTGTTTTTCCTTTTTCCCTTATACCAAAACGTTTCCCATATAATTTTATCTATTCTACATAGATGTTATTTTAAATTGCTGTGTAATATTCTTCCAAGTAAAAGGAGATAATGTTATTGATCATGGCTGAACTTTTAGGTGCTATGGTAAACATCTTTGTGCATCAGATTGTTGATTGAGAGTTGTACTTAAGATTTTTTAAAAAGTTTCATTCCTAGGTGTGGAGTTGCTGAGTTAGAGAGCATTACCATTGAAGGCAAAGATTCTGATTTTTAAGCTGCGTTCTTATCATTTCTCTTTTAGCCATTATAACATTTATTGTTTACCAAATGAAATGTATATTGCGTGTCTATGATGTGGAAACATTGTTATCAGGCACACAGACTGCAATATGCTAAGTGTTTGGAAGGACAAGATCTCCTCTACTTAGAAAATTTCAACTTACGAACTTTCACAGATATCAACAAAGCTACATAGAGTTGAAAATGCTTCAGCTCTGTCTGAAACCAATAGGTAATATTACTGACCACTTATTACTTTGGACTTTTGAACAACATAATTTATAAATAACTTTTGTTAGAGGACCACTTATACATAGATCTAATTTATATTAATTTTAAGTTCCAACTGTGATGAAGAAATTGCAGAAATGAGAAGAATTAATATTTTAGTTAAAATAAAAATTTGGGGAAATGAGAAGTGCATGGAGAAAATATGTAGGCAGAAGATGGGAAAGAAAAAGGATAGGGAACACATGCAAGAGCAGAACTTCAGTATTGGGTTTTCCTACTTAGGGAAACATGAGAATGTGATAAAGTATGGCTAGATAGAAGTTTTAATCTTGTTATTGTTGTTGAATTTGGGAAATGTGGTTGTAGAAATAGGATAAGTTGAAGGAAAAAAGGTAAAGGGTTGGTGATAAATAAAACTATTTTGATTATTGGAGGTGGTGGCTGGTCCAGAGAAATGAAAGTAGAAAGAATAGAGATTCCAGCATTATTTGGTGGGAGCTGAGATATAGTACTGTGAATTCTTAAAGAACATGTTCTGCCTGTATTACATCTTTTTTAAATTGTGGAGGTTTATTTTTCAGTGGTATTTAGAGGAATACCGCAGCGATGGAAAGATGGGAGTTCCATTCTCTATTTCCCATGATCTTCTGTTTGCATGTTTCTATTTTTTCTTTGCATAGAAGGGATTAAAATTTAAGGAGAGAAATTGGCAGCTCAGTTTTACCAGAAGAGAAACTATGTGCTTTGTAATGACGACTTGAAAATAATGTTTATTTATGGATCGTTGGCTCATGGGAATGCTAGTCCAGGGAACCAAAAAGTGTGATTTTTTGATTCTTGTATAGATACTGGATTTTAAGAGACACAGTACTGTGGGGTGTAACTTCTGAGTTAAGCTGAGTTACAGAGCTAATAGAAAGTGACAGATAATTGAGGCTCCAGAATCTTTAAAAGCGAACAGTACTATTAGCTGCTGCACCTGATTTTCACATGCTTAATTACTGTTTTTTTAAACAACATTATTGCTGTCTGGGACACAGCCAGTAATTTGCTGCCAATTTAATCACTAATTTCCAGGGTCTGAGAAGTGACTTAAAGTTCCTCTTGCAAAATTGTAAATTAGGTCAAGTTTATTTGGCAACACTCATTTTCACCTACTTCTTTTTCTTTTCTTTCATTATTTTAATCTGTAGCTCATGTTGCTTTGGGTCCTCCTGTCAATGGGGAAATTGATTTCATGGAAAAGTCAATGTCTCGTGCAAAGGACCCTCAAGTACTGGATCTTGAGCACTGCAGCCCCTGCACACTTAAAATTGGCACTATTCAAAATGTGCTCTGCAGTTTACAATCTGTTACTGGTCCATGAAAGGAGATAAGAAGTGCGTGCCATGGGGAGTGATGTAGTTGAAGTGGTTGAGCATTTGCTTTCCACGTACAAGGTCCCAGTTTCAATCCCCTGTACCTCCTTAGAGCGTAAATCAGCTACTTCCTAAACACTAAATACTTTGTAGATGTGCATTGATTTACATTCTGGTGCACACTCTTTATCTCATTGCTCACCTGCACTTTGAGTAGCACTGCTTAAATTACACGATGCGAGCACTGATCTCTCTACCCACATGCATGGGGGATAGAGGTTTGGGATGGGTATATACAATTGACTAGATAATAAATGAATTACCATGTCTTAGTTGCTGAGGCCTCTGGAATCAGTGCTAAGAAACTTTGATTTAGCTCACTGAAAAGCATAGTCACCAAAGGTAGCCCCATTGGGCCTAATCTAGTGTTGGCTTTGGAATTCATTCATTCATTCTGGATGCCTTCTAAGTGCCAGACATTGTTCTTAGTGCTGAGGATAGACAACTAGTCAATGTTTATTCAGTTGACCCAATATGACTTACTTAAGAATCCTCCCTTTCCCTCCTAGTTTAAAATGCCATCTTTCTCATAAACAATTTTTTTAAATAATGTACTTTTTGATTTTTTAAAAGAGATACTTAGATTATATAAATGTTACATAAAAAATATGGAGGATTCCCATATGGCCTGCCCCCTACCCCTACCACATTTTCCCACATTAACAACATCATTAGTGTGGTACATTTGTTACAACTGATGAACACATTTTGGAGCATTGCCACTGGATTATAGTTTACACTGTAGTTTATACTTTCTCCCATACAATTTTGTAAATTATTACAAGATATTTAATGGCCTGTATCTGTCATTGCAATGTCATTCAGGACAATTACCAAGTCCTGAAAATGCCCCCATATTACACCCATTTTTCCCTCTCCCTTTCTTCAGAACGTCCAGTGGCCACTGTCTCCACAGTGGCCTGATAACAGCTCTTCCATTGCTAGAATCACAATAAGTCTATAGTAGAATAACAGTAAGTCTATTCTAGTCCATCGTTCATTCCCCAGTCCTAAGGATTCTGGGATGATGATGCCCATTCTGCCTCTAATTGAGAGGAGGCTTAGATCCCATGGGACTATCTTGCTTGCAGTCGAAGACTCTCTCTGTTCCTTGGGATGGTCATTGTCCATTATCATCTCCTTATTAGTTTTCCTGGGTGGGTCCAATGAACTGGAGCATAGGTGTTAGAACTCTATTGAGATTCAGGCCCCAACTGGCACATGGACAGCACAAAGACTAAATTTATTTTGAAGTCTGTTTGTCAACTCGCTCATATGTTTTATTAATAGTTGTATATAAATTTTCTCCAATCCCTACTTTTTAAATAAATTCATTTCATAATCTATTTTAATACCTGGAAAGATTAATCCTCTCCTATCCTTGTCTGCCCCTTCAGGATTTTTCTAGATGTAATCACATAATTTATTTTCCAGATGAATTTTAGTATATCATCTTACCATTATCTCATAATAATCGCTGGATATTTAATTTAGGGAGAATTACATCTTTGTAACATTTAATCTGCCTATACATCATCCTTGTGTTTACTTAATTCTCCTTTTATGTTCCTCAGTAGAGTTTTAAAACTGTCTTCACATGAAGATTTTATAAATTTTGACTTTTATTAAAAGTTATATCTATTCTTCAATTGTATTTTTAAAGTGGTTGTTATATAAGAAGGAGGGCTATTAATTTAGGTGCACATTTGTAGTTTTAAGAAGTCCCTCAGGAGGGTGAGACACAGATGATGTTCAGAGGGGCTTGTGGGAGCCAGATCTCTAGGCTGGCTGTTTCTGATTTGTTTCTTCCTACCGAACTCTACCACCATCCAGCCTGCGTGTCTTCTTTTCTTTTACAAAAAGGTTAAGTTTTTGAAACTGAAAAAGTTATATATGCACATGGTAAAATATGTAAACATTACAAATGGTGCTTTAGCCAGAGTTCTTAGTTGCAATCAAGGGTCTGCTCTAGATGGTTTAAGTAAATTCTCCAGGAGAAATAGGCAATGAGCCAGGGAAATGTCCAGCCACAGCTGATGGATAGTCCTGAAGATGTAGCAGCAGCTTCCACCCTTCTAGGCTCTTTGGGCTGGACACTGAGACCCACCAGAGCTTTCCTGAAAGGATCTGAGGCCTGTGATTGTAAATCTCACCCAAGTTAAAATTAATTTTTTAATTAGAGAAGTTGTAGGTTTATAGAAAAATCATGCATAAAACACAAAGTTCCCATATACCACCCTATTATTAACACCTTGCATTAGTGTAGTTCATTTGTTACTATTTATGAAAGAACATTTAAATAATTGTATTATTAATTATAATCTATGGTTTAAATTAGAGTTTGTGTTGTATAGTCCTATGTTTTTGTTTTTACCGGGAGGTCCTGGGGATCGAACCCCGGTCCCTCCATATGGAAGACAGACGCCCAACCATTTGAGCCACATCCATTCCCCCCTATGGTTTTTAAAAAAATTTAAATTCTAGTAACATATATATAACCTAAAGTTTCTTTTTTAACCACATTCAAATATATAATTCAATGGTGTTAACTACATTCACAATGTTATGCTAACATCAGCAAGATCCATTACCAAAACTTTTAAATCACCACAAACAGAAATTCTGTACCAATTAAGCATTAATTTCTCTTTCCCTACCCTAGCCCCTAGTAACCTATATTCTAGTTTCTGACTTTATGAATTTGATTATTTTAATTATTTCATATCACTGAGTTCATACAATGTTTGTCATTTTGTGTCTGGCTTATTTCATTCAACATGATGCCTTCAAGGTTGTGAAGGTTGTGATTGTATGTTACAGAACTTCATTCTGTTTTATGGCTAAATAGTACTCCATAGTGTGTTTGTGCACCACAATTTGCTTATCTGTTCATCTATTGATGGACACTTAGGTTGCTTTCACCTTTTGGCAATTGTGAATAATGCTACTGTGAGCATCATTGTGTAAATATCTGTTTGAGTCCCTGCTTTCATTTTTTGGTTATGTACCTAGATGCGGAATTGCCAGTCCATATGGTAATTATTATTATTTTTAAAATATATTTTTATTATAGAGGTTGTGAACTTACAAAATAATCATGAATATGTATGGAATTCCCATACAACACCCTCCACCAACATACTACATTGTTGTGGAACATTTGTTACAGTTTATGTGATAATATCATCAGACTATTACTACCAACCTTGGCCATAGTATACATTTGGTATAGTTTTTCCATACCCCCCTATTAACACAGTACATCTTTGGCACTGATGCAAGAACATTACAGTATTGCTGTTAACTATAGTCCACAGGTTACATTAACTGTATTTTTCCCATGCTTCTCCACATTTTTACCACCTTGCAATAGTGATATACATTTGTTATAGTTCAAAAAAGGACATTCTTGTATTTGTGCTGGTAACCACAATCCTCATCCACCTCTGGGTTCACTATGTTATTCAGTTCCTAGATTATTCTCTAGCTTTCTTTCAATTGACATTTACAACCCTAGACTACCCTTTTCAGTCACAATCCCATTTTCAAACCACCTGCGTTAGTTCTACTCACTATAATGTGTTACCATCAACTCTATCCATTTCACACTTTTACGGTCAAGTTAATTAAAAATTCCATATACATTAAACATCAGTATACCTTCTCAGTCCTCCTCTTATCTCCTAATAAACTTTAATCTAGGTTTTAACTCCGTACATTTATTCTTTGTATTTACTTCTAATATGAAACCATGCAATATTTGTCCTTTTGTGTCTGGCTTATTTCACTTAACATAATGTCCTTAAGGTTCATTCATGTTATCATGTGTCCCAATTTCATTTCTTCTTATAGCAGTATTCCATTGTATGTATATACCACATTTTGTTTATCCATTCATTGGTTGCTGGATACCTAGGTTATTCCCATCTTTTGGCAATTGTGAATAATGCCACTATGAACATCAGTGTGCAGATGTCTGTTTGTGCCAGAGTTTTCAGTTCTTCTGGATGTATTCCTCCTAGTAGAGGAATTGCTGGATCACATGGTAGTTCTATATTTAGCTTCCTGAGGAGCCATCAAAATGTCTTCCACAGAGGCTGTACCATTTTACATTCCCACCAACAGTGAAGGAGAGTTCCTAATTCTCTACATCCTCTCCAGCACTTATTGTTTTCTGTTTTTTTAAATAATGGCCATTCCATTCAGTGTGAGATGATAGCTCACTGTCGTTTTGATCTGCATTTCCCTAATAGCTAGTGATATTGAACATTTTTTTTCACGTGCTTTTTGGCCATTTGTATTTCCCCTTTGGAGAAATGTCTTTTTAAGTCTTTTGTCCATTTTTTTTCAATATATATTTTTATTTTTTTTTTTAAAGATACTTAGATTACACAAATGCTATACAAAAAATATAGGGATTCCCATATTTCCTGCTCCCCACAGCTCCCACACCCTCCCACATAAACAACATCTTTCATTAGTGTGGCACCTTCATTGCAATTGATAAAGGCATCCTGGGGTATTGCCAGTGAGCATGGGCCATAGTTTACATTGTAGTTTCCACTCTCTCCCACACAGTTCTGCAGGCTGTGGGAAGATATATAATGGCATATATCTGTCATTGCAATGCCATTCAGGCTTTCATCCATTTTAAAAATTGGATTGCTTGCTCTCTTATTGTTGAGTTGTATGATTTCTTTATATAGAATGGAAATCAAACCCTTATCAGATATGTGGTTTCCAAATATTTTCTCCCATTGAGTGGGCTGCCTTTTCACCTTCTTGATGAAGTCCTATAATCACAAAAGTGTTTAAGTTTGAGGAGGTCCCATTTATCATGTTTTCTTTCATTGCTTGTGCTTTCAGAGTAAAGTTTAAGAATCCACCATCTACCACCAGGTCTTGAAGATGTTTCCCTACATTTTCCTGTAGGAGCTTTGTAGATTTTAAATTAGGTCTTTGATCCATTTTGAGTTAATTTTTGTATAAAGTGTGAGATAGGGGTCCTCTTTCTTTCTTATGGATATTGATATCCAGTTCTCCCAGCACAATTTGTTGAATAGACTGTTCTGCCCCAGCTGTGTGGGCTTGACAGGCTTGTCAAAAATCACTTGATCATAGATGTGAGGGTCTGTTTCTGAACCATCAATTCAGTACCATTTGTCTATGTGTCTAAATTTACGCCAGTACCATGGTGCTTTTACCACTGTTGTTAGGTAATAAGATTTAAAGTCTGGAAGTGAGAGTCTTCTACTTCACTCTTCCTTTTTAAGATGTTTCTGGCTATTTGGGGCCCCTTACCCTCTAAATAAAATTGATAATTGTGTCTTCCAGTTTTTAAAAAAATGCTGATGGAATTTTTATTGGGATTGCATTGAATCTGTATATCAATTTGGGTAGAATTGCCATCTTAACGATATTCTAATGCATGGGCATGGAGTGTTCTTCAATTTATTTATTTCTTTTTAAAAAAATTCTTTTAGCAATGCATTGTAGTTTTCTGAATACAAGTGAAACCATCTGGTCCTGGGTTTTTCATTTTGGAGCGTTGTTTGATGACTGTTTCAATCTCTTTACTTGTGACTGGTTTGTTGAGGTCTTCTATTAATTCTTTGGTTAAGTTTATTCCTAAATATTTGATTCTTATAGTTGCTATTGTAAATGGAATTTTTTCCCCGACTTCCTCCTCAGATTGTACATTAGTGTAGAAACACTACTGATTTTTGTGTATTAATCTTGTATTCTGCTGAAATCTTTTATTAGCTCTAGCAGTTTGTTTTGTTGATTTTTCAGGATTTTCTAGGTATAGGATGATACCATCTGCCAATAGCAAAAGTTTTACTTCTTCCTTTCCCATGTGGGTGCCTTTTATTTCTTTTTCTTGCCTGATTGCTCTAGCTAGAACCTCTAGCACTATTTTGGACATCAGTGGTGACAGTGAGCATCCTTGTCTTATTCCCAATCTCAATGAGAAAGCTTTCAGTTTTTCACTATTGATCACATTGTTGGCTGTGGGATTTTCATATATGGCCTTTATCATGTTGAGAAAGTTTCCTTAAATTCCTATCTTTTGTAGTACTTTTATCAAGAAAGGATGCTGGATTTTGTCAAATGCCTTTTCTGCATCAATTGGTGGGAGCATGTGATTTTTCTTCTTTGACTTATTAATGTGGTGTATTACGCTGTTTGATTTTCTTGTATTGAATTCTTACATGCCTGGTATAAAACCCACTTGATCATGATTAAGAATTCTTTTAATGTGTTGTTGGATTCAATTAGCAAGCGTTTTCTTGAGGATTTTTGCATCCATATTCATTAGGGTAATGGGTCTGTAATTTTCTTTTTTCATAATATCTTTATCTGGCTTTGGTATTAGGGTGATATTGGCTTCATAGAATGAGTTTGGTAGTGTTCCTTCTTGTTCAATTTTTTGGAAGACTGAGTAAAATTGGTATTAAATCTTCTTTGAATGCTTGGTAGAACTTACCTGAAACCATCTGGTCCTGGGCTTTTCATTTTGGGAGGTTGTTTGATGACTGTTTCAATCTCTTTACTTGTTATTGGTTTGTTGTGGTCTTCTATTTCTTCTAGGGTCAGTGTAGGTTTCTTGTATGTTCCTAGAAATTTTTCTATTTCATCTACATTGCCTAGTTTTTTGGTATATAGTTGTTTATAGTATCCTGTTATGATCTCTTTTATTTCTGTGGGGTCAGTAGTAATGTCCCCAGTTTCATTTTTTATTTATTTATTTGAGTCTTCTCTCTTTTTTTCTTTGTCAGTCTAACTAAGGGTTTGTCAATTTTGTTAATCTTCTCGAAAGAACCAACTTTTGGTTTTGTTAATTCTTTCTATTGTTTTTTTTTTTTGTTGTTGTTGTTGTTGTTCTCAATTTCACTTATTTCTTTTCTGACCTTTGTTATTTCATTCCTTCTGCTTGTTTTGGGATTAGTTTGCTGTTCTTTTTCTAGTTGCTCCAGCTGTGTAGTTAGGTCATTGATTTTAGCTCTTTCTTCTTTTTTAATTGTAAGTATTGAGGGCTATAAATTTCCCTTTCAACACTGCCTTTGCTGCATTCCATAGATTCTGATATGTTGTGTTCTTATTTTCATTCGTCTCAAGATATTTATTGATTCCTCTTGCAATTTCTTCTTTGACCCACTGATTATTTAAGAATGTGTTGTTTAATCTCCATATATTTATGAATTTTCCATTTTTCTGCCTGTTGTTGATTTCCAGCTTTATTCCATTATGATCAGGGAAAGTGTTTTGTATAATTTCTATCTTTTAAAATTTATTGAGATCTGCTTTGTGACCCAACATATGGTCTATCCTGGAGAAAGATCCATGAGCACTTGAGAAGAATGTAAATCCTGCTGTTTTGGGGTACAATGTTCTGTATATATCTATGACGTTTAGTCCATTTATCATATTATTCAAGCTCTCTGTTTCTTTATTGATCCTCTGTCCAGATATTCTAACCAATGCTGAGCGTGGTGTATTGAAGTCTCCAACTATTATTGTAGAGACATCTGGATCTCTCCTCAGTTTTGCCAGTGTTTGCCTCATGTAATTTGGGGCACCCTGGTTAGGTGCATACAAGTTTATTATTGTTATTTCTTCTTGGTGAATTGCCTCTTTTATTAATATATAATGTCCTTCTGTGTCTCTTATAACAGTTTTGACTTTAAAATCTATTTCATCTGATGTAACTTAATATAGTTACTCCAGCTTCTTTTTGGTTACTGCATGTGTGGAATATCTTTTACCAGCTTTTAATTTTCAATCTATTGGTATCCTTGCATCTAAGGTGACTCTCTTGTAGACAGCATATAGATGGCTCATATTTTCTTATGCATTCTGCCAGACTGTGTCTTTTGATTGAAGAGTTTAATACATTAATATTCAATGTTATTACTGTAAAGGCAGTTCTTACTCATGAATCCTCACTGCAGATAGGCAGACTCCTTCCATTCTTTCAAGGATGTTGCAAGAGTGCTCCCCTGGTCTCTGGGTGCCCCAAACAGGTGCTTTAGATAGCTCTGGGTGGTTACTAACTGCCATATAGGACAAGCTGACTCTTGGAGCTCCTTACTAGGCCGCCATCTTGCCGCACATATGGCTAGCAAGGACACCACAAGCTGCTTCACCTGTTTTTTTTTTTTTAAACTTTATTTTGTACAATAATTGAAAACATAAATAATAATTAAAAAATAAAAAGAAAACACAGTTGAATAAAAACATACATTTCTCAATTAAATGTACTGGCTACATATAAATTTTTTTTTTGAATTGTACAATATGTTACACAATATATTTGGTTCATAGTAACACAATCATAAGTATTTGTCCTTTTGTGTCTGACTTTCTTCGCTCAACATAATGTCCTCCAGGTTCATCCATGTTGTCATATGCTTTACGACTTCGTTTCTTCTTCCAGCTGCATAATATTCCAATGTGTGAATACACCACAGTTTATCCATTCATCGGTTGATGGATACCTGGGTTGTTCCAACTTTTGGCAATGGTGAATAATGCCTCTATGAACATCGGTGTGCAGATGTCTGTTTGTATCACTGTTCTCGGTTCTTCTGGGTATATACCCAGTAGTGGTATTGCAGGGTCACATGGCAAGTCTATATTAAGCTTCTTTAGGAACTGTCAAACAGTCCTCCACAGTGGCTATACCATTCTGCATTCCTACCAACAGTGACTAAGGATTCCTGTCTCTCCACATCCTCTCCAACACTTATAGTTCTCTGTATTTTTAATAGTGACCATTCTGAGAGGTGTGAAATGATATCTTATTGTAGTTTTGATTTGCATTTCTTTAGTCATTAGTGATGTTGAGCATTCTTTCATATATTTTTTTGCCATTTGTATTTCTTTTTTGGACAAATGTGTATTCAAGTCTTTTGCCCATTTTTTAATTGGGTCATTTGTCTTTTTATTGTTGAGTTGTAACGGCCCTTTATATATCCTAGATATTAAACCCCTATCTGACATGTGATTTCCAAATATTTTCTCCCGTTGAGTCAGCTGCCTTCTCACACTTTTGACAAAGTCCTGGGAGGTGCAAAAGTATTTAATTTTGAGAGGTCCCATTTATCTATTTTTTCTTTTGTTGTGCTTGCTTTGGGTGTAAGGTCCAAGAAACCACCATCTACCAGCAGGTCTTTGAGATGTTTCCCTACATTTTCTTCTAGTAGTTTTATGGTCCTGGCTTTTATATTTAGGTCTTTGATCTATTTTGAATTGATTATTGTATAGGAAGTGAGATAGGGGTCCTCTTTTATTCTTTTGGTTATAGATATCCCATTCTCCCAGCACCATTTGTTGAAGAGAAGACTGTCTTTTCCCATTAACATGGACTTGGTAGGTTTGTTGAAAACCAATTGACTGTATAGGTGAGGGTTTATTTCTGGATCGCAATTCTATTCTACTGATTGATGTGACTATCTTTATGCCAGTATCATGCTGTTTTGACCACTGTAGCTTTGTAATATGTTTCAAGGTCAGGCAGTGAAATTCCTCCCACGTCACTCTTCTTTTTTAGAATGCTTTTGGCTATTCAGGTGCACTTTCCCCTCCAAATGAATTTGGTAATTACCTTTTCTAATTCTGCAAAGTAGGCTATTGGAATTTTGATTGTTATTGCATTGAATCAGTTAGGGTAAGCTTGACATTTTCATGATATTTATTCTTCTAATTCATGAACATAGAATGTCTTGCCATTTGTTTAGGTCTTTTAAAATTTCTTTTAGCATTGTTTTGTGGTTTTCTGCGTATAGATCCTGTACTTCTTTGGTTAAATTATTTTCTAGGTATTTGAGTCTTTTTGTTGTTATTGTAAATGAAATTTCACCCCTGATTTCCTCCTCAGATTGTTCAATACTAGTGTAGAAACACATTACTGATTTTTGCATGTTGATCTTGTGTCCTGCCACTTTGCTGAATTCATTTATTAGCTCAAGTAGCTTTGTTGTGAATACTTCAGAATTTTCTAAGTACAGGATCATGTCATCTGCAAACAGTGAGAGTTTTATTTCCTCTTTTCCTATTTGGATGCCTTCAATTTTTTTTTTCTTGCCTAATTGCCTTAGCTAGAACTTCTAGTACAATATTGAGTAACAATGGTGACAGTGGACATCCTTGTCTTGTTCCCAATCTTAGAGGGAAAGCTTTCCACCTTTTCCCATTGAGAACGATGTTGGTTGTGGGTTTTTCATATATGCCTTTTATCAGATTGAGGAACTTCCCTTCTATTCCTATCTTTTGAACTGTTTTTTTTTTTTTTTTTTTAATCAAAAAAGGATGCTGGATTTTGTCAAATGCCTTTTCTGCATCGATTGAGATGATCACATTTTTTTTCCCCTTCAATTTCTTAATGTGGTGTATTACATTGATTGATTTTCTTATGCTGAACCAGCCTTGCATAGTAGGAATAAATCCCACTTGGCCATGATGTATAAGTGTTTTGATATGCTGTTGGATTCTATTTGCAAGTATTTTGTTGAGAATTTTTGCATCTATGTTCATTAGAGAGATTGGTCTGTATTTTCTCTTCTTCTAGTACCTTTATCTGGCTTTGGTATTAGGGTGATGTTGACTTCATAAAATGTGTTGGGTAATTTCCCCTCCTCTACAAATTTTTGGAAGAGTTTAAACAGGATTGATGTTAATTCTTTTCTAAATGCTTGGTAGAATTCACCTGTGAAGCCATCTGGTGCTGGACTTTTCTTTGCTGGAAGATTTTTGATGATGGGTTCAGTCTCTTTAAAAGTGATTGGTTTGTTAAGTTCTTGTATTTCTTGTAGCCTCAGTGTAGGTTGTTTGTATATTTCTAGGAATTTATCCATTTCATCTAGGTTGTCTAGTTTGTTGACATACAGTTTCTCATAATATCCTCTTATGGTCCTTTTTATTTCTGTGGGGTCAGTTGTTAACTCCCCCACCCCCTTTCATTTCTGATTGTATTTATATGCATCTTCTCCCTTTTTTTCTTTGTTAGTCTAGTTAGGGGTTTGTCAATTTTATTGATCTTCTCAAAGACCCAGCTTTTGTTTTATTGATTTTCTCTATTGTTTTTTTTTGTTCTCATTTTAATTTATTTCTGCTCTAATCTTTATTATTTCTTTTCTTCTGCTTGGTTTGGGATTGGTTTGCTGTTCTTTTTCTAGTTTCTCTAGTTTTTCAGTTAAATCTTTGAGTTTAGCTCTTTCTTGTTTTTTAATATAGGCATTTAGGGCTATAAATTTCCCTCTCAAGACTGCCTTTGCTGTATCCCATAATTTTTGATAAGTTGTGTTCTCATTTTCATTTGTCTCAATATATTTACTGATTTCACTTGCAATTTCTTCTTTGACCCACTGGTTATTTAGGAATGTGTTGTTCAGCCTCCTCACATTTGCAAGTTTACTTTTTTCCTGTCTATTATTGATTTCCAGTTTCATTCCTTTATGATTTGAGAAGGTGCTTTATATAATTTCAATCTTTTTATATTTATTGAGAGCTGCATTGTGCCCTAATGTGGTCTATCCTGGAGAAAGATCTGATGGGCAATTGAGAAGAATATATAACTCCCTGAGTTTGGATGCAGCATTCTGTGTATGTCTGTTAGGTCTAACTCATTTATCATACTATTCAAGTTCTCTGTTTCCTTGTTGAGCTTATGTCTAGTTGTTCTATCTAATGATGTGAGTGGGGTGTTGAAGTCTCCAGTGATTATTGTAGAGATGTCTGTTTCTCCCTTCAGTTTTGCAGAGTTTGGCTCATTTATTTTGGGGCACCCTGGTTAGGTGCATTAGATATTTATGACTGTTATATCTTCCTGGTGTATTGTTCCATTTATTAATTTGTAATGGCCTTCTGTATAGCTTTTTTGCATTTAAAATCTGTTTTATCCAATATTAGTATAGCTACCCCACTATTTTTTGGTTTCTATTTGCATGGAGTATCTTTTTCCACCTTTTCACTTACAGCCAGTTTGTATCCCTAGGTCTAAGGTGAGTTTCTGGTAAGCAGCTTATGGATGGCTCACGTTTTTTTATCTATTCTGTCATCCTATATCTTTTGATTGGGGAGTTTAATCCATTCATATTCAATGATATTACTGTAAATGCATTATTTACTTCCTCTATTTTATTCTCTGGTTTTCATATGTCATATCTTATTTTTGTCTGTCTTTTTACTCTTTTGGTTAGCCTTTCTGCTATTCTTTCTTCTATACTCTCCTCCAGGCCTCTCTCTCCTGTCTTTTTATTTCAGTTTCTAAGGCTTCCTTTAATATTTCCTGCAAAAGTGGATTCTTTTTTGCCAACTCTCTTAGTTTCTGTTTATTTGTGACTATTTTATACTCACTTTCATATTTGAAGGGCAATTTTGCTAGATAAAGAATTCTTGGCTGGCAATTTTTCTCTTTCAGTATCCTAATTTTATCATACCAATGTCTTTTTGCCTCCATGGTTTCTGAAGAGAAATCTGCATAAGTCTTACTGGGCGTCCCTTGTATGTGATGATTTGCTTCTCCCTTGCTATTCTGAGAATTTTCTTTTTATCTTTGACATTTGACATTCTGAATAGTACGTGTCTTGGAGTAGGTCTATTCGGATTTATTCTGATTGGGATACAGTGCGCTTCTTGGACATGTAAGTTCATTTCTTTCTTGAGAGTTGGGAAATTTTCAGCTATTATTTCCTCAAATACTCTTTCTGCCCCTTTCCCCTTCTCTTCTTCTTCTGGAACTCTGATGACACATATTTTGTTGTGTTTTGTGTTGTCATTTAACTCTTTGAGCCCCTGCTAAATTTTTTCCATTCTTTTCTCTCTCTGTTCATTTCTATCTTCAATTTTAGCTTTTCTGTCTTTGGTATCACTTATTTCTTTCCTCTATCATTTTGAGTCTGCTGTTGTATGCCTCTAATGTGTTTTTTTTTTTTTTTTTCTTTCCTAATGTATTTTTGATCTCACCTGCTCTGTCCTTCATTACCATCAGCTCTGTTACTTTTCTGTTCAGGATTCCAAATTCTTCTTTGCCCTTGCTCAATGTCTTCTTGATGTCCGTTATCTCTTTAGTCATATTGTCTTTCAACTCATTAATTTGATTTTGGAAATTTGTGCACATCTTGCTAATTAGTTCTCTCATATCCTGTGTCTCTTTTGGGGCTTTGATATATTCCTTTTCTTGAGCTATGTCTTCCATTTTTTTAGTATGGCTCTTAATTTTTTTGCTCATATCTAGGCATCTGATTAGGATGTAGATTACTGAGATGCTCAATTTCTTTCTCTTTTGTGGGGATTTAGTGGTAGGAAGCTGTGTGTTACCACTGCTTTTTGATTCTTGGCTCCACCTAGATTGTTAGGAGTGGCCCTGCTAGTTGCTCAAAACAGCTCTCTGGACCCAGTAATTGGTTGCAGACAGGCTTCCTAGGGCCTGGGGGAGGGAAGCTATAAAGGCCAGAAAAAGTCTCTCTTACTTATTTTTAATTTTCTCATGTGCACTTCCTTTGTCTGCCAGCAGATGGCGCTCTTTTGCAGCTCCGTGCCTGGTCGGAGTGTATTTGTTGCAAAACAGACCAGATCAATGTGATAGAGCTTTCTGTCTGGAGGCTAAGAGCCTTATAATTCAAGCTTTCTCAGTGACAGTTATCCAGCCTTCTCTTGCGTCCCCCCCCCCTTTTCCCAAGTAGGAAATATTTCCACTCTCCTCTGAATCCTCAACAAACAGTCCCTGCTAGTAGAGGAGGAGATTGGGAGGGTTATATATCTTTAGCTCCTTGCTGACTCCCAAGGCCTGGAAGGGCTTCTGTGACACAGAAGACCAAATCTGTGAGTCAAAAGCTGAGTCAGCCTTAGGCTGTGTCCCTCTTTCTCTCCTTTCCTGGGGGTGGTGGATCCCTGGAACTCCCTTTGTCTGTAGGGGCAGGTCCAGAGGCCTCAGAATTCTAAAGTGTCTTCAGTGTGGGGGAGGGTGCTGGCTGCAGCAACTGGTTTCAATTCATAGTCTGTCATTGTGATTCCCCTCCTTTGACCTTTTCTCCTCTGGGTGGTGTCCAGCCTTCACCTGGTATCCTAAACCCTAGAAGATCTTTTTCTAGGCTATTTCAGCCTATCCTCTAGCTATTTTTCTGGAGGAGAAGAGAGTCCTATGTCTTTCTAGTCTGCCATTTTCCTGGAAGTTGTCCAGTGGTTTTTTAAGTTGTATTTCCTTGATTTGTCACTTGCCCAGTTACTGCAACCCTTTGTTTTCCAGAGTTTTGAGCATGATGGCTCTGCGGGTTTTTCCTAGTTGTTCAAAGATTCTATGGGGGAATGGCACCCTGGAGTGTCTTATACCATCACCTTGGTCTTCACCTAAGTAGTTTTTGATTGGTGTAAACCGTGTCACATTCTTGCATAGGGATCTTGGAATAGTAGTTTATTTTTATTTTTATTTTTAGCTTTCAGCATCTATGATAGAGGAAGACAGGGCTGGAAGAATTGTTATGTAGCAAACCAATAGTATTTGCCACAAATGGTATACAATGAAAATAAATCTCTCTTCTACCCAAAACCTAATCCCTCAGTTGCCTGGTCTCCTACCAAGGCAAACACCGCCAGTTTCTGGTGTAAATTATTACAAGGAGATAAGAATGTCCCCTTGTAAAAATTACAATTAAAAACGTATTGATATATTATTTCATATCTCTACATATAGATTTACTCTTCACTCTAGCGTCTGCTTGATTGAATTACATCAATTAATATTTCATGCTATTCTGAATTATTTTGATATTGTTACTATTTGTTGGTGAGCTCTTATATTCCCTAGTAAGGTCGTACTAATTGTTAAATCATGAAATGCTTGTGCTTCCCTCCCATCCCCCACCCAGTGTCATTCCCCTACTTGGCCTCTGGAGATCCAGCAACTGAAGGGTGAACACCTGGCACAATAGGGGGTTCCAAACCCAGCTCCAGTGTAAGCACTGATTTGTGGGTGCCTGAGTAATGCCGGTTGTTAGTATTTTTGATTTCTCTCCTACTGTTAGGCAAATGACGTCTGATTAGATTTTGTATATTTCCCAAGGCTTTCCTTGACCCTCTTATCACAAAGTCATACCAATGAAAGAATATACTACAATCTATTTAACTAGTCCCTTATTGATACTTATTTAGTTTTTTGTTACCACAAACAACACGGCAATCCTTGACATGCATTTATGTATACATGGTCAAATTTATGAATTGCATAAATTTTATGGATGTCTTCATTCCCAGGGCTGCTATGACAAGTACCATACTGTGAGTTGGTTTAAGCAATGGGAATTTATTGTCTCACAGTTTTGGAGGCTAGGAGTCCAAAATCAAGTTCTCATCTCCATAGGCCATGCTTTCTCTCAGTCTGTAGCGCTCTGGTGCTGGCTTGCCAAATCCTTGGGACTCCTTGGTTTGCATCTCTGCTTTCCTTCTATCACAAGTGGCGTCTCCTTCTCCTGCTCAGTCATCTTTATCTCTGTCTGGATTGTCTCCCCTTAAGATTTCAGCCATATGGATTAAAGCCCACCCTGATTCAATTTGGCCTCATAAAGAGGATCTTTAAAGATTCTATTCACAAATGTGTCCTCCCTGGGACTAATAATAGCAACTTCAAAGGTCCTGTTTAAAAAATGTAGATTAAGACTTGAAGATGTCTTTTATGAGTGACAATGGATTTCATCAGAATGCTTTCCAAAGAGAGTATACCAATTTACCCTCCCACCAACAGTGCATGAGTCAGCTCATATTTCTTTATCTTGTCAAAGAAGATTTCACTCAAGATTTTAAAAAATGTAAAATGTTTTAATATAATCAATTTATCCTCTGTGGCTTTCCCAGGATCGATTACTGACCTAGCAATGACACTGAAAAAAAAAAAAAAAAAAAAAAAAAAAAGAATGAAATTAAATTACTTTAGTATTAAGTTGGCTCTTAACCTATACTAAGGTATCATGAGATCACTTTCTCTTTTCTAATCAATAATATTTTCAAATCTGTATTAAAGTTTGCTGGGGATCAACATCAAATTCACTAGCTTTAATTTTCAGAACTCACCTTTATGATATATGGGACAAGGGGTCGGATGTGGCTCAACTGGTTGGGCGTCCGTCTCCCATATGGAGGGACCTGGGTTCGATGGGTTCGATCCCCGGGACCTCCCGGTAAAAAAAAAAAAAAAAAAAAAAAAAAAAAGCAATAATAATGATATATGGGACAAGATTTGTCAATTCCAATTTTCTGTTACTACTCCCATTTTCAATGATTATTCAAATTGCTAACAAGAATTCTGTGATAATATAAGTAGATTTTTTGTCCTCTGTTAATACTATGGTTCTCAGCTGGTTTGCTTTCCTGGGTACATTTGGCAATGTCTGGAGACATTGTGGATTGTCACAACCCAGTGGGGTGAGATGGGAGCACTGCTACTGATGTCTATTGGGTAGAGGCTGGGGATGCTGCTAAACTTCTACAAGGCACAGGACAGTCCCCCACAGCAACAAATTATCCAGCCCAAACTATCAGTTGGAGCGAGGTTGAAAATTTTGCCGTCATAGAGTACACCTGAAAATAGAACATTTATCTAAACAAGCATTCTCTTACTAACTTTTCTGTCTTGCTTATTAATTTCCTCTCAAGATTGTTGGTGTAATCTTTCCATTTTTATAGACCACTCTTCTTGGTAGACAAGATGAAAGCGAAGTCAAAACATTGTCATTTTGCTTCTTCCCTGACACTTGTTAACATTATGAAATCTGCCTGGGGGTATAAGGGGAGAGAGTTATACCTTTCTTATCCTACTTTTCCTAAAAAAAAAAAAAAAAAAACCGAAAAGCAATGTGTTTCACAAGCCATCTGCTCATCTTAAGTTTAATTCAGTCTTTGAACAGGCCAATATTACATGGATGTGTTCATTTGTACCTTACCCTCTTCCTTCTTTTTTTTTAAACATTATTTTTTTTTTTTAAGATTTTATTTATTTATTCATTTATCCCCCCCCTGCTGCTCGTGCTCGCTGGGTCAGCCAACCACGCCGTGCGGGCGGGCCCGGGCGGGCCCGCCCCCACCAAGAGGCCCCAGGAACCGAACCCGGGGCCCCCCATATGGCAAACAGGAGCCCCACTGATTGAGCCACAGCCGCCTCCCTTGTTTGTTCTTTAAGAAACTCAGCTCTTTAGAAAGAACCTTGCTCCTCACTTTGAGTTATTTGCATATGTTCTCTCCCATTTTTTTCCTCATTTGTAATTGCAGCAGTATCCCTTCCTTCCTTCCTCCCTCCCTCCCTCCCTCCCTCCTTTCCTTCCTTCCTTTCTTTTTGAGTTTGTGGCTCTGGGATATTCTTATATTTTCTCTTTACTGCTAAGCAATCTAAAATGCTTGTCTTCCTCTGCTTTGTGTTTTCTTCCTTGGCTGTAATGAACTCTAGGGTGATATGTTCAATTTTCCCCAAGGTTCCTGTCACTTCCACTTCACTAACTTATTCCTCTTTGTTGATAAGAATTAAGTTCAGGGAAGCAGTACATTTTTTTTTTTCCTTCTTTTGTTCTCTGAATGTTGACGTTGCTAATAGAGAGACAGAAGATAAAGAAGAGGAATGATTTGTCCAATTCAGATCTTGATTATTTTGTTGTCTTTTTATTTTTGTTGAATTCTTTTCTGATCTTTGCCAGGTTCTTTTCATCTTGACCTCTCACTTCAGTTAATTTTTATTTATTTTGACTTTCCATCTCTTCTTTCCTAGAATTTATGTTTTTAGGTATTTTAACTGAAAACATGGAAGATATATTGTAAGCTTTTCATTTGTCTTGGGATAATTCTCCTTTGTATTTTAAGACATTGTCTTCTTTCTTTTATATTATATAGACTTTTAACTTCATATTTTTCCCCCTATTTACTTACTTTTAAATAAGAGATTTAGTCAGTCCTTGACAAAAGGGGATATATGTACCCTTTTGAATGCCATCACAGTCAACTTTGGTGCTCTAGAATCCTCTGCTTAAATCTCAAAATGGAGGCCAAGTATCCTGCAAAATTCTGGGCTCCCTAAGGTAAAAATTTAGAGGGGGCAGCTTTTCTCCTATTCCTATTATTGGTCCTCTACTTGGAGGTGAATTTAATCCTAGATAACTTGAAGCAATCTGGATTCAGTTTTCTAAAAGAGGTACATAAAAACCTAATCTCCAGAGTACCCTTCTGCCAGAGCTTTTCTTGTATTTGCTCATAATATTGGGTTCCTATAACCCAGGGCACAATATGTCAATTTTTTCCTTGTTCCCTCTCCTTCCCATGTTATATTTCTTAGAGCCAGCATCTTCTAAATGAGTGTAGATAGGAAGGTATTGCTGGGAGGTGGATAGGGGAAACACTCCAGGCATCTAAAAAGTAGTTCCTATGCAGTTGGGGTGAGAGCTGGCCTTTTGGTTGGCTGTGCCAGCCCCAAGTTTCTGATAGGATGTGAGATCCATACATGTGAGCGTCCGGCTCTGTGGCTGCTTTAGATTTAGGCACAAATGAGTTCCAGTGCCCCATTTCCCTCAATTTTCCCTATTCATGATGTAGGTAAGATAGAGTGGCCAGATTTAGCAAATAAAAATACAGGACACCCAGTTAAATGTGAATTCCAGATTAAATGAGGTTGTTTATCTGGAATTCAAATTTAACTGGGTGTCCTGTATTTTATTTGGCATCATCAGTTAAGGGAAATCTCTCTTCAGTGTTTTCAAATTGTTAATGCGGTCCTTATCCTTTTATGTCTCAGGTAAAAATAACAACAACAACAAAAAGTCATGTAATGTCTTGTGCTGGTGAGGTTGTGAGGACCTGTGAACCCACATGTTCTGCCAGTGTTGTTATTTTGGAAACCAGTTTGTCAATATTTATTGAAATTGAATACTTATTTACATTTTCGCCACAAATTCTACTTCTGAGTGTATATACTAGAGACACTCCTATATAGGTGCATGGTGTTGTTCCCCATAGCAAAGAGTTTGATTCTATTGAAATGTCCTTGAATAGGGGTATGGATAGAAAAGATGTTATAAATGCATCTGAAAGAATACTGTGCAGCAGGAGATAAAGGAACAAACTAAATCAGTCATATCAGTCAGGGACTTACTTTTCTCGAATAACAAGAAGACTGGAGATAAAAAGTTCAGAGCCATTGACTTAAAAAACCCAAACACTTTCTATAGTTCTGCTCTGCCATCCTTCTTCAGCTTTGCAGTAAGACTGTTTATTTCCAGGTATCATGCCACAAACAGAAGATGGAAGGGCCAAAGTTTCTGGCAGCCATATCTAACTCCTTTTTAACAGAGAAAAAATCTTTACCAGAAACCCCCTCAGCAGACATTTGCTGACATCTCATTGACCAGAATTCTGTCACATGCCATTCTGAGTTGCAAAGAAGGCTGGGAAATCAAGTGTCCAGCTTCCATAGTGGAGAAAGGCAAAGGGAAGACAAGTCTACGAATATGTGCTGAGTGAGCCAGCCTGTAGGTTTTGCCGCATCTACATAGTTCAACATGGATAGAGCTCAAAAACATAATGAATATAAAAAAAGAGAAGTAGAAAGATATAGGAAGTACAGTACTCTGTAAATTTAAAAATCCATATGCAAATAAAACCATGTTGTTTATAAATAGATATTTATGTAAAGAAAGTTATAGAAGGCCAATTGGAAAGGCACATATTAAATCCTACAGAGTGGATGCTATAGGAATGTGGGGAGGGGAATGAATTGAGGATGGCGCATATAGAATATCCTTCCTAAAAATAAAGCAAAAGAGTCTTTACATGAATCATTTCTACCATGGTGCTTTGAAGTGAGGATCATGACTGTTAATTTAATACTGTGCACTCAAGACCCAGGAGACAAAAAACAGAGTGGGAGGTACTCCAACTAATGGGCGGGGTTATCATTTAGAGTGGAAGAAATGTGATTTATTATAATTAGGGCTGAGTTTAAATATTTCACCCACTCTGTTATGAGCTTTTATTCTTTCTAATACAGTTGAAGCCTCCATAGGAATGATGTTAAAGTTGAAGCTTAGTGATTATAGCAGCACATTTTTGGACAATTTAGGGACATACGTTTTACAAAATTGGTTTTCATTGTTTTTATACATATGCTTCTTTTGCTCGATAATGAAAAACCAGTGGACTTGACTTCTAGAGAGTAAATGGGACACAGAAATAAAACAAACGTGCCTACTTGGTAGTGAAATCTATCACTCTCTATTTTTATGTTATTATCTTTGGAAACACAGTGTGGGAAAAATGATTTCCTCCCTCTCTCTCTAATATAGCCTTAGTAAGCAAGGACTCTCTGCTCTGGAATGAAGCAGGTTGGCACAACTCCACAAGTCTTATGTGAGAACAAGACACAGAGGTTTCTATTTTTTGTCATTCTTTGCTTTTAGCTCAGTATTCTATTCGTTTACTATTCCGTATCAATCCCTCTAATAACACACACGGTTTCTTAATATGTGTTAATGTGTCTTTCATTTTCTGTATTAAGCATTTGCTAGAATTTTGGAAGCAGCTTTTACATCTTCCATTTTAGGGTCACATTTCCTTGTTACCTAATTATAAATTATTATCATGGTGGGGTAGATGACTTCCTTTGGTGAAATAAATGTACTCAATATGTTAAATAAAAATGTGTGAACATTAATGACTTTTCATACATTTTTTAATCAGATGGATTTGATCTCTCAAGGCAGCCCTCTGAAATTCAATGACATTTTGGTCTGGAAAAGTAGAATTCCTCAAAAAGAAAAGTATATTTTCCCAAAATTGCAATAATTGATTAGTTAGCAGTGTTATTAGCAATCCATTAGATTCTACATATAATTTAATAAGTAATTTCTCTTCACAGCAGCTTCAGAGTGCTTATTTGACAACATGAGGAAAACACAGGAAATGGAGGTCAACATGAACGAGGCCAAGCAGGTTAAAGTAGAGCTTGAATTCAAACCCAGTTTGGGTTGCTTTTCTGCCTATTCTTTTTTTTTTTTTTTAAAGATTTATTTATTTCTCCCCTCCCCCCCTCCTCTAGACTTGCTCACCTTTGTGAGTACTACTTGTTACAAGCCCATTGCAATAGTTTAGGGAGGTAATAAGTTGTTCTGAAGATAAAATGAAAGCATATGTTAAGTATGTAGAAAATTCAAATACAGCATAAAATATATGGTAGTATTTCTATTAAAAGTAAAAAAGGATGAATTTAAGGAAGTAGTATATATTTACTAACCATCCAATTTCCAATCTCCATCTCCCATGAAATGCATTATTGTTAAAAAAAATATTTTTTAGCCACAAATAAAATTAAGACTAACAAGGGTTTTTAATGTAGACTCTTAAGGCAAGTGGGGAAACAAACAAAAAAATTGCTGAGTGAGACACAGCTCAGGAGAGCCTGTGTGAGATACTAAACACAGACTTAGGAAGTAAAGGTGAATTAAAAGGTTAGATGAAGTCAACAACAAAAATTAGTTATCTGGACATTTAAAAATTTGTGGATAATTGGCAAAAGGGATAAGCAAATTACAGACTAAGCTGACTTGTCAATTTTCTTCTGGATGGATGCTTATCCTGCATATTAATTTGTGAAATAATTCTAAACTTCTATCTTATATTCTAGAGAAAATACCAATTTATAAGATGAAAGAAATATGTAAAAATTCATGAAAGAACCAGTAACAATTGAAAAGATATTATTCTTTATTTCTATATGTAAAATATGATTTTTACACCTCTGGCATTAATCATTATATGAGGAAGCCAAACTACCACATTCAAGTATGAGAAATGGTTTTATGGAACCATTTCTTGCAGTGAAGATCCCCAAACTTTCTTTCATTCTTAGAAGTAAATTTTTTTTTAAAGGAAAGGAAGCTTTAATTTCCTGTTTTGAATGACAACCAAGGAAGAGGAAGATAATGATTATTTCTTTCCTCTTTGGGCAAATTTAATACTTTAGCATAAAGGATGTGTCATTAGTGATAACTCTGAGAGCATGAGAAGAGTGATCTCTTTGTTCCTTTAGATCTGTTTTATTTTTTTATTTTTACCATAGGAAATATAGTAAATTTGATGTTTGAGATATAATAACTTGAATGGACCATAGAAAATTTTTATCTTCAGTCAAGATAACTTTATTGTGGTAAATGATTTTAGCTAATTAGATAGTAAAGTCTTTAGTTTTAGAGTAAATTAGGTATATTGATGTTCACATTTTCCAAACCAATAGGTGTTAGGTTGTAAAGCAAAGAAACTGGTAGATTGTATGAGGAGTTTGTTAGTCATAACAGTACCTGTCTAACAGACAATTAGAAACTATTAAACAGAGTAATTATAAAATATTAAAGAGTTTAGAAATACCAATATAATTTTGAAGAGAGATTATTTTCTTTTGCATTTAATTCTGTTTTCTTTGGGATTTGCTTTGAATTTTCTAGTAGGGTTTGGCATGTATACGTAGGGCTTTTGTTGTCGTTTTTGTTTGTTGACCCAGTAAAATTTAGGGTTGTGCAAAGACATCCTGATAGCTGAACCCAATTCTGTGAGTTCTTAGCTTTCTAGTGCATTTCTCTCCTTACAATGAAGATGCATCCTAATTGAGTGGATAGTGGAATATATAATGGTAGGGGAGCCACAGATGAGAAGCATTAAACACTAGTCTGGGTTTTATAAGGCAAATTTATATAGGAAAAATAAAATGGGTTATTTCTAAATGCATTTTCTAAGAAAACTGGAGCTAGTTTGTCATAGTTGCTAGTTCGAGTATAAAAATTGTCATTGGGTAAAATATGGTAGGATTTCAGAGTTGAATGATACCCTCTGCTGGCTAAATGAGGGATTTCATTTAAAATGAGTAGTTTTTAAAAATTTTAATTTTTAAATAGGACTAATAGCTATATTAATTATAAAAGGATTGAACAGTGCAAAGTATTGTGGAATAATAAAGGAAATATTAAAAACATGATGAATGAAGCCAATGTATTACTTAAAGAAATATTTCCTGGACTGAAGTGAAACTAATATGTAAATACTCATAATTGGAATTTCCTAATCTTTTGGTCTTTTCTTTTAACATAAGAAACACAGCAGGTGGCAAAATGCATGTATCTCCTGCCCTCATCCCCAATAACAATTCTGATGAATCCAAGATATTTAAATTACTTTCATTAGTTATTCTTAAATTATGTTGGAAGAGTCATATATCTGGAGGTGAGATGAGAATTGCTTTTCTCTAGGTATTCTGATTCAATTTATGTTAAAAGTAATTGGTATATTCTTAAGTAATTTAGAAACTTGATAGGTTCAAGGAGATTTTATTTAGCATGCTTGTTTTACATTTTCTCCTTCTACTCTCTTGCCCATTCTCAAAGCCACTTTGGAATTTACAGCTTTCTGGGTACATAATTCACATGAAATTTATGTTAAAAGGTTTATAATGGACTATATGTCAATGTGAGTTTCATTGCAAATTTGAAGAATAGAATTTCGAGTCCGATTCTGCTGTTTGAAGTCGCCCTTCACTGGCATATTGCTTTAAGAGCACCCATCCCCCCTTCCTGCTTGAACCACTGTGCCCTGTCAGTCATCCTGAAATACACTAGGGTGCTTGTCAGGCTGTTTGCTTACAGATTCATCATAAGCCAAATTGTGAGCCATAATAGTGGGAATGAATTTCTAAACACAAGAAATTGCTTAGACAGTTGGTTTAGTATCTGTGTATGGGCAATACTCTGTCCTGAAGTAGGTGAGTGAAGTATTAAACTTTTTAAAATCAAATTTTGCTGTAAGGTAAATCCTAACAATTATGGTATCTGTTGCTTGGTTAGATAATTTTGGGAAAAATTAAAGGACATTATTCTATAAAATAGGATGAATAGAAACTATTTGGTTGTGCATTTATTATTTTTATAACTAATTCTTTTTACTAGTACTAAACTCTAGATTGCTTTATGAAAGCACCAATTTAAAAAATCTGTTTGTAAAAGTACATTTGCAGGCAGTTTGGATTTAAATAAAAATGTGACTCACATATTTTATTCTTTCATAACAATCTAGGAAGACTCATTTGAGCAGTGGTTCAATACTGCTACTTGGAGTGTTTACCGGTGGTTTTTAAAAATAGCAGTAAAACAAATTCTCACATACCTAGGCTAAGCTATGGGTAGTCTCACTTTAGTGCATTTAAAAATTCCTATAGTGTAACTGAGCTATTACTATTTGAATAACTGTTTACAAGGCACTCTAAACTCTGTATTCTTTAGACATAAAAGTTGTGCATCAAGCAAGTTGTTTATTTGTACAAACAGTTTAGTTTCTGTTATAGACCTCTAAACTTAAATTGTGCATGGTTGTAGCCCTAAATATTTTCAAACAGAGAATTGTATTTTGATACTTGTACTTTCAATATGATAGAGAATATTTAAGAGAAAGCAAGGAATTAAAGTTTTAAGGCTTTACTGAGGGTAAACGGGGAGAGATTGCTTTTGCAGATACATGGAATGATCATTTATTTATTCCTTGCTTTACTCTAGAAAGGATTTAGGGTGACTTACAAGTCTGCAAGAAATTCAAGGTAGGATAAATTAAAAGTGGAGTGAAAAAAGAAAGAAAAGCCTGAAGATATAAAATGGAACCAGGAATAAGGCCAAAAAAAAAAAATGACGGCAGTTCTCAACTATGATTTCATGATACCAATGTGTTATGGAAAGTGAAAATGGCAGAGAAAAGACAGGGTTACAGAAATCTTAAGGGGAATTTCAATGCACCTTTTCTAGGGTGGCAGCCCAGGATGAGGAGAGTATGTTGGACTGTGAATTTTCAATATACTTTAAATGTCACTTAGGTTTTGGTGGGGAAAAAAAGTGGAGAATTGTGCCCCTTTAACCCACACACTGATTTAGGTGGGCATAAGTGGAGCTCCCAGTTTTCTAGGAGCAGGTAAAAATTAAATTTGGTCTGCAACTTAATTCAGAAGAAAGATTAAAGAGGCCTAGTTTTTTTCTATTTTTTATTTTTAGTAAGCCATTAAATAAGGTCAAATATCTACATATTAGAAAGAATATGGTCAAGCCAGTGTTTAAAATACAGTATATTTAGCAATTGTGCATGACTCTATGAACCTAGTCTAGTATTTTTTTCTAATAGATTCTTGTAAACGAGGTGAGTTACTTTCCTTTTTCACTCTTTCAGTAGTGATAAATTTGACTTCAATTTCAACTTGTTAGGTAGAAATTCACAGGATTAACATAATTGGGAAAAAACATTGTTGGGTAGGAGGAAGGAAGTCAGAGACAGGACTGTATGATGTACTTTGATCTTCAAATATTCACAAAACTCCTACTGTGTACTCAGTGCTGTTCATCTTACTAAACTGAGCTCCTGTAAGTGAACAAGCTTAGATACTTGCTGCCTTTACACAATTATAAAAAGGACAAGAGAGTGTAACAGTTAAAAGTTTGCTAGGCTGACCCACGTGTAGAGCTGGTGGCCCACACAGAGGGAGACACAACAAACCAGGGAGCTGAGGTGGTTCAAGCGATTGAGTGCCTCTCTCCCATGTTGGAAGGTTCCAGGATTGATTCCTGGTGCCTCCTAAAGAGAAGATGAAAAGAGAAGACAAGCAGACACAAAAGAACACACAGCAAATGGACACAGAGAGCAGACAGCGAGCGCAGGGTGGGGTGGGGGAGTGGGATGTGGGGAGGTGTGGGGGGGCAGTGATAAATAAAATAAAAAATAAATCTTAAAAAAAAGTTTGCTAGGGATCTTCAGTGATATCTTCAGATATCAACATGATGAGTTGGAGACAATCATTTGGCTCCTTTTTTATTCTGTCATTAAAGTAAGATAAATGAGAAATGATTATTTTTTAAAAAGCAGTTTTATCCAAAATACTAAAGCTTTTGCTTTTGTAGTTTTGCACTGTAAATGCATATATGGTTTGACTTAGAGTTTTTTCCAGAAAAAAATTTAAATCATTTAGATAATATGTAACTTAGATGAATGGGATGACATTGAGGACACTGTTGTAGTGAAAGGGGTGCTGATGCAAAGTACCAGAAATCTGTTGGCTTTTATAAAGGGTATTTATTTGGGGTAAAAGCTTACAATTACAAGGCCCTAAAGAGTCCAGTCCAAGGTACCATACGAAGTACTTTCTCACCAAAGATGGTTGCCAATGTCTCTGAAGGTTCAGCCTTCCTTCTTCCTCTTAAGGTTCCTTGGTCCCAGCTTCTTCTGATCTCAGCTGTAGGCTGGCACAGGGCTCTTTTCTCTTCCTGGGGCTTTTTCAGTGCTGCAAGCTATTAAGCGAATGGCTCATCTTTCTTCCCAGGGCCTCTGGATCCTCTTCTGTGTCTATGGAGCTCTCTCTCTTTTCTTGTGTATCTGCTTCTGTGTTCTTGATTGAGTGTCCATTTATATAGCCCCCCAAGGGGGTGGGAACTCAACCCTGCATGCCCTAATGATGTGGTCAAATCAAAGCCCTAATCTTGATTTGATCAAGTAAATGTAAAGCCTTTGAATTTAACACAATCAAAGGGTATCAAGTCCAGAGAAACAGACCAGTCTACGAACATAATTAATATCTCTTTTTGGAATGCATAAATAATATCAAACTGCCACAGACACTCATGTATGAAACTTGAGAGGCAAAATATTAATAAGGTAACCAAGGATTAGGCACCCTGTAAACTAATTGTATCAGCAGAGTCAAGGACAGTTAACAAAAGTAAATTAACTTTTGAAAGCATTAGTTCAGAGAACCTGGTGAGAGATCCACTCAAAGAGCTTATAGATTTAAAATGGCCAGAGAAATTACTTTGTATAATCTCAATCTTTCTGAATTCATTGAGTGTTGTTTTGTGGCCTAGCATGTGGTCTATTTTGGAGTATGTTCCATGTGCACTGGAGAAGAATGTAAATCCCGCTGTATTTGGGTGTAGTGTTCTGTATATGTCTATTAAGTCCAAATCTTCTAATGTATTGTTGAGTGCCTTCGTTTCTTTATTGATTCTCTGCCTAGATGTTCTGTCTAATGATGATAGTGGTGTGTTGAAGTCCCCTGCTATAATTGTAGAGGAATTTATTTCTCCTCTTAGTTTTTCCAGAGTTTGCCGCACGTATTTTGAGGCACCTCGATTAGGTGCGTAAATGTTGATGATTGTTCTCTCTTCTTGAGAGATTACTCCTTTTACTAATATGGGAGGTGTGGGAGGTGGGCAACATGGGAATCCCAGTGGGTTCCGTGTAATATTTTGGGTAATCTAAGCACCTCTTAAAATATATGTATATATATATATATAAATAACATTTTTGTAAGCAAATACACATATATGCATATATATATATATCATTTTGCAAATGTTTGAATGTATTGTGAGAATTTTGATTTTTACCCATAATAAAAAAAAAAAAAAGAGCTTATAGAGCCAGAAGAATATCACGAGAAATTTGTAATTATATAGTAAATGAAATACTACTAGAAATATGTTGTCACTAGGGTAAGAGGTAAACAGAGGAGATATCTAGGTACGTGGGGCCACCCCCAAATACCTTCTGTAAAGTTAGATTTATTGAAGAATAATTTTCATAAATTCCCCCTTTTTAACTTTATAATTTGATGAGTTCTGACCACCATATACAGTCATAAGCCATTACCACAATCAAGATACAGAACATTTCTATCATTCCCAAAAAGTTTCTTTGTGCCCTATATAGTTAATCTGCTCCCATATTCTCATCCACTGGCAACTACTGATCTGTTTTCTGTCCCTATATTTTTGACCTTTCAGGAAGGTCATATAAATGGAATCTTGCAGTATGTACTTAGTTTTGTGTAACTCTTTTACTTAGCACAATGCTTTTGAGATTCATTCATGCTGTTGCCTGTATCAGTAGTTTATTCTTTTTTTATTGCATAATATGCCACTGTATGATTCTACCATCATTTATTTATCCAGTCACCAGCTGATGAAAATTTGTATGTTTCCAGTTTCTGACTTTTATGAATAAGGCCACTATGAACATTTGCATACAGATCTCTATGTGACATATGTTATGTTTTCATTCCTCTTAAGTAAATACCTAAGGAGTGGAATTGCTTGGTCATAGAGTAGGTATATGTTTTTTTTTTTTTTTTTAAGATTTTATTTATTTATTCATTTATCCCCTCCTTGCTGCTTCTGTTCGCTGGGTCAGCTAACCACGCCGTGCGGGCGGGCTTGCCTTCACCAGGAGGCCCCGGGAACCGAACATGGGGCCTCCCATATGGTAAACGGGAGCCCTACTGATTGAGCCACAGCCGCTTCCCGGTATATGTTTAACTTTATAAGAAACTGCCAAACTGTTTTCTGAAGTGGTTATACCAGTTTGCATTTTCACTAGCAAAGGGTGAGATTTCTCATTGCTCCCAATCCTTGCTAGCTCTTGGTATTGGCAGTCTTTTTAATTTTAGCCATTCTCATAGGTATGTAGTAGTATATATTGTGGTTTTAATTTGCAGTATCTTTTTATATGCTTATTTGCCATTTCATATATCTCTTTGTTAAGTATCTTTTCAAATCTTTTGCCTATTAAAATATTGAGTTGTTTTTCTTTTACTTGAGTTTTATGGTCTCTTTATATTTTCTGGATACAAGTCCTTTATCAGATATGTGTTTTAAAAATATTTTGACTTAGTCTCTGGTTTGTCTTTTCAGTTTCTTAACAGTGTCTTTCAAATAGCAAAAGTTAAAAATTTTGGTGAAGTCCAGTTTACCAATTTTTTTTTTCTTTTATAGATCATGCTTTTGGTGTCATATCAAAGAAGTCTTTGCCTAATCTAAAGTTACAAAGATTTTCTCCTATGTGTTATTCCAGAAGTTTAATTGCTTTAGCTCTTACCTTTAGCTCTATGATCCATTTTGAATTAACTTTTGTATATGGTGTGAGGTAAGGGTCAAGGTTCCTGTTTTACATGTGGATGTCCAATAATTTCAGCTCCATTTGTTTAAAATACTTGAATTACTTTGGCACCTTTGTTGAAAATCAATTGCCCATGTTAATATGTCTAATAGATAAGGTCTTAAAAACATAATCATAATGCCTTTATCATACTTAATAACATTAACAGTAATTCCTTAAAATTATCCACTAGTCTGTCTGTGTCCAATATTCACTGATTGTTTTAAAAATGTAATTTTAATTGTTGGTTTTTGAAACCAGGATCCAAGGTTCACACACTATAAATGTTTGTTAGGTCTTTTAAGTATCTTTTAACCTATAATAGTTTCCTTCATTTTCCATGTCATTTATTAGTTGAAAGCAGTCATTTGTCTTGTATTATTTCCCACATTCTGGATTTGGATGATTGCAGCTTTGTGATGTCATTTAACACGGTCCTCCTTCTTTTGTTTAGACAAAGCTTGATTAGATTTAAGTTCCATTCTTTTGGTCAGAATACCAAAATTCTAATATTGTTTAACATTAGGACACATGTAGTCTGGGCTGTCTCACTTTTGGTGTTATTAGGATTGTTCAGTAGGTTCAAGTGTTGTAAGCCTGATCCTCAAAGTGCTCGTTAGCCAGTCATCTAATGGTTTTAACCTTCACCGATGATCATTGTCTAGTTCTACTATTTTATCAGAATTCTATAATTCTTTATTAGTTTTTATTGGCTGGAATTATTCTATAAGGAATAATTCTTCCCCTCCTCCTTTACTATTTTGTTAGCCTGAAGTATGGGTCATACCAGAAAGTCAGGAAAATACTTATTTCCCATTGTGTATCAGTTTTCAAGAAAGAAGATTAGTGTCTTAGCAACTTTGAATAGTGACCAATGAGTTTTTGTTTTTTTGAATAGCATTGTGAACTAACAGATTTTTACATATTGGATGTATTTCAGCCCATGGTAATATTTAGTCTTTTTATTGCTCAAATTTTCTCATTTTTAGCAGTGGGATCCCCTTCAAATTGGCTCCCGAGTACTTTTTGTACAACCCCAGTGTTTCTTGCTCTCTAGCACAACAAGATATGTTAGGTTCATTTTCTGCCCAGACCTGCAACCAGTCATTTCTCCAAAAAGTCCTGGTTCCTTTTACTGGGAAATGGTATTTAGGGACCACAATCTAGCACTAGGGTTGCCATTTCTGTCCATTTGTTTTTTGTGAACAGAGTTAGGAAATAGGTATTTTATGTATAATGCGATCATGCTGTTATTTCCAATTCAAATACAAGATTACAGGGTTTTTATTTAAATTCTTTAATTTTTTATTTGTATTTTTCTCTTATACCAAATATCTTGTTTCCTGATAGCATTAATGTAATTATTTATTTGCTTTAGTCTTATATGTGTGTATTTGTGTATATGTGTGTATGTGTTTGTGTATAGTAATAAGAATAGTGAGTGGGATTTAAGATTTCTTTGAAATTCTTTTGTCCTAGAATACATTACTCTAGGATTAGAGTAAAAATGCTGTATTTTGAAGTCACTTGAAATTATTCATTTCATGTGGTTATGAAGCTAACTTGAAATATAGTTAGGATTTATTTGCTTTGGTTTGTTTTCGATTTTTAGGAATTGATTTATGATGGAATTTAAAAAATTATGTGAAACATTTACATGGTTCTAAAGTCAAAACTTTAAAACAAGGTACATTCATAAAAGTCTAATGTTCATCTCCTCCACTCTATTCTATCTCTCTTTATAAGAATAATAATTATTTTTTTTTGGAAAATACAAGCAAGAATGCAAACATATTTGTAATATCCCCTTTCTTTCATAAAGGTAGCACAGTGTAGCCATTGTTTTGTACATTTTTTTCCCACTTAACAATGGAGTTTGAAAATCACGTCATAGAAATGTATAGACAGAGCTTCCTCATTCCTTTCTACAGCCATATAGTACCCTTTTGTTTCAATATAACACAGTTTCTTCTCTCTTGCCTCTCCTCTCCTTTGCCCTCCCTTCCTTTCTCCCTCCCTTCCCTTCTCCTTCCTTTCCTTTCCTATCTTCCCTTCCTCCTTCCCTTCCTCCCTCCCTCCCTCCTCCCTCCCTATTTCTTTCTTTGCTTCCCTCCCTTCCTTCTTCCTTCCTTCCTTCTAGCTACAAAATGGCTGCAATGAATTGCCTTGGACATACATCACTTTCTATTTTTGCTAGTTTATATTTGGGGTATTTTCCTAAAAGTGGGATTGATGGGTCAAAGGGTAAATACATATATATTTTTTGCTAGATATTGCATTGCCCTCCAGGGATAATGTTTTGTATATCTGCAAGCAATGTATGAGGGTGTCTGATTCACCACAGCTTTGCTAACAGAATTTGTTGTAAAAATTCTGGATATTTGCCGTTCTGAAAGATGAGAAATGATATCTCCATGTAGTTTTAATTTACATTTGTCTTATTATGAATGAGGTTGGGTGCTTTTAATATGTTTAATGTTTATTTACATATTTTCCATCAATGAGAAATTATTTTAAATTGCATTCAATTTTAAAGCTATTGATTTGTCATTATGAAAGATGAGTAAAGATGAGTGTGCGGTATTTTCCATCTCTTACTCTGCGATTCTGTAAGTCTGTCCACCATGTCTTCAAATGTACTCTGTTCCCTGTGTATTGGATACTTTTTCCTTTGTAATATCATTTTTTTTTTTGCTTCCATTTGTTTCCTGAGCTCTGCCATCTTGCTTATTAGTATTTTATGCTGTCTTATTATCTATTTTTTAAAAGATCTATTTTTTTATTTACTTTGTCCATTCTAAACACCCCTCCTCCACCGTTGCTGTTTTGTGTCCATTCGCTGGGCAATTCTTTGGGGCTGTTTCCTGCCTGTGATGGTTAGGCTAATGTGTTAACTCGGCCAGGTAATTGTGTCCAGGTGTTTGGTCCAGCAAGCATTGGGCTAATTGTAGTACAAGAACATTCATGGACTTCAATCACTAGTGAGTTTACTGTGTGGATGGCTGGATTACATCTACATCAATCAGGGAGATTGCATCAGCATTGGATGATGCTTTTATTCAATCAGTTAAATGCCTTAAAAGGGGAAGTGATTTCAACATTCAGAGAGAATTTCCCAGCCAACTTCTCCCAGAAACTCATCAAGGATCTTTCATTGGACTTTCATTGGAGCCCCTGGTTTGCAGCCTGCCTGAGGAACCTGGACTTGTGCATCCCCACAGTTGCATGAGACACTCTTATAAAATCTCGTTATTGACAGATATCTCCTGTTGATTCTGGTTCCTGAGAGAACCTTGACTAATATACTGCCCTCTCTTCTCATCCTTCTCTTCTTGTCTTCACCGGGATTCAATCCTGGGGACCTCCGATGTGTGAGAGAGGCATCCTGCCACCTGCGCCACCTCAGTTCCTGGTTTTTCAGTGCCTCTCATCTTCGCTCTCCCCTGTGTCTCTCTCCTGTTACATCATCATCTTGCTGAGTGGTTCGGCAAGGCCTGGCATGCCTGCCTGGTGGCATGCGCGCTTTCTATATTGTTTTAAATTTTACCTGGAGGTGCCGGAGATCGAACCCAGGTCCTTCCATATGGCACAGGACACCCAACCATTTGAGTCACATCCGCCCCCCCACTATTATCTATTTTTAAATCTTGTAACTCTTCTTTGACTTTTTTAAAACAGAACATATTGTATGTATGTGTGCTTATTTGTGCACAGATAGTTGAGTCCACATATAACTATTTTACTGAACTCTTCGTTTCCTTCATTAATTCTTATTCATCATCTAAATTTTGCTCAGGTTCCTCTCCTCTTTTATTTATTTATTTATTTATTTATTTATTTATTTATTTATTTATTTATTTATATCTTTGCCGATTTTACATTTTTCTCATGAGTTGGCCCGGTGGGCAGTGGATTTGGGGGTCTGAAGCTGAGGAGAGAGGTCTGGATTGCAGATGAAGTATTGTGAATCAGAGGCTATAAATAGAAGTGAAACTCAAATAATTAATAAGATTGTTCTTAGAGTGCAATGGAATGTGAAGAGGATAGGATGCTGGGGATCAAACCTGGGGTAAGCTCTCATACAGTTCTCCGTATGCCACTAGCCATTTACTGGAGAGCAGTGTAGGAAGGATCAGGGCTTGGAGGTGAGTTGGGGTATTTTTCATCCATTTTTGGTATTGAATACTTTCTCACCCAAGTTGTTATTTCTTTTACCTCTAGGAAATTTTTTCCCCCATTTTTTTGCTCTAAAACTCAATATTCTTCATGGTAAAGACTTTCATTTCACACTTGGCATTGTGAGCTGGTGATTCAGCATTCCTTCTTTCCTTTACTGCACATCACCTCCAGCTGTTTCCCTGGCTAGAAGGCTTGCTCAGAGACGGTTAAAAATGGCATATCATCACGCTTATCTGCCTTACCACTCTTATGATTCTGTAGTCTCAAACTGGGTCTTTACAGAGACATTCCCTTTGATTTGTTTCTATTCATGCCCTAGATTTCAACACTCTAAGCAAAGGATTCTTAGACATGAATTTCAGAATTGTGGCACTTACTTTTAGAGAAAATTATTTCCCATTGAAGTATATATTGGCTCTCAGCCTCTTTTTTTTTTCTTTCCCAATTGGCCAAGATTTCACTGTATTTCTTTGTGTGTAATTTGGGAGTATGACAGGTTTCCTTGAAGATGGTAGTTTTAATTTTAATTTTTTTGTTTTCCATGAGTTTTGAAGAAGGGAGTGACATTTATTCTGTCATATCTTATAAGAAATTCTAGAACATATTAAAATGATGATGATGATTCTCTTAGTGGTCTGTATAGGGTAAAGAAATTAAGAAGATCATTTATCTCTATTTTGAGCATGTATGTATATGTGTTAAAATGTAAAGAGGATTGCTTGAGTTGAGGTTGGAAAGATGAGCAGGTGTTTGCCAGGTGGCTACTGGGGAGGGGCACTCTGGGCAGAGCAAACAGAGTGAGTAAAAGTTTAGGAGCTTGAAACAGTACAGCCTCTTCAGAGAACTGCAAATTCTTCATCTTGGATGGAGTACAGGGAGGAGGTTGGTCAAACGGTGATAAAGCTGGAGAGAGAGGAGAGATCCAATTGCCTGTGTCCTTTAATGGAGTCGGCAGTGAAGAATCACTGAGCAGTTTAAGCAGGGGGTCAGTTGTAAGACTATCTTATTTTATATGAGAGAGATCATGTTGGGAATAGTTTGGAGGACGAATTGGAAGGTGAGCAACTAAAAGAAGAGACCAGTCAGGGTATTATTGCAAAGTCTAAGTCTCAGGCAGGCTTGAACTAAGGAAGCAGCAGTAAGAATGGAGAGGAAATGGCCAAAATGACAGGCTTAAGGAGGTAAAAACAATGTGACTTGTTCTCTGATGATGTGAAGAGAGGAGCAGAGGGAAAGAGAGGATTCTAGGATGAGTTTCCAGTTTCCTATAACTGGCTTGAGTACCCAGCTATATGGTGCTGTCATTAATCTAGATCAGAATTTGGGAAGAAGGCAAGTGGATTTTGGGGAAAAGATTATGAGTTCAGTTTTGTACATGTTAGCTTGAAGTGCCCGTGTGTTGGCCCAGTGGGCAATGGATTTGGAGGTCTGAAGCTGAAGAGAGAAGACTGGACTGCAGATGAAGCATTGTGAATTAGAGGCTACAAGTAGAAATGAAATTCAAATAATAAGATTGCTCTGAGAGATCAGTGTAATGTGAACAGATGATAGGGTGCCGGGGATCAAACATGGGTGGGGTAAGACCCTTAACAGGAGATAGTTGAAAAAGGGGGGTCAACAAAAGATGCTGGGAATGAATGGTCAAAAGGTAGGGTATTTTTTAGCCAAGGGAGAAAAGCCTCTATTAGGCTTTTATTTTCTATAGAGAGGATACTTAGCACATGGGATGAGAAACAAATAGGGCTAATAGGTATAGAGTTAGGGTTCCTGGAGAAAGTTTTGAAAAGTGGTGATAAACCAAGTGAACTTGGATGGTTAGATTGAAAGATTCTGACATAGACTTTAAAAAACTGAGCTCAAGGAACATGGAAGGTTGAAGAAACTGATATTTAAAACAGTTTTCCATTATTGGTTTTCCCAAGTGTGTTTATTAAGTTAGGGAAAAATGAATATAGTATTTTCCAGTAGTTTCATCTCCTTTTCTTTATTCCAATGAGCAGACTCTTATTTATTTTTAGCTAGTCAGAGAACAAAGAAAAAATGGGAATATTTTGGCTTTAAAATTGAAGTTGACAAGAATTCCACTTCTTTTACCTTTTTATTTTTGTTCTCTAACTTTCAAAAATACTGGACCTTAGGAGAATTCATATATGTTTGAGCTGTCTTATAATATTACCAAGTGGAACAGACCCATAGACCCACTGGACTTGCAGCAACAAAAGGCACTGTCACTTTCAAAGTGTGTGTGAAGGACTTATTTCTGCCTGGTTACTTAAACGGTTATTCTTGTTCTGAGTGATTCAATGAAAGTGTCTCTGAATTCTCACATATTAGATTATCCTTTTCTTAGATTTCAATTTGACTAATTTAGTTCTTTGGCTTTTAAAATAATATATAGATAACCTTGTGCTGGGCTTATATGAGATGGAATCTCATAGGGTCTCAGTTCTTGTATAATTTTTCTATGGTATAAAATATCCTTAAGTGGAAAGACATTACTACACAGAATCAATATGGAACATTTTTGCAGAATATCAGGTAAACTTTTACTGTAGAACTGGCATTTTATAAAATAGGATGAAAGGTGTGTTATCAGGAGATGCTTAGAATAATAAGGTCATCCTGTGAAATTCTTATATATAATATTACTTTTCAGTTAAATCAGAAACTGAATTATACCTTTTTGCTTCCTTTTTTTTGGAGGAGATTAGACTACCATTAACAATAAGAGGGACATAATGTAAGACTTAAATATGATTGGAATCCCTGTTTTATTCCATATTGGCTTAAAGGCAATCTTTGGAGGGTTTTTTACAAAACCGTTTTTTCAGCTTTCATCTAGGTTGTATGTGTAGGGAAGCAAGTTTTATTTTGTTTACTATGACTATAAGCAAATGTTTTAATTTAATTTAATATTGTTTTGTTTGGGTGTTTTCATAAAGAATCCATAAAACTCATTTTTTTTGTAGTGGGCGGAGTCTCAATTTAGCCACTTTTTAAAGAATGTTGGTAAGATGACTATCCCAAGGTTTAATGAAGAGAACTTCAAATACTTCAAAGTTTTTTTTTTGTTTGTTTGTTTGTTTTTTAGTTTGATTTACAACATGCTACATTTGTATTTCTTTTGTTTGTATTTTAAAATGTAACATTGTTTTGTTCTGTTGAAACCTAGAATTTTTGGAATCTAAGGAAATAAAGTGCAGACTCTTGGGTGATCCTGACTTGTAGTACATTTAACCATTGTAGCCCTAACCCTGGAGCCTACCTTTCATGTACCACTCTGAACTTGATTTCAAAGGGCTCAAGATCTTTTATGAGGCTGTTGTGTATTAGGAATGTATTTGTCGTTTTTTTTTTTTTAAAGAGTATTTTAGGCATGCTTCAATTCTAATCAGTGCACATGTAGGAAATAAGCCTTGGAGTTTGAAGTCAAGAGATCCAATAAAATGAGGCACCAGAGGGAAGGTTTGTTTTAAACTCTTTCATTATGGGAAAAAAAGAGTGAAAGGGCTCTTGAATAATAATTATGAGCTCTACAGTTGAGGGAGATAGGTTTAACTTAAATGTTGTCAAGTAGATTCTGCTCTCCTGCTGAAAAGGGGATAATAATATCCACTCACATCTGTTGAACCCTTGCTGTGTGCCAGAGATATGGGCTAAATTATTACTGTTATGTGGATTTTCTTTTTAACTGTCAAGATGCCTTTGAAGAGGGTATTTTTGTTATTCCCGCTACAGATGAAGAACGTGTTCAGGAAGGTTTAGGAACTTGTCTAAAGTCACAGCAAGCAGGGAACAGAGCCTGGACTCTTGTCCTAGTGGTCTGACTTGAAAGCCAATGCTCTTACTCCCTGGGATCCAACAGTGGTGAGATTAAGGAGAATTTCAAGAATCAGACAGTGGGTGTGCAGGGTGTCTCACATGCGTGCTACATATTGCCCGGCTGAGGAGCTGAGTGGAGCTGAAATCCAGCCCTCCTTCTGCTAGGCACACTGGGCCTTCCTGCTAACACCTACAGCTTTCTGCCTGCCCACTGCAAGGAGTGGTACCTTTTCCAAATTTGTCCAGAGAAGGCATGTTTTTCTAATTCACTGAAAGGCAAATATTCCATAAATTTACTCTGAGTACCATTACCTATATTTCCACTCACTCCTAACAAGCCTTTGACTCCGACCTGCCTCTTCCTGGTCTAATTCTCCCTTGGTGTTTCCTCCTCCCGCGCCCCAGCTTTAAATACCACCTTTATGCTGACAACACCCACATTTATACGTCCACCCCAGAACTCTCTCTCTCTTGAGCTCTGCCCTTGCATATCTGTCTACTCAACATCTTCATATGGATGTCTAATTACACATCTCAAACTCACGCCCCAAACTGGACTCGATCCATCTGCTCATCCTGCAACTGCTCCACCTCAGCTAATGGCAAAACCATCTGTAACCGTTGGGGAATTTGATGTAATTATGAATTCCAAAAATATAATTGGATCATGCTTGTAAACTGATCTGTTAATCTGGGCATGATTAGGTTAGGATTAGGGTGTTGAGCCCCACCCCTTGGTGGGTGGGGAATTGAATATTAAAGGCAAGGCAAAGGACAGTTGAGGTAGTCTTTTGCGAAGCAGTTTTGATGTTGGAAAGAAGGCCCCAGGGGAAGAGAAGCAAGCCGTTCGCCTGATCATCTGCAGCTGACCTCGTGGAGGAAACAGGAGCTAAGCCCGGAGAGAAACGCAGCCCGGGGAAGAGAGGAACCCCAGAAGCCTGAACCCTGGCAAACGCCGGCAGCTGTCTTGCTCTAACACATGGCAATGGACTGTGGTGAGAGAAGAAACTTAATGCTTTATGGCCTGGTATCTGTGGACTTATACCCCAAATAAATACCCTTTATAAAGACCAACCCGTTTTTGGTATTTCACATTAGCACCCCTTTGGCTAACTAATACACCATCCTTCCTGTTGCTCAAACCAAACACCTTGGAGACATCTTGATTTCTCTCTCCCTCTTGCTCTTTCTTTCATATGCTATGTCCAAATGAGGAATTCCTGTTTGCTGAACCTTCTAAATATATCTTCAATCTGACCACGTCTGTCCACTGTGCTGCCACCACTGAGGTTTAGCCATTATCCTCTCTCAATTGGGTTACTACAAGAGCCTCCTAATGGGTGTTCTTTCTTCTGCCCTTGCTCCCCGCTCAATTTATTTACCAAAGTAAACCTTCCAAAACACAAACTAGATCGTGTTACTCCAGTGCTCAAACCCCTGCAGCCACAGCCCACATTTCCTCTCTGACTTTCTCACTCAGTCTGCTCTGTGCAGCTCATTCTACCCCACTCACACGAGCCTCCCTGCTGTTCTGCAAACATGCCATCACTCTTCTGCCTTAAGGATTTTGCTCTAGCTGTATCTTATCTCTGCCTGGAAGTTTCTTCTCTCAGGTATCTGTTTGGTTACTTTCCTCACCTCTTGCAGCCTTTGCTCAAATGTCCCCTTTTCAATGAGGCATATTTAATACTGAATCCTGTTTAATACTGAAATCTGCTCTCAACTCCTTCTTTCCCTAATCATATTATAATCCCTTTTACTCTTCCATTTTTTCTTTTTTCATAGCACACATCATTTTCTAATAAACTGTACAATTTACTTTTTATTATGTTTGTTTATGGTCTCTCCCACCCTTCTGCCGTAACTGTCACAAACTTGACACTTGTTTTAGTTTTCTGGTTGCTAAAACAAATACCATGTAATGGGTTGGCTTAAAGAATAGGAATTTATTGGTTCACAGTCTTAAGGTTAGTGGAAATCCAAAATTAAGTTGTCATCAAGGTGTGCTCTCTCCCAGCAGACTGTGGCATTCAGGGCTGCCTGCTGGTGATCCTTGGTCCTTGGCTTTTCTGTCACTCTTCTTGGTTCCATTGACTTCTGGCTTCTGGTTGCTCCCTCTGTGTCTTTCTGAATTTCATTTTGCTTATAAAGGACTCCAGTAATAGGATTAAGACCCATCCTGATTCAGTTGGGCCGTACCTTAATGAAGAAACCTCATCAAAGTTCCTATTTACAATGGATTCACACCCACTGGAACGGATTTAGTTCAAGAATATGTTTTTCTGGGGTACATAGCTTCAAGCTAACACAACACTCAATAAACATAAGTTGAATGGATGAATAAATGAATGATACCCTATAGTCTAGGGGTGCCTTTGATCTCATACCATTTTACTCTTATAGCTGACCAAAAGGCTAGGAGGAAAAACTTACACAGATTATCCATCTCTGAATAAACACATGGAAGGTGTTTGTAAAGAAGAGCATCTGAAAAGAATGAAACCTGACTATTCCTCCATCACATATGTTGTAAGGCAATTTCTTAAACCTATTGACTCTCTGACAAACAGCAGATTCTTTTGCTTACCAGTGAGTAGAAAATGTGTGTCCTTCTTTATGGACAGGCCACAACAAGCCAGCAAATGATTGCTTTAGTACAGGGGTTCTTAACAAGGGGTCCATGAGCTTGAATTGAAATTCAAAAAACCATTATTCTTGTGGGGACATGTTGGTGCAGGTGTGATCTATTTATTGAATAATACATAGTATAGTGTGGACTTAGTAAGGGGTCTGTGGTTTTCACCTTCCTGGCAGAGGGGTCTGTGGAACAAAAAAGGTTAAGAACACCTGCATTAGAAGCATGAAGGTGGGGACAAGTAGGGATGAAGAGGGGCTTGGAAAACAGATGTGTATAGACAGTATAGTGGAAGTTTTATATTCTACTTGTCCTCTTCCCATTTTATTTCACTTTAGTCAAGACTAAATATAATATCAGCTGTGAGGATACTGTGCATTAAATCCTCCATGCCCTTTTTCCTTTTTTTTTTTACTTAAACCTGTTTATGCAGATTTTACTTGTCAAGTAGCATTTGGTTCCAGTCCTTCATGTTATTCCTGACTGCATTATGCCACTACTTCTGAGGGGTGGTGGTAGGGGAGACAGGGACTTACAAAGTTTAGTTATGCACTCAAGATAAATTGTTGATGAAAAGTAAATGCTTTCTTTCATAAGATTATTTTTAGGACTTTGCAACCTTCCACAAGTTGATGACCTTTTCTTCTGATATTTTGGAAGGATTGGGTATCAGGCAAAGATTAATATTAGTGGTAGTGGTGAGGATTGTTACCTACTGAAAATATTTCCCCTCTATATTCCATCAAATGAAGTTTGTTCAGAATGGAGCTCATGAATATTTTTTTGTTAGGAGATTTGTTGACATGATCAGAGCACTTTAAACTTGGAGAAAAGAAACCTATTCCCGGACACAGTCATCAAGTGCATGCATGAGTACTCGGTGTGTGTGTGTGTGTTTGTGTGTATGGCAATAAATAGGGCATAGAAAGACGTGATACACAGTAATTCCCAGGAGAAAATAACATGGGAGAAGGTCAGTAATAAATATTTAGGTAACTGGAAAAATACAAATTAAATACAACTCAGAGAGATCACTAAAATATGAATTGAGTGTTGTTTGTTTTAAAAAATCATTTATTTTTTTATTTTCTCATGAATGGAATGCTAAATGTTCAAAAATAATTTTAATAAAAAGGGCAGAGAAATATACATGTAGTGAATACACGCTCTTGCATAGAAACCCATAAGCTTGAGGAAAGAATTATAATGGAGGACATTCAGATGGGATGACTGGAGGGAGGGATGGGAAGGACAATTAGTTTTCATCTTGTTGAAACTTGTATTACCTAATAGCATTTTTAACTAATTAAAAAAAAATGGAGACTCTAGATGGTGAAAATAAAGGATATTGTCCAGCCTCTTTAAATTAGTTGAAGAGAGTATATCCTGAGAAGTATATCCCTGAATTCTAAAATATCTGCAGATGTGATCACAGAACCTCTCTCAGGAGTCATTGAGAAATGACAGACCTGCCAGAAAGCAGAAGGACATACATCCTTATTTCCCAAAGAGGTGAAAATGTAGGTTCTAAAATTAGACAGGACATCAAGTTTCCGAACTGTAGGAAAACTACAGAATTAAGACGCAAATAAATGGCAGTAATTACTAGGAGTTAGCATGCATTCTCCAAGAACAAGTCATGTCAAACTAGCTTTTTAAAAATTTGTATTAAGTTCTTAAATAGGAAGAAGGCTTAGTAAAGCATTTGAAAAATCCTCCCATGATAATTTTATTGAAAAAATGAAAAAGAGTGGATTATTTCATATAAAAGTGATTTATAACTGGTTGAAAAAACCATACCAAAGTGTTTGTGTTATAACTGTAAAGAGATTTCTAATGGTATCAAAATCAGGTTTCCTGCCTGGCCCTGACCTGTTCAATGATGTGATTGGGAACTATAGAATTTATACTGAACATATTAATGGTTGAACAGAAAATTGGGAGGGAGTGTTAAAATGTTGGATTCTCTAAAATCAATTTTGACAAGCAAGAATAAAATCCCAGATTTTACAGGATAAAATGTTAAGAGGATAAAACGAAATTACGTATTTAGGCAATTAAAAATTAATTGTCCAATTATATGATGGTGGAGACTTGGTTTAGCAGCAATCCTTGAACTTGGAAAATGGATACAAAGTTATCTTATCTTAGGTAAGTTATGATGACTACATCATGGACCTTAATAATTCTAAAGGAGAATCAGCTGTCACTTTACAAACTAGTTATGTTACAAAAACTTTTTTTTTTTTTTAACATTTATTTTGTTTATTTATTTCCCCCCACCTCCTCGTTGTTTGCACTTGCTGTGTCTGTTCGTTTTCTTTGTTTCTTTAGGAGGCTCTGGGAACCGAACCCAGAACTTCTGATATGGGAGGGAGGTGCCTAATTGCTTGAGCCACCTCTGCTCCCTGCTTCATTATATCTTTCATTGTGTTTTTCTTCTTGTGTCTCTTGTTGGGTCATCTTGTATCTGCTTACCATGCCTGCCCATCACGTCAGCTTGTTTTGCTTGTCCTCTTTAGGAGGCACTGGGAACTTCTGCTCCCTGCTTTGTTGTGCCTCTCATTATGTTTTCTTTTTTTTTTCTTGTGTCTCTTGTTGTGTCAGCTTGCTGTGCCTGCCCATCGCGCCAACTGGCTGTCGTCTTTAGGAGGCACTGGGAACCGAACCAGGGGCCTCCCATGTGGTAGGCAGGAGCTCAATCACTTGAGCCACATCTGCTTCCTCAAAAGCTTTTTTTCCCCCCTAATAAAATATTTGGTATTATGGACTTTTCTATAGAAACCATATTATAAATGATTAGGTTTCCAAGCCATCCCACAAGAACATGGAAACTTATATAGAAGAAGTACAGGTTTCCTATGGGATCCTGAGCTTAGGGTTTTGGAGGCTGGGGGTCGTGTAATACAGTAGGGAGAAGGAATAGGTGGAAAAAAGTCTCTAATGTCTATGGGAGAATGGCCAGTCCCAGGCAAATTTTGGAAATAAGTGAAGTTTTATTCACTGATCTTTCTGTATATATCTCTCTGATCTTATATCCCTTTCCTGTGTTGCCAGAGTCTGACTGAAACACAACTGCATGTGAGCTGTAATAGAGGAGTCAGGTGGAAAGTAATGAGCTAATTCACACTGATGCCTGAGAATATGTGGCACCCTATGACCTCTCAGTGCTAACTGCATTTAAAAATGGATTGCTTACTAAGTGAAATGAATCTAAAATTGATAATTAGTTCATTTTCAAGCAGGGGATAAAATGGAGTAAAGAAAATTCAGGCATTGTGGACAAACACAGTTTGGGGTGAAGGGAAGGATCCACATAAGTGGGTTTGTCCTGCCTTGAATTCTATCTCTGGAATCCTCTATTACTATAGTGAGGGATTTATTTTCCTTCCCTTGCTTCTAAAACTTGTTTCTAGGTATGGCTGTCTCCAAAGCCTGTACTTTCCCCACTTTATAGAATGGTTTCTATTGGGTAGAAGTTAAAGGGTAGCAGATTTCAACTCAAGATAAGGAAACTAATGGTACAGTGAGCTTCTCATCATTTCTAGTCATGCACACCTAGGATATTGTTAAAATGAAGCACTTTGCAGGAAATATTTGTGAATTGTTTGGGTGATACCTCCTAACTCTCAAGATTTTATGCATTATAAAATGCAAATGCCTTGAAATGTAACACCCACAACCTGGTTGGAATTTTTTTTGGATTCATAATTGCGGTATTGCTACAAGAGGTTGATAACAGTTTATCAGACCGTAAAATTCTACAGTTTTCTGCCTATTATTGCCCTGATAACCAATCAATCAGGATTACTGAATAGGACAAATACAAAAAGATCAGAAAGATTTTATAAGAAACAGCATTTATTAAAAAGAATAATAATTATTTGTAGCAAAGGTTCTTCAAGGACTTGTTGGTTTGGAATTTTATAATTTAATGTATATTGAAAGGCATGAACATAGACTTAGGAGATACTTTGGCTAAATTAAGTTGGTCTATTATTTCTTGGCTGAAAAACACTCTTCCTGTGATGAGGATGATTTAAAAAAAAATTTTTTTTTACCACTCTTATTTATTTTCCTTGCCTCTAATTTTTGGGACTCATTGTAGCTTTGGAAACCTATTGTGAATTTTGCAGTGAAAGGACATATTTCTGAAGGTGGTGAAGGTTCACTTAGACCTTATTTAGTTCACAACTGCATCCTCCACTTCTTGTCTCTGAGATAAAAGAACAAAGCAATGTCAGCAATCTTGACTTGATTTATTTGTAGGAGAGAACCTGTCATGAGAGGGTAATAAGTAAACCCCTTTGTGTGTGCTCATTTGGTAGAACTCTAAGATTATAGAAACTGAAGGACGTAATTTATTGCACAGATTGACTCTGGGCTATGCAGAAAGAGCACCGTGGGAATATCCTATTTGTCAATTCAGATTTGCCTGTGTTAAAGGGAATCAAAGTGGTTGGTGGAATGATTGAAAAAAGGAAAAACAATACGAAGTCAAACATTTCAGTCCTAGAAATGCACTTGGGAGAAACCATTTGGCAATGGTGTTTGGGGACTTTCTTGAAGCATATCTCCTACATTACAGCTGAATAGCTGAGAAAAGTGTTTCTACTTTTAGAATTGAAATAAAACCAGTGAAAAGGAGAGAGAAATACGACAGTAAAGGGCTAAATCATTGGGCTTTGTGTCTTTATATAGTGATATTATCATGGGATAATAATGGTAATTTATACTTTCATTTGAAAAAGAAACTCAAATAATATTATTTTGCTAATACTTGAGTAATTATTTTTAAAGGCAAAATGGCTTTTAAAAAGCAAAGGGATTGTAGGCACTTGGTGCAAGCGGCTTGTGATAGAAGTAAGCAGAGACTGAGAACAAGAATGAGCTAGGCTGTCTCAAAAGTGGCATTGGGATCCTGGGAAGGCCATTTGGTTTCTGCTCACCCAGAGAACAATCTAAAAATGTGATACATTTCAGAAAGTGTACTCTATCCTTGCAATCAACAATGTCAGTGGGTTTTATATAGTCCCCCCAACATTTACAGTATTTTTTAGTAGATGAATGAACAATACATTGTAGTTATTTGAGAACATGAATAGAAGTAACTCTAGGACATATAAATTGTCCTTTTCCCACTTCAAATTGCTTATTATAATTTCTGAGTTGCCTAGAAAATGTTTTGATACAATACACAAAATGATTAACGGTGCATTAGTTTTTTTTTTCAAACAGTATAGTCAACCTTGTAGTATATAATTGTATTTAAATGTTTTTCTAAATTACTAGATTTGTCAGAATTGGTTTCTTTGAGACTTCCAGTGCAATTCTTTTTGTTTTAAACATCAAACTTTACTGAAGACACATGAAAGAATTATAAGTATATTTGAAATTCACTATTTTGATTATGTACAAATTTCTATGTTATGTCATCGGGGGACAGCTTTTTGGCAGATTGCTATTATTCTCAAGAATACGTCAAATATCCATTTTTATATTAAGAGAATTGTGGAGTGTAATCATGTGGCATATCATCTGACGAACAGTAAGGCTTCTGACTCTACAGTATTTGCCTCTAGTTTTTGAAAACAAATTATGCCACGATTACCATATCCTTTACCAAAAATTTTCTATCCCTTAAACATATAGTCCATATCAAATTAAATTTTAGTGCCACGTTTGCCACTTCTACCCAGCCCTTGGAAAACTGTATTGTATTTTATGATTCTACGAATTTACATATTTTCTTTATTTAATAAAAGTGAGATCATACAATAAAAAAAAGAAAAAAAATTATGTTCTTCATCTAAAAATGAATGTATCAAGATAACAGCCAGTGTAGATGACGTTTTAGTTATAGGATGTTTTTCTCTCTCTCTGCATGTATACCAGGAGTTCAGTGTGGAAAGGGTTTGGTGAATCACTGATCTTTTTACTTACACATGCACATAGATAGCGATCACTGTTAACTTGGAATATGGTCAACTGCACATTTTTGGATCCTGGGGAAGGATCCAGGAGTGTGAGAGAGGTTGAAGGGCAAAGAAATGCGGATTTTATAGACTAGGCCAGGAGGAGGTGAGAAAAAGCAAGGAGGAGAATGGGGGTAGACTCTCAGGGGAGTGAGTTTGAAGGGAACATGGACCCTATCCTGAGATTCTCATATTTCTTAGGACTTGGAGGCAGGGTATAGGAAAGGGAGCAATCCTCCCTCCCAGAATCACTGAGCTTGAGAGGAGAGTTGAAGTGCTTGGTCCTGGATAAAAGAGACATCATAAAAATGTGTGTTCACTCGTTCATTCATTCACTCATTTACTCACTCATCCATCCATCCATCCATCCATCCATCCATCCATCCATCCATCCATCCATCCATCCATCCA
>JAKSZT010026914.1:9761142-9938408 GCA_026826555.1 Tolypeutes matacus | reverse complement strand
CCATCCATCCATCCATCCATCCATCCATCCATCCATCCATCCATCCACAGAGCCAACCAGTTCATTAAAAGAAAACAATTTTCCATCTTCATATCTAAAGTAATAAATAGAGAAGCTAAACATAATTCTTTTTCTTTCTCTTTTTTTTGAGGAGGTACCAGGGATTGAACCCAGGACCTCATACATGGGAAGCAGGAGCTCAACCACTGAATCACATCCACTCCTCAGTGAGAACTGTTTTTTTTTTTTTTTTTTTTTCCCCATTTGTTTGTTTGTTTTGCTTTTAGGAGGTACCAGGGATTGAACCTGAGTCCTCGTATGTGGGAAGCAGGCGCTCAACCACTTGAGCTACATCCACTTCCCTATTTCTTTTTTGTTTTTGTTTGCATGGCTATCATAGGGAATATCAGGATGTTTTCTAGAGGCAGATTATTATGTTCTTTTAGCCTGAAAATATAAGAAACTATAGCAGAAAATAGATAAGTCTAAGTGGAAGGTTTTTGCACTGATAGAAATTCATGTTTTTGTGGATTATGAGTTTTTCTCTTATGGACTGAGTTATATATAGGAGACACATATGTTTCTTACTGTTTATCTCTGTGGATCTTCAGTAAACACTTGCTGGTTGATTATTGACTGTGAAAAGGTTAATACAAATTTGTGAGCTTAGTGATTTGGGGAATATTCATGTCAGATATGTTAATACGAATGTGTTATGATATGCTACATATGGTCATATGCAAAATCTCATTGCGTTGCTTTTTTATTATGAAAGCACTTTTATTCACATACTATACAATCCATCCGAAGTGTACAATCAGTGGCTCTCAGTATAATCACAGAGTTGTGCATTCATTACCACAATCAATTTCACTGAGTTGCTTTTAAGGTTAAAGTTAATGCCTTAAAGAAAAGCTTGTAATTTTTTTTTTCTTATTTTATCTTGGCCAAATATCAGTGCCATAGTAGAGGTTTCTCCTTTCTTTTTATAATAACTATGCCAATTTATATGTTTCTTTTTTATACAGGAAAGCAAATTGCCCCCAACCTACTTCTTCAATCAAAGCCCTCAAATAAACAATCCAGTAAACAAGCAGTGATGCATCACATATGTTCCAAAGTTCTGCCTAGCTCTTCATCTGTTGTCAGCATTGACAGGAGAGGGCAAAATATGGGTGTGGGCTGCCTTAGTGCTGTGATTTCATGGAAGTCAAAGAACCCACGTATCTCACCCACTCGGCTTTTCTTTTTCACTTAAGTTTCCTGGTTAGATGCATACCCACCTGGGATGGACTACATATTTGTATAGATTAATCTGTTAGAGGATCTAAACCCCAAGATTATGACCTCAGAGAACAGTTGAGGGGTATCTTGTCTCTCTGGTGGTGGCCTTGGCACGTAGTCCTCTGAGGGCTGCAGCGAGACTCAGAAAGAGAGGCCAAACACCAGTTTTACTTGCTGTGTGATATTCCTGAGTGCTTACTTTTAGAAAGTCTTTTTCTTTATTAATAAGTGTCTTTTTGTTTTGTGCATAGGCAGCATGTCAGCTGAAACACCAATCTCACTGAATGTCGATTCTCAGGATCTGCAGGTCCAAACGATCACTGTAGAGAAGCTACTGGAGCCCCTCATTATCCAGGTATTAAGACCATGGAAATTACAATGTGCAGTAACTGCAAGAGAAATATAAAACATGGGAAAATAGATAATAGATGAAGGAAAGATTTGAGTTTTGTACATAATATATCATTTCAAATTGTCCTCTTTTAACTCAAATTGTTGTTTAATTATAAAAAGTATGCATTTAGTAATATTATTAGTACTACTACCACTAATGATAATAATGAAATTATGAAAGTTTCTTCTTCCAGATTCTCTTTTAACAGCAGTGATAAGAAGTATATATGGTTTTTAAAGTACTCTTATATAAATTATCTTGTATGAAAGTCATAAGAAACTGAGTGAGGCAGGCAGTATGGTCAAAACCATCCTTATTATATATATGAGAAAACTCAAGCCTACAGAAATTCAGTGACTTGCCACAAGGCATGTAGTAGCTCATTTGTCAAATATTAAATTATCTTTAAAACACCAAATGTATGATAAAAGCAACTATTTAAAGGAATTCTGTGAAGTCATTTATAAGGTGAACAATCCTTTCATAATGTGCATAATGATTCTTTGACATATTTTTTAGATAAATTCAGAGATTTTGTATATTGGATTTTTAAAAAGTAGAACTTGAAGAAACTTATATAATGGTATAGATTTAAATTCTTTGTCCTTAACACAAAATTTGTGAAGGAACTCCCCTTTAGGCCTAACCTACATCGTGCCTCCTAAGAAAAACTGTCCCTTTTTCTAAGGCGTTGAAGCACTCAAGGGTTGCTTGGGTGAGAAGCTGCACCAGCCTTACTTCTGCTTACTTAAATGTGTCTGCTTATCTTCTTTGTGGGGTATTAAATGTGTCTGCTTCTCTTCTTTGTGGGGTAGATGGTGGGTTAGGGATAGTTCGGAGCAAAGACTTTGTACAAATTTTTAGTTAACACAACACTATATTTGCTACTGGAAAGACAACTCAAAACATATGCCTTACTGATAAGAGCTTAATCATTAACTTTGGCAGTCTTAACTGTACTAATATCTGCTATGAAATTGATTCTAGACAACTATGAAGACTCTGTTAAAGTCCCTGTCAGCCACTCTCTTAGTTTGCCAGAGCTGCTGTGACAGGTATCACACAATAGGTTGGCTTAAACAATAAGCATTTATTTTTCTCATAGTTATAGAGGCTAGAAGTCCAAACTCAAGAAGTTGGCAAGACCAGGCTTTCTTCCTGAAGTCCATAGAGTTCTGCAATCTTTGGGGTTCTTTGGCTTGTATCTCTGCCTCCTGTCATGAGGTGATGATCTCTTTCTCCTTGTGTCTGCTCTTTTGGTTTTTGCTGACTTCTGGCTTCTTCCTTTGGCCTCCTCTGTCTTCTGGTTTCTCTGACTGGGTCTGAATTTCCTCTCTTTATAAGGCCTCCAGTAATACTGATTAAAACCCACCCTGATGCAGTTTGTCCACACCTCAACTAATGATAACATCTTCAAAACGTCCTATTTACAAATGGGCTGACACCCATTAGAGCGTGTATTAAGATTAAAAACGTGTCTTTATTGGATACATGATTCAATCCCCAACAGACAGCCACTGAATGGATTCATGTTAAAAAGATTTACTGATTTACTGATAACTGAAGTTTACTGAAAACATTGGAAAAGAAAAAAAAATACAAAAAAATGAGAGAATAAAAGCAAAAAATCAAGAGAATAAAAAAATCACTCATAATTTTACTACCAAGAGATTACCACTGACATTTTGATACATTTATTTCTAGTACAGTAAAATTATGGGTGATTTTTATTATCTTCTTTATAATATATATGTGTAACCTGTAAGGCATATGTAGATTTTACCCTACTTTTCCATTTAAAATGATATTTTAGTAATTTCCCCATTCTTCATAAGGATGATTTAATAAAATTGCTATTTAATTATCCATCATATGTGTGCACCATAATTTATTTAACTAGCCCCTTGTTTTAGGACATTTAAGTTGCTCCTATTTTTTTTTTTACTATTATAAATAATGCTGTGCAGAAAATCTTTGTATATAAATTTTAGTCACCCCCCTATCTCCCTCCCTATACAAGAATCAACTCAAAAGGGATCAAAGTCCTAAATATAAAAGCCAGGACCATAAAACTACTAGAAGAAACTGTAGGGAAACATTTTAAAGACCTTGTGGTAGGTTGTGGTTTCTTGGACCTTACACCCAAAGCACGTGCAACAACAACAAAAATAGATAAATGGGAACTTCTCAAAATTAAACCCTTTTGCACCTCACAGAACTTTGTCAAATGGGTGAAAAGGCAGCTGACTCAATGGGAGAAAATATTTGAAAATCACGTCTGATAATGGTTTAACATCCATAATATATAATGAGATGCTACAACTCAACAATAAAAAGACAACCCCATTAAAAAATGGGCAAAAGACTTGAAGACATTTGTCCAAAGAAGAAATACAAATGGCAAAAAAGCACAAGAAAAAATGTTCAGCATCGCTAGCATTCAGGGAAATGCAAATCAAAGCTACAGCGAGCTCTGTATAGCTAGGGAAGCCTAGAGAGATCAAGGGGTAAAGAATTTTCTTGCTTGTTTATTTGTTTTTTATTATTGTTATTGCAATGATGAATATGCTCTAATGATGGCTGAGGAGATGAATGCACAATTATGTGATTATACCAAATACCATTGATTGTATACTTTGGATGAACTGTATACTTTATTAATATGTATCAATAAAATTGATTTGTTAAAAAATAAATTTTAGTCACCAATTCATATTCCTTTAGGATTAGTTACTAAATGTAAAAGTAAGTGGTCAATATATGAGAATTTTTATGCTTTTTCATATATATCACCAAGTTTTGGGGAAAGTTTTAAGTGAGTTTTCCCAACTAATTTAAGAATTTGTTCCTATGCAATTACCAAGTTTGGGGTGGGTAAATGGCCTTCATTTTGGAGATGGCTGATAAAGGCAAGTACATTAATACCCCTACATAACCTTATTTGTTCTATAACAATGGAATATTAGAGTTGGCCACTTAGGAAATGCTAATCACAAAAACTACTGACATATTGCTTATAAACAGAGAAAGGATCATAGAGAAACTACCTTCCACATTTTAACTAAAATAGATGTTTTGCTTTAGTCAAGTACCTTGCAACAGCAGTCAGTAGAAAGTATTATGAGTAAATTCACTTTAAAAGGTAGTCTATTCACAGTTTGTGTGTGTGTGTATGTATGTGTGTATTTTCTGGCATACTCTAGTACTATTATAATCAACTATAAACATTTATTGAGTACATGAGAAAATTAAAAGGTTGGAAATGACTCAAAGCAATTTTATTTGATTGGAAAGAAATTTAACTCTTTTCAAAAAAATGTGTGATTATGCTAATTTTAGAGGACTTTTGATGTGGTGCCTTCATTCGGACTTTTTACTAGTCAGAAGTTTTGTGAGTCAGTAGCTCAGGCAAGTAGGTGAGTTAGGATATCTTAGTTCCCCAGCTGCTATGACAAATACCACACAATGGATTGGCTTAACAACGGGGATTTATTGGCTCACGATTTCAGAGGCTAGAAGGCTTGCTTCTTCCCTGGGTCTGTAGTCTTTCTGGCTGGCTGGCAATCCTTGGGTTCCTTGAATTCCCCAAAACATGGCAATGTCCTCTCCTTTATCTTCCGGATGCTGTTGACTTCCAGTTTCTTGCTTTTCCACATGGCTTTCTCTCCATGAAGCCTCCAGTAATAGGATTAAGGCCCAACTTCATTCAGTTGGGCCACAACTTCACTAAAAATCACATCTTCAAAAGGTCCTACTTACCATGGGTTCACACCTGCAGGGATGGATTAAGATTAAGAATATGTTTTTTTTCTGGGTATATAATTCAACCTACCACACAAGGAAAGGGAAATCAGTACCTATATGTATCAGATAGTTCTCAGGAAAAAGAAAGTGACATGTGAGTATAATTGCTAATTTTATCTTCCATAAGATTGTTTTGAATGTTTTTGAAAATGAAAATGCTTAATGATTTTTAAAGATAGCAGTTTGGCATATCACTTCACTAATATCCCAGCTATAAAAAAGCTTCTATGTCTTAGCAACCTTAAAGTCAAATTAAATAAAAATAATAAGAAATGACTGAATATTTCCTATGAACAGGAACTATCTCATAAAGTAGAATTCGTGTACAACAAAATTATTTGACCCCACCCCTGGAATCATAATGAGATTCTCCTTATCAAAAACCAGTGCATTTCAAAGGCAAAGAGTTATTAATTTAAAATAATGACCTTTTTGGATTTGATGCTGAGCCTTCATCTATCTGTCACTTTGATCATATATCACCTATCAACAGAAGTAAAATATTCAATTAAATTATATTTGTTTTAGTTTCCTAGGCTGCTCAAAGCAGATATCACGAAAGGGTTGGCTTTAAACAATGGGAATTTATTAGCTTACAATTTGAGACTGAAAATGTTCAAATCAAGGTATCCTCAAGGCAATGCTTTCTTTCCGAAAGGATCCTTTGCCACATAGCAAGGCACATGGTGGTGTCTGCTGGTCTGTCCCTTCTTTTGCAGGTTTCATTGCTTTTAGTTTCTTGCTTTTGTGGCTTTTTCTTTCTCTCTCTCTGTATTTGTCCCATTTATAAAGGACTTTAGTAAGAGGATAAAGACCCACCCTGGACCACGCTGTAACTGAGGTAACCTCATCAATAGGTCCTACGTTAAATAAGTTTATTCCCACAGGAATGGATTAGTTTTTGTTTTATCTTTTTATTTTTTATCATTTAAAAATTTTACATTATTTTATTTTATTTTTAAAGAAGCTTTAGATTACATAAATGATATGTTGAAAATATAGGGGGATCCCATATACCACATCCCAAACCTTCCCACACTTTTTCCCTTTAACAACGCCTTTCATTAGTGTGATACATTTGTTACAATTTATGAACTAATATTGAAGCATTGCTACTAACCATGGCCTATAGTTTACATTATAGTTTATACTTTGTACTGCACATTTTTATAGGTTTTGACAAAATGTATAATGGCCTGTATCTGTCATTGCAATGTCATTCAGAACAATTCCATTGACCCAAAAATGTCCCATGTTACATTGATTCTTCCCTCTCCCTCCCCTCAGAACCTCTGGTGACCACTGCCTTTATATCAACGTTACAAGTTCTTCCATTGTTAGAATAATACTAAGTCTACTTTAGTTCATAGTTGCAGTCCCCCCTTATGTTTGTTCATTCCTCGATCTTGAGGATTTTAAGATGGTGATGTCCACTCTGCTGCTGATTGAGATGGGGGATTAGATCCCATGGGACAGATGGATGGAAGCATCTTGCTTGCAGTTGTAGATACTCTCTGTTTTTTGGGATGGGTGTTGTCCATCATCATCCTTTTGTTAGTTGTCCTGGGTGAGACCCAGGAACTGGAGTGAAGGTGTTGCAACTCTGCTGAGATTCAGGGCTCAACTGGCATATGAACAGACCAAAGATTTAAGTCTCTGGTACATATATTTAAAGAGTATAGTGCAAATTATAGGTTCAAATAAAAGGGGCAGAAGAAATGATAAATGAATCTAACTCTGTTACATTGGGGAACATATATTCCACGGTAAGGTCCACTGACAGGGTGCTGAATTCCTGAGGTTGTCTGCCCTGCCTGTAGTGTCTAGATGGATTAGTTTTGAGAACATGATTTTCTGGGCTGCAGTTACAAACCACCACAATATTTAAGGTACTTTATTTTTAGGATAATATTATGCTAAGTGCCTTATCACACTCTTTTTTCCTTTTCTTTCCCCAAGAGCATTTAATTTAGTTCCATCAGATAAAGTTATCAATTTAGTAGCCCAGTTAAAAAATTCTCATCTTTCCTCATTATTTATCTTCATGTTGTATGCCTTTGCATTCAAGGTTCCACAGAAATTACTTATCATCTCTGTATATAACTCAAAGTCATAATTACATTTTAATTTTTGAAGTAATTGGTCATAAATACTGTTATGTTATAGACTTCTACATTTATAAATCTTTATTCTGCTCTTTTTACAATTATCAGAGTCTTCTCCACAGAACCTGATTTATCTTTAATCCATTTTTTATCTCTTGAGCACAAGTAAATCACTAGGTCATTTTACAGGGATGTTCAGCCTGGGATATATATTTCCATCATTCACTTTCAATTTCTCTGTGTGATAACTTACACAGTTGCATCCTTCTGTAATAAATTCCTCCAATGGATCAGAAATAATTTTTTTTCCAGCAATTACATTTTTATGATTGTAACTGTAGGCATCTGTACTTTATCATTTTCTCTAAGTTTGGCAAGGTAGTACAGAAAGTCTGTTTATGCAGAATTGCACTTAAAAGAATTTACATCTCCATGTTGTATGTGCTCTGAAGGACATATAAACTGATCATGCTATAGTCATTATGTAATGGAACCATCTATAATCTTATTTACCACAGAATATAATTTGCCATGTGACAGATACACATTGAATGTGGGCTAAAGGAATTTACTTACTCAAAACTCCTTAAATAAAAATAACAAACTCCTTATAATGTGTTATTTTCTATAAAGTATTTTTTTGGGCAGAGGTTTAAAAGTATTTTCTGATATAAATCTATCCCATGTTTTCAAAGGGTAAATATAGATTTAGATCAATAGTAATAAATGTTATTTCTTTGGCTTTCACCCCTGTTGTAGGATCTCTTGGCTTTTTCCCCATTTCAGCCTCCATAGTGTATCCCATCTATTTCTGGGAGTCTCCTTGGGGATGGTAATTATCTATTAAATGACTTCATTGGGTTAAGTTTAAAAATAGCTGCTAACCACTGTATTAGTGAGCATACGTTAGGTTATTCTAGGATAAGAAAACAAGCCCCATGTCTCAGAGGCTTAACAGAAGTTCATTTCCTGCTCAAGATACATGTCCAGTGTGAGGTGGCAGGGAGTCTCTGCTTAGTACAGTCGCTCAGCAACCCAGGCTGATGTAGGCTCCATTTCAACATGTACTTCTGTGATCATTGCAATAGGGGAAAAAGAACTTGAAAAATTATGCAAGGGCTCCTATTGTAGCTACCTGAAAGTGACATGTCCCACAACCATTTACATTTGTTTTGCAAAAGCAAGTTATATTGTCATTGTGGATGCCATTTTTGTGTCCAGAAGGAGAATGGGAATATTTGTGAACAGCCCAATGATTGCCACATTCCTGTTGCCTATTTTAAAAGGGTTTCCTTTGTTAAGTCTCCACCTGCTATCAGTCACCTTGCCAAATCATAGCTGATTTTACCAGGGTGGGAAACTGACTTATGAACATTCAATTTATAGGTTGGCAAGAAGCCTGTGAGGATATCTAGCATGAGAACTCTATCTTTTGAGATGATTGTGAATTGGTCCTATTACCATTCTCTTTGGGCAGTTGAGTATATACTGATTTAAGTACCTACTACGTAGGCTTAAACAGTCATATCAGAAAACAAATCTAAAAGACATACAGAAATAAGTAGAGATGAGAAGGGGAGTTGAATCGTAGTGATAGTGGAGCAGTTTTGAGTTTTGGGTCCACAAAGTTTTGCTGTTCAGGGACAATAAGATTACCTAGTCACCTAGGTTGTATTGGATCCTTCCAGTTTCAAAACACGTTCTAGTCTCCAAATTATACTCTGGTTTCTGTGGGGTTTTTTTTCCAGTACTCTTGAGGATCAGAGATGGCCAGATATTTAAATTCCTTATATAATTAGATTCCTTGGCCTCCTATCCATTCATCAGTGACTAAAAGTTCAAAGAAGTCCCATTAGCAATAGTAATCTAGGGTTCCTGTAATTGTCCTTACTTGCTCGTACGAAAGTGGGGATTTCCCTGCAAAGCCTCTCTTCTGCTCTTACCGTCTCCCCAGATTTTGGAGTCTCTGAGATATGCCCCACCTGTGCTTTCAAACCTGTCTATCTATCATGTTTTTCCACTTTGTCTGGTTTCATCTTGTTGACAGTAGGTGGTGACTACTCATTGTGAGACTCAAAATGGACCTGTATCCCAGTTCCTCAAAACTCCCTATTCTGAAAGGGCAGAATGGTACTGGGTACCAACATAAGAGGGAGCAATGCTTCTTTCCCCACCTCTGTGCTTCAGTCTGTCACTTGGGCATCTAGAGTTATGCAAAATTCCTTATGGAAACAATTTCTTTCAACTTCTTTTCTAATCTCCTACCTCTCCTTGTTAGGACCTAACCCAGTCCATGTGGTTGGATGGGGAATGGTTATCATCCTAGCTCCTTCAAGCTCCACCCCCACCCAAAAGCAATCATATTCATATCAATCTATGCAAATAAATTGATGTCTAGATATCCTAAGCTTTGTTTCCCACTGTTCTATGGACAGATCTGATTGGTTTCCTGGTAGCAGGGAGAGGACTGTCTGCCCCTTGACTTCTTAGCCTTCTAGAATATAATTTCCTTTGTTTCTTTCAGAAACGAATTCATGTTTGGTGTGTTTGTAGTAGTTTTCTGTCACTTTTATAGGTCATCTTGAATGAGCATGTTGCCATTTATTTATGCTTTCTTGGTTTTATTTCAAAACTTCTTTTTTTTGTACTCATTCTGATTACTCTGTCAATAGAATTTATATCAGAGTTAATCTTGAAAGTTCCAAGGAAATCTCAGACAAGTCTGCACTCAGGTAGTGTTCTTGTAAATTACTTTATTAGCAAATCTTGGAGCTTTGACTATAACCTCAATAAGTAACCTTGAGAGTTAGGAAATTAAATGTCTTTTCAGTACGTATAGGCTCAAAGCTTAATAAGTATAAAGATGTTATTTTTAATGGAAGGGTGAAAAAAATAAACTTAATTCTGCCTCAATTAACATTCTAAAGTTTAAGGTAATTCAATATAGCTCAGTTGATTCTAATAAAGTGAATTCTTCAATTTCTGTATTCTTTCATTGCCAGAGAACTGTTCCCATGGGAAAATTGTTAGGCTATAGTATTCCTTGAGAAAGAAATAGTTGAGAAAAAGGAAGCCAGCATTTAAATTAAAACAAGGATAAGAAAAACTAGCAACTAAGTGTGAATCCAATGGGAGCATGCTTGGCTGAACATACAAGGGATGTCCCCACCGGCCAGAACCTGTTCAATCTTTGAAATTTGCTGTGGGTAGATATCAATCTCTGCACATGCTTCATCCCCTCTTAGCTGGCTTCTAGAACTTTTGTCTTAATCAGGCTCTGATTTTCTTCTCCACCATTGCTGCTCTGTTCTTTTGAGTTCTCTGACCACACCCAGTCTACTTCATTTCTGCTAATAACTTTATCTTTCCATCATAGCTCATCTTTTCCTCCAAAATTCAGACTGATTGCACAGATATCCACTTCTAGCTTAGCTTTGGGATAAGATCTTTCTCTCTTAAACTGATTCCATAGGCAGCCAGGTGCTGTAGACTGATAAGACCAGATCCACCTGACCTTTTAGTGGAACATGCTAGATTGATGGAAGCAATTGTGGTTCAGCTGGCTGAAAGGGTAGAGGTATTCACATCTATTCCGATGTGGTTATTTTTGCTGCTTGAGGTGTGACACTACTCTTTTATGGAACTCCTGGTTATTTCAGCCAGTAAGATTGGTAAACTTATCTGATTTAACCATGTAACTAGTCCATTTTGGTAAATGCTCAGAAAAAGGTGGTGGTGGTGGAAGTGTTGCTTATGTGGCCTCATCATGGTAGGAGATGGGGCCTTTGGAGTCATGGGGGGACCCTTGGACCCTTAGTGCTCATTGCTGCAGAGTGGCTGGTTTGAGATGCTCTCTGAATTGATGACCTTTGAGGGAAGAACATGTCCTATACATGGTCCTCCTGTTGGCATTTCTGAGCATTTCCTGATGTGGTCTATAACTGATATAATTTGGGAACTGCTTTCTCTGTTTTGTTAGGGCCCATAATTCTCTTAACCTTACCTTGGCTTTTTGTAGTGCTTCAGACTCCCTAAGTCCTAGCAATACCTGCCATCCAGTGTCTGCCATCATCTGTCCCCCCATGGCTGCTGCTGCAGCGTCACCTTGCTCCTCACCATGCTGGGCTCAGGACAGGCCTACCAGGATGGTCTGAGTCCTATTCATGCTCATGGGAATCAAGAGCGGCTTAGAAAAGATAAGTTGGCCTTCCCTCTACCTACTTACACTGTGATGCCAAGATTACTTTAATGTGGCTACCCCCAAAGTTTGTGGAGGGCAGTCCATAAGGCAAGCTCCTTCCAGAGTTTCAAAAATGAAGTAAGACCAAAGCCCTGCTGCTCTTGATGTTCCCTGTGAATCATGATAAAGGAGATTCCTAATCTGGTTGAAGCCCAGAGAACATAAGTCTCACCTATCTTTCCTACCTGTCACACCCTTCTTTTTTTCCATAGTCCTTTGGGGCTAGGAGGGGACAGCTTTCTCTACTTCTTTTTCCTGTCTTACCAGGCCTTCCCTTTCATTAAACTTTGTGATTTAGTCCATCAGATCTAGATTGTTGCTAGAAATGCTTTTCTCTGTTACCTGCCTTTCACAACTATATTCTTGCTTAAGACCTCCAGAAACTTTGAAACTCAAAGATGATCAATGGCCTCTTTGTTCTACCTGCCCTCTCCTTCCCTGGGATAATAGGCCCCTTGGCTCCATCATGGATATGGAAGGTTCAGTATTGACAGAATATTATCCATGCTTACATTCTGAAAAGAAGTGGTTAAATTAGTGGTATGTGTTATAATTAATGGTGCTTTAGAATTAAGGGTCTATGATAATATCGTGATGTTTTGAAGAAGGGAGTTTGGGGCTTCAAAGGTCAAGTGCTGACCAATGAGAGTCAAGATTGCTGACTATATGATATTTAATTTTTACATACAAATGAAGCAAAATGGCTTTGTTGACTTAGAGATAATTCTTACAAATGAGGTGGATGCAACCTAATCAGTCTTAAACTGAACATTAGCACTGAAATAGCTGATGGGCTGTATTCAAATCAAATTTGCATTGTTGTAAAGTCTTTTTTTTTTTTTACCAGGAGGTACCGGGGATCGAACCCTGGTCTCTCCATATGGTAGACGGACGCCGAACGTCTTGAGCCACATCCGTTTCCCTGTTGTAAAGTCTTGACCATGGAGCCCTAGACAGCTATCACTATTGTGATCTTTCTTGCTTAGTGTTTATCTCTCTCATTCAAACATGGTGAACAGGTGATTATGTGTATTTATTTCCTAGATATCTGCAAGAAAGTCGAGTTTTGCATTAGAATATCAGTAAATTTTCTGGTCTAGGATAGATGGGAACAAAGGGATCTGGCAACAGAGAATGGGAATGAAATGCAGATAAAGCTTTGTAGTTAGTGTTGGTAAGGCATAGTGTATTCAGGATTTTGATTGATAAGGTTATAAATGTTTAATAAAGCTGGGACACAGAATTAGGGATCACAACCATATTTTACCATCAGTCACTGCTGGAAGTGGAATGCTGGGCTGGATGGACCAAGGATGATGTGAAAACGTTTAAGCTACTACATGTGAGGTCAACCTATTTTTATTTTAGGGTCAGCTTTTGGTGGATTGAACTTTTCACTTTTTATTTTGTTTCCTTCTAGTGGTCAATGGGTATTAATGGAAAAGAGTTGTCCTTTTGCTTTTTCTTGCTCAGTACTTCTTTGGATCAATTCTCTACTATACACTATTGGTTATTGATTCACCAGAATGATTACTGCTTGATTTAGGTATAAATAAGCAGCTTGGATATAATTCCCCCTTAATGTGCTTAATTCAATATCTCAATAGTCCCCCTTCCCCCATTTTTGGAACCAATTGTTTGTAGGGATAGAGTGTATACGTTTAACATTAATTTTTTTTTTTTTTAGATGACATCTGAATTTTTCTCTGAATTGTTGCTCTGTATAAATAAGGCATCTTTTTAAAAATAATAGTCACATTTGGAATGGTAAAAGCCAAATATCTTAGGCTTAATAGGTTAGTGATTGCATTTTCTGAGAAATACTACTTCTAAGTGTTGGAGTGCCTCAATGCTCAGAGCTGTGACTTCTTCTCTACCTATATATATTGTGTTTAGGAGATCTACTCAGTCTCATGGTTTCAAAAAACAAATACTACTTCCAAATATCTTTGAAATTCTAGTGAGACCAACAAAACTATGGATACCCAAACAATTAAAATGAAAATGCGATACGAACATATCTCCAGCTAATGTGCTAATGAACATAACTCCAGCTTTGACCTCTCTCCTTAATTCTAGAATTGGATATCAGCCTCCAACTTAGCAACTCCAATAAGCAAATTTATCAAGTTCAACTCTTGATTCTCCTCAATTTCCTCATCTAAGTAGATATTACCTCTGAGCTCACCCAGCATCTCAGTCATCCTTGATCCCTCTATTTCTTTCACCAACACATCTAATTTATCAGTAAACACTGTTGACTCACTTCAGAACATAACCGAATTCTTCTACTTCTAAGCATCTCCACTATTGCTCCCCGGAACAAGCCAGTGAGGTCTCCATATGGATCAGCTTCCTACTTGCTTTCCCTTCTTTTCCTCACCTGAATCCCTTCCCACTCGCTAGTCTATTGTCCACAGAGAAGCCAAAATGATCCTTTAAAATTTTAGGTCAGATCATGTTACTTTATTGTTCCAAATTGTTCAATAGCTCCACTCACAAGAATAGATTCAAGAAGTGTTTATGTGCCTACATGATTTGGTCTCTGGATGCCAGCCTGACTTCATTCTTCTGTTCTCCCTCACTCTGCTGTGAAATTGTGGAAACATAAATTTTCCCATTCCAACCACTCCCAAGCATACTATTTCAGAGGGATTAATCATATCCACAATGTTGGTGCTATCCTCATCACCATCCATTACCAGAACCTTACTATCACCCCAAACAGACACCCATTCTGCATTAACTCCCCATTTGCCCTCTTCCCCATCCTTGGTAATTTGTATTCCACTTTCTAACCCTATGAATTTACATATTCTAGCTATTTAATATAAGTGAACTCACATATTTGCCCCTTTGTGTCTGACTTATTCTACTCAATAATATATCTTCAAGATTCATCCATGGAAGAAACTAATATTTGACATCAGTCTTAGCATGTGGTGCTTTCCTAATTGTGTTTAACTTCATATTTTATACAGGAGTAAGTGTACTGCCTGGATTAAAGCATTTTAATCACAGGTATTTATGTGTTTGCAAGGTAAAGCTCTTTGTTATGCTGTCTGTGTTGCATTGGAGAGGGGATGTAGTTTATTGTCTTTCTATAGATCAAAGTAATAGCTCATGTTAGCAGTGGTTAATCTAACAAACAAAACCCTAAATTAGAAAAAACGATGATGATTGTTTAATAATACTTTTTCTGGTTTTTTTTTTTTTTTTTTGTAGTGAGGATTAAAAAAAGAAAATTAGTTAAAAAAAGGCATGCCTGCTCTTTTTACTTATAGTTTGAAAATGATCTCTATAAACTGCCCTTTTTCCTACAACAAAACAAAACAAAACACTCCAAACCAAATATAAATAAGTACTTGACTCTAGGTTAGTTTGAACTGACAGAACTCAAATAAACTATACAAATGGGGACTACTTTATTTGGGATATATAACAATGTGCTTTTTCATGATACTAGACATAAGGAAGTGATGGAATATCCCGTAATAAGGAATTCTTTTTGATAAAAACTACCATGTGCTATCAGCAAACTTCAGTTTTAAGTTGGGTTTAGCTACCAGCTGGCTTTGTAATACACAAATTAACTTTTTCTGCCTCTTGTTTTTCTTATTTCTAAAATCTAGGTTTTTATTCATTTTTTTTCCATTAATTCAACCACAATTTATTTATTATTTACAGTATGCCAGCCTTGGATCGTCAGGATGCGTCAAGCATGGCCCTACCCTTGTCGTGGTCACAGTAAGGCTGGCGAGGCAGTACTTTAACAGCTGATTTAACAGCTGTAAGGAGCGCGGGGAGAGCTATGTACACCCGGCTGTGAGGGGAGCGAGACGTTCCGGGTCCAGGCTTGTGAAGGTTTCCTCTTCTGGGCCTGACGAGTAGTTTGTGGTCAAGCTCCAGGGATGGAAGGTGAGATCGAAAATGTAACCAGGAGCGAGATCACGATTTGGCCCATAAACTACGTGGGGAGTTTGGACTTTATTTTGTGGGCAGCGAGGAGTTCTTGAAGCGTTCTGAGGCAGGGCAAGTGCGTCAGATTTGCGTTTTAGAGAGATGGTTCCAGCGGGAGTGTGGAGGCCGCGTGACCTCTCAGGAGACTCTTCACAGAACACGCGGAGGACCGGAATGGGATGCGGCTCAGACAGGTGCCCAGTTTCTGTCATAGAGGATGGCTTGGAAGGAGTCTGGGCAGGGCAATAATCCACACAGCAACCATGAGATGTAAGGGCCGCGGGGTGAGAGAGAACGGGACAATATAAAGGACCAGGAGAAGAGGGGGAGAAAGAGGGCGTAGCTCAGGTGTCCCCTGTGTTTCTTCCTTAGGTTATGGTGTCAGCGCCTCAGGTAGAAAATAAAGGAGGAGGAGAGGATGGTTGGCAGAAGAAGGCTTCTATTTCCGGCTTGCTGCATTTGAAGCCCTTCTCTTGCCTATCGAATGAAATATTAACTCTTTCCTTGCTCTTTAACTTTTCATATTTAAGCTTCAGCCTGCTTCCTAGATGTATTTCTCACCCTGTTGTCTGTTTTTACTCCCCACTTTGCCAGACTTGACTATCTGCCACTCTCAAAAGTGTTTTCTATCTCTGCCCCTTGGTTCATGATTCCCTCTCCTGCTCCCCTGCCCTCCTCCTTTCTTGGTAGAAAACTATGCGTCCTTAAAGCATCTTCTTGGAAGCCCTCCTTGATCCTTGTGACTGTATGCAGTCTCTTCAGCACTTTCTTTTTACTTATATATATGTGAGCAATTATAGTTGCCTTTTATCTGGCAGCTGATTGTGTATTTCTCTTACCATGTTGGAGCTTACTCATCTTTATTTCCTAAATGCCTGGGGTATTGTTTTGAACATATTACAGTATGTGCTCAAAAAATGTTTATTGGCTTGACATGAACTAAAAGAAGGTTTGGATGGATTTGGGGGAATGTTGAATGTTAATCTAGGGGTATGCATTTGCTGGGTTTCCAACGCTTCAATCTTCCCCTGTCCTTTTATGAACTCAGTAAGAGTTGTTTTGGTAGGAAATAAGGAAGAGTTGAAATTATTAATGACTTAAAGAAGGAATCCTTCCCAACTGGAAGATAAGTTTTACTTTTAAAAAATCATTAGTTTTACATATCTATAGACAACTTATTTTTTTCTCCCCATATAGTTGCTTTCAGAACCCTGTAGAAGTTCTTAGCTAATTAACATGGCTTAAATGCCATGTATTTTATTTCACACATTAAAATTAACTCAAGGAAGCAAAACTAGCCCTAAAGGCCTCTCTGAGCTATTCGAGGGAGGTTAAAATTCAACGTGCTTTAGCTAATAAACAAGAAAAGAAGTAGCAGTTAAAATGGGCTTTCTATATCTTAATGATAGTAGAATTTTTAAAAATTAGCATTAGTTTGGGAAGGAGCATAGTTGTAGAAGACAAATGTGTTACTGTTACTGGTTGCACCAGAGAATACTTTCCATTAAGATAGCATCTGCAATGCTAAAGCAGTTACTGCAGTGATGCAACAAATGAAAGTAAATCACAACCTCCTGCCTTATTCTGCAATGTTCCTATTGTGTGCTGGTATTGCTCTATATAACAACAATTGGTGGCTTAGCTCCCTGTGCACATTAATCTGATTTTCAGTGTTTTTGGAGCACCTAGAGAAGTACACTTTAATTTGGACAGATTAGAAAAAATTTTTTGTGTGCTCTAAATTTTAAAACATTTTTCTTGCACAATTTTAATACTCCTGGTTTTACAGAATTTTAAACTCACAGTGTTAATAAAGTAGGTTTTTTTTTTTTTCATTTTACTTGAAGTCTCTAATTTAGGACCATTCCGATGAAGGACTCATTCATGTGTCAATGGTGAAGGTGTGTAGCCTAGTACAGATTTACAGATAAAAAAATGAGCAAGGCAAAGCTCTCTTGGAGCTGCAGTCATGGAGTCGAAGAGTTTCTGCGTGAGAGGGGCCCCTGAGGTCTGAGAAAGAGTTGTGCATCAGTGGCAAAAAGAGAAGTTATTAACATATGAGCAAAACTCTATGTTAGTCATCTTTGCCAAAAATTCCGATTATAGTTTTTGTGGAATTTTTTTTTGTTCCTTTTAAGAATGTAATTAATTTTGTACTGAAAAAGCAAATTAGGAAAAAGGAATTATTTTACAGAATAATTTGAAAGCTAGTTTTGCTGATTGATGCTATTGCTTCAAGACTCGGGAGACTTTCAAATGACATGTGCTTCTCCCCTTTCCCTTTCCGGTGGTGAGAATCCTCTGCTATAATGAGTCACAGTCATTGATGCTAGTAGGTTATATCCCTTAAATGAGTTGGGGTAAATAAAAGGGTTCAGCTTTTTGTTCCCCATGGGATTGTCAAGCCATATTTACTTTATGAAATAAAAGGAGTCATTTGAAAGTGTCACTGGTGTTAAGTTTAACTGATGTTAAATAATCATATCGGGGTATTTTAAAAGAAGATTGGTACAAACAACTTATAGAAGTGAGTAACTTGAGTTACTCAGTTCATCTTTTTTTATGGAAGCACAATGTTCTTATACAATGTTCTTTTCACATTTCTTCTCTAGCATTTATTATAAGGAACAAAGCATTTCTGGAATGCTCATTTTAATTTTAAAGCCCAGGCTATTCTATGGAAAACATTTGGCACATGGAGGAGCTGCATAATAGAGGAGGAATGTGCAGTGGGAAGTGGCATGAATTGTGGCACTTAAAATACATTCCGAAGGAACATTTTAGACAATGATATTTTTCTTTGTTTTAACAAAGATTTTAAACTAGGTGCTATAATCTATCTTAATCTGTACAAATATCTTTTAGCACTGAATGTATAAATTAGACTGACAATAGTGAGATATTTGTCTTTTGGAGTATGTGAAAGCCCATGTAATAAATCAGGTTTATTATCATTCTTATATAATCCATGACAAAGGCATGTGCCCCTATTCAGCTGCTTACTTGTAAAGCATATAGAATGTGCTTTGTCAACTGCCTTCATCACATTATCAAGAATGAGATAAATTTAAGCTCAGAGACAACAGCTTTGACAAGTAGTCCACAGCTAATTTTCTGTAACCATGTGCAGAATGGACTAGAAAATAAACATTAAATACTAAACACTATTTATGTCATTATGCATTTTACAAAACACTTGGTTTTATTTAACAACAGTCTGATGGAATAATACTATTATACTCATTTTCCAAGACAGGATACAAATGCTTGCCACAGGACACTCCATTCTGGGTTGAGTACATGGTAATAAAGCAAATTAGAATAAAACAATTCTATATAAAACTATATAAAATAAAAAATTCTATATAAAACAATTAGAATAAAACAATTGTCTATTGGGCAAGGGGGAGAGGAAAGAAGGGCAAACAAAAATTAATTTCAGGGGAGCAGTAATACCTCAGTGGTTGAGCACCTGCTTCCCACATATGAGGTCCCAGGTTCAATCCCTGGTACCTACCGCCTAAAAAAAATTTTCATCTACATATTTGCCCATGTGGCTTATAAATTCTTTCTCAGTCCCTATCTAAAATCTGAGTCCAGATGTCCAAATAAACAAATATTTAATGCTTTGCAAACCACAAAGAAACTAAATTCTAGGGACTTCAGAGCGGGAAAGGTTATGTATAATCTTGTCAAAGATGTGGGACATACTTGTCATAGGAGCTAGCTTTCATGACAGGTAGGAACCTAGCTTTCAATAGGAGTTTCAGGTCTTTTATTTTAGACAAAGTATAACAGTGTCTTTTTTCCCCCTCATTCTCTAAGATAGACTTTCAGGCTTGCACTCAAAAATGTTATCCAAAATTTGTTATTGGGATTCAAGTTTTAATTAAAAAAATTAATTCGGTATGAGGTTATTGTTTCTAGGTACAGATGCTTAATTTTCATCTCCAAATGGTGTTCTCATGAGTTTGTTCTCATTTTAAACAAAATTTCAAAAGTACTCTTTATTAACATAACCAGGTAATTAAAAATATAGAGATGAAAAAATTCCTTTCTTCAGCTTCTGCGTTCATCAATCCATTTACATATTAAATATTTATTGAACAACTGCTTCATGCATTGTTCTTGGTGCTGGAGAACAAAACACATTTTCTGTTTTCACAGTGCATACATTTTAGTATTAGAAGCAAACAATAACATATAAACAAAACCCAAAAATATGTCAAGCTCTGTAAATGTTTTGAGGAAAAATACAGTAGGTTGAACGGAGAGAGTCTGAAAGGGTGGGAGAGAGTAAGGATTTTTGAAGGTGGTCAGGGAGGGTCTCTTCCATAGGGGATTTTGCTGGCTATAAAGTGATATAAACTTTATTTTATAATTTTCTGATAATTTTCCACTTTACTTATTTCTGACTCTTCATTAAGTTTCTCTATTTTTTCCTATATGGAGTTTCTGTAATTAAAACAACACAGAAACTCATGGACACACACACAGATACACACACTCAGTCTTCTAAAACGTTGTTCCAGTAGTAAAACACAACAAGATTCAGCCTCTGTGGCTCTTCTCTCCTACCTGTCTTTAGTTGGGAACTCACTGGTGCCTGATGATGTTGCTCTTGCTGCCTTGACTTGACTTTTGGGGATGTATCAACAGTACTGGGAATGAATCATGTTACTATGAAATACTTCCTTTTTTTCTGGGTTTTGAGTATGTTCTCAAAACTTGTCTAATGAGTGACTTGTATTTTTCCAATTTTAGGTTACCACACTTGTAAATTGTCCTCAGAATCCTTCCAACAGGAAAAAAGGACGTTCAAAAAGAGCCAGAGTCCTTCTAGCTTCTGTGGAGGAAGCAACATGGAATTTATTAGACAAGGGAGAGAAGATTGCCCAGGAAGCTGCAGTTTTAAAGGAAGAACTTACTGCTGCACTTGAGGAAGTTCGCAAGGAAAGTGAGTACTCCAGTCCTGGTCAGGAGCAGATTGCATATACTTAGGGTATTAGTTACCAAATTAGATTTCTGCGTGTTTTGTCTTGGCTTGCATATATTAGTTTTACTTGGAGCTCTAAGGAGCTCACGGTGGGAGGCAGAGCGGCTCATTAGACAGCTCCAATGCTCAGAGACCCACTTCTGGTTCTTCCCCTTAGTTGTTCAGTCCCTCCAGGCAGCTTCTTACTCCTACAATGCCAGAACTTATCTGTAATAAGTAGCCTTTTTAGATCAGAAATTTAGAGAAATGACTAATGAAGCAGAAGACAAGTTTGACTATACATACATAAATCATAATGTCCTTTGTAAACGTTTGGAGATAGAAATTTCAGATCTGACCACTTCAGAAATACATTTTTTATATTTTGATTTTCTGGTGGTTTAGATGAACTTTTTTTTTTTTTTTAATGCTTTACATGAACTATGCATAACTTATGTTGCTGCCTTGTAGACATTACATAATGAAAGTGTATATTTCACCTTTTCATGTCTTTACTAATGATAATATAATAATTTTTAAATGACTATAAATTTTATCTGCAGGCTGTTTTTTTAAGAAACTGCCCAGTGTTCTTTGGCCAATGGAATGATGTTTCATACATCAGCAAAGGAACTATTTTAAGAGGAAAAGGAAATGTGAAATTTTCTTTTCTGTTTTGTATAAGAAACCTGGGATGTCCAAATATTTCCCTCCCTCCTTACCACAAATTTAAACTTTAAGAAAACCAGGAAATCTTTGCTAATAAATAAAGTGAATATACTAGCCCTAAACTTTAGGTCAAATGTATGATACAGGGGAGTTATTTTTATGTACTATATATGCAATTTATATTTTATGGGGATTCCTTGGACAATATATAGAAAATATAATGCTTGAGACAAGTTGAAATGAATGAATCCCCCATCACCAGACCCGCTTTCCCCCACCTGTTTTCTCTGCCCTGGTATCATTATCCATTTAGTCACCAAGTCAGTTTAGTCACCAGGTTTCGATTCTTTTTTCTTATTCTGCTCTTCCTTCCACTTATTTTCTAAGTCTAGCAAATTCTATCTGCTTGAGTTTCTCAGATCTGTTTCTTCTTTTCCAGCCCTAATGTTACCTACTGAATTCAATATTAGCTCATTAGCCTTGCCTCATACCAAAGCCAAACAGATCTTTTAAAAAATGAAAATATGATCCTTTTATTTCCCTACTCAAAATCTTTTTTTTTTTTTTGGAGCTGTTGAGGGATTAGGATACTACCTTTCTGGATAAAGTTCAAACTTTCAAATCTCATCCAAGGCATTTCATGAGTTGCCTTTGGCCATTCTCTCTCATTTTATATCCTGACACTGCCTCCTTCTCAAACTTTCTTCCAACCATGAAGAACTCGCAGTATCTTGCATGAGCTGCGTTGCTTTACGCTGCTGTGCCTCTGTTACTAGTCTTTCCCTTCCTATGGTTTGCTTTTTCATTCAGCCAATTTTCATTCATGCAGCAGATCTCAGCTCAGCTCAATTAATCTTTTCCAGGGTTTCCTAACTCCTAGATGTCACTGTCCCTCCGCATGTTTCTTTCGTAAGACTGGTTACCCCATACAGCAAGCATGGGTTTACTTGTTTAGCAAATCTGGACTCCTAATTCCTTGAGGGTGGCAGGTAACAGGTTTTATTTGACTAACAATGAATAATGCATAGCAAACACCTCATAAGTGTTTGTTTAAAAATTGAAGTATCATATTGTCACTTTATATCAGGGGTCTTAACCCTGTGGGGGTCTGTGGAAAGATTTCAGGGTGTCTGTGAGCTTGAACTGAAAATTCAAAAGAAACATTATTCTTGTGGGGATGTGTTGGTATGGGTGTGGACTTAGTAATAATACTGTATATTATTTAATAAATAAATTAATATTAGTAAGGGGTCTGTAGTTTTCACCCGACTGGCAAAGGGGTCTGTAGAACAAAAAAGGTTAAGAACACCTGCTTTATATTATAAAATTTTATAATGGTTTTATCTTTGCTTTTATGACAAATCATCTGTCATAATTATGGTTTCTATCCTCAGTCTTTGGTAAAGAATATGAACCTTTTTCTGATATTGTTTATCTCAGAAAATGTGATCTATTTGACACTATAGTTTGCATAAACAGCTTGGTTTATATGTAAGCAGTTGGTCATTCTTTAAAGGGAACAATAATTTCATGTGATGGTATTTGCTTTTTTTTTAAAGTAAGTCACCCATCTCAGCTCAATAAAAGTAAATTATTTTAAAAGGAAGTTCTTGAAGAGAAGTCTGTTTGGATTCTAGGATTATGTTTTGTATTATAATGTGTGAAACACATATATATGGAATATGCTGTGTCCACAACAAATGCATTTGGTTAAAGATCACCGAGTGCTTTACACTCTAATTCTTTTGGACAAACTTCCAAATTGAACTATTGCCACTTGAGTGTGGGAGGAAAGCAGTGAAAGGACACATCGTTCTGGAATTTGGGGAATGGCCAAAGTTTATCCTATGGATAGCAGAACTAGTGACAGTGAAACCGCTGTTCCCAAAAACTTGGAAGGAATTTTAGCTCAGGGATGGGGTTGAAGTGTCAGGAAAATAGATTCAGATCCAAGCTACTCCTCTGTATGATACTAGAAACATATTTTAAATAGTTTCCTGCTTTGGTTTTTCTTTTCTTTCTTTCTTTTTTTTAAAGGTTTGGTTCAGTGGCATAATGTGAAGGACTAATGAAGAGAAACTAATAAGTTCAAAGTATTTTGAAATTATAAAAATATTGGGAGTACAGGATATTTTGATTTATATATCTATTGATGTATTTTCAAGAACAATTTTGGGACTACTTTAGGAAATTTCTTTGTTTACTACAAATACAGTCTGATTTATTTAGCCTTGCTGCAGGATTCTGTTTATTTTTATATTGGCTTTAGTTATAGACTTGAAGTAATACATTAATGTGGACATTTTGGTAACCTACAGAACTTGCTTGTGGAAGATAGCATGAATAGTGTAAGGGGTGGATGGTGAAGGGAAGGATGATATGTGGGTAAATTGTAGAGATGCAGCGAAGAGTGGTCTATAGTGTAAGTGATTACTTATGGTCACTCATGATCTTATAACTTACTCCTATATTGACCTGTGTGCCATAGAAGAGTATTACAGCTGGCATTTTATTTTAACAGTTTTAGAATAGTCACATAATTATCTAGGAATTAGCCAAAATTTGGATTACATGTTTTGCCTCTAGCCTATAAACTACCTTTGGATTATGTCTCCTCCCCTACAATCTATAGAAATTGCTTATAAGCCATATAATTGATATTTAATGCTTTCATTGGCTTATTGAAGACTAACATATATACAGAAAAGGGCATACATTATTCAAAATTTATTCAATAAATTTTCACATGGTAAACACATTAAAGTTACCTCCACCCATATCAAGAAATAAAATACTCCTAGGACCCCAAAAGCATCCCTGTGTCCCGTAGTTACAACTACCTTATATTAAAGACAACCATTATTTTGACTTATAACACCACAGATTAGTTTTGCCTCTTTTAGAACTTTATATAAATGGGAACATACAGTATGTTATCTTTTGAGTCTGGCTTCTTTTGCTCAGTGTTGTGTTTGTAAGATCTCACCATATAGTAGTTCTTGCATTTTCCTTGATGGAATGGTATTCTGTTGTATTAATAGACCATCGTTTATCCATTTTACTGTTGATGGGCATTTGAGTTATTTCTAGTTTTTTACACTCATGAATATTGCAGCTATGAAAATTCTTATATATTACTTTTGGTCTATGCTTCAAACTCTGTTATTCCTGAAGTGGGCCACAGTTGAAATTTCTGCACAGCTTTTTCAGTCTTATAAGCATTGTTTTCCTTGGGCTATTTGTAATCTCTGTAATGCATAAAGGGGTCATACAAAGATTTTGGAGAAGTTCATGTGTTGTTTCAGGGCTCCCTCATATGTGGTTCTCTCCTTTGTAAGATTTAACCCTCAATTTCCTCCTCTGTTAGCCCCAATCTCTGTATTCTAACATCTCAAGTGGTAAGATTGTAGCTTTCTACTTGAGTTCCAAGTCTAACCCTTTGATGTCACCCTGGGGAGAGTCCTCAGAGGAAATGCTGTATAAATGTAACTTCAGACAGTATGGTTTTTATTCTTTCAAGGGTCAAGTCCTCTCTAGTTTCTGCCTGTTTATGGTCACTTTCAAGTGCCTTCAAATAATTATTTTATAAATTTTTGTCTGTTATTTGAGAAAGGATTCATCAAATACATGCTTCTCCATCGTTACTAAGTGTTAGAACTTACCACTTTCATTTTTGAAGGATTTTTTCTTCTGGTTAAAGAATTCTAGGTTGGAAATTAGTTTCTTTTAGCACTTTGAAGATGTTCCTTTGCCTTTTGGATTCCATAGTTTCTACTGAGATGTCAGTTATCAGTCTTACTGCTGCTCCTTTGAAATTGTTCTTCTGGTTTGTTTTAATATTTTCTCTTCATCATTTGTTTATACCAGTGTTACAAAGTTGTGCTTTGGTGCGGTTTTCTTGGTATTTAAATCTGAAAAGGTATCAGATTAATTTGTCATTGGAACATTTAAAAATAATATTAGTATACTATATCTATTCTTTTATATATTTTTAGGCAAGCATTAGTTTCTTTACCTTAATAATAACAAATCTTAACTCCTACTAAACAAAAATAAATGTAGGCTTCATGTTCATATATGTCAGGTGGGAGGGAACTTGCAAATTGTTGGAAGCCTACCGCTGCTACAATTCTTCCCATATATTTTAAATTTTGGGCCTTCACCAAGTCCACCATGAGCCAGTTGGAGGGCTAGGAAGATTAATGAGGAGCTCTTGAGTCCATCAATGATCCTCTACATATAGCTTTCTTTCCCAAATATGGGGCTATGATATTTTATACCATACTATCTAGTCTACTTATGCAGATCCAAACTGGATATTTGTAAAGCTTAGGCCTATAGCAACCACAATATTGCCCCACTTTGCATATCTCCTGAGTATTTCTAGCAGGGTAGGTGATGTGGCTAGAAGCTAGTGGAATGTCTCCCTTGCAAGTGAGAAATAAACCTTTGTGTTAAAAAATGTACACCTTCCTCATGTGCATAAAATGTGCATTCTAGGTATCAGTACATATAGTTTGTCTATTTATCCTTCTTTCTACATTTTCATAGTTATTCATCTCTGGGTTTCATTGACCTTCTTTCCTATCAGAAATTAGGAAGCAAGATTTTATATCATCCATATTAGTCAGAGAAAATGATTACTTCTAGAAATGATTTTTCCTAGAAAATGGTATCCTGGAAGTGTAATTATTCTTCTTATCAGAATACTTGGGTACTTACTTAAACAACAAATCCCACTATAGAATTTCCAATATTGAACATTTAAAATGGTATCTCTTGCCTCCCTGATTATTCAAGGCATTTTTTTTGTTGTTAAAAGGAATTGAATTATGTCCTAGGAAAAATAGAGATTTCCTTGTGTCCATTTTTGGTCACCTCTGCTGACAGTTTATCTTTTGAAACTCAGCTGTATTTAATATTTGTTTATAAAAGAAAATATCATTCAATTTTAGTTAACTGGCCCAAAGTAACAAGTCAGCTCCATCCACTCGGCTCAACATAATTGCAGTTAGGACTTAGATAAAATGTTTGGTATTAAACACCAGTTACTCATAGCCTATATATAGGTTCAAAGGCAACAGCTACTGTCCACACTCAGATGTTCTCGGATAACCATTAAGTCACGAATACAATAGTCTTTTTCAACCAAGTACAGTGTGCTTCAGGAGATGCAGTTCATTCTTATTTAAAAGGCAGTGATGAAATCTTGTTCTAACACATTTTAACATGCATGCATGGTCTCTTGTAGTTGGCAGAATGTTTTTGGAAACACTTGCATTGAAGACTGATGTGCTAATTAGTTACATAGCTTATAAATTACTAATTGCTGGAAAACACTCAGCATCCTTTAGTGTTCACTTGCAAAACCTGCAACAAGCTTTAAGTATAGCAAACTCTTCATTGTTGCCCATCTTGAGGTATGGTGTGGGCTACTGGAATTACACTTGTGTTTATGCAGCCATCACAACTTCAGTCACTTGATATGCTGGATTTATGACATAGAGACAATCAATTTTGTGAAATACCAGCAGTATTAATTTTGAAGGTAAGAGAAATTCTACAAGCCGTGCAAGATTTACTTTGATATATAATTCACACAGGAGCAAAGATTTAATGTATGTTAACAGGTTGATTTGTAAGTGATGAGTCCTAGGAACTCAAATATGGCTGGGAAAGAGTCTGAAATCAGCTTTAAGTCTGGGCTTTCCTTTCTACCAGAGAGATAGCACCACTCTTTTGACCATTTCATGAATGTGCGCGAAGGTTACAGAGTAGGTGTAATGTTGACAAATGAGCTACAATTTATGCTCACAGAAGATTGGTCTGAACATTATTATTTTGTTGCGCAATCTTATTTTGTTATTTTGTTGCACAATCTGACCTTAGCCTTTTGGGTCAATGTGATTATTATGAAGTCATTAGGAGTTGGTGTACAGATAGTGAGGAAATTGGATAGAGTTAATTCATTGGCATTCAGGGAAAGGGAAAAAGCCCAGCAAAATAATAATGATCAGAGTTAGAGTTAAATCCCTATGTTTCTTTCCCTAACTTGTAAGTATGCATTCTGGAGGACAAAAAAGAAATCAAATTTAAGCCTTGTCTGGAGAAAGGCTGCAGATAAGGCCTGGGGAACATAAAAGAAACAACATTCCATTGGTTTTTGACTTCACTTGTCACCCTCTTGAGATCAGAAAACGAGACAGAGAAGAGGTACATCCTCATTATCTACATAAAGTGATAGGATTGGATAGGTATTCCCTAGAATATCTCAGAACTCTTAAAAAATCATTTTAGAAACATTTGTTAAGAACTTAAAAGAAAAAGAAAATGTTGATATGTTAAATGAAGAGAGAATGCTAGATTATGGGCTAAAGAAAATCAAGTATTAGATAAGGAATTCTAATGTCAGGTCATTTTTTTTTTCTGTCCACTTAATATATTGGTCAGTCTAAATATACATTGCACTCTGTATCAAATACTGAGAATTTAATTAAGGAAAGAAAAGTTCAGATCCCTGACTGCAAGGAATTTAAAGTAATGGAATTTACAATTTTAGGATTACAATTATTTATGAGAACAATGCTAGGAGATGAGCAGGTTCAACATGTTACAGTACCTTTTAAATATAAAAGTGTTAAGAGACTGCATAGTGGAATGGCAGGATGAGGAGGCTTAATAAAAAATTGTTTTGGGAGAAGTTTTACTTTTATATGAATCTATAATAATTTTGGAGCAAAATATGCACATATAAATCAAATAGCGCCAAAGAGATTATGATGAAAAGCAAGCCTCTTGTCCTGCTTCTTGCTATCTTGAATTCCACACTCCAGGGGAGACCTCCTTTACCTCTAGGCCCATGCCCCAGAGGAAGCCTTTTTTATTTCAGATCATTTGGTGGTTACTGCATAACTTTAAATTACCTGCTTATAATTATTTTCCTTGATGTATCCATTTGAGACAATACCAGTTTATTCTTGTCTTAGTTTGCCACACTGCTATAACAAATACCACACATTGGGTTGGCTTAAAAATGTAAATCCTATTTACAGTGGGTTCACATCCACAGAAAGGTGGATTAAGATTAAGAACATGTCTAAATTGGGGTACATAATTCAATCTACCACAGCTCTCTTTCATGAAACATGAAGATTCTGTTAGTCTATACTACCTCTGTACCCTTCCCTTCTTTCCTTGTAATGTTTTGTAGTTTGATATTATTTTTATTTTCACTATTCTACCTCTTATTCTCATTTCATCACCTTTATTCAGTGTCCAGACTTTCCTGAAACCCTCTGTCATCCTTTCAATTAAGTACCAACTTGCCTATCATCTTGAGCAATCTTTGGGTTAGGCACATTGTGTTCTTTATTCCACATCTTTCTCTTTCTGGCATTCTCCCTCTTTCTTTCCATAGAGCAGTTATGAACCTCTCTTTCTATGTCAGAATAAAGAGGGCTTTAGTGTTTTCCAGATGGTTTTCTTAATTTCTTTGGTAAAAGCCTTTTTTTGTGACTCGGGAGTAAGTGCTGAATAGCCTGCTGCTTTGTAAATAATAATAGAGAAGAGAGTAGGGAGTGGGACACAGCATTTCAAGTACAGAGATCCAATTAATCTCCCTTGTTTTCAGACCCACTGCTCATTGCTGGCTTGTATCATACCTGCCAACTCCAAGCCATAGCCTCTTTGGATTCCAGAAGGCAGACTAATCCAACATCTTCTGCAGACTCCTCATAATCATATTCTAGACTCTAGCTTTCTCTTGTTTTCATCTGTCCACTACTTTCTATTAGCTTTCCATTTTTCAGAAGGCTGTCAACTGCTTTTGACTTTCCTTAGCAATCTTGTTATGTCCTTTTTTATACTACATTTCATTTCAGTGAGGTCTGGGGAAAGACCTGGTTAGATAAGAGTGTTCAGGGTGCCATCCTGAAAGAATTGATGGACCCAATGGACCTCCCAGTTGAGGAGAATGGTCTGAATAAAGGTAGGTTATTACATTTAACAGGAATATGGCAACTAGGTTACCTTGAACAGAGAATGAATTAAGTGAAACTAAATTTAGGACTTGATGATTCAAAGTTGAATCTGCCTTGAAATAAAAAAGATTGCATTTGATATGTGAGAGACGAGGGAGCAACTGTAAGTTCTTAAGCAGTTAGGGTATTATGAATATAGTTTAGCAGGTAGGTTTAATTATCAAAAAGTATGAAATTTATGAAGGGCATTTTCTGGGCAGGTTAAGGTAAAAAGCAAACAGTTCTTTGTGTGTGTGTGTGTGTTACATTCCATTCCATTTATTTATTTATTAGTTAAGTTGTGGGTTTACAGAAAAATCATGCATAAAATACAGGATTCCAATCTACCACCTGATTATTAATGCCTTGTATTGGTATGGTACATTTGTTAAAATTGATTAAAGCACATTTTTATACAATAGTACATGGTTTAACTTAGGGTTCACTGTGCAGTTCTATGAATTTTTTTTTTACTTTCTAAAATTATAAAAATACTTTATATCAATGTTACAAGTTACTCTCTTAACACAAGATAATAACTACGATAACAATAAATCTGCTTTGGTCCATGGTTACACCCCCCCCCCCCCCCTCTTATTTTTATTCATTCATCTATCCTGAGGGATTTGAGATGATGTTTACTCTGACTGCTTTAGGCTGAGAAGGCTCATAGATATTATGGGACAGAGGAAAGGAACTGTTTTGCTTGCAGTTGAAGCTAGTCCTTGTTTTTGGGATGGGACTGGTCCATCATTATCATTTTGTTAGTTGTCCAGGGCAACCCTGAAGAACTGGAGATAGCAGTTGGCTGCAACTCTGCTGGGTTTCAGGGCTTAACTGGCGAATGAACAATCCAAAGATTTAAGTCTCTGAGAAATATACTTAGCAGGTAAATTGAAAATGATAGGTTCAAATGAAAGAAATAGAAGAATCAAGATTAGGGGAGTTATAAATGAGTATAACTGTGTTATGTAGGGGAAATAGATTTTCATATATTCCCAGATTGGGTGAGGGGGTATTGATTTTATGAAGCCACGTGGCTTGCCTATGGTGTCTGGACGTCCCTAGAGCCCTCATGAGTACTTTTGTTTGAGGCTTTGTTTACTGTGGCAGTTTGTGAAATCTGCCTGAAACCTGCATAAATGTAACCTCCAGAATGACTTCCCGACTCACTTTGAAATCTCTTAGCCATAAAAACTCTATTTTATTTAGTATTTCATATATTTGATCAAGGTCTTTCTCCAAATGAATCACTGATTAATACTTGGTAATAATCCCTCGGTGTAAGGGAGGCTCATCCCTGGGAATCATGTCCAAGTCGGGGTATGTAGTGAGTTTATTTGCAGAATTTGGCTTAGTGGAAGGCCACATTGGCATAACAAGAAGGTTTTCAGGAGGTAACTTTTAGGCATTAATTATAATTAGCCTTTGCTTCATTATTATAGGAATAAGGTTCATAAGTGCAAATATTAAGATCGAGGTCTTGGCTTATTGGCCTGTTTTCTTTTATTAGGGAAGGCTTATATATTCCAGAGATTTTTGCCATCATATTTGAGAAAGTAGTGGGACTTCCCCAGGAGAGAAGTTTAATATTTTGTTAGCTACTATGTGGGCCTCTGTCTATCCAGAAAACATACCTATGGCAACAGGAATAGGCTTTAGGTGCATTTTATCCCCTTACACCACCCCACTATCAACACCCTGTACTAGTAACATACCTTTTTTATAGATCCTGAAAGAGCATTCTTATATTTGTATTATTAACCACAATCCTTGGCCACCACAGAGTTTCCTCTAGCTTTCCTTCTAGCAATGTATATGACCCAGAACTCCCCCTTCAACCATGTTAACACACGTACTTCAGCACTGTTAATTACACTCACAAGTCTGCAAAAGCATCACCTCTGAACCATTACGAGAACCTAATTATAAATTCTGCATAGATTGAGCATCAGCTCATCACTCTCTGCTCCCTTTCTATCTCCTGGTAACCTCTTCTAGACTCCACCTCCATAAGTCTGCTCACTGTATTTATTTCATATCAGTGAGATCATACAATATTTGTTCTTTTGTGTCTGGCTTATTTCACTAAACATAAGGTGCTCAAGGTTCATCCATGTAGTCACATGCATCAGTACTTTATTATTCTTTCTTACAACTGAATAATATCCCATCATATGTATATACCATATTCTTTTTATCCATTCATCTGTTAATGGACACTTAGGTTTAGGTTGCTTCCATCTTTTGGCAATTGTGAATAATGTTGCTATGAATGGTGGTGTGCATATATCTGTTCGTGTCCTTGCTTTCAGTTCTTCTGGGTATATTACTTAGTAGTGGGATTGCTGTATCATAGGGAAATTCTATACGTAGCTTTCTGAGGAACCACCAAACTGTCCTCTACAGTGGCTATACCATTCTACAGTCTCACCAGCAGTGAATTTCTCCATGTCCTCTCCAACACTTATGATTTTCTATGTTTTTAATAGTAGCCAGTCTAGTAGGTATGAAATGATGTCTTATTGAAGTTTTGATTTGCATTTCCTTAATGATCTTTTCATGTGCTTTTTAGCCATTTGTGTTTCCTCTTTGGAAAAATGTCTGTTCAAGTCTTTTGTACATTTTTAAATTGGGTTGTTTGCCTTTTTATTGTTGAGTTATAGGATTCCTTTATATATGCCGGATTTTAGACCCTTATTGGATATGTGGATTCCAAATATTTTCTCCCATTGAGTAAGCTGCCTTTTCACTTTCTTGATGAAGTCCTTTGAAGCACAAAAGTTTTTCATTTTGAGATCAGATTTATCTCTTTTTCCTTTCATTGCTTGTGCTTTGAATGTAAAGTTGATGAAACAATTGCCTACCACGAAATCTCAGAGATGCTCTACATTTTCTTCTAGGAATTTAATGGTCCTGGCTCTTACATTTAGGTCTTTGATCCATCTTGAGTTAATTTTTGTATAGAGCTTGAGATAGAGATCCTCTTTCATTCTTTTGGATATGGATATCCAGTTCTCCCAGCACCATTTGTTGAAGAGACTATTCTGTCCTAGTTGAGTGGACTTGACAACCTTGTCAAATATCAGTTATCTGTAGATGCATGGGTCTATTTCTGAACTCTCAATTCATTTCCATTGGCCAATGTGTCTATCTTTGTGCCAATGCCATGCAGTTTAGACCACATATATATTATAAATAACTTTGTAATATGCTTTAAAGTCAGGAAGTGTGAGTCCTCCAACTTTGTTCTTCGTTTTAAAGATGTTTTTGGCTAATTTAGGGGCCCCTTACCCTTCCAAGTAAATTTGATATTTGGCTTTTCCATTTCTTTAAAAAAGGTTGTTGGAATTTTATTGGGATTGCGTTGAATCTATAAATTTTTGAGGATAAAATTGACATGTTAATGATATTTAGTCTTCCAATCCATGAACACGGAATGTCCTTCTATTTATTTAGGTCTTCTTTGATTTCTTTTAGCAATGTTGTATAGTTTTCTGTGTACAAGACCTTTATATCCTTAGTTAAATTTGTTCTTATATGTATGATTCTTTTAGTTGCTATTGTAAATGGAATTTTTTTCTGGATTTCCTCCTCAGGTTGCTCATTACTAGTGAATAGAAACACTACTGATTTTTGCGAGTGGATCTTATATCCTGCCACTTGCTGAACTCATTTATTAGCTCTAGTAGTTTTGTTATAGATTTTTTTGGACTTTTTCTATATAGGATCACTGCAAATAGTGAAAGATTTTCTTCTTCCTTTCCAATTTGGATGCCTTTTGTTTCTTATTTTTGCCTAACTACTCAACCCGAAACTTCTAACACAATGTTTAATAAGAGTGGTGACAGTGGGCAGTCTTGTCTTGTTCCAGATTTTAGAGGGAAAGCTTTTAGTTTTTCACCATTGAGTATGATATTAGCTGTGGGTTTTTCATATATGCCCTTTATCATGTTGAGGAATTTTCCTTCTATTCCTATCTTTTGAAATGTTTTATTTTATTTTATTTTAATCAAGAAAGCATGCTGGATTTTGTCGAATGCCCTTTCTGCATTGAAAAAGATGGCCATATAATTTTTTCCTTAGCTCTGTTAATGTGGTATATTACATTAATTGATTTTCTTTTGCCGAATCATCCTTGCATACCTGAGATAAAACCTTGATCATGGTGTATAGTTCATTTAATGTGTTGTTGGATTTGATTTGCAAGTATTTTGTTGAGGATTTTGCATGTAAGTTCATTAGAGAGATTGGTTTGTAATTTTCTTTTCTTATAGCATCTTTATTTGGCTTTTGTATTATGGTGATGTTGGCTTCATAGAATGAATTAGGTATTGTTCCCTCCTCTTTAAATTTTTTGGAAGAGTTTGAGTAGCATTAGTGTTAGTTTTTTTTTCAGAATGATCGGTAGAATTCACCTGTGAAACAATCTGGTTCTGGGTTTTTCTTTGTTGGGAGGATTTTGATGATTGATTCAGTCTCATTATTTGTGATTGGTCTATTGAGGTCTTCTTTTTCTTCTTTCGTCAGTACAATTTGTTTGTGTGTTTCTAAAAATTCTTCCATTTTATCTAAGTTGTCCAAATCCTGGCATGTTGGTTTTCATAGTATCCTCTTATGATCCTTTTTATTTCTGTGGGGTTAGCAGTGATGTCCCTTCTCTCATTTCTTGTTATATTTATTTGCATCTTCTCTCTTTTTTACTTTGTCAGTCTAGCTAAGGGTTTGACAATTTCATTGATATTCTCAAAGAACCAATTTTTGGTTTTGTTAATTCTCTTTTTTTTTAATTTTCAATTTCATTTATTTCTGTTCTAATCTTTATTTCTTTCCTTCTGCTTGCTTTGAAGTTAGTTTACTGTTCTTTTTCTAGTTCCTCCAGGCATGCAGTTAGGTCTTTGATTTTTAGCTCTTCTTTTTTAACATAAGTGTTTAGGGCTGTCTGTTTCTCTCTCGGCATTGTCTTTGCTGCACCCCACAAGTTTTGATATGTTGTGTTCTTATTTTCATTCATCTTGAGATATTTATTGATTTCTTTTGCAATTTCCTCTTTGACCCATTGATTGTTTAAGAGTGTGTTACCTTCCATATATTTGTGAATTTGCCAGTTGTTCATCCATTATTGATTTCCAGCTTCATTCCATTGTGGTCAGAGAAATTGCTTGTATAATTTCAATCTTTCTAAATTAATTGAAACTTATTCTATGACCTAACATATGGTCTATCCTGAATAATGATCCGTGAGCACTTGAGAATAATGTATTTCCTGCTGTTTTGGGGCCAGTGTTCTGTTCTGTTTATGTCTGTAAGGTCTAGTTCCTTTATCATATTAGTTACAATCTTTGTTTCTTTATTGATCTTCTGTCTAGAGGTACTGTCTTTTGCTAAGAGTGGTGTACTGAAGCCCCCCACTATTATTGTAGAGGCATCTGTTTCTCCCCTCAGTTTTGCCAGTGTTTGACTCATGTATTTTGGGGCACCCTGGTTAGGTGCATAAATATTTATGATTGTTCTTTCTTCTTGGTAGAGTGCCCCTTTTATTAATATATAGCGTCTCTTTTTTTTGGTCTCTTAAAACAGTTCTGCATTTAGTCTGTTTTGTCTGATATTAGTATAGCTTCCCCAGTTCTTTTTTGGTTACTGTTTGTGTGGAAAATTGTTTTCCAACCTTTCACTTTCACCCTGTATCCTTTGGTCTATGGCAAGTCTCTTGTAGATGGATCATATTTTTTTATATCCATTCTGCCATTCTGTGTCTCTTAATTGGTGAGTTTACTCTATTAACGTTCAATATTGTTACTGTAAAGGCAATAGTTACTTCAACCATTTTTTCTTTAGACTTTTATATGTCATATCTTATTTTTGTTTCTCTTTTTACCTTTTAGTTACTATTTTAGTTTGCCAAAGGGCTACTGATGCAAAGTACCAGAAATAGGTTGGCTTTTATAAAGGGGATTTATATGGAGTAAAAGCTTACAGTTCCAAGGCTGTGAAAAGTCCACACCAAGGCACCATCAGAAATGCTTTCTCACTGAAGTCATCTACCACGTGTTGAAGCAAGATGGCCCCTGATCTCTGCCGAGGTTTGAACTCAGCTGAGGGCAACCAGGCATAGGGCCTGTCTCTTTCTGGGCCACCTATATCAGTCTCAGCTGTTCTGCTTTCTTCCTGAGTTCAGCTGTAAGCTATCAGGCATATAGCAGGGCTTGTCTCCTCTTGATCTACTCCATGGTCCCAGCCTCTTGGGGCTTCATGCATAAGTAAACCTCTAGTCCTCTCTCTTACATGGCAAGATCAAACTTAGTGGCTTCTTTTTCCTAGGTCTGTCTGTCTCTCTGTTTTCATTTATATCAGACACAGCAAGGGGATGGAGACTCAACCTGAGTCACACCTCAATGACATAGACCAATCAAAAGCCCTAAAGTGACCTTATCAAGTAATCTAATCAAAGACCCCTCAACTGAATTTAATGCAATCAAAGGGTATCATGCCCAGAGGAATAGATTAGTTTACAAACATAATCTTTCTCTTTTTGGGATTCATAAAATAATCTCAAACTACCACCATTTCCCATAGTAATAATCTTCCTTTCTGCATGCTCCTTCAGGCTCCTTTTCATTATTTTCCTTTCAGCCTGCAGAACTTCCTTTAGATTTCTTATAGCGCAGGACTCTTGTTGACAAATTCTCTCAATTTCTGTTTATAAGTGAATATTTTAATCTATTGCTCATTTTGTAAGGACAGCTTTGGTGTATAAAGAATTCTTGGCTGGCAGTTTCTCTCTCTCTGTATTTTTAAATATGTCATTACCATTGCCTCCATGGTTTCAGATGAGAAATCAGCACTTAATCTTATTGTGCATCCCTTGTATGTGATGGATCTCTTTTCTCTTGCTGTTTTCAGGATTCTCTCTTTATCTTTGGCATTTGGCAAGCTCTGATTAGTATGTGTTTCAGGGTAGATCTGTTAGGATTTATTCTATTTTTGAGTACACTATGCTTCCATATGCCTCATAAAAGTTGGGGAATTTTTGGCCATTATTTCCTTAAACACTCCTTCTTCCCCTTTTCCCTTCTCTTCTCCCCCTGGGACACTCAGAATGCATATGTTTGTATGTTTTATGCTGTTGTTCAATTCCCTGAGTCCCAGTTCAATTTTTCCATTTTTTCTCTAGCTATTCTTATATCTGTGTGATTTTGGATACCCTATCTTCTGATTTGCTACTTCTTTCCTCTGCCTATTCAAATCTGCTGTTGTGTGAGTCTACTGTATTTTTAATTTATTCTATTGTGCCTTTCATTACCATAAGATCTATTATTTCTTTATGTATGTTTACAATTTCTTCTGTATGCTCACCCATTATCTTCTTAATTTCCTTTATCTCTTCTTTCATTGCCTTGAACAGATTTAGGAGATTTCTGTAGACATCTTTGATCAGTTTTTCAAAATTCGGTGTCTCTTCTTGCTTTTTTTTTTTTTTTTTTTTTTAATTTTGGTCTTTTTTCTTCTTGCTTTTTAATTTGTTCTTTTTTTCATTTAAGATTTAGTTATTTTGTATCCTCTTTCTTTTTTTCTTCCTTAATCTAGCGAATGTTTTGTCAATTTTATTGATCTTTTCAATGAACCAATTTTGGTTTTGTTGATTCTATTTTTAAAAAATTCTTCATTTCATTTTCTCCACTCTAATATTTGTTATTTCGTTCTTTCTGCTTTCTTTGGATTTAGTTTGCTCTTCTTTTTCTAGTTCTTTCAATTTTGAAGTTGGGTCTCTGATTTGAAGTCTTGTTTTTTAAGGTAAGCATTTAGAGCTATAAATTTCCCTGTGGCACTGTTTTTACTGCATCCCATAAGTTTTGGCATGTTGCATTTTCGTTTTCTTTTGCCTCAAGATATTTCCTAACTTTTTTGTGATTTTCTCTTTAACTCATTGGTTGTTTGAAAGTACATTGTTAAATTTCCTCATATTTGCAATTTTTCCATTTCTTCGTCTGTTATTGATTTCTAGCTACATTGTATTGTGGTCAGAGATGATATATTGTATGATTTTAATATTTTTGAATTTATTTATACTTGTTTTGTGTCCTAAGATATGGTCTGTTCTGGAGAATGTTTCTTGTGCTCTTGAGAAGAATATGTATTCTGTTGTAGTTGGATAAAGTGTTCTTTTTTATGCTGTTTAAAAATTTTATTTTCTTTTTGTTAGAGAAGTCGTGGGTTTACAAAACCATCATGCCTAAAATACAAGATTCCTATATACCACTTTATTATTAACACTTGCGTTGGTGTGGAACATTTGTTACAATTGATGATAGCACATTTTTATAGTTGTACTATTAACTATAGTCCATGATGGGTGAAGAGTTTTATATGTCTGTTAGGTCTAGTTGGTTTAGAGTATTGTTCAACTCTTGTATTTATTTATTGATCTTCTGTCTAGTTGTTCTATCCATTATTGAAAGTTGCATATTAAAGACTCATACTATTAATATAGATCTGTTTCTCACTTCAGATCCCTCAGTATGTGCTTCATATATTTTGGGACTCTGCTGTTAGGTGCTTATATATTTGTAATTATTACATCTTCCTTTTTTTTTTAACAGATCATTTTATTGATACATATTAATAAAGCATACAATTCATCCAAAGTGTACAATCAGTGGTATTTGCTATAGTCACATAGTAGTGCATTCATGACTTCAGTCATTATTATAGCATTTTCATTATTTCAATAATAATAATAATAAACCAAAACCACACAAATAAACAAGAAAATTCCTCACTTCTCAATCTCTCTATGCTTCTCCCATTGTACATAGCTGCTGTTTCTGGCTATTCTATCCAAAGTGTATAATAAATGGCTTTTAGTTTAATCACAATGTTGTACATTCATCATCTCAAATATTTTAGAAAAATTTCATTATTCCAAAAAGAAAGACTCTAAACCCCTTAGCATTTCTTCCTTAGACCTACAGAACAGCTAATCTCCTTTCATCTTTATAAATTGATTTATAGTTACATTTTATGTAAATGGAATCATAAAATATGTGGTACTCTGTGTCTTATCTTCTTCACTTAATATAATGTTTTTTTGGTCTGATATTAACATTGTGTAGTATTAACTTACATTTGTTCAGCTTCAAAGAAAAATGGTTTTATATATGCAATTCTACCCATATTCATATTTCACATAATATATTTATATTACACATATTTAGTTCATAATAGGGCAGTCATACAGTATTTTTTCTTTTGTGTTTGGCTTGCTTCACTCAACATAATGTCCTCCAGGATCATCCATGTTTTCATGTGTTTCACGGCTTCATTTCTTCTTTCCACTGCATAATATTCCATGTATATACTCCACAATTTGTTTAATCCATTCATCAGTTGATGGACACCTGGTTTGTTTCCATCTTTTGGCTATCGTGAGTAACAGTGCTATGAACATTGGTGTGCAGATATCTATTCATGTCACTGCTCTTAGTTCTTCTGGGTTTATACCTAGCAATGGTATTGCTGGGTCCCATGGCAAGTCTATATTCAGCTTCCTTATGAACTGCCAAACAGTCCTCCACAGTGGCTGTACCATTCTACATTCCCATCAACAGTGAATAAACTTTCCTATATCTCCACATCCTCTCCAACATTTACAGTTTTCCGACTTTTTAATAGTGGCCAGTCTAATAGGTGTGAAATGATATCTCATTGTATTTTATTTATTTATTTATTTATTTATTTATTTATTTATTTATTTATTTATTTATTTATTTATTTAAAGGATTTATTTATTTATTTACTTTTATCCATTTTTACACCCCTTCCCCCTCCCCCCCCGTTTTTGCTGTTTCTGTGTCCATTCGCTGGGCAACTCTGTGTCCATTTTCTGCCCTCTCTTCTCATCCTTCTCCTCCTGTCTTCACTGGGATTCAATCCTTGGAATCTCTGATGTAGGAGAGAGGCATCCTGCCCGCGCAACCTTAGTTGCTGGTTTTTCGGTGCATCTCATCTTGCCTCTCCCTTGTGTCACTCTCCTATTATGTCATCATCTTGCTGTATGGCTCGTGGGAACTGGTGGTGCGCCCGCGCACAGGGCCTGGCGGCCCACGCACCTTCTATATATTTTTTAAATTTTTACCAGGAGGTCCTGGGGATCGAACCCAGGTCCCTCCATATGGGAGATGGACGCCAACCAGATATAGCCCCCTGCTATATCTCTTAAGGTTGACCAGAGATACCTAGAGTTACAGTCTTTTCCCATACAGGATGGACATATAATAAATCAGGCTTAGTTTATCACCAGCATTCTAAAAACCAGACCTAGGGAGGAAAACGAGGTCTGGGGACACATGCATGGTTTCTAATATAGCGAATGTTTAGCCCACCCTGATTATCACAGAATCAGGACAGTGAGAATATTCGCATTCTCATTGTATTTTTGATTTGCATTTCCCTAATCGCAAGTGATGTTGAACATTTTTTCATGTGTTTCTTCGCCATTTGTATTTCTTCTTTGGACAGTTGTCTTTTCAAGTCTTTTATCCATTTTTTAATCAGATACTTTGTCTTTTTATTGTTGTTAAATCTTCCTTTTTAATTAACTCCTTTATCAGTATATAATAACTGTCTTTGTCCCTTGTAATAGTTTTTGACTTAAAGTCTATTTTATGTGATATTAGTATAGCTACCCTGGCCCACTTTTTGTTACTATTTGCATGGTATATATTTTCCATCCTTTCACTTTCAATCTACTTAAGTCTTTGAATTTAAGATGGGTAGACAGCTTATAGTTGGGCCATGCTTTTTTGTTCAGTCTGTCAATCTCTTCCTTTTGACTGGAGAGTTTAATCCTTTCACAAAGTCACTACTGATATTGTAGGACTTTCTTCTGCCATTTTGCTCTTTAGTGTTTGTAAGTCTTATGCCTTTTTTTTTCATTCCTCAGTTCTTCCATTAATGCCTACTTTCATATTTATTTGACTTTTTGTACTGTTCCACATTGAGTTCTTTCTCATTTCTATCTGGATAAATATTTCATATATATTGCTTGTGGCTACCATAGAGCTAAAATTTAATATCCTCAATAAATAACAATTATGTTGGATTTGATACCAACTTGAATTCAATAGCATATATATATATACTTCTTCTATACCCTTCTGTATCCTGCTGTTTTTTGTACTTGTTACATATTATATCTGTGTACATTTTATTCTAAAATCATAGATTTCTCATTACTTTTATGCATTTTCATTTTAGTACTTGTTGGAAGTAAAACATGGAGAAACATACCAAAAAATACAATATAATATTACTCATATTTATAATACCCAAGTAGTTGTGTTTACTGGAGGTCTTGATTGCTTTATGCTACTTTGAACCACTGTCTAATGTCCTTTCCTTTCAGTCTGAAGAATTTCTGTTAGCATTGCTTGTAGGGCAGATCTAGTGGTGATGAACTCCCTATTTTTGTTTATCTGGGAATGTCTTAAGTCACTCCCTTATTTTTGAAAGAAAGTCTTACCAGATGTAAAATTCTTAGCTGGCAGTTACTTTCTTTCAGAACTTTATCTATTTCACCCCATTGCCTTGCCTTCATGTTTTCTGATGAGAAATCAGCAATTAATCTAATTGGGACTCCATTGTATATAACATTGCTTTTCTTTTGCAGCTTTTGAACTCTCTCCTTGTCTTTTGCATCTGACAGTTTGATCAGTATGTGATGGGGTGTTTTTGTCCTGATTGGTGTTCTTTGGGATTCTTGAATGTATATATTCATGCATTTTACTAAGTTTGGAAAGTTTTCTGTCATTATTTCTTTGAATATTCTTTTTGCCCCTTTATTTCTTCTCCTTCTGGGAGTCCCATAATGCATATATTGGTATGCTTGATGGTGTTCCACAGGTCTCTTAGGCTCTGTTCACTTTTTTCAATTCTTTTATCTTTTTCTCTTCAGACTGACTCATTTCAGTTGTCTTGTATTTGAGTTTACTGATGTTTTTTCTTCTGCCACCTCCAATCTGTTGTTGAAATCCTCTAGGGAATTTTTCATTTCAGATATTGTGATCTTCAACTCCAGTATTTCTGTTTGGTGCTGTTAAATATTTCTATCTCTTTAATGAGATTCTCCTATTGTTAATTCATTGTTTTCATGATATCCTTTATTTCTTTCTCTGTGTTTTCCTTTGTCTCCTTAAGCATGTTGAGGGTTATTTCTTTAAAGTCCTGTTTGCTATGTCCAAAGTCTGGTTTTCTTTACTGATGGTTTCTGGATGTTTATCTTATTCTTTTGGATGATCCACCATTTCCTGTTGCTTTGTTTGTCTTTTAATCTTTTGTTGCACACTTTACATTTTACTATTTTAAAATGCTAACTCTGGGATTCATTCCCTGAGATATCTGTTTCTTGAGTTCATAACCAGCTGGTGATATGACAGAGACTTTTTTGAATGTCAGCCTTCCTATTGGGAAAGTCTGTCCAAGACAAATGCAAAGTGCTGGGTTTTCCCTGTCTTTTCTGGGTTTCTGTCTTGTCCTGGGCTTGGGCTTGCTAGTGGCCTTAGGAGTTCCTCTGTTTACGAGAGTTTGAATGACCCCTCTACTTCCCAGGAGATAGACCTCTCTCTCCTGGGTGTTCCACTGCAGAACTTAAAGCAGATAAGTCTTTGCCCCAGGTCATCTGCCTCAATTTTTTCTTACACTGTCTCAAGATACTTTTGCCTGGAGGGCAAATTCTGGGAGGCCTGGCATGCTGAAGAGGTTTTTTCCAAGTCACTCTTTCCCTGCAGGAAGAAGACCAGGGATCCACAAAGGGAGCGCCTTTTGGGGAGGGGATTAGGAAGAAACCAGGAAGCACATCAGGAGCTTCTTCCACAGCTCCCCAAAGTTGCAGTTCCTTGATCTACCCATCAAATGTAGTCCTGCAACTCTGAGGAAGTAGACCTTCTTTAAGTCTCCACTGTCATCTTTGGGGTGTGTTGGAACAATGGCTGCCCTCAGAACCAGGCCCCATAGTGATCCAAAGTAGCCAATCAAAAGCTGTATCAGCGATTGGCTCATGCTCAACTGGATCTTGGAGAAGTGGGTTTTTATGTCCCTTCCTGGCATCAGCAAGCTATACCAGGTGTCAGAGCCCACTGCTCCCTGCAGCAAGAGTGGGGAATGGGTGCCATTAACTGTGCACAGAGAGAGCAGTTTACTGGTATTTACTGTAATGTACCAGCCTCTTCCTCCTGCCCTTTTCTGGATGCTGCAAAATATTCTACTGGACTTGCGAATTTCAAAAGAGTTGATTTGGACAGTTTCTGTGTAGTTAATAGTTGTTCTGGTGGAGGGACTGATTCCTGGAACTTTCTACTCCACCACCTTCCTATAATTCTCAACAAATGGTCCCTTACTTTTACATTTCTGGTTTAATTTCAAGCCTTGACCTTAAGAGTCATTTAATCTAAGTATAAAGGAATTATTTAAAGTATCTGGGAATCTTTTAAAGTGTGTAAATGGCCACATATAAAAAATAATGAGAGGAGGCAATATGGTGTAGTAGTTAAGAGCTCTCCCTAGCTTCTGTATTTTAATGAAACCTACCACTGGGATTGTATTACATTTCAAGTTCTTAGTTCCACGAATGACACATGGTAAGCTCTCAATTATCAGTAATTATTTTAACAGTGCTTCTTTATATTTGTATAGTCTCATGCTTTTCAAAACTGTTTGACATATATCAACTGGTGTGATCTTTACAACATTCCCTGTGAGGAAATAGGATAGATATTAATAAACTAATTTTAAGAGTAATAAAGCTGAAAGTAAGAGTTAAGAGGGTGAGACAGACAGAGGAAATATGTCAAATATCATACAGTTCTTTAGTTAAAGTGTTTTAAGCAGTTTTAAGCATTATCTATAACAGTATTGCAGAGACTGGAAAGATTGAAAGCACATTTTCCAAACTCTTTTGAAGCCTGGGATGTGGCCCAAGTTCTGACAAAAAGAAGCATACCTGTGAGAGTTGGAAGGAGGAAGTAAGTAACACAGGAGTAGCCACTCATGGACAGATAGGTTCTTCTTGTCATCTAGCAGCAGAAGCATTTTGTTCTTTTTGTGGCAGTCCTGGCAGAGATTCTAAAGTTCAGTCCTTAGCATCATAGGTGTTAAGTGGTGGGTGGTGGCTGACTTGGGGTTTCCACTAAAATAGAACTGTGATGATGTTGGAAGTTTCTCTTTGCTGATGTTGTTCCTGGCTGAGTGGCATTCAACCTGGATTTTCTTGGCCTTGTGTAAAATATGACAGTGACCTTATGGCCCTGAACAAATTTCTTTCCCTTTAAATTAGCTAGCGTGTATACCTCTATTTGCAGCTAAGACCTCTATCGTATACACGTACACTAAGACCAGATTTGTCTCTCAGGAACAGGCTCAAATTAACCAAGATCATGAACCTGAGATGTAAAATCCGAACCAATTTCTAATTTATAATGAAAATAAAGTTATATGCAGAAAAAAATACATTCATGTAGTATGTTCTCCCACTATAGGCAGATCAACATAGGTATCATAAATAATAACCAGAAGATTGTTTAGTGAGCCTTGAAATAGAACAAAGGAAGCTGGATAAATTGAGTGTTTAATGGTGTAAAGTTAAAAATCGTTCTGTCATTTCTCTAGCCATAATTTTATAATATTCAAAGGAGTTATAATATTCAAAATTTATTATATAAAGTTCTTACTCTATTGGAAAGTGGGTGGATTCTTTTTTTCCCATGGTCAACAAAATCACTTTTTGGTTAACAATGACTTTCTTTAGATATGCTAATACTTTTAATCATTTTGTAATCAAGGTTAGCCATTGACTACAGCCTGGGATCCATTCTGTTTCTTTAAGTGGCTGGTTATTTGACCATAACAATGTAGCTTATCACTATTATGCTCTTGGATGTCCTACTTTTTTTGAGTATATTTCTTCTCCAATCCATTGTGTATGTAATGAGTGCAGAGTTTAATCCATAGAGGGTAATCTTTCCCATATTTTCTAATGCTGCTCCCCAAATACAGCTAATAACTAGGTACTAGGTCTCTTAACACTCAGACTACTATTATATCTCCCTCACCAGTATGAGACACTTTGGGATGTTCTGTTTTAGCTGGTCACCCAAGATGTTTCTCTAGAATCAGACCTTATTCACTCATTTGTGTCCCCAGATCAGTGAAAATGTAAGGTCATAGTACAAGATAAGCTTCTGGCAGTGAAAGGGAACTGGTGCTAAAAAAAATGGGGTTAAAAAAGAGCTACAGAAAGAAAATTTTAAGGAAGATGCCACGTAAAAATAGTATTGCATGAAAATTGCAATCACTATTCTAAATTGGCTCAAGGATTTGGTCAGTCCTGGGCTAACCACTATTAACTAGAAAAAAACTATAAAAAACTGTAAAATTAGGAATGATTTTACTTATATATCCATGGATATAAAACATCAAATGAATCTTTGAGTTGCTAGATTGTATTCTTGAATGTTTATTCTTACCCTTATCTCTGTGCTAGCACATTATACAAGATATTTACTTCTTGCTTTTGTTTGCTTTTTGACACTAGAGGTTCTCAATAAGATTTGCTATTTTATCTTCCTCCCCAAATACTTAGAACCTATACTGACTGTTCAAAAGGAATAAGTAATTCATTTTCCCCTTTATTTGCTTATCTATGCACTCTTTCTCCTTGCATTCCAAAATCTTCATTGCCCCTACTTTGGCCCAGTATTTTAACTTTTCCTTTCTTCCTTAACCCATGGCATTTACCTGGTTCAAGAAATATTGGTTTTAACCATCGCTGGAGGGAGGCATTTGGAATCGAGAGTCACTATTATAATCTACTGGCTATTGACAACTGAATCCCTAAAATTGTGTTGCTGATAGCAAGGGGTTCATGGTAGACTGAGACAGGAAGGTTTGCTGAAACTCCAGAGTTAAGAAATTGTTCTCAAAGTTTCATGAGAATAGCTTTGATTTTAGGATGATAAATCTTCACATAGAAGAATATAAAATATTAATACTACAGGGAGAACAGTTTTGCATTTAAGAACTCTGCATTTATCTAGTACTTTTCTCTGGTGTACCAAAGGCTTTCACCTGTTTTCCTTGTTTTGTTTCTATAATCATTGTGTTTGAATAAAAAAGAAATTGATAGAGAGAAATTATGTGACTTGCTTAAAGTTTCATAGAAAGGTAATGAAAAAGCTAGGTGAATTGTTTTTTTGACTCCTGCCATACAGTTCTTCAGTATTATGATTTGGAGCTGAGAAGAAAATTTATACTTCCTTTTGGTATTATGCTGTGAGCATTATTTGAAACTGGTTGAATAGGTTGAACTTTCTTTAGGGAACCATTTTACTGAGACATATGGAAAATTCCTGGGATGTCAAAATTATTAGATATATAAATACCAAGGCCAAAGGAATGCTATGTCAAACTTTATATTTTTAAGGGCTAAACCAGACTTTATTTTGTCTGGGATTTTCAGGAAAGGCCATACATTTAGCTTAAGCCAGGAATGTCAACTTAAAGATTTTATGAAAAAGAATTGGCTCTTTAGGACCATATTGATGTACATCAAAATGTTAGTTGTATGTAGCATTTGAGATTTTTCTTGGGTAATAGATTATGGATATATATTAGTTTATTTGTCTCAGATAAGGCATCAGCAAATATTTTTTTAAAGGGCCAACTAGTAAATATTTTAGGCTTAGTGGGCAATAATCTGTTTCAACTAGTCAACTTTCTGTTGAAGTGTGAGAGCAGCCACAGACATTACATAGACAATAAACAAATGAGTATGGCTGTGTTCCAATAAAACTTTATTTATATAAACCAAAATTTGAATTTTATATAATTTTTACATGCCATGAAATGTTCTTCTTTTGATTTCTTTTCAACCATTTAATGTAAAAGCCATCCTGAGTTTATGGATTGTACAAAAACAGGGCAGGCTGTATATGGCTTTATTGTCCATAGTATGGTGACACAGTCTTAGGTTAAGAAACTGAGAATCCAAGGAGTTCTAAAACTGTTTCACCTATAACTTGTTAAGAATCTTAAATTTCTCAAACTAAATTTATCAGTGGTGGGAAAGTAAAAAGAGAAGACAATAAATCTGCCATTGTTCTTTTACAAATGAGAACTAATTTCTATAGCTCAAAATTAGTATTTTAGATACATACTGGGCTCTAGGGGTTTCCAGGGATTTTTGAGGGAGGTATATTCTGCTTAGGGTTTTGCTGCAGCATTTTAAAGTTTTCCATCAGTACCCTCTCCCCCTACTTCTTTTAATGATCTTGATATTCCCCTATGGAGAGAAGATGGTTGGATTATAAATACTACTTTTCTGTTACTTCACTATAATTATTATTTACCCACAGTATATAATAGTTATTATAGTGACAATTTCAAATACACATATGTACATATTTATTATTTTTCTTTATCTTTTGGACACGTAAGTTTTTAGTTTCTTTCTTTTGACTACTAAAGAAATGTGTTTGCCTTTAAATAATTTAAAAATAACTTCTATTAAGAGCCCTTCTAAAACCCTTGTACATTTTTAATAATTTAGATTATGTTTATGATAGAAAAGCTGTACCCAGCATATAAAGCAAATTTATTAAAGTTTAGGAAAGTAATTTTTTGTATAACAGTACAAAAAATAGTTTCTGTGAGGATCTTCAATTCAAATCAACAAGTTTAACCATGACTCATGGTTTCTGTTAAGAAGGAAGTGTAATTAATTATAGGAAATATAATTAACATCTTTTGATAAACAGATTTAAGAATTGCTTCTGTCCATTCGTTGTTCTCTTTCAGTAGGTGGGAATCAATAAATTCTTATAAAATTGAATTAAAAATTAATTTAAAAAGAATACCCAGGGAATTTATGAAATTCTGCATGTTTAAGCCTCAGTATGGATCCTGTCCCATTCTGTGTCAAAAGTCAGTCAGCACGGCTATTTTACCAAGCCTGTTTGTGCCTCCTCATGAATTTGACTGGTAGATGGCTCTATGCCTATAAAACATGTTTAAGGTACATAAAATGGGACATGATAATAAAGTTGTGAAAAGCTACAGGACCATTAATTTAAATCTGGAGGAAAGTTGGGAAAAAAGAGTACCAGAGCTGTGGAAGATAAGAGTGAAAAAAAAAAATTGATTCACTAATGGTGCCTGGATGTCTCTGGACCCTGGTCTTCAGATAACGAAGTAATTCATGAAGAGAGGAGTTTTGAAGAAATAAGTAATTGAAAAATGAATAATGACTAGCAAAGTAGTAGGGATTAAAAAAAGTCTGGGTGATATTTGGAGATTTAAAAAGGTTTAAGGAAGAATAAAAATCCTGTAGCTTTAGAGGCAGTTATGGTTTAAGTAAATGACAGGAATTAGACACATAAGACAAAAAAAAGGACTGATTGGTTTTTTCAAATGTGAACTTAAATGATATAATCACAATCCTTTGACTCACATAGATTGAGTCAAAGGAGACAGAGACTAAAGAGAATGGGTGCAAAAATTTAATTTAATAAAAAAGTTCTTATATTCATACTAGATTATAATATTTGCTTAGTATATTGACATTCCTATTAGTGAGGAATCACTTGAAAGACATCTTAAAAATTACTTACCTTTACAGTGTTTTATCCCCAACAGCTGATTATAAAATAACCAGAATTTTCAGTCATGCTCCTTCTGTAGTGCTTTATGTTCTTAACTACAATATTCACACAAGTTCACAAGTTGTATTGATTTAGAAAAAGATTGGAAAAATGCAGAAATATACATATATGCTTATATATTTATATGAATGATTTAGAGAGAAGAAAAATTTCCCTCAATGTTGCTTATTTCAATCATTAATAGTAAATTAAGAAATTTGTATGCATAAAATAAAATTCAAAAGAAAAAAAAAAAGAAAAAAAATAAAAAGAAAAGAAAAAAAAATTCAAATGTTCATTAATTTTTACAATAGTCATAAATTGGACTATGCAAAGAACATTGTACAAAGTCATTCCTGATTTAGTACCTTGCTGTCTTTCATGTAGCTCACCATAAGAATGGTATTTCAGTGAAGTAATGTTTTGTTAATAAAAAGTTGTGGAATTTTTATTGATGTTATTAATAGCTATGTCTACACTTGTGACTTGAGGCTATTTGAATCCAGTTAAAAGTGGAAAATTTATATGAAAACAATTATTTAATATCCTGAATGCAGAGCAGTTTGTAGGTGTGGAGACAATCCAAGCTGATGCCATAATGTCATATATGTAGGTGGGTATTTATATAAATGAGGATGAAAAATATATGCAATAAATTGTAGAAGATCTAACACCCACCACTAGTAGACCACTTAATGCAAATTGGGCCCTCTGCAAATGGTAACGACTGGCCTACTGAATATTTTAATGTGGAGGGAGTCATGAAAAAATGAATATTTTTGAAGAGAAAAGTCATGAGGGAGTGAAAAAAGTATGATAAACATGTGGGTTTTTACTGATACTGTTGATTTATTTTCATTACCAAACTGCAGGTAGATATTCTTTTGACTTTGTTTGCTTTTTTGTCCATAATAGCAGTGCCATACCTTTCTTTTTAAGGGCAAATTTTTGATTTAGTATTTTAGAAATCATTTAAGGCTTAAGTCTTTTCAACAAATATTTATTGAGTGCCTACCATGTTCCCAGGTTTGGTGGTAAGAGTTTCAAATAAAATCAATACTGTCATTATATCTACCTTTTAAAACAGCTTGAGGTATAATTTATATATAATAAAATCCACCCTTATAATTCGGTGATTTTTAGAATATTTACATAGTCATGCAATCATACCCACCATCTAATTTTAGAACATTTCCATTTTACCAAAAAGATCCCTTGTGTCCATTGTGAGTCAATTCCTGTTCCTACCTGAGGCTACAACTAATCTACTTTCTGTCTCTATAAATTTTCCTTTTCTGGACCTTTCATATAAATGGAATCATAACCTATATGTTCCTTTGTATCTGGCATCTTTCACTGAACATAATAAGTTTTACTATGCTGTATGAATCAGTAATTAGTTCCTTTTTATTGGCTGAATGGTGTTCCATTGTATGGATATACCACATTTTGTTTTTTTGCATTCACCAGCAAGAATTTTGTTAGGGATTACACTGGATCTGTAGACCAATTTGGGTAGTGATACCATCTTAACAATATAACAATAAGAAGTCTTTTGACCCATGAACATGGGGTGTCTTTCCATTTATTTAAGTTGTATTTAATTTCTTTGAGCATTTTGTAGTTTTCATTGTACCAGTCTTATACCTCTTTTGTTATATTTATTCCTAAATACTTTATTTTGATGCTATTGTGAATGGAATGTTTTTACTTTTGTAACAGTTTAGAATTCTGTTTATCTCTACTACGTTTCTGTGCTCCTTTTGCATTTAACTCTATGCCTTCAATATGTACAATTAACCAACTTGATTCCATTGAGAGTTCTGCATGGGCTAAAACTGTAAAACTAGGCCCTAAAATTAATTCTATCATTTCTACGTAACGAACACTATCAACTGGGCCAAATTTGACCTTACTCATGAACAGCCATACTGCTCTGAATGAGGTGGCATTTGAAAGAATAAATTTGCTAGACATTTATTGCTCCAATCAGCTGTGGGACTTGAATTTCTACAAGATGAAGGCTGACTTCTACTTAATTACTTAACCTCCTCACGAGTGGAGCTTTGTTAGGCTGATTGTAGGTGAGAATTGGTAATTTTACTTTAAAATGATTAAGCTTGTGTCAATATAATTACTTCCATTTTAAAATTCTTCCTTGTAGAACCTTTTTATCATATTAAAAATACTGCTGAAGTCTTTAGAAACTGTGTATATGGAGGATTATAATTATTCTATATGTTTTTTTTGGGGGGGAGAAGGGGTACTCTATGCAATTTTGTTTCAATATACTTTAAGGGAGGTATACCTGAAGATGCTATCATTTAAAACCAATTGGAAAAATCTTCTCATTGAAGTGGTTTGTTTTCCTATTTGGGGAAACCTGACAGAGACCATGTTTTCATCATCATTGTATTTCCATAGTGCTTTGCACATTGTAATGCTCAATAAATATTTGTTATATGAATGAATTGTGCTCTTTGTAAGGGTTAAGGATCATTTCTTAGAAAAAAATTAATAGTCTTGTCACTTCTTACTTCAGAAACACTGGAATGAGATTCTTTCAGCAGATGTCAGTAAGTCGAGGATACAAGTTTTTGCTGTTCAGCATAATATAATGGAAGTTAATAAATGACTAAGCTTGCTTGTATTTAGCAAGGAAAGGAGATATTGGGAAAACTAATGGATAGTTAACTTTAATCTGGCATCTCAATTGTAAGGATTATTTTCCTCCCTCAAAAGAATTAAACTGACATCAAGAATACTATAATATCCATGGGATATAAGCCCTCTCTCACTTGGAGTTGGAGTGGACATCACCATCCCAGTTGCCTCTGGATTGGGGGAAGAACTATGGACTAGAGTGGACTTGATGGTATTCTCTTGCTCACATATGGTGATTCTTGCAATGCAAGAAATTATAACAATGAGGTGGAGCCAGTGGCCACTTGACAGTTTTTGGGTAGGGAGGGGATGAGCAGTTGAAATACAGGGGCTTCTTTGGGAGTTGGAGGTTGTCCTGAGTACTGTTGTGGCAATGGATGTAGGCCATTTTAAATCAGCACACACCACTCAGAACTGAGTGGGAGAGAGTGTGGTCTACAGTGTGAACTGTGGTCTATGGTTGGTGGCAAGGCTCCAGGATGTGTAAGTTCATTGAGGTTGGTGGGCCACACTGTGGGAGATGTTTGTGTGGGATGTGGTGGGAGGTGTGGGAGGTGGGCAACATGGGAATCCAGTGGGTTCCGTGTAATATTTTAGGTAATCTAAGCACCTCTTAAAATATATGTGTATATATATATATATAAATAACATTTTTGTAAGCAAATACACATATATGCATATATATTTATATATCATTTTGCAAATGTTTGTATGTATTGTGAGAATTTTGATTTTTACCCATAATAAAAAAAAAAAAAGAAAAAAAAAAAAGAATACTATAATAGAAATGTTTATTGGTGGCATATCAGTCACTAGGTTATTCAGAGCTAAATTCAGTAGAAAGCTGTTATGTAGCTATTTTATCTCAAAGTTTGAGCATTTAATTAAGTTGTAAATCCATACTATTATCTCTTTTTATTGTTTGTTTTACAATAGAGATTGCTATGTTCTGTTTAACATTGCTTTATTATGGTAAATAATTTATAATATATTTCTAATACTGAGATGATAATGTGGGTATTAGAGTCTTAAAATATACTATTCGGTATATTTTATTAATTTTATTACCTTAAAATTATTGTCAAGTTTAAATATGACAGGAAATTACTTTGTCAGTTCATTTAGCAATTTTTTTTTCTTCTTTCTTTTTGTTTTTTAAAATAATCCATCATGGTTTTTTTCTTTGAAATTGCAAAGTATCACCATTTAGCTCTATATTTAAAAAAATATTTTACAAATAAAATACATTAATTATGTTTTTATTAGGAATTATGCATTTTAATGTGTAAATATACAGTTAAAGTTTACCTAAATAGGACTGAGAGTTAAGATATTTCTAGTGTTTTAAAATACAGCAGAAAATTTTTGTTTTAAGACATATTTGTTATCCTTCTGGAAGTGAAAAGTTCATTAGTTATTCATACATATACACACACCCCACCCCACCCCCCACCCTGATATATTTTATTTTATCTTAAAGCATGTAAAATGAACATTAGCTAATCTCTCATTGTTGGGCCCAGGCCCTAGTTTTAGTATGTCTGTTGGTTAAGTCTCATACATTGATTTTTGCCTAAACCACACTCATAATACTATTACTTGATGTGGTTAGTATTACAAAAGTAGAAAATTACAAGTGTTGGAGAGAATGTGGGGAAGGAGGAACACTCGTTGGTGGGAGTGTATAATGGTGCAGCTGCTATGGAAGACAGTTTGGCAGTTTCTCTGCAAGTTAAGTTTAGAATTCCCATATGACCTGGCCATCCCGCTTCTAGGTATATACTCAGAAGATCTGAAAGCAGGGACTCAAACAGATATTTGCACCCTGGTGTTCATAGTGGCATTATTTACAATAGTCAAAAGATGGAAGCACCCAAGTGCCCATCAACTGGTGAATGGATTAAAAACAATGTGGTATATACACATAACAGAATATTATTCAGCTTAAAAAGGAAATGAAGTTCTGATATATGTCATGACACGGATGAACCTTGAAAACATAATATTGAGTGAAATAAACCACACACAAAAAGACAGATATTATATGATCTCACTGATTTGAAACAATTAGAATAATTAAATTCATAGATTCTCTCTAGAAAAATACAAGTTATGGTGGGATGGGGCGGCAGAGATTATGGAGTTAAGGCCTAAATTGTACAGTGTTTCTATTTGGGTTGATTGTAAAGTTTTGGTAATGGATGCTGGTGATGGTAGCTCAGCATATTATACATAATTAATAGCCCTGAATTATATATCTAAATGTGGTTAAAGGAGGGGAATTTTAGGGTATATGTATATATATATATATATATGTTATTAGAATAAAAATTAAGAAAGAAAACAGAACTGTACAACACAGAGTGAACCTTATTGTAAACAATGGACTATAGTTAATAATACAATTTTAAAAATGTTTTTTCATGAATTGTAACAAATGTACCACACTAATGCAAGGTGTAATAATAGGATGATGTTTTAGTTTTGTAGGCTGCTTAAAGCAGATACCATGAAATGGATTGTTGGCTTAAACAATTGGAATTTATTAGCTTACAGTTTGAGGACAGGACAATGTCCAGATTAAGTCATCATTAAGGCAATACTTTCTTCCCAAAGACCAGCTGCTGGGGATTCTTGGCTTCTCTGCCAAATGGCAAGGCACATGGTGGTATCTGCTGGTCTCTCCCTTCTCTTCCAGGTTTCGTTGCTTTTAGCTTCTTGCTTCCATAGCTCATGCGCACGTGCGTGCTCCCTCCCTCCCTCCCTCCCTCCCTCTCTCTCTCTCTCTCTCTCTCTCTTCATTCTGTTTATAAAGGACTCCACGAATAGGATTTAGACCCATCCTGAATGACGTGGGTCACACTTTAACTGAAGTAGCCTCATCAAAAGTACTACTTCCAATGGGTTTACTCCCACGAGGGATTAACTTTACGGACATGTTTTTCTGAGGTACATACAGCTTCAAACCATCACACATGGTATATGGGAACCCTGTATTTTATGCATGATTTTTATGTAAACTGTTTTATTCTCAACAACAACAACAAAAAAACATAAAAGTAAAAAGTAAAAGAAAAAAAAATGAGCGAGAGCTGTAGAGAAAGTTTGTATTATCTTAGAGAATATATAATTTGTCACATACAGAATGTTGGTAGAATATGGACATTAAAGGTACTTCTGGAAAGGCTTTAGAAATTGGAAGAAAGGTGATCCTTGTTAAAAAGTAGCAAAGAAACTAAAGAAATTGAGTTCTGAAGTTGGATGGAAGGCAGAACTTGAAAACAATCAACTTGGATATTTAGCTGAGGAGATTTCCAAGGTAAATGTGGAAGGTGCAGTCTGGTTTCTCCTTGCTGCTTATAGTGAAGTGAGAGAGGAAAGAGGTAAATTGAAGATTGAACTGTTAAGCACAAAGAAACCACCAATTAATAATTTGGAAAATTATCAGCCTGTCAAGATAGGGTGCTTTGAGTCTAGGGCCAAAAGTGGCTCTATCAGGGACCTCACTGGGTTTCTGGGAAGTGAGTCCCCAGAGGTCAGGTCTCCATGTGAAGTTTTAACCAAACAACCCTTTGCTAATAGAGTTATGCCTGACCATGGATCTGATCAGCCATTTTAGTGCAAGTCAGGATTGGAAATGCAGTTATACAGGATGTATCTGTAAAAAATTTTATTGTCTGATGGTTTGGACCCATTTGAATTGCATGCAAAGCTGAAAGATTTTTACAACATTTGTGTGAGCAGAACCACTGCCATCCTGGACTGAAAGGAACAGAGAAGGGATGATTTGAAGAATGGCTTCAAGGGCAGAACCATGGAAGCAAAGGTCTATACTGAAAAGATCTTCTCGAGCAAAGAGAGTGGGCTTCCGCATATGTGTGGAGAGGGCCTATCTGCCCCTGTGTGTGGAGGGGGCAGGCCATCTGCCCGAGTGCTTGGAGGGCAGGGCCCTTGCACCTGTTGTTTAGAGAGACTGCTGCCAAACCAATGCTCAGTGATGGTGGGGCTTGTGCCCTGGTTTGCCAAGAGCCTGGCTGATATCCCAATGCTCAGGGAGGGTGGGGCCTTCACCCCAGTGTTTGGGGAAAACATGACCACCATGCAAGTGCTTGGAAGGGGTGGGGCTGCCACTCCATCAGGCCCAGATGACAAAACATCAATCCATAGATGACTCTTAGACCTTGAAATTGAATGGAGCTTGCCCTGCTGGGTTTTGGAATTATTTGGGACTGTGCTCCCTGTTTTCCTTCCAATTCCTCCCTTCTGGTCTGGAAAGTTTATTCTATGCCTGTCCTCCATTGTACATTGGTAGCATATAAAACAGGTTCATCAGAGAGAAGAATTTCGTCCCAGGATGGATGACACCCATCACTGATTTTAATTAGACTTTGGAATTAGCATTGTTCTAAAATAGCTTAAGGCTTTTGGGATGTTGTTATGGAATGAATGTATTTTCCATGTAGAAAGAACATGTTTTTTGGGGGTCCAAAGGACAGACTGTAGTGTCATGTGCCTCAGACAAAAATATTCTCAATCATAATCCATTCCTGTGGGTGTGAACCCATTGTAATGTAAACAGCACCTTTTGATAAGTTACTTCAGTTAAAAGTGTGGCCCAAATGAATCAGGATGGGTCTTAATCCTGTTACTTGAGGCCACAGAGAAAGAAGCTATGGGGAACAGCCAGAAGCTAGAAGTCAGTGGAACTCTAGAAAGGAAAGGAGAAGATGCCATCCTGTGCATTGCCAAGTGACAGAAAAGCCAAGGACCAAGGACCAAGGATTGCCAGGAGCCACGTCTAGAAAACCAGTCTTCACGGAGAAGGCATCATCTTGCTGACATCTTAGTTTTGGATGCCTCCTATCCTCAAAACTGCCAATAAAATCCTGTTGTTTAAGCCAACCCATTGTATGGTATTTGTTTTTAGCAGCTGGAAAACTAAAACACTGTGTTTTACTTGATTTTCACGTTTATATCAATACAATTTTAGGAAGTAGAATTATACATTTAAATGCATCAAAGGAACTTGTGATTTAAAATAATTATGTATAATCTTTTGTAATGTATTTGGCCAACTTTTTTTGTACTTCTAGAGTTTATTCACGTGGTCATATAGAATTGTTATGTATCAGATTATTGTATATCAGAACTTTACGTCTATTATCTTTACATATATGTATAATATATATCTGTATGAATATATTTATTGACTATATACCTTAGAACCTTATTCAAGTAGTCATTTCATAGTTGATGTTTTTGATGATTAAAAATACCATACACTGTAGGAAAAGAACAAAATGGATCTATTAGAAAGAAGTCTTCTGAACCTAGTTCTTATGGTATTTTCAAGAATAGTAAATTGCTTATATGTATGGAATGTGATGTCTTTTTAAAATTTCTTTAAAAATTTTTTCCAAACAAACACTCCCCTTCTTCCCCTTGCCCCATCCCCTGGTAACCCTTAATCTAATTTATATATCTCTACAAATTTGCTATTTGTAGTCATCTCTTATGAGTGACAAAATATGTTATTTGTCATTATGTGCTTTGCTTATTTCACAGAGCATAATGTTTTTAAAGTAACTTCATGTGGCAAAATATCTCAGAACTCCATTATTTCTTATGGCTGAATAATAGTCCATTGTGTATATTTCCCATATTTTGTTTATTCATTTAATGATGGACACTTGGGTGGTTTCTACCATTTGGCTATTATGAATAATGCTGCTATGAACATGAGTTTACAAGTATCTGTTTATGGCTGTGTTTTCACTCTCTTTGAGTATATACCTAGGGAAACGGATGTGGCTCAAGAGGTTCGGCGTCCGTCTACCATATGGAGAGACCAGGGTTCGATCTCCGGTACCTCCCGGTAAAAAAAAAAAAAAAAAAAAAAAAAAAAAAAGAGTATATACCTAGAAGTGGAATTGCTGGATTATATGGTAATTTTGTATTTAATTTTTTGAGGAATTACCAGTTGCTTTCCACAGTGGCTACACCATTTTACATTCCTACGAACAGTACATTAGAGTTAGAGTTTCTCGGCATCCTCTCCAAAACTTATTTTCCATTAAAAAATAGCAATTCTTGTGAGTGTGAAGTAGTATCTCATTGTAGATTTGATTTGCATTTTCCTAATGGCTAATGATATTGAGCATCTTTTCATATGCTTATGGGTCACTTGTATATCTTCTCTTGGAGACATGTCTATTCAAGTCCTTTGCCCATTTTTTAATTGAGTTGTCTTTTTGTTGTTGCTTTGTAAAAGTTCTTAATATATTCTGGATATTAAACCCTTAGCTCATATATGGTTTGCAACTACTTTCTTCCATTCTGTAGGTTGTCTTTTTACATTCTTGATAATGTCCTTTATTTTATTTTAGTTTTTAATGTACTTTTTATTATTTTTTAAAAAGATACTTAGATTACATAAAAAATGGAGGGGATTCCCTTATGCCCCACTCTCTACCCCTCCTACACTTTCCCACATGAACAACATCCTTCTTTAGTGTGGTATATTTGTTACAATTGATGAACACATATTGGAGCATTGCCACTAATGTGGGTTATAGTTTACATTATAGTTTAAACTCTCTCCCACATAAGTTATGACAAGATATATAATGGCCTGTATCTGTCATTGCAACATCACTCAGGACAGTTCCAATGTCCCAAAAATGCCCCCTATTATAACTATTTTTCCCTCTCCTTCTCCTCAGTACCTCTGGTGGCCATTGTCTCCACATCAATGATAAAAGTTCTTCCATTGCTAGAATCACAATAAGTCTATAGTAGAATAACAGTAAGTCTACTCTAGTCCATCATTCATTCCCCAGTCCTGAGGATTCTGGCATGGTGATGCCCACTCCACCTCTAATTGAGAAGGGGTTTAGATCCCATGGGGCAGATGGATGGGACTATCTTGCTTGTAGTTTCAGGCTCTCTCTGTTCCTTGGGATGGTCGTTGTCCATCATCATCTCTTTGTTAGTTGTCCTGGGTGAGTCCAGTGAACTGGAGAGTAGGTGTTACAACTCTGTTGAGATTCAGGGCCCAGTTGGCACATGGAAGTCCCAAAGATTTGTCTCTTGGGCATAAACCTATCAACTCTAGTACTAACTATAGGTTCAAATAGAAGGGGCAGAAGAGCCATGTGTAGGGAAATCACAACTGAGTCCAACTCTGTCACTGGGGAGCATAAATTCCAAAGTAGGGTCCACTGGCAGGGTGCCAAACTCCTGAGCTGTCAGCCCTGCCTATAGTGTCTAGATGTCTCAGAAGCCCTGCTATTTGAGGCAATATTTAGGGGCAGTCAATGAGATCCTGCTGAGATGTGCATAAGCATAATCTCTGGAATGTCCTCCCGACTCACTTTGACATCTCTTAGCCATATAAACTCATTTGTCTTTACCCTTTCCCCCTTTTGGTCAAGGTTTTTTTCCAGTTGCTTTGCTAGTTGATGCTTGGTAGTAATCCCTCGGTGCCAGAGAAGCTTATCCCTGGGAGTCATATCAATGTCCTTTAATGCACTAAAATTTTTAATTTTGATTAAGTTCCATTTATATGTTGTTTCTTTTGTTGCTTGGACTTTTGGTGTTATATCTAAGAATCCATGGCTGTATCCTAGGTCATGAAGATTTGTTCCCAGTTATCTTCTAAGAGTTTTATAATTTTAGCTCTTATGTTTATGTTTGTAATCCATTTTGAGTTGATTTTTGTTTATGAGGTAGGGGTCTAACTTCATTATTTTGCATGTGGATATCTAGTTTGTCCAGCACCATTTGTTGAAGAGACTATTCTTTTCCTATTGCATGTAATTAACACCCTTGTTGAAATCAATTGGCCATAGATGTGTGGTTCTCCTTCTGGACTTTCAATTCTGTTCCATTTGTCTATTTTTATGCCAGTATCACACTATTTTTTTCTCAATTAAAAACAGGTGTTTATTTTCTATGAAGCAACTTACAGAATCCTGATCATCACATTACTCTTTCCATAGGCATCAGAGCAAGCAACCAAAGAGCAAGAGGGGCAGTGAAGGGAGTGACAGAGAGATAAGGAAAATGGAGAAAAATGTCTAGAAGGACATCGCAGATCATGTGCAAGGTCATTAGAGCTTTCACTGCTCAATCAGAAGAATGGATTCCTGCTATTTTTCAGTCTACCTGGAACATGGCTACCACGGCCCTTATGCTAGGTTATAACCAATCTCAGGGAATTTCAAATAACTACAACCAGTCAGAGGCAGATTCATAAGAGAGGTGAATTAAACTAGTATTCAATCCTAACAAGATTACTAGGAAAACCCTCTTGTTTGCAAAAGGTTCTCCTCAGATCTCAGTAAGCCAAGGTTCGAAGAAGAAATGACCACAAAAACAAGAAATTATTTATACCGCAATGACGAGACAGTCACGTGGCACCAGATATATCCGTGCTTACCCAGGGAAGGAAATCCTGTTCAAGGAATGCTAAATTAACCTGCAGACCCTTGGTTCCAAAATGGCTGCTGGCAGAGGAGGCTGAAACTGGTAGGCCCATTGTTTTGATTACTGTAGTTTTGTAGTACAATTTGAAATCGGAATGTGTGAGTCCTCCAACTTTATTCTTTTTCAAATTTGTTTTGGCTATTCTGGGCCCCTTGGAGTCCCATATGAATTTGTAAGAGTGGTTTTTCTATATCTGCAAAAGAGGCTTCTGGAATTTTGACAGGGGTTGGATTGAATCTGTAGTTTGCTTTGGGTAATATTTGCATCTTAATAATGTTACCTCTCCAACCCATGAACATGGGATGTCTTACCATGTATTTAGGTCTTCTTTAATTTCTTTCAGCAGTGTTTTGTGTTTTTCAGTATACAAGTCTTTTAATTTATTCCTAGATTAAATCATTCTTTTAGATGTTACTGTAAGTTGAATTGTTTTCCTCTTCAGATTATTCATTACTAGTATACCGGAATACGATTATTACTATTATTGGCTTAAAACAATAGAAATTTATTCTCTCACAGTTCTGGAGCCTACGAGTCTGAAACCAAAGTGTTGGCTGGGCTGTGCTCCCTCTGAAGGCTCTAGGGAAGAATCTTCTCTTCCTCTTCTGGCTTCTGGTGGTTGTTGGCACACTTTGGCATTCCTTGGCTACAAAGCTGCCTCTGTTGTCACACACCTTCTTCCCTGTCTGTATCTATTTGTCCTCTCCTCTTCTTGTAAGGATACTAGCCATTGGATTTAGGATCCACCCTAATCCAATATGAGCTCATCTTAATAACATCTGCAAAGACCCTATTTCCAAATAAAGTCACATTCTGAGGTTCTGGGTGGACATGAATTATGAGGGCTCACTATTCAGCCCATTACACTAAAAGTGTAAGTACTTCCTTGGGAAAACCAAAGTCATGCTTGATGAGTAGGGCTGGCTGCTGAGTCATCTCTCTCCCCATCTTCTGCCTCTTCAATCCCTCTTTTTCCCCAAAAGTGCCCCATGGACTGGTGAACAGTAGTTCTAGAAGCATCTTTCCCAGCCTGACTGCCTTCCTTTTAGTGTCTGCTACATGAAGTGTGTTGGCCCTTTCTGCAGACAGTCAAGTCCTGGGAGCTCAGGGCCCCCAAATTTCCTTCCAATTGACTCAGGTGACTTGCTTGTACATCTTCAGCTCCTGCTCATTCTCAGACCAAATTCACGTGTTTGGCACGAAGGATGGTGACACTTACAGCTCTTGACCTTTGGCTTTGTGTCCTGGCTGCAAACTTATCTCAACTCTGACTTAATGTCTTCATGGATTGACACTTCCATAATGGCTGTGTGGGCATGGCCCAGGGTTACCATAAGCTCACCCATTGCCTTTGAAGGCCTTACCCTATGACCAGAATATGTATTTCTGTCTGGTGCTCTTATCTTTCACTCTACCCACCTAGGCCTTTAAAAATCTACCCTTATAGGCAGGTAAATGGCCTTTGGGAAAGATCAGAGAGCAGAGGCATAGAGGGCCCCACCCGGCCAGTATACAGGGTGACAGTATTCTTGTCCTCGAGAACTATTTTGCTATGTATTTTGATTTCCTGTGTATGCAAATGTATGCATTTACCATTGTAAATGGCAGGGGGGGGCAGGAGTGTCTGACTTTGGTGTTCAACAGTTAAGAACTGTTATTTTTGCCTTTAAAATCCAGTAATATAATGTAAATAAATGACCCTATCTTTGTAGCAAGTTCCATTCACCCTTATAGGTAGGTAAATGGAACTTTTCTAGATTGCTTTGATGATGTAGATGGTATCTACCTTTAAAGGATGATACCAAAGGATATTGGATGACAACTCCTTTTAAACTGGGTTGGCCAGGTCAGAGCTGATTGCTATGATAGAGGTGGGAGCACTTTTTTGGGGGGGTAGGTGTTAAAGTTTTTATTTTTTACAGAAAAATCTCAAAGATAACACAGAGAGTTCCCATATATCTCACACCCAGTTTTCTCTATTATGAGCATATTACGTAATACATTTGTACATTTGTCACAATTAAAGAACCAATATTGATACATCATTATTAACTAAAGTCCATTCTTTATTCATATTTCACCAGTTTTTCCCCTAATGCCTTTTTTTCTATGCCATCCAGGATCCCACATTACATGGTATTGTCATGTCTCCTTGGATTCCTCTTGGTAGTGACAGCTGGGACATTATTTTTTATAATGGCTCTGTGATTTCAGATTAAGCTTCCAGGCATCTCCCACTGCCTAGTCCCTAGAAGCCCATGCACATGGGGAGGAAGGTCTTAGGGATGGGCATGAGTCACTCAGGGTAATGTGTGGGGCCTGATCCAGTCTGCACTGTTTATAAATACCTATGAGAGCAAGAGAAATAGCAAAGCCAAACTCCTACAGCTGAGTGAGGGTTGTATCTAGGGCCATAAAAAGTATGCCTCATTAATATGGCACAATAAGAAAAACCAGGAAAGATCAAGGATAAAGCCACATGGGTGGAAAGGAGACATCAGAATGTGTGTTAATGAGAAACTGCTCTATCAAGGGGGTGAGTGGGGAGGGAGGTGAATAGCCCGAGGGAGACAGGTCAGCCCGGTGACCAGAGATAGACACTACTGGTTCCACATCACCTGTGGAGATTAGGAACACAGACAGCTTCTTTTTCTGGTGTTTATACTTATTTTTAAAATTATAGAATCTGTAGGTTTACAGGAGAATCAGGTGAAAAAATACAGCTTTCCCATATACCCCTATTGTTGACACTTTACATTAGTGTGGTATTTTTGTTGCAATTGATGAAAGAATATTAAAATAGTACTTTTAAGTATAGTTCATAGTTTTCATTAGGTGTTTTTTCCCTGTATATAACCCTATTATTAACAACTTGTATTAATGTCATACATTTATTATAATTGTGAAAGAACATTCTTATGCTTGTACTATTAATCCTAGTCCCTTGTCCACAACAGGGCTCACAGTGTTATACACTCCCATGTTTTATCTTCTTTCATTCTAGTAATGTACATGACCCAAAACTTCCCCTTTCAACCACATTCACATACGTATTCAGCTCTGTTAATTACACCCACAATAATTTGCTACCATCACCACCATCCATGTCCAAACCTTTACAATCAACCTAAATAGAAATTCTGTACAAATCAGTTCCCCATTCTCTACGCCCAACCTATTCCCTGGTAACCAATATTCTAGATTCCACCTCTGAGTTTGCTTATTATAATTAGTTCATATCAATGATATCATAGAATATTTGTCCTTTTGTGTCCTGCTTATTTCACTCAGCATAGTGTCCTCAAGTGTCCATGTTGTTGCATGCACCAGGACTTCATTCCTTTTTATGGTTGAATAATATTCTATCGCATGTATATACCACATTTTGTTTATCCATTCATTGGTTGATGGATACTTGGGTTGCATCCATCTTTTGGCAATTGTGAATAATGCCACTATGAACATCAGTGTGCAAATATCTGTCTGAGTCCCTGCTTTCAGTTCTTCTGGGTATATACCTAGTAGCAGGATTGACTGGTTATATGGCAGTTCTATGAATAGCTTCCTGTGGAACTGCCAAACTATCTTAAACAGCAGGTGTTCCATTTTACATTCTCACCATCAATGAATGAGTGTTCCTATTTCTCCACATCCTCTGGGGAGATTGATTTAGGAGATTTGTTTAGCATCGATTGATTTGATTTAGGAGACTTATTTGAACATTTTTGATTAGTTGTTCCAACTTCTAAGTCTTCTCTGAAGTCTTAATTTGCTCCCTTGACTGAGCCACATCTTCCTGTCTTTTAGTATGGCTTGTAATTTTTTTACTGATGTCCAGGCATTTGATTATCTTGATGAGTTAACTCTGAAGGTCCATTTCTCCCTTTTGTCTAGGGTTTTATTGTTGATTGGCTTTGTGTCAAAGCTCTTCTTTGACACTTGGTCCAACTTATTCTAGACCTTTTGAATAGTCCAAGTTTATCTGTTCAGAAATTCTAAGCTCTTCTTCATCTAATTCTTGCCCTGCAATTTTTAAGATTGCACTTTTTGTGCAATTGTTTCACCTTCAGGAGAAAGCTTCCTTTCCTTTGTTCCTTCTCTGGGAATCTTGATCTGTTCTGTTTGTTTTTGTGCAGATTTTTCTCCCCAGCTCCTGTGATTTGTTTAAATTATGTCCTTCATTCAGTGCCTTGTTTCCTTATGCTTTTCAGTTCTGTGAACAGTCCTATCTTACAGCAGTTCAGTCTACCCCCCACCTTTGTGTATATGTGTGTGTGCGTGTCTGTGTGAGAAAGAGAGGCTTTTCTGCCTACAGTTTCTTCCTTGTTAGGGTATCCTGCCCTGGAGAAACAGGTGGGGTCAATCCAGAAGGGTGGGTCACTTCAGAGAAGTCCATTTTGTGATTAGGTGTCCTGCTGACTGGAGTTAGATTGAGTGAGGGCACAACAGTTCTTGCCAGCAGTTCTATCGCAGTCTTTTTTCCCATCCTAGAGGCCCTTTTGTATGCAGCACTCCTCTGTGGCTTGTGTTCGGCCCTGGGTCTCTGAGGTCTTAAATCCTTGTGCCTGGATATGCATGGAGTTCTAACTTGCTGCTGTGAGTTGCTGTATAGTTTCCATCTGCAGTGGAGGAAACTGGGCCATGCTGCCTTTGTGATTCCCAAACTATGTGGGACCAAGTGAGGTGGAGGAGAATAGGAACTGTCTGGTACAGAATTTTGCTACCTGATATTTTTCTTTTTCTTCAGTTCAGCATTTGTGGAGTCCTTCTCCAGTATCGACCATCCTCCAGAGTTCTGAGCAAGTGAGATTTGTCCTTTTATTTGTTAACTCTTTGAGGAGACTTTTTCAGGGTATGTCTTATGTCACCATGTTGATGTTACTCTTCAGAACTGAATTTTGAGTGTTGATCTTGTATCCTGCCATTTTTCTGAACTTGTTTATTAGCTCTAATAGTTTTCTTATGGATTCCTTTGGATTTTCTTTATATAAAATCATGCTGTCTGCAGATGGAAGTAGTTTTACTTCTTCCTTTCCAATTTGTATACCTTTTATTTTATTTTTTTTTTGCCTAGTTGCTCTGGCTAAAACTTTTAGTGCAATATTGAATAGCAGTGGTGAAGGCAGACATATTGTCTCATTCCTGATTTTGAGGGGAAGCTTTTAGTCTTTCACCACTGAGTATGATGTTAAGTGTGGGTTTTTCATAAATGGTCTTTATATTGTTGAGAAAGTTCCATTTTATCCCTAGTTTTCTGAGTGTATTTATAAAGAAAGTTTGCCAGATTTTCCAAAGGATTTTTTTTGCATCTATTGAGATAATCATATGGTTTCCCCTCTCTTTTCTATTTATATGTTATGCTACATTGTCTGACTTTTGTATGTTGAACCACCCTTGCATTTCTGGGAGAAATCCCACTGATACACATGAGTATTTTAATATACTTTTGGATTTTATTTGTGAGTATTTTGTTGAGGATTTTCGCATCTATATTCATGAGAGATATAGTTCACAATTTTCTTTTCTTGTGATGTCTTTACCAGGCTTTTATAATGAGTTAATGCTGGCCTTATAGAATAAACAAGAAAGTTTTCCTTCCTCTTGAATTTTTTTGGAAGAGATTGAGAAGGTTTGGTGTTAATTTTCTGTTTAGATGATCTTTTTTCATTTAAAAATAATTTTATTGAAGTATATCACTCATACATGAACATACATAAGCAATAATTATATAGTAAAAGTTGTGAACTTACAAAGTAAACATACATGTCATCATACAGGGCTCTCATAAATCATCCCACACCTTGCATTGTTGTGAAACATTTGTAACAAACTATGAAAGAGCATTGTCAAACTATTACTACTAACTATAGCTGATATCTTACATTTGGTGTTTTCCCCCCAACTACCAGATTATTAACACCTTGTATTAATATTATATATTTGTTATAGTTAAGGAGAGAACGTTCTCATATTTGTTCTGTTGACCTCAGGCAAATCTTCCACCACAGGATTCCCTGTATTGTACAGTCCCATGCTTTGTACAATCCGTTCAAAGTGTACACTCAGTGGTTCTTATTTTCACCACAGAGTTGTGCTGTCATCACCTCAGTCAATTTTTAAAACATTTTCATTACTCCAAAAGGAAAAATCCCATACCCCTTTATATGCCCCTCTTGATATCCCTTATAACTGATATAATATCTTCTTTATGATAGCTGCAAAAATATTACAATATTACTGTTAACTATTGTCCATAAGTTACATTAGTTGTAATTTTTCTGTGTATCATTATATTCTTAATACTTTGTAAAGGAAGAACATTTTTATATTTATAGTATTAACTATAATCTTCATCCACTGAAATCACTGTTATACATTCTCTAGATTATTCTCTAGCTTCTTTTCAATTGACATATACATCCACAGACTATCCCTTTCAGCCCCAATCACATTTATAAATCCGCAGTGTTAGTCATACTCAATATAATGTTACCATCAACTCTATTCATTTCCACACTTTTACAATAAACCTTATTAAAAATTCTTCATACAGTAGCATCAGCTCCCATTCTCAACCCATATTCCATCTCCTAGTAACATATACTCTTGAGCAGGGGTTCTTAACCAGGGGTCCATAAGCTTGAAATGAAATTTAAAAAAACATTATTCTTGTGGGGACATGTTGGTGTGGGTGTGATATATTTATTAAATAATACACAGTATAGTGTGGACTTAGTAAGGGGTCTGTGGTTTTCACCTGAATGGTAGAGGAGTCTGTGGAACAAAAAAGGTTAAGAACCCCTGCTCTAGAGTTTACCCCTGTGAGTTTACTCACCGAATTTATTTCATGTTAGTGAGACCATACAATATTTGTCCTTTTGTGTTTGGCTTATCTCACTCAACATAATATCCTCTATGTTCATTCATGTTGTCATATGCATCCTGATTTCATTTCTTCTTGCAGCTGAATTGTATTCCATTGTATTTTATACCACATTTTGTTTATCTGTTCATCAGTTAATGGAGCATTGAGCTGTTTACATATTTTAGCAATTGTGAATAATGCTGCTATGAACATTTGTATGTAAATGGCAGTTCATGTCCTTGCTTTCAGTTCCTCAAATACCTTCCTAGTAATGGGATTGCTGGATCATATGGCAGTTCTATATTCAGCTTCTTGAGGTGCTGCCATATTGTCTTCCACAGAGGCTAACCATTCCACATTCCTACCAAGAGTGAAGGAGTGTTCCTATTTCTCCACATCTTCTCCAGCACTTGTTGTTTTCTGTTTTTTAAATAATGACCATTCTATAAGGTGTGAAATGGTATCTCATTGTAGTTTTGATCTGCATTTCCCTAATAGCTAAGATGTTAAGCATTTTTTTCACATGCTTTTTGGAAAAATGTCTGTTTAAGTCTTTTGCCCATTTAAAAAATTGGGTTGCTTGTCTTTTTATCATAGAGTTGTTTGATCTATTTATATACCATGGATATCAAACCCTTATTGGATATGTGGTTTCCACATATTTTCTCCCACTGAGTAGGTGGTCTTTTTACTTTCTTGACAAAGTCTTTTGAGAATAAAAGTGTTTAATTTTGAGGAGGTTCCATTTATCTATTTTTTCTTTTGTTGCTTGTACTTTGGCTCTAAGTTTTAAGAAACTACTGACTATCACATCTTGATGTTTCCCTACATTTTTTTCTAGGAGTTTTATGGTTGAAGCTTTTATATTTAGGTCCTTGATCCATTTTGAGTTAATTTTTTGTATAAGGTGTGGGATAGGGGTCCTCTTTCTTTCTTTTAGATATGGATATCCAGTTCTCCCAGAACCATTTGTTGAATAGACAGTTCTGGCTCAGCTGGGTGGGCTTTGACAACCTTGTCAAAAATCATTTCACGGGAAGCAGCTGTGGCTCAATCAGTAGGGCTCCCGTTTACCATATGGGAGGCCCCGGGTTCGGTTCCCGGGGCCTCCTGGTGAAGGCAGGCCCACCCGCATGGCGTGGCTAGCTGACCCAGTGAGCACAAGCAGCAAGGGGGGGATAAATGAATAAATAAATAAAATCTTAAAAAAAAAAAAAAATCATTTCACTGTAGTTGTGAGGGTTTATTTCTGAATTCTCAATTCATGTCCATTGATCAATATGTCTATCTTTATTCTAGTAGTATTCTGTTTTTACCACTGTAGCTAAGTAACATGGTTTAAAGTTGGGAAGTGAGAGTCCTCCAACTTTGTTCTTCTTTTTTTTAAGACATATGTGGCTATTAGGGGCTGTGATGGTTAGGTTAATGTGTCAACTCGGCCAAGTAGTTGTATCCAGGTGTTTGTTCCAGCAAGCACTGGGCTAATTGTAATACAAGAGCATTTATGGACTTCAATCACCAGTGAGTTTACTGTGTGGATGGCTGATTACATCTGCATCAATCAGGGAGATTACATTATCAATGGGTGGTGCTTTTATCCAATCAGTTGAATGACTTAAAAGTGGAAGTGATTTCAACATTCAGAGAGAATTTCCCAGCTCGTCGTTGGACAGGCAACTTCTCCCAGAGACTCATCAACGACCTTTCATTGGACTTTCATCGGAGCCCCTGGTTTGCAGCTTGCCTGAGGAACCTGGACTTGTGAGTCCCCACGGTCGCGTGAGAGACTCTTTTAGAGTTCCATATTATTCACAGATATCTCCTGCTGATTCTGTTTCCCGAGAGAACCCTGACTAATACAGGGGCCCCTTACCCTTCCAAATAAATTTGATAATTGTTTTTCCCATTTCTACAAAAGGCTGTTGGGATTTTTATTGGGATTGCATTGAATTTGTAAATCAGTTTGGGTAGAATTGACATCTCAGTGATATTTAGTCTTCCATTCCATGAGCACAGAATGTCCTTCCTTTTATTTAGGTCTTTTTTGGTTTCTTTTAGCAATGGCTTGTAATTCTCTGAATACAGGTCATTTATGTCTTTGGATAAGTTTATTCCTAAATATTTGATTTTTCAGTTGCAATTATAAATGTATTTTTTCCTGACTTTCTCCTTAGATTCCTCATCAGTAGTATATAGAAATGCTACTTTTTGCATATTAATCTTGTATCCCACCACTTTGCTGAACTCATCTGTTAGTTCTAGTAGGTTTGTTTTAGATTTTTCGGGATTTTCTAGGTATAGGGTCATATTATCAGCAAATAGTGAAAGTTTTATTTCTTCCTTTCCTATTTGGGTGCCCTTTATTTCTGTTTTTTGCCTGACTGCTCTAGCTAGAACTTATAGCACATTATTGAATAGGACAATGGTGGCAGTGGGCATCTTTGTCCTGTTCCTGATCTCAGTGAACAGTCTTTCACTCTTGAGGGTAATGTTAGCCTAGGTTTTTCATATATGCACTTCACCATGTTGAGAAAGCTTCCTTCCATTCCTATCTTTTGGAATGTTTTTATCAAGAAAGGATGCTGTATTTTGTCAAATGCCTTTTCTGCAAGAATTGAGAGGATCATACAATTTGCTTATTCAGTTTATTAATGTGGTTTATTATAGTAATTTTCTTGTGTTGAAAAAATATTGCATACCTGGAATAAAACCCACTTTATCATGGTGTGTAATTCTTTTAATGTTCTTTTGTATTAGGTTTACAAATATTTTGTTTAGGATTTTTGCATCTACATTCATTAGAGAAATTGGTCTTTAATTTTCTTTTTCCATGTATCTTTATCTATTTTGGTATTAGAGTGATATTGGCTTCATACAATGAGTTTGGTAGTATTACTTCCTGTTCAATTTTTTGGAATAGCTTGAGCAAGATTGATACTAAATCATCTTTAAATTATTGGTAGAATTCACCTGTGAAGCTCTCTTCTCCAGGGATTTTTATTTTGGCGAGGTTTTTGATGACTGTTTCAGTCTCTTTCCTTGGGATTGGTATGTTGAGGTCTTCTAGTTCTTCTAGGGTAGTGTAGGTTGTTTGTTTCTAGGATTTGTCCATTTTGTCTACATTGTCTAGTTTGTTGTTCATAGTATTCCCTTATGTGATGGTTAGGCTAATGTGTCAACTCAGCCAGGTAATTGTGTCCAGGTGTTTGTTCCAGCAAGCACTAGGCTAATTGTAATACAAGAGAATTTATGGACTTCAATCACCAGTGAGTTTACTGCATGGATGGCTGTTTACATCTGCATCAATCAGGGAGATTACATCATCAATGGGTGACACTTTTATCCAATCAGTTGAATGCCTTAAAAGGGGAAGTGATTTCAACATTCAGAGAGAATTTCCCAACTTGTCGTTGGACAGGCAACTTCTCCCAGAAACTCATCAAGGACCTTTCATTGGACTTTCATTGGAGCCCCTGGTTTGCAGCCTGCCTGCAGAACCTGGACTGGTGCATCCCCACGGTTGCATGAGAGACTCTTTTAAAATCTCATATTATTGACAAATATCTCCTGTTGATTCTATTTCCTGAGAGAACCCTGCCTAATACACCTTATGATCACTTATTTCAGAAGGTTCAGTAGTAATGTCCATCCTCTCATTTCTGATTTTATTTATTTACATCTTCTCTCTTTTTTCTTTGCCAGTCTAGGTAAAGATTTATCAATTTTGTTGATCTTCTCAAAGAACCAACTTTTGGTTTTGTTGATTCCTTCTATTGTTTTTTTAATTCTCAATTTCATTTATTTCTGTTCTGATATTTATTATTTCTTTCCTTCTGCTTGGTTTGTGATTAGTTTACTGTTCTTTTTCTAGTTCCTCCAGGTATGCAGTTTGGTCTTTGATTTTAGCTCTTTCTTCTTTTTTAATGTACGCATTGAGGGCTATAAATTTCCCTTTCATCACTGCCTTTGCTGTATCCCATAGGTTTTGATATGTTGTATTCTCATTTTCATTTATCTTGAGATACATACTGATTTCTCTTGCAATTTCTTCTTTGACTGGCTGATTTTTAAAAAGTGTGTTGTTAACCTCCATATATTTGTGGTTTTTCCCTTTTTCTGTCCATTATTGATTTCTGGCTCCATTCCATTATGATCAGAGAAAGTCTTTTTTGTAATTTCAAACTTTTTAAATTTATGGAGATCTGTTTTGTGACCCAACATATGGCCTATCCTGGAGAAAGATCCATGAGCACTTGAACAAAATGTATATCCTGCTGGTTTGGGGTGTAATGCTCTATAAATGTCTGTTAGGTCTAATTCATTTATTGTATTAATCAAGATCTTTGTTTTGTTATTTATCCTCTGTCCAGAGGTTCTATCCAATGCTGAGAGTGGTGTATTGAAGCCTCAAACTATTATTGTAGAGATATCTATTTCTCTGTTCAATTTTGCCAGTGTGTGCCTCATATATCTTTGGGCATCCAGGTTAGGTGTATAGATATTTATTATTTTTTCTTGGAGAATTGCCTCTTTTATTAATATATAATGACCTTCTCCATCTCTTATAATAGTTTTGCATCTAAATCTATTTTTTCTGGTATTAGTATCATTACTCCAGATCTTTTTTGGTTACTATTTGTGTAGACTATCTTTTTCCAACCTTTCACTTTCAACCTGATTGTGTCCTTATGTATGAGGTGAGTCTCTTATAGACAGTATATACATGGCTCATGTTTTTTTAATCCATTCTGTTAGTGTATGTCTTTTGATTGGGGAGATCAATCCATTAATGTTCAATGTTATTATTGTAAAGACATTACTTACTTAGCCCATTTTATCCTTTGACTTTCTGTTGTCATATCTTACTATTGTCTGTCCTTTTAGTCTTCAAGTTACCCTTAACTTTAAGTTACCCTTTAAGTTACTCTTATAATAATAATCTTCATTTTTAAATTCTTCTCCAAGTTTCTCACCTTTGTCTTTTCCTCTCAGGCTGTAGTACTCCCTTTAATATTTCTTGTAAATCCAGTCTTTTGATAACATACTCTCTCAGTTTTTGTTTGTCTGTGAAGACTTTAAACTCACCATCATTTCTGAAGGACAGTTTTGCTGATACAGAATTCTTGGCTGGCAGTTTTTCTCATTTAGAACTGAATACATCATACTACTTTCTTCTTGCCTCCATGGTTTCTGATTAGAGTTCGACACAATCTTATTGAGGTTCCTTTGTATGTGATGCTTTGCTTTTCTCCTGCTGCTTTCAGAATCCTCTCTTTATCTCTGGTATTTGTCTTTCTGAATAGTAGGTGTTTTGTAGTAGGTCTGTTCAGATTTATTCTGTTTGGGGTGTGTTGTCCTTCTTAGATATTGATATTTATGTCTGTCGTAAGGATTGGGAAATTTTCAGTCATTATTTCCTCAAATATTCTTTCTGCCCCTTTTCCATACTCTTCTCCTTCTGGGACACTGATTATACATATGTTTTTTTTTTTTAATTAAATTAATTAATTAATTTACTCCCCCCTTGCTGCCTGTGCTTACTGTGTCCATTTGCTGTGTGTTTTTTCTGTGTCTGTTTGTCTCCCTTTGTTGCATCATCTTGCTGTGCTAGCTCACCGTGCACAGGCCATCAGCTCACTGCACCGCACGGGCCGGCTTGCCTTCACCAGGAGGCCTCAGGAATCGAACCCAGGCCTCCCATATGGTAAATGGGAACCCAGCCATTTGAGCCACATCTACTTCCCTACACATATGTTTTTGCTTTTCCCATTGTCATTTAATTCCCTGAGGCACAGTTCCATGTTTTTCCATTCTATTCTCATTCTGTTCTCCTGTCTTTTCAAGCTCAGATGCTTAGTCATCCAATTCACTAATTCTGTCTTCCATAAATTCGAATATGTTATTATATGCCTCTAATATATTATTAGTCTCATCCATTTTGTCTTTCATTTCCATAAGCTCTGTTACTCTTCTTTGCAGGCTTTCAAATTGTTATTTATGTTCACCTAGTGTCGTCTTAATATCCTTTATCTCTTTAGTTCATATTTTCCTTCAACTCCTTTATTTGATTTAGGAAATTTCTGTGATTATCACTGATTAGTTGTCTTAAATCCTGTGCTTCATCAGGATTTTTGATTTGTTCCTTTGGCTGGGCCATGTCTTCCTGTTTCTTAGTATGGCTTGTAATTTTTTGCTGATATCTAGGCCTCTGAGTATGTTTGTGAATTTACTCTGATTGTCAATTTCTCTCTCACCTAGTGATTTTGTTTCATGGCTTTTCTTTTCTTTTTCATTCAATTTATTCTAAATCTTTACAATTGCCCAGCATAAGTTATCAAAATAAGGCCAGGGACCCACTAATGGGGCACAGATCAGATCCAAGAGATATGGGACAAGAGACTCCTAAAAGTGGTGTATTGGTCAAAGAAGTGCTGATGCAAAGTACCAGAAATCTGTTGGCTTTTGTAGCAGTTTAATATTGTTTATGAATTCCAAAAATAGTTATTGGATTGTGTTTGTATACTGGACTGTTCTTCTGGGCATATTAGATTGTATTAAGTTCAGAAGTTTCCCTTTCACTTGATTAAATTATGATTAGGGCTTTGGTTGGGCCACATCAGTACGATGTTGATTCCCCACCTCCTTGGTGGGTGGGGATTCACAGATAAAAGACATGGCAGAGGACAGAGTTTGGAGTTTTGGATGCTGGAGCCCTGGAAATTAAACAGAAAGGAGAAGAACACAGAGGAATAGAGACGGCTCCATAGACAAGGTAGAGGCTCCAGGAAGAGAGAGAGCTTGATGGTCTACTGATGACCTTGTAGAGAGAACAGGGTAGCTGAACCTGGAGAGGAAACGAGCCCTGGGAAAGAGACGAGACTTATCCCAGCCTACAGCTGATATTTGAAGAAGCTGGGACCACGGAACCTTAAGAGGAAAATAGAGACTGAACCCTTGCAGATGTCGGCAGCCATCTTGCTCCAACACATGGCAACAGACTTTGGTGAGGGAAATAACTTATGTGTTATGGCCTTGTGACTGTAAGCTTCTACCCCAAATAAATACCCTTTATAAAACCCAACAGAGTTTTGGTACTTTGCATCAGCACCCTTTTGGCTGATTAATACAGCTTTTATAAAGGATATTTATTTGGGGTAAAAGTTTACAGTTACAAGGCCCTAAAGAGTCCAACCCAAGATAACATAAGACGTACTTTCTCACCCAAGTCAGTTGCCTTGTGTTGAAACAAGATGGCAGGCAGTCTCTGCTTGGTCTCTCTTTCCTTTTCCATGGGCCCAGCTTCTTCCAATCTCAGTTGTAGGCTGTCATAGGGCCTGTCTCTCTTCTTGGGGCTGCAGGATCAAAGTTCTCTCCTCTTCCATGTCATGACAGAGTTCTCTCCTCTGACATCTATGGGGCTCTCTCTTCCTGTGTATCTTCTTCTGTGTCTTCTTGAGTTAGTGCTCATTTATATCAGCCCACCAAGGAGGTGGGGACTTAACCTGCGTTACGCCCTACTGATGTGTTCAAATCAAAGTCCTAATCTTAACGTAATTTAATCAAGGGCATCTCAGCTGAATCTAATACAATCAAAGGGGATCACACCCAGGAGACAGGCCAGTTTACAAACATAATCTCTCTTTTTGGAATTCATAAATAATCTCAAACTGCCACAAGTGGTTTTTCTCCTTGCACTTTTCTGTCTGGCAATTCTTTCAATGGTGGTTTCTCTTTTGAACTCCACTTGCCCTTGATTCTGGTCTGGCCAGAGCTAAGATTCAATGTGGACTCTGCTGGTCAAATTCCCTGAAGAGAAATCATTCACCCTTGCCACACCCTCCCTCTTTCCAGGGAGGAAGATGTCTTTTTCCCTCTCGTTGGCTGCAGTCAGCCACGGGTTTTATCCAGGGTGCATGAGTGGGTGATGGATGGGTGATAGGTGACATTCTTGGCTGTGGGAGCTGGTAACTAATGGTTTTCATTTCAGCTTCTTCGTCTCTCTGTCCCTCACCTTCCTGGAGGATGCACAGTGCTCTTCTGGTCTGCAGATTCCCAAAGCAGTTCCCTCAGACAGCTTTTTGCCCTTCCTCCATTGTTTTTATGAGAGAGTTGAGCCCTGCCTACCTACTTTGACGCCATCTTCCCAGAAGTCTCTAGATGATCTTTTATAATGAGCCATTTAAATCACTTATTATTTCCTCTTTATAAATTTTTTTTAGATATATTCTTATGGTTATCATGGGGGCAGCATTCAACATCCTAAATCTATTACAAGTTAGTTTGCTTTGCTATCATCTTGACTTCAATAGCCTATACATATTCTTTTCCTATATTCCTCTGTCCCTCCATCTTATGTTGTTCTTATCACAGATTATATATTTATGCATTGTGTGGCCAGTAGGAAAAGTTTAAGCTTGTTATTTTTTAATCATTTGAATTTTAAGTCATATAAAAGTAAAAACTTTAGAAATTAGAAATGCAACAGTACTGGCATTTATATTTACCTATATTATTATCTACTCCAGATGTCTTTATTTCTTTGTACAGTTATATGTTGCTATTCATGTTCCTTTCAACATGATGGACTCTTTATAGTATATCCTGTAAGGATGATCTGGGGTAATGAAAGCCCTCAGCTTTTGTTTGTCTGGAAATATCTTAATTTCTCTCTCAATTCTGAAGGACAGCTTTTCCAGATATATTATTCTTGGATAATTTTTTTTTTCTTTCAGCACCTTCAATATTGTGACAGTTTGAATTTTTTGAATCCCAAAAAAGAAAAGATTATGTTTTGAACTATTTCATTACTGTGGGTGTGAGACTCTTTTGATTGGACTACGTCAGTGAGTTGAGACTCAGGTTGAACCTCTGCCCTCTTCCTGGGTGTTTTATAAAATGGAGACACAGAGAGACACACACAGGAAAATGGAGCTCTACCATTTTGATCCAGCCACATGAGAAAGGACTTCAGGTTCATCCACAACTGAGCTGAAGGAGAGAAGCCCCAAGAGGCTCATGGAACTGTGGCCCAGAGAGAGATGATTGGTCAGCCACAGCTGAGTTCAAGGAGAAAGTAGAGAGAGATTGGCAGACCTGCTGTCTTGTCTGATCACCACGTGGCAGCATGTTAGGATCAACAGTGGGCTTGGTGGGCTGATATAAATGGGCACTAACTCAAGAAGACTTTGGTGAGAAAGCATCTCTGATGGTGCCTTGAGTTTTACATTTCATGGCCTTAGAACTGTAAGCTTTTGCCCCAGATAATCCCCTTTATAAAAGCCAACCCATTTCTGGTACTTTGCATTGGCATCTATGGGGCAAACTAAAAGAAATATATCCCCCACTTCTTCTGGTTTTCATGGTTTCTATTGAGAAATCATATGTTAATCTTATTAAGATCCCTTATATATGATACATTGCTTCTCTCTTGGTGTTTTTAAGATTGTCTTTATCCTTGGCATTCAGCAATTTGATTTTTTTTTTTTAGGAGGCACTGGGGATTGAATCCAGGACCCCATACATGAGATGTAGGCACTTAAACACTGAGCTATTTCTGCTCCCCAGTGAGAGTTTTTTTTATTTGTATGTTTTTAGGAGGTACCAGGGAGTGAACCCTGGACCTTGTACATGGAAATTAGGCACTCAACCACTTGAACTACATCCACTCCCCTCAACAATTTAATTAAATTAATTTTTTTATTTTTTATTTTTCAAAAGATTCTTAGATCACATAAATGTTACAAAAAAGATAAAAAGATTCCCATATGCCCCACTCCCCACACCTCCCACACCCTCCCACATGAACATCCTTCATTAGTTTGGCACATTCATTGCAATTGATAAACACATCCTGGTCTTTGCCATTAAGCATGGACCATAGTTCACATTGCAGTCTCTCCCACACAGTTCTGCATGTTATGTGATGATATAAAATGGTCTATATCTGTTGCTGCAACGTCACTCAGGATGACTCCCAAGTCCTGAAAAAGCCTGTGTATTACAACTGTTGTTCCCTCTCCCTGCCCCCAGAGCATCCAGTGACCACTAACTCCACATCAATGTTGTAATTTCTTCCATTGCTAGAATCACAGTGTCTATAGTAGAATACCAGTAAGTCCACCCTAGTCCATAGTTCTTTCCCCAATCCCGAGGATTCTGGGATGGTGACGTATACTTCACTTCCACTTGAGAGGGCCTTGTATCCCATGGTGAAATTGAATGGGACTATCCTGCCTGCAGCTGCAGACTCTCTCTGTTCCCTGGGACAACTATTATCCATCATCATCTCTCCACCAGTTGTCCTTGGTGAGCCCAATGATATGTAGAGTAGGTGTTGCAACTCCGCCGAGGTTCTAGGCCCAGCTGGCACTTGGGCAGCCCAAAGACTCAAGTCTAGACGTATACCTACAAATTCAAGCACCAAGTATAGGTTTAAATAGAAGGAACAGATTAGCCATGTGCAGGGAAGACATAATTGAGTCCAACTCTGCCATTCTCAGGAGCACAAACTCCAAAGTAGGGCCCACTGGCAAGGCATTAAACTCCGGAGCTTTCCACCCTGACCATAGGCCCTGGATGGCTCCAGAGCCATCAGGAACCCCACAATTTGGGGTAGTATCCACTTTGGCAGCCTATGAGATCCTGCTGAGATGTGTGTAAGCATTACCTCTGGGATGACCTCCTGACTCACTCTGAAGTCTCTTAGCCATATAAACTCATTTGTCTTTACCATTTCCCCCTTTTATTTGAGGACTATTTCCAGTTGCATTGCTATTTGGTTCTTGGTAGCAATCCTTCAGTGCCAGGGAAGCTTATCCCCAGGAGTCATGTCCCATGCTGGGGGGAAGGTAATGCATTCATATGCTGAGTTTGGCTTAGAGAGAGGCCACATTTGAGCAACAAGGAGGCTCTCAGGAGGCAACCCTTAGGCACCCCATAACAGTAGGCTAAGTTTCAGTTTCAAGAGCAAAGGCTTCTAAGCTGTCGTCAGTATTAAGGGCCCATTAGTGAATCATCCTCCTTCACCATTCACTGCCCCTGCACTTGGGGGATTGTTGCTGCTCCCTTAGAGAATGTGGCAGAGCCCTCCAGGATGGAAATTCAGTATTCTCTCGGTTAATGTTTGAGTCTCCACCCACTATGACAATGTCCTGTGAACATTTGAACATTTTTACACCTTATATGTGTGCTCAGGTGAACTTCCTCCCATGCATACCCCTTCCCTGACACCCAACACCAACAATCTTCCCCTCCCCAGTTGTAACCCTTCTGTGATCCAAAGCTTCTTCAAAAATGAAGCCATTACAATAGCCGAATACAGTTAATAGGAATGAAACAATACATTTAAATATAAGAGATAAAATGATAAAATGCATAAAAATTTTAAAAAACTAAAAATAAAATAAAATGAAAAGATTGGGATATTTAAAAAAATGAAAAATGTTAAAAAAAATTTTTTTTGACATTTTGCCTTTCATCACTGCAATATCTGGTGTCCTGTCTATATCGTGGCACCTTCCCCCACTCATTTCCTAGTGTCTCACTATTTTTCATTTTGTTTTCAAAGAAGTTTTAGGTCACAGCAAAGTCACACACTGAATACTGGAGACTCTCATATACCCAACATCCTCCCCCCCCAATATTAATACCTTTTTATTTGTGGATGGTACCTTTGTTATAACTGATATACAAATAGTGAAACATAGCTACTAAACATAGTCAATGGTTTACACTATGGTTTACATTTTAGACCGTATACTTTTATAAATTTTGGTGATATTTACCATGTCCTGTGTCCATCACTGTAAGATCAGGCAGAATACTTCCACTGCCCAATAAATACCCCCTGTTTGATCTATTCTATTTCTCTCTCCCCCTCCCCCTGGGGCCCATGGCAACCCCTGGTTTCACTCGTTGGATGACAAGATACATTGTTACGTGCAACAAGACTGAGGTTTTGACATACTGGTTTGTCCTCCCTTATTAGGAACTGCCCATGCTCTCAAGAGACTTCTGCCTGTCTATTTCTGAACAAATTGGTCCTCCTGAGGACGGGATTCCAACTCCTTGCCACTCATTATGTGGGTCTCCACCCACTGATACAATACATAATGACAGAATGATCACTCACACACTCCCTAGAAGCCTGCTCCAGGTATGCCCTGTTCCAAATGCCCCCCCCATCCAACACCCTAAACCAGTAACCCTTCCTTGTCATATTGCCATAAGAGCATCCCCAACTTTGTACTTTCAACCACATACCCGCAAATCTCCAGTGTTCACCTGGTCCCTCTCCCAACCCTCCCCCTAGTACCCTAGGGGGACTACCCACCTGTCAACCCTACACCACCCAACCCGCCTGTCAACCCTGCACCACCCAACCCAATAATATCACTACCCTCCTGTCATATCCCTTCAATATGCAACTATGTCTTTCACCTTACCATAGATTATGTCCATATGGGTAATGGCTCACAACTTTCTTCTCTACCTTTCTATTTCTTGTAAACCTGTCTTCCAAACAATAGCTCAATTTCCTTAATTCATATCAGTGAGGTCAGGTACTGTTCATCCTTCAATGCCTGGCTTGTTTCACACACAACAATTTGATTTTAATGTGTCTCAGTGTAGATGTCTTTGGGTTCATCCTGCTTGGAGTTTGCTGAGAATCTTAATTTGTATAATCCTATCTTTCATCAAGTTTGGGAAGTTTTCAGCCATTAATTCTTGAAATATTTGTTCTGTCCTTTTATTTCTTGTCCTTCTTCTACTCCTATGATGTGTTTATTGGTATTGGTACACTTAATGGTATCCAACAGGTTCTTAAGGCTCTGTTCATATTTTAAAATATCTTTGCTTTTAATTTATTTTATATTTATTTATATTATATTTTATATTTATAGTCATATTTATATTACATTTTCTTGTTTCATAGTTTTTCTTTTATTAGAGAAGTTATAAGTTTACAGAAATATCATGCATAAAGTATAGAGTTTCCATATACCACCCCATCCCAACTTCATACATGCAGTTTTCCTATTATTTACACTTTCCATTGGTGTGGTATCATTGTTACAATAGATGAAACAATATTATTATAATTAGACCATAGTTTATATTGTGCTTCACTGTTTTGTACAGTTTTATGATTAAAAAATTTTCTGGTAACATATACAACCTAAAATTCCCCCTTTTAACCACTTTGAAATATATAACTCAGTGGTGTTAATTGCTTGAACAATGTTATGCTGCCATCACCGCCATCCATTTCCAAAACTTTTCCATCAACCCAAACAAAAACCGAACCAATTAAGCATTAACCCCCATTCAATAGTCCTACCCCATTCTTGGTGAACTGTATTGTAGTTTCTGACTGTATGAATTGGCATATTCTAATTGTTTCATGTAAATGAGATTGTACAGCATTGCCTTTTTCTGTCTGGCTTATTTCATGCAACATAATGTCTTCAAGTTTCACCTATGTTGTCACATGTATTAGAACTTAATTCCCTTTTATGGATGGATAGTATTCCATTGTATGTATATACGCCATTTTGTTTATTTATTCATCAGTTGATGGATACTTGGGTGGCTTCCATCTTTAGGCAATTATAAATAATGCTGCTATGAATATCAGTGTGCAAATATCTGTTTGAGTCCGTACTTTCAGTTTTTTGGGTGTATACTTAAAAGTAGGGTTACCAGGTCATATGGTAATATAGTTAACTTCCTGAGGAATTTCCAAACTGTTTTCCATAGTGGCTGCAACATTTACTTTCCCACCAACAATGAATGAATGTTCCTCTTTCTCCACATCCTCTCTAACACTCATTTCCCATTTTTTAATAGTAGTCATTCTAGTGGGTGTGAAGTGGTATCTCATTGTGATTTTTAAAAAATTTCATTTCTACTTTCCTGGCTTATTTTATTTTATTTTGAAAGAAGCTTTATATTAACATAAACATTACAATGAAAACATAGTAGGATTCCCATATAGCCCACTCCTTCCTCCTCCCACACTTTTCCCAATTAATGTCTTTCATTAGTGTGGTACATTTGTTACAATTGATGAACCAATATTGAAGCATTGCTACCAACCATGGTCTATAGTTTACATGAAAGTTTACACTTTGAACCACACAGAGGAGATGCAGAATGTGGAACAAGTAATCAAGGATTTCCAAATAAATATCATGAATCAACTTAATGAAGTGAAGGAAGAGATAAAGGATATTAAGAAGACACTGAGGGAACATACTGAAGAAACTGTAAGCATACATAAAAAGATAATGGATCTGATGGTGATGAATGGCACAATGCAAGAAATAAAAAATATGCCGGAAGCACATAACAGCAGATTTGAACAGGCAGAGGAAAGAATTAGTGACATCAAAGATAGTACATCTGAAATTGGACAGATAGAACAGATAGATAAAAAGATAGAAAAAATTCAGCAGGGACTCAGGGAATTGAATGACAATATGAAACATACAAATATATGCATTATAGGCATCCCAGAGGGAGAAGAGAAGGGAAAGGGGGCAGAATGAGTATTGGAGGAAATAATGGCTGAAAATTTCCCAATACTTTTGAGGGACATGGATGTCAATGTGTCCAAGAAGTGCAGCACACTCCAAACAGTAAAATCCTAACAGGCTACCCCAAGACATACTTATCAAATTGTCAAATGCTCAAGACAAAGAGAGAATACTGAAAGCAGCAAGAAAAAAAAAGAGATCCATCACATGCAAGGGAAGTGTGATAAGATTAAGTACTGCTTTCTCATCTGAAACCATGGAGGTGAGAAGGCAGTGGTATGACATAGTTAAAGTGCTAAAAGGAAAATTAAAACCCTGCCAGCCAAGAATTCTGTATCCAGAAAAGCTGGCATTCAAAAATTAGAGAGTTCAAAATATTCACAGATAAACAGAAATTATGAGAGTTTGTCAACAAGAAATCTGTCCTTCAAGAAATACTAAAGGGAGTTCTGCAGGTTGAAGGAAAAATCAGAAGAGAGAGGGTTGGTGGAGAGGGTAGAAAGGAAGAGTATTAGTAAGAATAACTGAAAAGATAAAAGAGAAATAAAAACAAAATATGACATATATAAACCTAAATAAAATATGACTGGTGTAAGTACTGCCTTGACAGTAATAACATTGAATGTTAGTGGATTAAACTCTCCAATCAAAAGACACTAACTGGCAGAATGGATAAGGAAATATAACCAATATATGTGTTGTCTACAAGAAACTCACCTTAGACCCAGGGATACAATGAGGTTGCACATGAATGGTTTGCAAATGATTTTACATGTAAACAATAACCAAAAAAGGGTGGGAATAGCAGTAATAATACCATTGTGATTTTTTAAAAATAAGAAATTTATTTACTTTTAAAATCTATTCCCCCCTGCCACTTGCTGTCTGTGTCCCTTTACTGGGTGATCCTCTGTGTCTGTTTTCTGCCTTTTCTTCTCATCCTTCTCCTTCAGTCTTCACTGGAATTCGATTCTAGGGACCTCTGAGTGGGAGAGAGGCACTCTGCCACCTGTACCACCTCAGTTCCTGATTTCTGGCACATCTTGTCTTGGCTCTGCCTTGTGTCTCTCTCCTGCTGCATCATCATCTTGCTGCGTGGCTTGGTGGGGCCTGGCTCACCTACACGTCTTCTATTTTTATTTTACTGGGAGGTCCCAGGGATTGAACCTGGGTCCCTCCATATGACAGATGGACACCCAAACCTTGAGCCACATCTGCCCCCCATCATTGTGATTTTGATTTGCATTTCCCTAATGGCTAATGATGTTGAACGTCTTTTCTTGTGCTTATTGGCTATTTGTACATATCCTTGGAGAAATATCTATTCAAGTCTTTTGTCCATCTTTTAAAAAAAATTTTAAATTTTTATTCCCTCTCCCACCCTGAGATGGCTCCCTTATCTGTCTGCTTATTGCTTATCTTTTTTATGAGGCACTGGGAACTGAACCTGGGACCTCCCATGTGGGAGGTGAGTACCCAACCATTTGAGCCACTTTTGCTCCCTCCTGGTTGCATTGTCTGCTGGGTGCATCATCTGCTGATTGCAGTGTCTCCTGGTTGTGGCATCTGCAGGTTTTGACGTCTGCTCATTGTGGTGGTTGTGGCATCTGCTCATTGCGGAGTCTGCTTGTTGCAGCAGTCTTGGCGTCTGCTGGTTGTGGTGTCTGCTCTTTGCAGTGTCTGTGGCACCTGCTCATTGTGGCATCTGCTGGTTGTGGCATCTGCTGGTTGCAGCATCTGCTGGTTGTGGCATCTGCTTGTCTTCTTTAGGAGACACTGGGAACTGAACCCAGGATCTTCCTTGTGGGAGGCAGGCACCCAATTGCTTGAGCCACATCTGCTTCCCTTTTGTCCATCTTTTAATTGTCTTTTTGTTGTTGAGATGTAGGATTCTTTATAAATTTTGAATATTAAACCCTTACCAGGCAACTGTTTTTCAAATACTTTCTCCCCTTCTGTAGATTGTCTGTTTTCTTTCATGATGAGCTTATTTGATGCACAAATGTTTTAAAGTACTGTTTGTCTATTTATTCTTTTGCTGCTAATGATTTTGGTGTAAAGTCTTAGAAACCGTTGCTTAACAAAACATCCTGAAGATGCTTTCCTATGTTTTCTTCTAGGTGTTTTATACTTTTGATTCTTATACCTAGGATTTTGATCCATTGTGCATTAATTTTTATATATGATGTGAGGTAGGTATCCACCTTCATGTTTTGTGCATGGATATCCTGTTTTCCCATTACCATTTGTTGAAGAGATTGGTTTTCCCCATTGAGTGAACTTGGTACCTTTGTCAAAAATTAATTGGCTGGGGAAGCAGATGTGGCTCAAGTGATTGGGCTCCTGCCTATCACATGGGAGGTCCCTGGTTCAGTTCCTGGTGCCTCCTAAAGAAGACAGTGAGCTGGCGCAACAGTCAGGCATGGTGGGCTAACACAACAAGATGATGTAACAAGAGACATGGAAAGAAAAACATAATGGGAGACACAACAAAGCAGGGAACAGAGGTGGCTCAGGTGATTGGGTACCTCCCTCCCACATCAGAGGTCCCAGGTTTGGTTCCTGGTGCCTCCTAAAGAAACAAGGAAGATAAACAGACACAGCAAGTGCAAACAATGAGGGGGTGGGGAGAAATAAAAAAAAAAAAAGAATCTTAAAATAAATTAATTGGCCATAGATGTGTGAGTAACTCTCTATTTGATTCTATTGGCTTATATATCTGTCCCTGTGTTAGTTCCATGCTGTTTTGATTACTGTGGCTTTGAAATAAAATTTAATATAATGAAAGTAAGTCCTCTATCTATGTTCTTCTTTTTCAAGTTGTTTTTGGCTACAAGGGACCCATATCCTTCCATATAATTTTTTTTAGGAGGTACCAAGGATTGAACCCAGGACCTCATACATGGGAAGTAGGCCCTCAACCATTGAGCTACATCTGTTCCCTAATGAGAGTTGGTTTTTTCCTTTTTTTTAGGAGGTATTGAGGATTGAACCTAGGACTTCGTACATGGGAAGTAGGCTCTCAGCCACCTAAGTTACATCTGCTCCCCTCCATATAATTTTGATGATTGACTTCTCTATTTCTGCAAAGAAGGCTGTTGGAATTTTGATTGGTATTATTTTGAATCTGTAAATTGCTTTGGGTAGAATTGACATCTTAACAATATTTCGTCTTCTAACCCATGAACATGGAATGTCCTTCCATTTGTTTAGGTCTTTGATTTCTTTCAATAGTGTTTTGTAGTTTTCCATGTACATGTTCTTTATATCCTTGGTTAAATTTATTACTAGATATTTGATTCTTTTTGTTATTATAAATGGAATTTCTTGATCTCTTCTTCAGAGTGTTAATTTCCGGCATTTGAGAAACATTACTAATTTTTGCATGTTAAGCTAGTACCCCTCCACTTTGCTGAATTTGTTTATTAGCTCTAGTAGCTTGATTTTGGATTTTATGGGATTTTCTATGTTTTTGATCATGTCATCTATAAATAGAGAAATTTCTACTTCTTCTTTTCCAATTTGGATTCCTTTTATTTCTTCTACTTGATATTGGCCTCATAAATGAGTTAGGAAATGTTCCATCCCCTTGCATTTTGTTGGAGGAGTTTGAGCAGGATTAGTGTTAATTTTTCTTGCCATGTTTTGGTAAAATTAATCAATGAACCCGTCTGGTACTGGACTTTTCTATGTTGGGAAGGTTTTGAATTCTGTTTCAATTTTTTTTCTTGTTACTGGTCTGTTGAGAACTTCTTTTCTTCTTGAGTCAGTGTAGGGAGTTTGTGCTTCTAGAAAGTTGTCTATTTCATCTGGGTTTTCTGATTTGTAGGCATACACTTGTTCATGGTCTTCTCTTATAATCCTTTTTTATTTCTGTATGCTTGGTAGTAATATCTCCCGTTTTATTTCTGATTTTAGTTATGTTTTAGTTTGTTAAAGGCTGCCAGTGCAATATACCAGTAGTGGTTTGGCTTTTATAATGGAAATTTATTAGGTTAAAAGCTTACAGTTCTGGAAGTGTCCAAATCAAAATATCATCAAGAGATGCTTTCTCACCAAGTTGCAGCTGTGGGCAATCAGGCACATGGTGGTGTCCTCTAAAGATGCTTTCTCCTCAACCTCAGCTGTGGGTGATCAGGCACATGTCAGAGCATAATTGTGGCTCTTCAGGTCTCTGTCTTCTTCTCCAAGCTTACTTTCTGTCTTTTTTTAAATTTTATTTTATGGATTCTGGGATATTTATTGACACTCCTTCAAGTCAATGGGTTTGACATTGAACAGAAACATGAACATATGAACATGTTCAATCCAATTACACTTCAAAACAATCAGATCCTTGAGATCAGAAATTTTTTTCCGTAATACCCCTAGCCATTCTTCAAGTTATAGGAATTTCTATGAGTTCAAAACTTATGACTACTATGAACAATAGAAAGCCATATAGAAGGGCTCCTAATACGTAAAAACATAGTAACCACATAATAATTTAAAATGTCCAGAAATGCCCATTAAAATAATGAACAGCACAATATAACACAAGAATATAAAACAAGTATATTTCTGCCCCCCTCCCCGAAAAAAAAGTATCTCTTTTTGGGTTTGTTGTTGTTTTTTACAAAAACTATGTGTGTATGTGCATGTATATGTATTCCTTATAGAAAACTTGAAAAATATAGAAAATCACAAAGAAAATAAAAATCACCTGTCACATCAACACAAATTCCACTCCTATAGCAAGAGCAGAAAAACTCATGGTCTCAGAGGTGGCCTGGGAATGCCTTCCCAGCCTCAGGATCTGCTGATGCCAATTCACCAACCACTTCAAAATCCACAAGACAAATCTCCTCTTAGTCTCTCAGTACTTCTGTTGTTGCCTGACTCTTGGCACTGCTGCATTTTTCATCAGGTCAACAGTGATCAATAAACAAGGAGGGCAAGTGTGGTTATGACTCTAATCTAAAACTTTTGTTTCTTAAAATTTAGAGTTAGGTGGAATTTTTGAAGTTCATTTAGCCCTATCCACTATCCACTATCCCTGTCCCCATTTATTCAGGAGGAAATAGGAATGAAGAGGTTAAGTGATTTGCCTGGACTTCACAGTGAGTAGGACTGATACTCAGTCCTCTAATTGCTAGGCCAGAGCTCAGCGTGCACACTGAAAAAGAATCTCCATAAGTGTTGGGGCTACAGTTCTTACATGACTGGACTCTAATGAGGCTGAAGGACAGACCAAACTTTCAGCTCCTAATAGGCAACTGTACCAGCTCTAGGAAAACAAGTTGCAGATAAAACATGTGGCTGAATGCCTTGGAGTGTGACCTGGGCCAATGAATCACAAGAACAGTGTGTGAGTCCCACATTCCAGAGAGATGTATGTGACTTGTTAAGTCACAAGAGCCATTTCTGTTTGATTGCCCTACCAGGGCAGCTTGGAAAACAGAAATGTCCAAAAGAGTCTCCCGAGAGTATAGGGATCAAAAGAAAGAAAACTCTTGACTCAGCCAGATTCCTTCTCCAGTCAACAGCCTCTTTTCACAGAGTTTGTGCTACTCATTACCAGTCCCCTCCCTTCAACACCAATCCCACGGTGTAGACCCTCCTCTCATCATCCCTAATTTGAGGCTGTCACCTTGCATCTAAATCTTTGTCTTTAGTGACCTAGTGAATCCATATTGACTAAAAGAGTTTTCCTAGAAATATTAAAAGTCATAGTTCAGTTCTTTCTGATCAATCCACGTCATTTAAGTCTTTAGAAGAAATCTCTTCAGCCTCACAAAAGCAGAGTTTGGTACATGCATTCCTTATTAGGGCAGACCTTATTCCTGAAGATAAATGATGAAAACTAACTCCATTTCTTCTCTTCTTCTCCCATTACAATAGTGTTACAGGCTCAGTGTTAAGAGTCAGGCTAGTGTTTGCTAGGTCTCAAGATGCTTGCCTACGGATGAGCTCTTTTAACTGTGCCAGTCTATCACTTTTTAGTGCTTTCTGGATGGAGTAGAAAAATCCAAAGGGGTGTTCAAAGTTGTGCATCATAAGCAGAACTCCAGCCAGCAGCTCACTGGCCACCATTAGATGGTGAATGGACACATGAGTGTGATTCATTTGGCAGTAATAGGAACATCCTCTCACCAGTGGGCCAAAGTCCTCCCAGTATGTTTTTTTTTCCTTCAGATTAATTTCAAATGATGTCATTTCTTCAGTGCAACCAGTAGTTTTAACTTTCTCTGTTTGGTCCAGATATTTTATTTCTTCTTGTGTCCCATTTTGTTGTAAAAATGTTATCACATCCCTGCTTTGTCACGTGATAAGGGAAAAAACTCTCAAATAAATCCACTCCCCTTGCAATAAATACACTTGAGTACCTCATCTGGCTGGCCAACACCACAGATAAGACTTAGCTTGCCCTCTGGCAGCTCTTCTGTGACTGATGACAGCAACTGCATTCTAGTCTTCAGGGTTGTGGGATTCCCTTGAAAGCCATCCAAAAGGAAGCCACCTACGGGCTGCTTGATTGTCTCTGGTGCCGACCACAGCTTCTCCTCCATCGTGTCTCCACCTTCAATCTCTCTAACTTTTCTTTTTCTAACACTTTTCTGAAGGGCCTCAGACTCTTCCTGTAGTCACATCAGTTATCCAGGAACAAAGGAGATCGGTCAACAGATTTTCTGGTTCTTTTTATAGAAGTTGCTTCCATGCTAGATGACTCTCCATCTGAGAGGCACTGGAACCAGTCTGGCTGAAGGGCCTGCTGAATTGTCATGAACTTGGTAACAGTCATTTCTACTTGGCCACCAACACCCCACACACAGACACAGACACAGACTTATATGTTTGTTATATAACCAGCTGGGTAGGGGTTGACTGGATCATGCAGGGAGTAGTACAAGAGTGATTCTGGCATGCCTATAAATTTTCCAACTCCTTCCTTATATTCTGCCAAGACTTGATGATGTTCCACCAGTGATGACAGTGTGAGCTGAGTCATGGCTGGAACTCCGTGGATATTATGCAGTGTATCATCAGTCAGGTGTGGGGCAGAGCCAGTCTTGGTGTATAGAAGATGGCCTGCAATGTCCATGGTGTGGCCTCCTATTTTACCCAGGTTTGCTATTTTTCTTAGACTACAGCCACTAACTACCTTGATAAGACTCAGCTTCATCCTAAGGGATTCCTCTAAGTCCTGCAAAAATCTCCCAACTTTTTTGGCCTTCAGACTTCCCCACCACCCCAAGACTCCTCCAGGCTTACTTTCTTTCTTTCTTTTTTTTTTTTTAACTTTATTTTGTACATTTAATAATTGAAAACACAAGCAATTAAAAACTAAAAAGTAAACACATATGAATAAATATATACATTTCTCAATTAAATGTAATGGATACATGTAAATTTTTTTTTTTGTGTGTGTGTGTGTGATTCAAACAATATATTACACAATATATTTGGTTCATAGTAATGCATTCATACAGTATTTGTCCTTTTGTGTCTGGCTTGCTTCACTCAACATAATGTCCTCCAGGTTCATCCATGTTGCCATATGCTTTATGACTTCATTTCTTCTTACAGCTGCATAATATTCCATCGTGTGAATAGACCACAGTTTGTTTATCCATTCATCTGTTGATGGACATCTGGGTTGTTTCCAACTTTTGGCAATGGTGAATAATGTGGCTATGAACATCGGTGTGCAGATGTCTGTTCGTGTCACTGCTCTCAGTTCTTCTGGGTATTTACCCAGTAGTGGTATGGCAGGGTCACATGGCAAATCTATATTCATCTTCTTTAGGAACTCCCAAACAGTCCTCCATAATGGTTGTACCATCCTGCATTCCCACCAACAGTGAAGAAGTGTTCCTATCTCTCCACATCCTCTCCAATACTTGTAGTTCTCTGTCAGAAAAATTAGATAAATGGGACCTCCTCAAAATTAAACACTTTTGCACCTCACAGGAATTTGTCAGAAGGGTGAAAAGGCAGCCAACTCAATGGGAAAAAATATTTGGAAATCACATATCTGATAAGGGTTTAATATCCAGGATATATAAAGAGATGTTACAACTCAACAATAAAAAGACAAATGACCCAATTAAAAAATGGGCCAAAGACTTGAATAGACATTTCTCTGAAGAAGAAATACAAATGGCAAAAAAAACACATGAAGAAATGCTCAACATCACTCAGGCTTACTTTCTAACTGATCTCAGCTGTGGATGTTTAGGCATATGGCTTGTCTTTCCCTTCTCCTCTGGACCTTGTCTCATTCAGCTTCTAGCTGCTCCATCTGTGGCTTCCTTTCTCCCTGATTCCTCCCTGAGCTCCTGGGCTGTTTGTCTCTGCCTCTGCAGCTTTTTCTCTGTGCCTGAGGCTTTTATTCTTTCATTCATAAAGAACTCCAGTAAAAGGATTAAGACTCACCCTGGATTATGCCCTACTGAAGTGGTCTAATCAGAAGGCCCCATCTACAATGAGTTTACATGCACAGGAATGGATTAGCTCTAAGGACATGATCTTCTGGGGTCCTCCCAGTTTCAAACTTCCACAAGTTATTTGCATCTTCCACTTTTTTCTTTGTAAGTCAAGTTAAAAATTTGTCAATTTTATTGATCTTCTCAAAGAACCAACTTTTGGTTTCATTGATTATCTCTTTTTTAAAAAAATTCTCTTTCATTTATCTTTGCTCCAATGTTTATTTCCTTACTTCTGCTCACTTTGGGTTTAGTTTGTTATTTTTCTAGTTCCTCCAGTTGTGAGGTTAGGTATCTGATTTGATATCTTATCTTTCTTTTTTTTTTTTTAGTAGATACTGAGGATTGAACCCAGGACCTCATACATGGGAAGCAGGAGCTCAACCACTTGGAGCTATATCTGCTCTCATCTTTCTTTTTTTTAATGTAAAATTTCAGAGCTGTAAATTTCCCTCTCAGTGCTGTGTTTGCTGCATCCTGCAGATTTTGATATGGTGTTTTTTTTTTTTTTCATTTGCCAAAAGGTATTTCCTAATTTCCCCTGTGATTTTGTCTTTGATCTATTGCTGGGGAGGAGCCAGAAAAGGTGCCACAAGGCTGTCCTCCCATTTTTTAAGTTGTGTTTTCTTGATTGGGCTCTTGCCCATTTCCTGCTACACTTAACTGTTTTCTGGAGTTTTGAGGAACATGGATTTGCCAGTTTTTGCTAGTTGTTCAAAGATTCTGTGGGGAAATAGAATCCTGGAGCATCTTTTGCCACCATGTTAGTCGGTCAGTAGTCTTCTGTTCATTTTTTTTCATTCTTTTTCTTCCTGCTCTTCAGACTTAACACTTTCCATTATCTTATCTTCAAGTTACTGATCCTTTCTTTTGCCTTCTCCAAACTGCTGTTGAACCCCTCTATTGAATTTTTCATTTTAGTTATTTACTTTTCTGCTCCAGAATTTACAGTTGGTTCTTCTTTATAATTTCTATTGCATAATGGAAATTCTCATTTTGTTCATATATTGTTTTCCTTATTTCCTTTAGTTCTTTGTCTGTGTTTTCCTTTAGTTAATTGATTATGTTTAAGAGACATGATCTGAGATCTTCAGTTGGTAATTCCAGAGACAGAGCTTCCTCTGGAATAGTTTCTAATTCTTTATTGTATGTGACAGGGCCATACTTTCCTGTATCCTTTATGTTTAGTAATTGATGTTGAGAATTGGTCATTCTATGTATTGTGTTGCCATCAGTCTGGAAATCTAGTTCTCCCATTCCTCAGCCTGCCAGATCCAGAACTTAATTAAAAAAAAAAAAAAAAAAGAAAGAAAGAAAAAGAAAAGGAAAGAAAGAGAGTACATGAGATAAGAAAAAATATATACTAAATATACTAACAATAGACATTCACCCCCAAATGAAACAAACAAACAAAAAAACACAAAAGAGCTGCACAGCCTTTCCAAGTCTCTAGTTTTATGCCATGGGGAAGCCCGAAGCTGCTGCTGCCGAGGTCACAACCTAGGCCAGTGTCCTTGCTGGCCCCTTGGTGATTCACCAGATCAATCAACACTAGAAAGAAAAAGAAGAAACCCAAACACAAAAAGGTGCAGTGGCTTTTTAAGTCCTTGTAGATGCTGGTTGGAGACCAGAAGTCACCCAAAGGGCAAAAACTATGACTACTTTTTAACTTGAGTCTTCAGGTGTCTGCCAGACCAGGAAACACACAAACATAAAATAAGGAAAACCAAGGAATAAAAGGTATACTTCTTCTCACCCACATGCGGGGCCTGGCGGTGCACCCATGTGCGGATCCTGGCGGTGCACCTGCTTGCGGGGCCTGAGCTGCCAGGCCCGGTGCGTGGGTACACCATCAGGCCCCGTGTGTGGATGCGCTGTCAGGCCCCGCGAGCCTCACAGCAACATGATAATGTAACAGGAGAGTGACACAAGGGAGAGCCAAGACAAGACGCGCTGAAAAACCAGGAACTAAGGTGGCATAGGGGTAGGACGCCTCTCTCCCACATCAGAGGTTCCGAGGATCGAATCCCAGTGAAGAGAGGAGGAGAAGGATGAGAAGAGGGGGCAGGAAATGGACACAGAGAGTTGCCCAGTGAATGGACACAAAAACAGCAAAACTGAGGGGGAGGTAAAAATGGATAAAAGTAAGTAAATAAATAAATAAATCCTTAAAAGAATGTACAGGGGAGTAAGATACGGACTATAGTTAGTAGTAAAACTTTGACGATGCTCTTTCATAATTTATTAACAAATGTTTCACAACAATGCAAAATATTTGTGGTGGGGTGATGTGTGGGAACCCTGCATGATGTTATGCATGTTTGGTTTGTAAGTTCTCAATGTTTCCCGAACACTTATAGTTTATGTAGGTTCATGTATGAATGATATACTTTAATAAATTGTTTAAAAAAAAAAAAAAGGTATACTGCTTCTTTACTTCCTGCTGGTGGGGGGCCCAACCTAAAGGGAGGCCTTTGTCTCTGTTGTGCCCTTAGGCTCAGAGATCTGCCAGACCAGGAAATGCTCACACAAAGAAGGAATGAAAAAAACATCCCAAGAATGTGTACTGACTTTGCTTTCAGGTGGTTGCTGATATGAGGCCAGAAATCACTGCAAACTGCGGCTATTGTGTGTTCTGGGCCTTTGGGGATCTATCAGATCAAGAAATGCCCATCCACAAAAGAAAGCAACCCAACAACAACTACCAAGGTCTGCTGGCCCTTTACTTCCCTGTGGAGGCTGGTATGAGTCCTAAAGTTGCTGCTACCTAGAGGACCAAAACCAAGGCTAGCATTTATGTTGAGCTTCCAGGGATCCTCCTGACTGACATCAACCCTGAAACCCCACCTTTTAGAGGATGAGGTTTCCTCTACCTGCCCTGGATCCAGGCCAAGTTTCTGCAGCTGCTGCCGTTTTCACAGCTTGCTGCCCCAGGGCTGAACAATGGTGGCTGAACACTGGTTTGTGCTTTCTTTTACAAAAGCTGTACTCTCAGCAGTCTCTTCCTTCTTCTGGCACTCCTGTAGTTGTTCTAAATGTCCACGCTGGTTCCAGTGTTACCATCTAGTTAATTCTAGTTTCTTTTTCCAGCTCGTTCATTTTTCCAGTGGAGGAAGTGGTCTGTAAAACTTCTTACTCTGCCTATTTGCCTGGATTTTGGAGTGAGATTTCTTGAAGGAAAAAAGTAGTTATTTTTATTTGAATGTGTTTTTTTTTTTTTTTTAAATACCTTACCAGTACTTTTTATTTTTTTTAAAGATTTATTTATTTATTTATCCCCACCTTGCTGCTTATGCTCGCTGGGTCCATTTGCTGCGCGTTTTTCTGTGTCTGCTTGCCTCCCTTTGTTGGGTCGTCTTGTTGTGCCAGCTCACGGCACTGCGTGGACCTGTTTGCCTTCGCCAGGAGTATGGTAAATGGGAGCCCAACCAATTGAGCCACAGCCGCTTCCCTTGAATGTGTTTTGAAAGTGGAATTTCCTATTCATTAAAATTTGGTAAAAGCATTATAACCAAGACTGGGAATGATATTTCAAAATAATAGACTACATACTGTAGACATTGTATTAGTCAGCCAAAGGGGTGCTGATGCAAAGTACTAGAAAGCTGTTGGCTTTTATAAAGGGTGTTTATTTGGAGTAAAAGCTTACAGTTACAAGACCCTAAAGAGTCTTTTTTTTTTTTTTTAAAGATTTTATTTATTTATTCATTTATCCCTCCCTTGCTGCTTGTGTTCGCTGGGTCAGCTAACCACCACGTGCGGGCGGGCTTGCCTTCACCAGGAGGCCCCGGGAACCGAACCCGGGGTCTCCCATATGGTAAACAGGAGCCCTACTGATTGAGCCACAGCCGCTTCCCCCTAAAGAGTCTTAATTCAAGGCTGCTTTTTCACCAAAGTCTGTTGCCATGTGTTGAAGCAAGATGGCGGGTGATCTCTGCCTGGTCTCTCAGGCCTTCTCAGCTGCTTAGCTGCTCTGTTCTCTTTGGCTACAAACTATCAGGCAAATGGCTCATATCTCTTTCTAGAGCATTAGCTGTTTGAGCTTTCTCATTTCTGTCACATGGCAGGACTGAAATGACCAAGTTCTCTCCTCTTCTGTGTGTCTTCTTGAGGAAGTGTCTTTTTATACCAGCCTACCAAGGGGGAGGGGACTCAACCCTGAGTCATGCCCTACTGACATGGTCAAATCAAAGGCCCTAAATTGATTTTATTAAGTAAACTTAAAACCTTTGAATTTAATACAGTCAAAAGGCATCACACCCAGAGGAACAGGCCAGTTTACAAACATAATCTTTCTCTTTCTTTGGATTCACAAAAATAATCTTAAACTGCCACAGACATAAAGCATGGATCCTAATATTCCAGATGGAAAGGAATCTTGTTGCCTGTTTTATTCTATTTATTTAGGAAATGAGTCATTTGCTCCCGACACAAATCAATTTGACAGTGAACTGGCTAAATTGTATAAACCAGCCATCTCTGTCAATAGCTCTAATGTGTTGCTCTTATCTGGAATATTCCTCTGCATATCTTCTGACCCCTCAGGCAAGGTCGGTCCTTCTATTTGTGTCTCTTAAGAGTACTTTGTACAACCCTCTACCTGCTTAGATTATATCATGATATTTGTTGATTCTCACTTGACTGTGAACTTCTTTGGGCTGCAGAATTGTTTTGTAGTCATCTCAGGATCTTGGGTGCCTAGCATGGAGCCTGCTGAGAAGAGTTGAATAATGCCCATTCAGATGTTCATTCAGTACTAAATTATTCAATGTATTGAATATTTGCAGTAGAACCGGCACTGTTCTAGACACTGGGAATACTGTGGTGAACAGGACCAATGCGTCCCTTACTCTTGGTGGTTTATAGTCTACCAGAGAAGATAGGCTTTTGATACAAATCATTACAATAAATGAAGAAGAGGGTTAAGACAGGACAGTATAGCATCCTGCTGTAGTATCCAGAAAGGGACCTGCCTTATTAATGACAGGCTTTCCAGAGGAAGTGATGTTAAGTTTGGGACCAGAAATATGAGCTGAAACCAGCTGAGAAAAGGTTTGGAGTATTGGGGCCAGGGTGGGGCCAGTAATTGGAAGTTTATTTAGTATACCTTTACTAATGTATTTTGGGAGTGACTTTTTCTCTCTCAACAGTGCTATCTGGCTGACTCTTCATACTATTACCTTAACTGAGATAAGGACTGTAATAGTTGTTCAAATGATTTTTTTTTTTTTTTAATTTGGCTCTTCATTCAGTTGTTAAATATCCCAACATTTTTAGTCAAAAGCACATAATTCTTTTTTTTTTTTTTTATGTATATTCAGTTTTAGTATATGGACTCAAAACTAGTATTCTACAAAGATTGTATTTTCTGATTCAGAATCATAACAAGAAAAGATAATCTTTTTTTTTGTGGGAATTCTTCTGCTTTCAGATGCCACTTTAAATTTTCAGTATCCTAGTGGCAATGCTGACTTATAGGGAAGCACATAAAAACCATCCATTTACTGGTCTTAAAAAATTTATCATCTGTAGTAGAAATTTCCTGACAAATAATAACTAATATTTGTGGGGTGCTTCTATGTTCAGATACTATGCTAAATATATGACATGCGCTATCCCATTTAAACATCCCAGGAACACCATGAGATAAATAATAACTTTAACCCTTTGCTATAGATGAGGACAATGAAAGTGTTTAAGTGCCTAAGGTCCAAAAAGTAGAAGTGGTGTATCAGAATTTGATTTCAGAAATGTCTAACTTGACTCAGCATTATTGCTTGAGAGATAAATATGATGTATATTAATATGTTGAGACAGCCACACACTCTCTTCACAGATTTTTTACATTATAGGAAATACTATTCTTTGTTATTAATAAAAATTATTTGTTATATTTATGCTGAAATTTATTAATAAATGAAAACTAAAATATTCGTGGTACAAAGTAAACAAGACAGGCCTTTTTATATATTGTTAGTGGGGTGACTGTGTTTTGGAGATATTCTTGGCAGTATATATCAAAACTTAAAATTCATTTACTCCTTGACTCAGCAATACTACTTTTAAGAATTTGTCCTATAGTTAAACTTACTCATTCATGCAAAGATCTAAGTCTGAGTGTTCTTGGTAGTATTGTTTGAATTAGGAAAAAGTTGGAAATGACTTATGTGTTCAATAGGGGCCTGGTAAAATAAGTTATAGTACATCAGTAAAATGTAATTTTATTCAAGTATTAGAAAGAATAACAATACTAGCTAATCAAGCACTTACTAAGTGCCAAGCATTGCTCTTGTTTAATCTTCGTAAAAATTGGAGTTGTTATTATTAGCTCCATTTACAGATGAGGAAAGTGAGGCATAGAGAGGCTAAGTGACTTGTCCAATGTGGTAGGACAGAGACACCCAAGCGGGCAGTCTGGCTCCAGAGTCCACACTGTTAATTACTGTGATATAGTGCTTTCTATATCTCCACATGAAAAGAAGGTGAATTGGTAAGTGAAAGAACAAATTGTTGAAAGTTTATATGGTATGATACTATTTTTGAAAAAAGGTCTTTACCTATGTAGTTTATATTTTTCCATTTATAACATATAAAATATATCTATGAATTTTCTTATGACATATAAAATTTCTATATTATCCACATATTTTCTGGATAATATATGCAAACATTATATATACATAAACATGCATTGTATATGTATATATACATATATACACACATAAGACACTCAAACACCTATGTATATGTATATATATATAAAATATACATTTCATGGAAAATTTCTGGATAGTTATATATAAGAATTGAAGAGTAGGTAATTTTGGGAATTGATATAGAGAATTTTTTTCTTTATACCATTTAGGTGAATAAAGTATTAAAAAAAAAGTAATGAGCACATGTTACTTTTATAATAAAAACAAATCTAAATTAAAAATCTTAAAAAATAGGGAGATACAGGGGGGCATGGGACTTTTCCTCTTGGAGCTATGAAAACATTCTAAAATTGGCTGAGGTGATGACAGCACAACTCCGTGGTGAAATGAAAAGCCAATGAGTGCACACTTTGGATGGATTGTACAAGGCATGGTACTGTATAACACAGTGATCCCTATGGTGGATAATGGACTGTGATTAACAGCACAAATATATGAATGTTCTCACATGAACTATAAAACAAATAGGCAATATTAATACTTGGTATTAATAATAAGGTGGTTTGTGGGAAAAATACACCAAATGTAAACAATGAGCAATAGCAGTAATATTTTGATGATGTTCTTTCATCATTTGTGACAAATGTTCCACAACAATGCAAGATTTCGGTGGTAGGGTGATATATGGGAATCCTGTATGTTATACATGATTGTTTTGTAAACTCACAACTTCTCTAATTAAAAAAATCTTAAAAATTGGATGTGGTAATTCTGTAACAATTATATTAATGGAGGCAGGGGGAAAGGGAAATTTTTTTCTTTTCATTTTATAACGTTCTGTACTGTGAACTTTTAAAATCAGATTTTACATATTACTTTTATAACAACACACATTCCAATGAAAAATTTATAAACAGCGGACATAATTTTTCTCTAACAATTATGTACCAAGAAATATCATTATTTCTGTGACTAAATATAGGATATAGTTTATTCATTGTATTCATAGTTTAGGATAAATTTGCCTATGTTAAATTTGTATCATAGAGCTGCTATCTTGTTATCTTAAACGCTAGTTCTTTTCTAATATTCACTGAAGTAAAAAGGAACTCAATGAGGATTTACTTTGTTTTTATAAACAGGATTGTTTCAAACTTATGGCTTAGTAATGAAATTTCACAACAAATGAGAGCCAGAATTTCAGATGTTGACAGCAATTTTCCTAGTAGTTCCTAGCCAATTTAGCACAATTTTCTTGGAGGAAGATGGTCTCATGCTTAAGTTTAGAGCATTTATCAAAAACAAATGTCAATGTGAAACTGCATTGTTTATTAAGAGGCAATGTTCTCGTGTCGACTGTCAGTATTTTAATATTATGCTTAGTCATGGAATGTACTTGGAATTAGGTTAGCTGACAAAGACTGAAATAGGCTAGCTGAAACTTAAATATAACTTATCTGGTGATTGTGTTTTTCAGGTGAAGCTCTGAAAATATCAGCAGAGAGATTTACGGATGACCCCTGTTATCTCCCGAAAAGAGAGGCTGTGGTTCAAGCTGCCCGTGCCTTATTGGCTGCAGTTACCAGACTCCTTATCCTTGCAGATATGATTGATGTCATGTGTCTCTTGCAGCACCTGTCAGCTGTAAGTAAAAGATGGCTTAGTTTACCTTGGCATTGTTCTTACTTCTGATTCTATTCTCTGAACCTGGTATCACTCCTACTGCATTCTAGCCTCACCCTCATTTCTTAATGTCACCCTTAAGAAGCTGATTGAATTGCATTGTGAAGACTAATGTAAACCTCAGGAGACCTAAGCTGGAAGTTAATCCTAAAGCCAGTGGGAAATTGAAAATCCGAAAATGGTTTACTGAAAAGGATATGGCTAGAGAAAGTACTGGACTTTTGACCATTTAAACTATTTTTTATGCTTTATGTGATTATAATTTCTTATGGCTATAATACATACATAAACTGTTTATCATCTTTTTTCACTCTCCTATTTCTCTTCCACAGTATAAATAATTTGAGAAACAGAAATTTTAAGGCTTAAGACATTTGGAAGTTTATAAAGGAATACTACTTTGCCACCTCTCCTTGATCCAAGATAAATATTGCATGTTTGCAAGCAGTCTGTGATATCTGTAGCAATCCATTATGAAAAATGTACATATATTTTAAGTAGGAGATTATAAAGGTAACAGGACATCCTGCTTGCACTGTTTTGCTAGACAAATTCATTTAGCATGGATTGAGGAGAAAGGGACTTTTATTAAAATCTTTTTTACTTTCTTAATTTCTAAATTTGATTGTCATTAATAGTGTCCAAATGACAAGGTTATAAAGAACCTCTTGAAATCTCTGCTTTATCTCTTCTTTAAATAGGACCCTTAAACTTCTGTCCATAAATATGTCTGTGTTTTCATAAAGGCGCCTGGTGATTGTAATACCACTGCTCCATTAAGCAAATGATTGCTTTGTCTGATTGACCTTCTTGTCAAAACCGTTTTCTCTGATTGCTAAGCTAAATCTTTCTTTTCATCTCACTGTTGCTTATTTTAACCCTAAAGCAGAGTGACCCTCCCTTTGTGCTTTTATACTCCTTTTCTTTTGATAACTTTATTACTATAAAAATTCAACACTGTTTTTTTTAAGTAGTTTTTCAAGAATGGGATTAATTTTTATAACTAGCAGTTGTCTAATAGTGGATTTGTGAGATAATTGAGCGAAAGTTGTTATTGCTTCTTGGTTATTTGTTTACTGTATAACCTCAGACAAATCTCTGGACATTTCTGAGATTGATTTTTGTCATATGTGACTACAGACATTAATAAATGCTATAAACAAGGAATGGTTATGAAAGATTAAGTGCCAGGTAATTCCTAGTTCCAATGACCCAGTTTTCCTATTTTAGACTCTAGATTTTTGAGATAAAATGGAATGAATGACTTTTGTAAGGTGACTATTGCCACTTTCATAATCAGTTAGGAGGCATACGACTCCCTTCACTACCATTTTAATTGAGTGCCTGCTAAATGCCAGGCACAGCACTAGGTAATTCACATATATCACGTCATTCAAATAAAGCAGGAGGTAATTGTATGTCAAACAAAAGCCAAGTACTACATTTTGCAATAATAAAAATTATAGTTAATATTTATTGTGTTTTTGTAATGTGCCAGGTATTGTGCTAATGAATTATCTTTAATTCAATTATCACAACAGCCCTATAATTATTAGACTTTCTATTTCACATATGAGCAAAATGAAGTACAGTGAATTTAAGTAACTTGCTCAAGGCAATAGGAAAACAAAACTTCAGAACTTAGTACTCCAAGGGTTAGAACAGTTTTAACTACAAATAGAGTGTTTGGACAAGTTCATGGGCCTATAACAGGCCTTAAAGGAAGTTAGGTATGTCAGGGGGAGGAGGTCTTAACTCTAATCATCCTTTCTCACACTTGTTGCCTTTGACAGAGCCTGATCTTGGACTAGATCCTTTAAACCACTTACTAAATATGTGCAGTAAAACAATGATATCTCATCAATGAAAAATGACATCAAAGAAAAAAAAGATGTTTTGTGATTGTTTTTTTTTTTCATCCTTACAAAAGCTATATTTTTTTTTTTTTTTATTTTAAAAATATATTTTATTTCTTCCCTATACATATTCTACAAAATTTCCAAGGTAAACATTAGCATTATATACAGAGAAAGCAGAGTTCTTTAAGAACTGGCATTGAATTAATCACAATGATCAAGATCTGATAATAGAAAATAAATTTGCATGTTATCAAAAACTAAATCCTCACTTAAAACTATTTAAGTGAAGATCTTCCTTTACAAAAGTATCTACTATTTAATCCCAACCACCCTCAGCCAACTCAAACCATCATTTTATATATATACATACAAATATAAGAAAGTACAGCAACACGGACACAGCAGCTTGACAATCTCAAAGATTGTTACAGCAGTTCAAGATCAATTAATCTTCCACAGGTATTTGGTGTTTGGCATTATTTGTTGACTTCTATGGGTCAGTTCTGAAGTTTAAGAATAAGTTCTCTTGGAGACAAATTTTATGATTCCTGTAATTTGCTAAATTGTTATCTAAATATGCAAAGAGATTATTTTATTATCTACATTTCTGCATCGTCATCATCATCATCATCATCTTTGGCTCTGAAATGCATTTTTCTGAATTCTCGCCTGCTCATTGAAGGACAAGATAAAGACACTGGTGGAAGGTCCTTAGGGGAGAAAAAAAATGAACTTCAGTAAGAACTGACATAACATTAGCCATCTGTAATTCACCCTCTCTACCCACTTGGCAGACTGATCCTCCCTTTGAGACATGGGAGGAGGACTGAGTCATAGCACTCGTTCTCTTGAACTTGGATTGATCAAGTGAAGAAGGGAAGGAAAAACACTGGGTTAGAAACAAGACAGTGCTCATCACCACTCTCCTATTCTTTCTCAGTGAAAAGTACTTTCCTCCTCTGAATTGCTAGGGAGTGAGGGAGAGAGGAGCAAGTATTGGACAGATACATATGAAAACTACAAACGTGATTTCCTAACACTGCAGTGGGAGGTCCAGAAACACATATCCATCCAGCATGCCCAAGGGCCGTGGGATGATGCCACCCACCCACCACGACTGGGCTTATCATGGCAATGATTCTCAGCTTGGGTGGAGGTAGGGGAGTGCCCCAGAGTAGCTAATGTTTTTATTTTTGTCTCTTGGGTTAAAATTATTACTATCATTATTTGATATTTTTTATTTACCATCAAGGTATAGTTTAAATGCAGTAAATTAGGAGTACATATAATTTGAGTGTACCATTTGCTAATGAGTTTTTACAGAAGACAACACTGGTTGTTCAGGATTGAATCATGCCCTTCTCCCCCCGTCCAAGACAGGTTCCAGACCTAAACCTTGGTCCTGTGGCCATGAGCCCATTTGTAAATGGGACTTCTGAAGACATTCTTAGTTAAGGTGAGGCCAAACTGACCAGGGTGGGCCTTAATCCAATGGGACTGGAGATCTGTTAAACAGCAGAGGAAATCTGGACACAGGAGGAGACAGACAGGGAATGAGACGGCTACGGGATGGGGGCAGAGCCCGAGGCACGGACTGTGGGCGAGCCACCACTAGAATGCTATAGATTTCAGAGGGTCCTCCCGACATCTTGATTTGGGCTTCTAGCTTCCAAAGCTGTGAGAAAATAAACTGCTGTTGTTCAACCAACTAGTCTGTGGTGCTTTGTGATAGCAGTGCTGGCAAACTGAGACACTGGTCTTACCTGCATGAGCTCAACATTTCCAAAGAATCGACTCACTGGCATTGGCTGATTGCTGTCATCATCTAAGAAGATGCTGTTGTCCATCTGAAGTAATGGCTTCTGGACTTTCTCTGCCTCCAATGCTGACGTATCCCACCCCGTGGAGCTGCTCTCACATACTTCTGCTTCTGCACTGGCTCTGAGTTTTGGGAGAGACAGGCCATCTCCAATCTCTGTCACGCTACTGTCACTCACAACTCCGTGGTGACTGAGGGGAAGGCTTTCACCCTCCTGTGGCATGGGGGCACCAGCTTCATTTCCCGGAAACACACCACTTCCAGCAAACTCCACAAGCTCATTTTCACTGGAGGCCTCAGGTATGATTTTTAGCAAGGAAGCACTATCACTTTTAGTTACTAGTTTCTGTAACTCTGATTTCACAAGATTATCTTTGTCATACTTGAACTTCTTGGATGTTCGCCTGTCAGTGGCTTTGTGTGATGAGGAAGTCAGACACACTGTCTTGGCAGATTTGGTGACATCCACTTCCTGTGCAGAGGCCAAGCTGGGTGCCGAACAACTTCTGCCTCTCAGGCGTGCTGAAGAGCGCACTCCACCTGTGAGCTTCCGGCTCCTCATGAGTGAGAATTGCACCCCCGCCACCTCCCGCGCGAAGGATGCCCGGCCTAGCGCTTCCAAAAGCTATATTTGAATTGCATCATCAACTTAATTCTTGAGGTTTCATGCAGAATGAAGACAAATTGAATTTTTTTAGTCTCCAAGATTAGAATTATTTAGCCCAACATTTCCCCCCAAATATTCTGTAGAACCTGTCTTAAATATACAAAATGAAAAAAAAAATTTTTTGGTATAGTCAGTGCTGCACATAGAAGTTCCCCTAGAATATTTTCAATGCACATTTGCACAGAAAAATTAGTGAGAAATATTGCAACAATGAAACCCTGTTTAATTTTGCTTAATCTAGAGTATCTCAACATTTTTTTTTTTTTTTACACTAGAGCTCTTCTATATATCTATTAATCCTGGGACTGTCTCATATCATACTTTGGGAAATATTGGTTTAAAATTTTTGTAGTAATGTTTATGGTTACATTAACCTTCTTCTTGAAGTCAGAGAATAAAGAATAATAGTGGAAAAACGTCAGTGTCCTTTTACTCTAATATACTCCATGAAATGTAAAGATTCTCTCCTATTAATACAATATACAACACATACAAATGTCTAATAATACACACAATTACTAAAAATAATTATCTCAATTCTGTGATATGGTGAAGCCCATTTTGGACAATTTTAATTGTTGGAGACATTTTCCTCAAGATGAGCTTAAATCTGCCTTCCTGTGATTCCCATCCATTGCTTCTAGTTTTGTACTTGGGAGCAACAAAAGGAAAGGTGTTTTTCAAGTAACTTGATGCTACTCTTAGGATTCCCCTATGTCTTCCTTATCTAGGCTAAGCTTTTCTTGACCCTCTGCCAGTCCTTGTATGACAGTGTCTGAGTACTCTGAATACTTTAGAATTTCTTTATCTTTTTCAAACTGGCTGTGTCACTTTGTATGGTTTTCAGTTTCCTGCTGAAATGTTCAATTTTGATTTTAATCTCGTTGAACATGGTAAGCATAACTGTGTTATGGTCAGGGTTTGAAACTTCCAATGTCTGAACTTGCTGGGTGTTCTGCTTTTTGCTGGTTTTCGCTCATGGTGTCTTGTCTTCTCATGTGAATGGCCATCTTTGTGTGCTGAACATTGCCTCTTCTGCTACTCATATCAGGAAATTCCTGTTTATTAGCTTTGATGTTTTTAAAGTGAAGTATTTTATATTTCATCAAGCCTGTTTATTTTCCTCGGCAGAATTGTACTGAATTGCTAATTTGCCACTACAAGAAATAGAAGTCCTCCATATAATCTGTTAATTCCTTTCTATGCTTATTCTAGATTGTAGGTAACTCTCAAAAAAGATAGTATCTTGAAAACAGAACAAAACTCTCTGCTGTGAACATTCTATAATATAATTGGGTAATTACCTCCTTGATTTAATGTCTAATATTATCTTACCTATCATGGTAGACTTGTGCTGTTGATTCACATTGATTTTGTGAGCAGTTAAAACCTCCAAGTCTCTGAACTCAAGCTACTTTAATTCAGGTCTTCCTCATCTGATAGTAATTTAAAAAAATGTAAATGTAGATGCTACATTTATACTCAGTGAACTTTTATCTTAATTCTGTTTTTTTTTTTTTCTTATAGTCCATCAAGATCTTTTTAAGTCTTGATTTTGCCATCCTCTCTTAATCTGGTGTTATTTTCAGATTTCTTTACACAAGTCATTAATGAAAAAAAGTTAAACAACATGGGAAATAGAGTCACATCTCCCTTCCAGAAGACACCAACCAAATTTTAGCACACTTTGAGTAAGGTTGTTGAAATGAGCTTCAGACTTGCTTCACTGGGTTATTGTATAAATCATGTTTCCTTTTCCACCCCTCAAGCATTTTTTTCAAAGGCCTTTCTAAAATCAAGATATATTGTCTGTGTTATCATGGAGTTATCAGTCTAGTAACCCCGTTATAAAGGAAATTCGGTTGGTTTGGCATGACTTGCTTTTTTTTTTTTTATTTTTATTTTTTTAAAGATTTATTTATTTACCCCCTGTTTTTGTGCTCACTGTCTGCTATCTGTGTGTTGTTTTGTGGCTGCTTGTCTTCTCTTTAGGCAGTACCAGGAACCAATCCTGGGACCTTCCAGAGTGGAGTGTGGCACCCAATAGCTTGTGCCACCTCAGCTCTCTGTTCTGTTGTGTCTCTTTTGTTGCATCATCTTGCTGGTACAGCTCCCTGTGTGGGCCAGCTCGCCGGGTAGGCGAGCTTGCCTTTCACCACCTGGTAGACGGGACCCCAATAGCTTGAGCCACATCTGCTTCCCATGACTTGCTCTTAATAACTCAGTAAGAGCTCTAAGTGACCTTTGCTTGCTTGCTTTTATTCATTTTCTTTTTCCTTTCCTTTTTTACCTTCATTTTTTCAATTACTCTCAGTTCACTTACTTATCATTGTGAACTGCTTGTCTTTTGGGATCTCTCTGCCCTTAAGATCTGGATATGATTTGCTTGAACCCTCATTCTATGTCCTGTCAAGTATAATGTTCCCCAAGATTTCTGCATATTCTCTGGGTGTTCATGTTCTTAGGGTCATCTCTGGCTCCAAGCTTTTGTCTCCTCTCAGTTACTTTAGTTTATGGTTTGTCATTCTATTCCTATTTTATATTATGTTCACTTGGAATTGGAAGTTGGACTTTTCCCCAATATTTTTCACACACTGATACACACACACACACACACACACACACACAAACTCATGCACACTAATCCTCTCAGACAAACCATGTCTGTATATATGGAAAACTGGAAAACCTTATGGAAACTTTGGAGAGATAGAGGGAGGGGCTTTTATATTGTAGCAATATATTATAAGTAGCTTCAATTTGAATTAGAATTAAATCTTAAAAATCTTAAAAATCCTTTAGCTATTTAACCTCATTGTTTTCCCATTTCCCTTTTTCCTACCTCCTTTCCTTTGCTTTCCTTCATATCCCTATATTTCTGTTCATTTGAATGCAGTGAAGAGTTACTTTCTCCCCACCCCCTATTTGACTTTTGCTAACTTGTGCCCTCAGACAACATTGTCTACCTTAAATTACTCCTTAAGTTATTTTCCTCCATATAGACCAGGGGTTCTTAACCTTTTTTTGTTCCACAGATGCCTTTGCCAGTCAGGTGAAAATTACGGACCCCTTCTCAGAATGTAGCAGCAGATAGTTTTATGACATTCAACACTGGCATGTCTTTAAATTAAATTTTAGGGTTATTAAAATTACGTTTTACAACTTTCTCATAATTTCAATACCTGATAACCTAATATAGTTCAACATCTGTTCAAATGGTCATTTTTGGCAAACATTTAGAAATTCGAATTTTCCTGTGGCATTGTAAAACCATATCTGCCGTCCTTACCAACCTTTTTTGCAGGCAGTTATCCACTGAACTCAGAACACACTACATCAAATAAAAATCATACAAGTCCACACTATGCTGTGTATTATTTATTTATTTATTTATTTATTATTATTATTATTATTTTTAAAGATTTTATTCATTTATTCATTTATCCCCCCCTTGCTGCCTGCGCTCGCTGGGTCAGCCAACCATACCGTGTGGGCGGGCTTGCCTTCACCAGGAGGCCCCGGGAACCGAACCCGGGGCCTCCCATATGGTAAACGGGAGCCCTACTGATTGAGCCACAGCCGCTTCCCTGTATTATTTAATAAATATATCCCCACAAGAATAATGTTTTTAAATGCATAAAATAAAATTACAAAGGAAATCAGTTACATATATTGAAATAGTTATTAAAATAAAAAACATATGATAAAATACTATACATATGTGCTTCTTTTTTTAACACATTAAATAATAATCCAATACATCAAAAATATAGGAAAGTTAAAATTACATTTTGTTTTTTAAAGACATGTCAATGTGAAGATTGTTGTTGTTTATCTTGAATAAGAACATTAAACTGTGGTGTAGTATTTGACAAGGGAACACGCATATCACGTTAGACATCTAATTGAGTTGATTTTTTTCAATTCAAGCTCATGGACCCGATGAAATCTTTCCACGGATCCCCAAGGGACTTCTGATTAAGAACCCCTGATACAGACATTTCCCTCCCTAAGAAGAATTCTGTAGTCAGCTACAGAACTCACACACACATACACACACACAGAGAGATCTATATACAAAGATATAGATTAATGTATATACATACACATACATACATACACACAAACATAGACATACATACGTATATCCTACTATATAATAATCTATTTTTTTGCAGAGGGAGGGCATACACTTTGAAGATATATATTTCTTCTTTTGGGCATACAATTTTCTTTTCAAAGCAGTGGGCTACCTTTTTATTTCTTCCACTTATTTTGGATACAATGGATAAAGGTGTGTTTCACCTCCCCATCTCATCTTTACTATGTCTGCTCATCCTGGGCTTTTTTCTCCTGATACCCTTATACACATCCTTGTTAAATTTTTGTATTTGTTCTTTATTGCGTAGTACCAAAGAATTCCTTTGCTACCACAATGTTTCTTTAGTGGTCTTACCCTTTTCTTCCTTATTATGATTGCCCCCCCCCAAAAAAAAATAACAGATTTTTTTTCATCCTTATTGAGATGTATTTCCTTTTAGATGTCAGGTAAATGAGATGTCACTCTAATTTTGATTAACAATCTGTATGTATACATTTCCTGATTTCTTATTCTTTCTTATCTTTTTAAATAATCCTCTTTCCACTGAGATGGTCCCTAGAGATACAATTATGATTGAACATTTATGAGGATATAGACTGAGACCACCAACTAGTACAAACTCTTCAATGGTCACTGTAAAACTCTCAATGGGATGAGAACTGTCAACCAGAATGGAGTTAATATATAATTTAATTCATCAAGGATTCCTAACTTGGCAGTTTTAAAAGGGCACATTCACTGGATTTATGCTTAATTTCATACTGGGAAGAAGGAAATTTAAACCATTTAGAAATGTTTATATTTTTAAAGAGATCAGCATCATTCAAGTTAGCTCTGATTTGATTAATTAATCATCCATTTAGAAAACAGTACTTTTATTATGTGCATATATAGTCACTGTACTATGTGCTACAGATTCAAATAAAAAATATACCAGTATGATTCTGTTCTCCTAGAATTTATAGACTAATTAGGAAGTAAATTAACAATATGATAAGATATTAATATAGAAGTTTACACACAGCATTGTGAAGGCATGGTGAGAATTTTATTAAGAGGGGGCGTGTTTGGTTAAGTGATGCATAGCTAAGTTTGGAGAGTTAACTAGGCAAAGAAGATGGTGGAGTGGAGGGCATTTTAACTGAAGGGAATGGTATGACCTGTTCAAAGACCTGTAATTGTTCTGAATGGCTGAGATGAAGAATGGTAGTGTGGGAGAAATAAGAGGTTGAAGCTGAAAATAGGTAGGCATAGACCTCCATGTGAAGGCTGAGTTAAAAAGTTTGAACTGTAGTCTGAAAGCTAAGGGGGACCATTAAAGAACTTTGAGCATGGAAATGACATAAGCAGTGTTGCATTATAGGAGCATTACTCTGGCATGTAAGCAGGGGGACCAGAGTGGAGGTAGAAGGCCAGTGAAAGCGGCTGATGCAGTCATTTGGTTGTGAAATGATGGAGTGGGGTAGGGAATGAATGTATGAGGGAAAGGAAGAAGGAACAATCTATGATTTAGAAAGTGACTGGAATCCATTCAGAGGAAAAGGGAAGTATCAAGCAGACTTTCAATGTTCTAGTTAGGTATTGAGTTAGGCAACCTTGTGTTGCCCTTTACATAGAGGAAAGGCAGTTTATGGGTTTTAGATATTTTGTATAGAAGAACATGTGGGAGACAGTAGACACCAAAAGATGGGTTTGGGGTTCAGGAGAGCAAATAAGGCAAGAGATAGAATGGAAAGCCTGAGGAAATAACCGATATGGGAAGCAATAGGTTTGCATGAAGTCACCTAGGGAAGGTTAATAGTGTGAACTAATATCTTTGAGGCAGTTTGGTTTAGTGTAATATTCACTGAATGAAGAATCAATAGGTTTGTGCTCAGGAGTGGCCCAGAAGAAATGAATTATATAATGTTTATTCATTCAATCTTATGATATATATGCTTTCTTATTTATAAAATGGTTATGAGAAGACTTTTTAAAAAACAGCTTTATTGAAGTATAACTTATATACCATAAAATCTGCTCATTTTAAGACAACAATTCAATGGTTTTTAGTAAATTTACAGAGTTGTACAGTCATTGCTATAATCTAATTTTAGAACATTTCCATCACCCTCTCCTTTGGACCTTGTTCCCATTTTCTCTTACTTGCCTTTTCCTCCCAGATTTGCTGAGAGGAGTAATAGCCAGAAAGCATTTTTTAAAAAGTTAAATTCTCTAAATAAATAATATATCTTTCTTTTTCTCATACACATCTCTCTTTGCACAGAAATGATGCTCAATAAAGCTCAATAAAAATTTATTGAATGACCATGTGTTTTGTGTCATCCTCACTACTGGAAGGTGCTATGAGTTTATTTAATGATAATGGTCTCTTAAAATTTTATGGAACATTAAAATTTTATAAAACAGTAATATAAAGAGCTAGATTGTAAGCTCTATTAGGGTAGGAACTGTCTCTTATTTACCTCCTTGTTTCTTTTTCTGTCTGGCATGTTGCCATACCCTTAATACATGTTTGTTGAATGAATATCTTTCATTTCTCTTCAACTGAATTCACAACAACCTTATAAAGTAGGCATGCAAGGAAATATTTCTCCCATTTCATAGAAAACAAAATCAAGAATTGGAGTCCAAAGTTAAGCAGTTGTTACATGGCATGGCAAGGACTTGAACCCAGGCTTCAAGATCAGTCTACTTTCAACTGCATAGGACTATTTCTATTTAGATCTTGAGCCCAATATTGGTCTATGTTTTTAACTTAATGTCTGTAATCATTCTTTACAGTAAAAAGCCATTTGAAGTATGTGTGTGTTTTAATTTTCTGCTTCAGCTGCAAAATTTCTCTTATGAGTGGTATTATCATCTTGTTAGTTCATTTGGAAAATATGTATGAAAGTCAAGGGATTAAGTTCAGAAAAATTAATTTTTTGTCCATAATACTTGTTTTTTGGTTGCTCTGTGGTTGCCATATTTTAGTAGATATAGTAGCCATTTCTTAATGCTTAAAACAATTTCTTTTCACTCTAAATATTAATATTTATAGTACATGAATACATTATCCTTTTGACTATTCTTTCCTTCTGCTTTAGTCTCCAGAATCTTTTGCCATTGTTTCTGTCATTTTATCAATACTAAGATCATACTCGGCTATCCAGTGTTTTTGGCCAGGTATTTACTGAATACTTTTATTTATTCATAACAATGTGTGTATTGGATTTCTTTTTATGTTACAGGTAACAGCCAGCTCCACAAAAGTACAAAATGTTAAATGAGAAAAAAATGACTGCTGTTGAACTGGCTCTTCTGGAGAAATGCTACTTAATTTTTAAAAATAGACTTTATTTTTCTTTTAGAGCAGTTTTAGGTTTACAGAAAACTTGTGTAATGATTGCCGAGAGTTCTGGTATACCCACCCTACCCACAGTTTCCCTTATTGTGTATGGTTCATTTGTTACAATGGATGATAATACATTATTATTAACCAAAGTCTAAAGTTTACACTAGGGTTCATTTCTTGTGTTGTGCAGTTCTATGGGTTTAGACAAATGCATAATGTAATATATCCACCATTATAGTATGGTACAAAATAGTCTCACCATCCTAAAAATGCCCCGTGTTGTACCTATTCATCTCTCCTCCTCAATCGCAACTCCTAGAAACCACTGATCTTTTTACTGTCTCTGTAGTTTTGCGTTTTCCAACATCATAGAATTGCAATCAGGCAGTATGTAGGGTTTTCAGACCTCTTTCAGCCTGGCTTCTTCTACTTTACCATATGCATTTAAGCTTCCTCTGTGTCTTTTTGTGGCTTGATAACTTATGTCTTTTAATCCCTGAATAATATTCCATTGTATGGATGGGATATTTTTTCATTATGGGAATTAGTAGGCTGCTGGAGCGGGGGTGGGGGCTTATTTGATCTATTGATCTGACTACAAAAGGAAGCTGGAGCATTGACAGTGAAGGCCAGAGAAGCTTTACTTGCCAGAGCCCTGGCTGCATCTTTTTCTGCTACCTCAGCCGATTTTTTTCTTGCCCTCTTTTTCAAATTACTCCATAATTTTCATGAACTCATTGGATGTGTAATTTGTCAGGAAAAAGAAAAAAATGTTTTGGGGAAGAGGGAATGCTGAGTCAAACCAGGCCTTTCCGGTGCTGACTTATTTATGCTTTTCTATCCTGTAAAATAAGCTGTTTCAATTATTTTAATAGGAAATGAGTGATCATGGTCTCCATTGTTTTATTTGGTGGATTATTTTTACTGTTATTTCCAAAGAGAAACAATTTACTGTTCACAATGGTTATGTTTATGCTGAATGTTAGGCTTAGGAGTATAGCTTGCATCATCTTATTTTTGTCTTGTCTGCCTGCTGACATACCATAATGTAGTCAAGACAGGATATAGATTTGCTTCTCAGTTCAGAGACTATCTTTTTTTTTTTTTTTTTATTTATTTATTTATTTATTTTTAAAGATTTTATTTATTTATTCATTTATCCCCCCCTTGCTGCTTGTGCTCGCTGGGTCAGCTAACCACGCCGTGCGGGCGGGCCTGCCCTCACCAGGAGGCCCTGGGAACCGAACCCGGGGCCTCCCATATGGTAAACGGGAGCCCCACTGATTGAGCCACAGCCGCTTCCCCAGAGACTATCTTAATGTTCTAACAGTTTTAGGAAATACCTAGGTTTGTTTTGGTTCAGATTGATTCTTTCCCCGCCCCCCATGACTTTATATGAACACTACCAATTTATTTATTATATTTTTACAAAAAAAAATCCATAGTTTTCTCAAAGAGGCTTAGTGATATTACATGATGCTACATATTAACACTTGCATAAAGAATAAACCACGAAAGAACCATCAACACAGCAATGCCAAAGCAATCCAAAAGCTGGACACTAGTTACAGTCGTGTATTGGTATGTTCTGATAATCAGGTAATTAGCATCCACATCTGCTAGTCCCCCCGGAATATACTTCCACCATTTTCTTTACAGGATGTATAAAAGGGTTATCACTGACTGATCGAAATGCCAGCATCACTGTATAAAGTAGGAACAGCAAGCAGTAGTTAATAAAGCTCTGAAGCATTGTGGTGTTCACTTTGTATCTTTCAGCCAAATAGTGGTTGGTGATGGCTGTTCCGAATATAAATAAGGAAAACATCTGGCCCAGAGCAATTGTTTTCAAAATATTCCACGTGAAGAGTGCAGTTTATTTTGCACAGGAAGCGGTTGAACCGGCCCAACGCTCCCTGCGGGTGGGGCTGCGGAACGGAGGGCCCTGTGGGCGGGGCAGCCTCCGTGTGGGCGCCTGAGTGTCTCTGGAGCCTGGAATCCCCTGAAATGCCTCCCACCCCTCAACAGGAGGCGGTGCCTGTGCTGCCTGTGGGGTCTTGGCTCTGGTCCCTGCACTAGCGTTTATCTTGCTGCTCCACCGGGCTCTTTCTGCCAGATTGATTCTTCAGCTTTATCTCTTTATTTTGGTGAAAGTTTTGGTTTGGTTCATAATGCCTTAAAATTAACATATGCTCAGTTTAAGGTTATTTTGAAGTTCTTGGCTTGTTTTATTTATTTATTTATTTATTTTTTATTTTTTTAGATTTTATTTATTTATTCATTTCATCTGCAGAGTAAAATGATATTACTCTCTAGCATCCTTATGTGTGTATGTGGGGAGGGGTTTGTGGGGTGTGTTTAATAGGGATCTAGCCCAGTTTTATGCTATAGAGTTCTCCTTGATAGTTGTTGTTGTAAGTGAAAAAATCCATTTAAATGCATGGCCTCATCATATATATTTTTTAGAGTACTTTGAGCTCTTTAGTATTGACCAATGGAGTGCTGACAATGAAAGTTCAAGCTAAAAACTCCACATCATGCAAGCTCTGACCCTTAGGGAAAATATATTGAGGTGATGCATTGTTAATGTGTTTTCTCTTTCTTCTTTGGTCATAAACATGTTACTTGGAAGTATCTGTTTTCGTGTTTCTTATTTTGAAGCCATACAGATGTGTTTTCCCTAAAGTTCCCATTTAGAGTCATGTCAAGTTCACAGAGATAAATGTGAAGAAGAAATATTTAAGAAATAGACCTGACATTTTCTATGGAAGAGAAAGTGCAAATGATGAAGAATGCTTTAGAATTAAAGGGATTGATTGGTAAAATAGCTTTATTTATTTATTTATTTATTTATTTATTTATTTTGATTTTTAAAAGGTAATGGTTTTAATTGAATTATGAGATGAAAAGATAGTAAAGCCCTGTTTACTACTTACATGAAAGAAGATTTTAAAAAATAATCACTGCACAAAATACAAAGGGTGGGGTTATGCTGTGGTATTAAATCTTCTCCATATTGTTTTTCTTGACTGTTCAAGAACAAATTAAAGTTTCCACGGCAAATTTGTTTTCAAAATGCTGGATGGTAACGCAATTGCTGACATCACGTTTCTGAATACCTCTAATGGTTTCTCTGTGTTGCAGTTTGTAAGTTTCCTTGTCATGGCACAGTCGATAAATAAAGAAACCCAGGTTATCAACATTTTCAGTGCGATCAGTGATAACCATGTGTTCATGAATCAGATAGGACTGAGGCAAATAGGTTCCAGCCTTGATGTTAATAAGTAACTCCAACAGGTTTCTGGGTGGCATGACAATTGATGTATTCAGAGGGATCACATAGCACTTATCCAGGTTAAGATCTAAATAGGCTGTGAGTTTCTTGTTGAAGTCATGAACAATGTTGGCAGGATCGCTATCTGCAAACTCAGGGACAGGCACACTGATGAATTCAACCTCATCTTCCTCAAAGATCTTAATATTTTCCTCAATTGTCTGGTAACGAGCAGCTGGGGCATCCACAGAAGGCTCGTTTAGCATGACGTCATCTTTAATGTACTTTATTCCACAGTAGTACACGTCATCTGGTTGAAGTGCAAAATATTTGTACAGGTATGCTCCTCCCAGAATGACACCCGCAAGCATAAATGCTAGTCCAAAGCACATGCACCAACACCAGGCTCTTCTTTGGCCAACTGGTACCACCTCATCTGGGTCCTTGCAGTCCACCGCCACGGCGTCTGGGGGGATGATGAGCGCCTCCTCGCCGCTCTTGGGCTCGTCCTTCTTGGCCTCCTTCTGGGCCAGAGCCGAGTTGAACGTCACCTTCACCATGGCGCGGCCTGGAGCGCCCTAGGGGGGCGGCGGCGGGCTCGGGACACGGGCGGCGGGCTCCGGCCTGCAGCCTCCTCCGCCGGGCTCCGGGCGCGGCTCGGCGGCGGCTGACGAGAAACGCTGGCAGCTGAGGTGGCGACTGCGGCGCGCCTCCCGCAGCCCAGCAGCTCGGGAGGGCTTATTTTTAATTAATAGAAAAAATTCCTTAAATTGTTACAACTCTTAGATTTGCAATTATTTTGTTTTGACTATATGAGAAGGGACCAAGAAATGTGCATGGTACAGAAGTGAGTGTACAACATGATACATATTTTAATATAAAGGACATTAAAATTATCTTGAACATAACTTGCTTTTACTATGCCAACAAGAGGAGGAAAATGAACAGGCTTTGGCTATGTTTAATCTGATAGGTAGAATCAGTTTCCATTTAAGGCTTTATAAACTTCCTGTCCTTTGAGGGCCAAATCAAATTTCCTCATGTCTTCTATGTGGCATGAGTCCCTCAGTAAGTATTAGTGACCTTTTTGTGTTTCCACTGCAAGTTACTTTTATCTCTTTTTTGTATTCTCTTTACCCTGTTTCCACATACTACAATCAGACAGACCTGCAATTGAAATCCCAGTTCAATCAAACTTTCTAAGCCTAGTTTCTCTCTTGTAAATGGGAAGAGAAATAGGACCTTGAGCAGTTTTTGTGAGGATTAAATTGGAAAGCATAAAGGACCTGACACTGTGTACTCTCCTTTCTAATCCAGACTTTTTGTGTCTAGTTTCCCCAGTAGTTTGTAGTTCCTTTAGGGTAGGGAGTGTGTTTTGTGTTCACAGTGTCTTGTGCATAGTAGGTACTAAAAGAATATTTGTTGAATTTAATTTACTGTCCTAATGTGGAATTTTAGCACCATTTCCAATTTCTTTTTCCTCTGTTACCTTGGATTGAGAGAAACATGTTGCCTTCATGAAATCTTCACGAATGCCATTATAATATGACTTATTCCATAGAGTTTGATATAGTAAGGGTTAGATAATTTCCCTGGAAACTTGGTTATATTCTATATCTTTTTAGCTTGTCTCATAGCATCATAGGCACAGTGGAGTTCTGGTGTGTTTAAGATGGTGTATTCTCTATCTGTAGAAATCTTTCTAATGGCACACTGTGAGATTATAAGAAATAAATGACATTAAGAAAGAGCAAATGCAAATGACTTGCAAATGATGTTACTTGACATTTTGAATGACTAATCCTCCAAAGAATATTCTAATTTACTAAAATAATCCAAGAATTCAATTTCTTGTGAGTTCCTTTTGCTTAATTAATTAGTGGTAGCAGAACAATGTTCTGTGATCCACTGCATTTTTTTCTCCTTTGTATTTATCCAGTATCTGGCTTAAAAATGAACACGAGCATTCTGATTCAGCAGAACCAATTTTATAACTGTGTTACAGAGCAGAAATGAATAAATGTTTGCTAAACATGCCACATGTGCTTTAATCATCAAACTACTAGTTTTCCATCCTCTCAGAATACAAGATCTGAGAGATCTTTCTGGATAGAGTTTACTGGGTAACCTATTCTGCATAGATATTTCTACAGAGCAAGCTAGATCCCAAGCCTTTACAGCAAAATATCGTGCAAGCAGCTACTTTTTCATATATTAGTTTGTTTCCATAATTGGAATGTACAAGCTCTTTAATGCTTTCTCATTATGATTTGAAATTATGTACTCATTATATATTTTTTCTTGAAAGCAGCAGTGTATCCTAAAACATGGAGGTTTTTTTTTCCTTCAATGAAGAATGCTCTTTTGTTGGAGTAAGAACTAAACACGTCTCTCATTCATGAAATAATGTTGTTTGTACTTAGGATACTGTTGCTAATTCTTTATAATCATACCCAATTATTTCATTGAAAGGTAATTAACTAGCATTTGTTATTTCTGTATTACGTTTGGTAGAAACTGAGGCTCAGGATCGACTATTTCTCTGTGTAGCTAGCTGGGAATTTGAGAAATCTATGCTACTGTCCTAATGACCTGTGTTTGCTTTAAATTTCAGTTTCAAAGGACATTTGAGTCACTGAAAAATGTTTCCAACAAATCTGACCTCCAGAAGACCTACCAGAAGCTTGGAAAGGAGCTAGAAAATCTGGATTATTTAGCCTTCAAACGTCAGCAGGTAGGAGTCAGAACTCTCCTTGGTGGAAGAGAGAAAACTTTAAGCTGCCTGTTGTCATGCCTGTCAGAGTTCAGGTGGGTCTAGGGAGACTCACCTTCTAGTGGTTAGGGCAGAAATAAGTTGTGCTGTCCTGACCTGCTGGGTTCCTATGGCTTCCTGCAGTGTTTAGTGTGGTCCTTGCTTTCAGATGTGCACGTTAGGGGTTTCCACATGTATTCTTATATATCTCTTAAAAAAAGCTTTAGCTGGTTTATGAATGTTCAACTATTCTTTCCCCAAAACAGCCCACTGGCAGAAAGAAAATCTCCATAGCCAGGTTGCTTTTATATTTGACAGGGGAAGAAGGTTCAGGATACCTGAGGTGAGAAAATCTCCTGTTCAGGAAAAGGTTGTGGGTATACATATAAAATTAAGGAAAAGAATCATGATAACTACACCAAAATGTGAACTGACCTTTAGTTTTCTTGTATGAACTTGGATAATTAGCAACAATTTGAAGGAAAATATTCTTTATTAAGGCGAGTATTTTCACCTCCCTGTATAGTCTCCAAGATAAATCCAGAGCCAAAATAGACATCTATAGCATTGGTTTTAGAATTAGTACTTTATAAACCTAAGGTTAATAATCATTAAATTCTATGTGTTTACAAAATACTGGAGTGACTGTAGCTACCTACTTCTCATGCTGGATTTTTTTTCTTCATAGCCACTAGATGTCAGGGTTGCCAAGCTTTTACTTTAATCAACTGTTTATTCCAATCAGAACAGCCAGTTAGATGTTTAAATAAGGTTGCATGAAATTTGGGAATGTGCTCAATGATGGATTGCATTTAGAAAAATGACTTAGTGGCTGACTTATATGGGCAGGCACCGAATCCATTACTTAAGAGTCTTTCCTGTTAGTGTGGGAGTGGGTGTGACTTTCTTGCCTAATTCACAAGTTTGGGATTTTTTGGATTGGGGTTTTCAAAGCAGGATTTTTCATATTTAGCTAAACATTATTAAGTCTACATGGTATGGTCTAGAAATATTAGCTGAGAAGAGGTTTGTGTCTCTATCACATACATTAATTAGATGGACGTTTAACTTTCCTGTGGCCCTATTGCCCTAGGAGTTATATTTGTTTTGCAGAATGTTCTAGGGCAAACGAAATATCTGTGCACATTCTGTAGTTTATAGTGAGAAAAGACAATTTCCATTTAAGTTTTACTATTATTATTTTTAAATTAGTGATTGCCTATGTAGGTATTAGCACAGGTGACTGAAAGTTAGTATACTGAGCACTTAAAATTTACACTGTGAGTCACTGCTCTGGCCTATGCAGTTTTTAGTACAGTTTTGTTTCCCAGAGCCATATTTTACCACCAAGGGATGTTTGAGTTGACAGGTAGTAGTTATTGTCCTTATCTCTTAACCTTCTCATTAGCACATTTTTAGTGATTAGAGTCTCACATTAGCTGATTGTGAATTTGAAAGAATATGAATGCTTCAAGGGCAGAAGGGCAGAACTCTGGAAGAATGGCATTGAGGACAGAGAAGTAAACTGCATGTGTGTGAGAAAAAGATGGGCACATGGGGTGTATGTATGTATATGTATGTATGTATGTACATATGTATATATTTATAAATCATATATACTATTTCTTAAATGACAACTATCTGCCACATAGTGTGATTAATATGTTTATATATTAACTCATTAAATCCTTCTAACAGTACAGTGGGGTTGGTTTAATTAGCCCCATTTTACAGATAAGAAAACTGTTAAGAAAGTTGTGTAACTTGCCCAAGGTCATTGGACTAATAAGGCATGAAGTTGGGCTTCAAGTCTAAATCATTCTGACTCAAAATCTGGGCTTTTCCTCTTCCTCCAAGTTGTTCCATTCCCAAATATTTCAATATCCCTGCAGAGAGCCAGGCTGTGGGATAATAAAGGAAAGGGCTCTAGGAATGCATCATGAAGGCAATTAGGAAAGGCCATACTTGCACTTAGAGAGACATTTGAAAATAGCACCTTGGTGTGAGCTAAAAGGGCAAGTTTCCTTCTTCCAAATTCTTCAGTATATACCAAAACACAAAAGGATCTTTGAAAGAATATCTTCAGACATCTAAAAATGTATATATAAAACTTTATTTTCACAATCTCCTAAGTGTTGATATGTGTAGTAACCCTAGTTTTAGAGTTATACTTGGTATAGTAGGTAGAGTCTTTTGTGGACCCCAGAAAATTATGTTCTTAAATTGGTCCATTCCTGTGGGTTTGGGACCCTTTGATTAGATTGGATTCAGTTGATGGCCATTTGTTTGGATTGCTTCAGTGGGGCATAGCCCAGGTTGGGTCTTGGTCCTCTTGCTGGAGTCCTTTATAAATGGGAGAGAGGAGGCTGCAGAAACAGAGGAAAAACTCCTAGAAGCTGAGAGGAACCACTGAAGCCTAGAAGCTGAAAGCAATGAGGCACAGAGGAGAGGGGAGAGATAAACAGACGCTGCCATGTGCTTGATCTCCCAAGGTTGCAACTCAGAGAGAAAGTATCTCTTGATGATACCTTGATTTGGACACCTTTACAGCCTCCGAACTGTAACCCTTGTAAGTTAATAAATCCCCATTGTAAAAGCCAACCCATTTCTAGTATATTGCCTTGGCAGCCTTTAGCAAACTAAAATACTCACAGAAGGCAGTAATTTAATTTCAGAGGGACCTTTCCGTATATCTAGTGATCATTTCTGTTTTTGCCCAGAAGAGATGGAAGGGGAATGGGAGGGAAGTTGTTAGCAAGAGAATGATGAAAGTAACAAGAAAGTGAGGGAAAAAGGGGGACAGAAAAAGAAGGAAAGGGACTTATAGGGATAAGATAAGAGGCATAGAGTGAGGAAAATTAAGCTACACTGGGCATAACACTATATGCATCTAGTAAATTAAAATATTGATTTTTGAATAATTTTAAAAATCTCAAAATAGAAAAGGGGAGAAAATAAAGAAGAATGCAAGAAGACATGGTAAATGGAGTTGGGAGAGAATAGTAAAGACAAATTTTGTTTACTTCACCATTTTGCTCCACAAGTCAGCAGTACTTCCTAGATTTTTATGTCAACCTAGTAGCTCACCAAAGCCACAGGTGAATTGCTGTCTTTCCCTTGTAGGTAGGGTTCAAAGATCAGAACATCAGCTCTTCTCTCACTTGGCAGGATTTGTTTATTTTCCATCCTACCACTTAAAGCCCTCCAAAACCTATTCAACCCACACTAGAAAGTATGTTTCTCATACTGGAAAAAATTCAGGTCCCTTTGTAAAATTGCTAATTCAGCAGGGAAACTTCTGCTTTACAAAGCAGAGTTCTTTGTACCAGAGTATTAGTTATGGATTGTTCACTGGTCCTACTGTATTTCTCATTATTTGTTGTGATAGAAGGTAGCCCTTTAACGACAGGGCTCATCTGCTACCTTCAACACTATATCCTCTCCAGTGCCGTCAGTAGTGTCTGGTACATGGCAAATACTCAATAAATTCTTACTGTTGGTGTTGTTAGGAACAATGAAGCATACAAAAAGTCGCAGCCATAGATTATTGGCAATTAAAATGATAAGTTTTGCTATACTTTTAAAATACAGAAAAACATTACCCTCCATTTAACTTCCCAGTTGCCATGTGCTGAGAGATTGCCGCTTGCTCTTAATATTACTTAGGTTTTCTTCTAACATATCTCATTCTTACTTCCATTTCTTTAAACAAACAAACAATGTACCCTTAATTCCAATTTATGATGGCCAAGGTATTGACTTTAAATATTTTCTTTGACTCATTATTAGATTTTTGGACAGCTTGGTTTTTATTCTCCTGGTTAGTGCTACATAATAATAATATAACATTATTTTTAAAAATCGTTTTTAAGAGATTTCTTTCCTAGAACTAGACAGACCCCTCCATTGTTTCTTCTCTCTTCTTTGGAGTTATTGTGCTTTCTTTCCTAGGTGTGTGTTCAGCTATTTCTTTTCTTCTTTTCTTTCCATTTTTCCTTTCCCATTTTTTTAAAAAGTGCATACACCTCAGCTATTCCTCAGGTTGTATTTTAGGTCAGGCACAAGCATCTCTACATTTTCCCACTGTCAAAAAGATTAATGTTGAAAATGGCTTTGGTTGGAAAAGGTTAAAGCAGGCTGTGATAAATGAGGTAGTAGGTTTACCAAGATGAGTCAGCTTGAAGTAAACAGAAGACAAAGCAAGATTAGCCAGAGAATCTGGAGACTTTCTTTTCATATTATCTGGAGATGCAATCTTGGAGTTTATCTGTTTGGACAGGTTGGTTTTTATTCTCCTGGTTAGTGCTACATAGGAATGGTAATAGCAAGGTCCAGCTTTTATATAGATCACAGGTTTATGTGTTAATTGGTGAAGTTATAAATCAAGAGATTTCCTTGGGGCTCTGGTTTGGTGGAATAAAGCAAAGATTAATAATCAAGATTCTAATTTAATTCCTTTCTTTCTTCTTCTGCCCTAATACTTATAATAGCATTATAAAACACAACTCCTTTCCAGAGGCTTCTGAAGTCCTTTGATATAAATTAAAGTTGACATTATTAAGTTGAATATTATGTAGAGTAAAGCATATTTACACGTTGATCTGAAAATAGGTAAAATTAAAATACTGTGATTCAGATACACATCCACGTTGGAACACATCATGTATCCCCCTGATCTCCCACTTGTCTCCCAGATCATGACATTCTATTCTTGCCTTCTGACCTTTTCACAACATTTATATGCCCTGGTATATGGAATATCCAGCTCCTTTCTATAACCAGCAGTCGTTCTTTAAAGCCAAACTGAAGTCTGTCTTCCCTCATAACACCTAACCCTAGGACCCCAAGTCAATGTGAAACCTCTTCCTTCTTTGATATTTTTAGCTTTTATTCTTGTCATACCATTTAGAATCTGATTGATTATACATTGTGAATTGATTATACACTAGTGAGGACGAATTTAGTGCCATGGTTAGGAGTGTGGGCTTTGTCGTCAACCAAACCTGGTGAGACTATTGATACTGCATTGGGTACTCCAGGTTCTTCTTCTAAAACATTAGGAAAATAATACCTAACTTAGGGTCAGTTTTAAGAAACAGTATACAAAGTATAAAATACATGTATGTCTTTAAAGTATGTAAAGGAATCAGTATATAAAGGCTTAGCACAGTCCCCATGTTATTAATATAAATCATAATTTTTATAAAGTTATTTTGTGTTGTTATTTTTTTTTTTTAAAGATTTTTATTTATTTATTCATTTATCCCCCCCTTGCTGCCCGTGCTCACTGGGTCAGCCAACCACGCCGTGTGGGCGGGCCTGCCCCCACCAGGAGGCCCCGGGAACTGAACCCGGGGCCCCCCACATGGTAAACGGGAGCCCTACTGATTGAGCCACAGCCACCTCCCATGTGTTATTCTCTTAAGCTATCTTCTCAAATGGCTTATAAACTCCATGAGGATACTCTGTTTTATATATTTTTGTACTGCTCATTGGTCTACCATTGCTCTGAACACATTGGATGAAATGTTTTTGCACATAGGTAGGCCAGTAGTTGGTGATCTGTGTCACAAAAAGAATATGTTGATCTCTCTTGAGGAAGGAGGCATTCACAGCATTTGGCTCTAATGGGTTTCTAAGGTGGTGTCTCTTGATGGGTAGTGAAATTATGTTCCTGAGTATTTGTGCCATGGCAATCTGTGGTAATAGGGTCCAAGCTTGATGTTCTGGTTAAAACCCAGTAATGAATTATGTCCTATGAACCTAAACTTCCTTTGTGGTTCTAGGTAGTGTCATAAGCACAATATAGCCCTATCTCTAGTGATGATTTTCAGGAGTAAACAGTTGCTCCTTCTTTTATTGAGCTGTGTGAGTTACCTCCTTTAGATAATAACTCCAAGAACAGGTAAGTACATAATACCTTGTAAGATAGGAATTGAATTTATGATATACCCTTATCAATGAAGAAAAATAAAAATATATTAGATGAATTTATTTCGTAAGAATGACTGCAAGTTAACATCCTTGAATCGACAAAATACTGGATTGAGGATGACTGACCATGTATAAAATAATCCTAGGTTTATGCTGCACCACAAGAATTGCAAGGGCATAAGGCAATAATGTAGAGCTCTTGGGAAAACAATGCTTAGCACAACAAAACTGAATAGCTCTGGATTTGATGTTGTTAGATGATAACATTTAGGGAGAGGAAGTTGATGAATTCCAGTAATAACCTTAAACCATATAAAGACTTATAGCAAGGAAGCTATTAGGGAACAGCTAGGATAAGGAGATATGTGATGATACTGTCCTGGGAGTTGCTTATCTGTAAGAACAGTTTAAGATGGAACTAACTTCCCGTTGGAGTTAAATTAACACTAAAATGCAAGTTGTGAAATATATTTTACTTAAGACTTTAAAAAATAAAGTACATATACATCTGGGATTATTTCAACTCAGTCTGAGGAAGAGTGTAATTGGGGCTGGACTGAATTAACACCCGGTAGGTACTAAGCTTCTTGACCAATGGCTCTATAAGCAATAGATTCACTTCAAGGCCTTTGTTAGATGGACTATGCTAATTGCTCAATTGGAAGAGTATCCTTTCCTTCCTGTTCTATAATTAATCTAGCTATCTTGAAAGAGTTCTTGTTGAATTATTCCTTTTAAGAGTAAGCAAACCAAATACTACTATATTAAAATATTCATAGATGGTTCTGTTTCTTATTTCCCCAATCAATTAAAATGATTATTTATGCCATTTATAAACTTGTTTCTGAAGATCTGAAAGCATTTTAGACTTCATTTAAAAATTAATTGCAAAGGTATTTAAAACATGTTGAATTATAAGACAGTGTACTACACCAAAGTTCAGACCAACCTAAACAGATATTTTGTTCTACCCATTATATATTCAGTTGCATTTCTATTCGATTGCATGTAGTTATTTGTTCCAAAAGAAAAAAAAAGACATGGCATTGCATTTATTCTTCAGTTTTTCAATACAGAGAGACAAAGAGGTTAGGTATATTGTTCAAGGTCATTCTGAGCCAGGAGCAGATTCAGATTTAATATTCATGTTTCCTAATTTCTAGCCTATTGTAATAGCCATCTGACCATTTTCACTACTTCATAAACTACAGGTCTTTATAGGGTGATTTCTTTTTTCTATATTTATTGACTGAAGTAAAAATCTTATGGATTTTTCTGTAAGAACCTCATTCTTTATTTTAAAAATGAATACTCAAAATGATGTTCTCCTTTTATAATTTAATTTCCACCTTAGATGCAGTTAATGGTAATGACAAGTAGGTGTCTTTTTAAAAAATTAACAAAGTATAAATATTATAGAGACTTTTTTTTTTTTAAGTACAAAGGTTTGATATTCTGTTTCTGTCTGTTGACTCTAGGGTTCAGTTTATTGGTGGTGCTTGGGTAGAAAGCTGTTGAATCAAGTATATACTAGCTGATTTTCATGCACCAAAAAGATTTATTAATTTTTTACAAGGTTGTTTGCTAAACAATAGTTTGCCTTGTGATCATCTTATAACTACTTTATAATGGGGAATGTTTATTGAAACAGTTAATGCTTTGTTATAGGTTGTTTTCAAAATTTACAATGCTGATAGGAATTACAGGGATGATAAAATCTCCAATGTTTGTATCATCAACATGGTGTTTATTTGTGCATGCCACATATCAGCATGTCTGAGTCTATAAGGTTGTCAGTAAAATTGATATTGATGAAAAATTAAAGTCTTAAAAGAGTTAACTATGAAAATGATATCTTCTAGTCTGTTTTGTAGCTTGAAAATTATCTGTACATAAAAAGAGGATGACCTATTGCTGCTAAAATTATGATCTCTGGTAGGTTAAGATGCAAACTAAAGAGGATATATAAGAAACCCAGAATCTTAAACTAAGAAGAGTCTTTAGAATTCATCCCACCCAACCCTTAGAAACTAGGAAATTGAGGCCCAAGGAGATTAAATATCTTATACAATGCTAGTGGCAGAGCTGGGAAAGTAGCAGAAAGTGACATTTTCTTTTATTATTTGATTCTTTTGTGAGCACTTTACCATAAGTCAGTGGGTTGCATATGGACCTTTTGGTATCTCTGATTTATATTCTGAAGCTGTGAGTGGAACTACAGATATGAAAGGCATGCCTCTCTAGTTTGAAAAGCTGCATGATCCTGGAGACTGGATCTTCTAGTGTCAAAACAAAGCCAAAACAGCCAATTTATTTCATAGGGATTCATGGACTGTGAATCTGGGGTTGGAGGAAGCTACCCCATTCTCCGTTCTCTCCAGAAAGTCATACTTCTGCTGGCTCCTGCCTCTTGAGGAGCATTTCCTCTGCTGTAATCTCTGACAAGCACTCAAGCTCTGACACTCTGTCCTTGATCCTGGGGCAAATCGAATGGAGATGTCTCTCCTAGTCCCTTGAGAGCCTGAAAATTTGAGTGCCTTGCTTGAGGAACCTCTGTTCTCTCCTTCCTCCAATAAAGGACCTGGGTGTAATCTTCCCTAAAATTCAAGTCCCCAGCCTCTTCTCCATCACCAATTTCCCTACTGAACGAGAAAGGAGGGGATGCTTTTGATTGTTCACAGAAATGTACAACAAAAGACGGCAGTGGAGATGTAGTACATTTGCCTTTTCAGTGAAGTCCATTACTTTCTGATTATGCTGGTACTCCAATTGGTGTTTTTGATCTTTCTGGTTGGATCCCAGGAATTTGGATGAGAGTAAAATTCTTTGCCAGGATGAAGCAAGGACCAGCAAGGATATGGAGTTCCTTGATGCTTGAAGTTTGATGCTTTGGGATTGTGGAGTCATCCAGGGGATTGGGTTTCATATAAAACTGCAGGAACAACAAAGACCCTTTTAACACACACACACACAGAACTAGAAGTTGAGGTGCCGGTAAATGGAAATCATTCAATAGTGCCAGGTTTTTAAAAAGACATTTAAAAAGCAAATAAGATTGCCATATTTTAGAATAGGAAGGAATTGTATGCATCATCTGTTTCAACCACTTCAATACATGGATACACAAATAATACCGAAAACAATCATTTTGTTCTTCCCTGATATAATGAAATTTGATTTCTTTGAGAATTTCTAGATCCTGTCCCCTCTAAACAAGTTCTTTCTAGACCAGTGTTTCTCAAACATTAATGTGTATAACAGATCATCGGGGGATATTGTTAAACTACAGATTCTGACCCAGTAGGAAAAGAATGAGGCTAGAGAGTCAAACTCCCAGATGCTGCTGCTGCTGCTGCTGGTCCATAGGCCATACTTTCAGTTTAAACAATAAACTGTAGGAGAGCATTGTTTCCTGTTTATCTCCAAGGCCCTAAAAAGTCCCTGGAATGTAATAGGCACTTAGTAAATATTTGCTTTTGAATTTGAGGGATCATCCAAGGTATGTGTCTATGTGTAGAACATAGATAATATTGCTATCCTTATTATAATATCATTTATAATGAATTCTCTAGTTTACTTTTATGCTTCTTTGTCATGTGAAAGGACAGGTTTCTGCACATGTGTTTTTGTAGATTACATATTTAGCATTTGTGGAAGGAAGGTATCCTTTGCATAATGCCTTGCCACAAGTGAAAGAGAATAGGAAAAATATGTGAGAGCAGCTGAGTCTAAAGAAGCTGAAGAGGAATAAGAATGCAGCATTTTAATCCTTCAGAATCCACCATGACTTGGCCAAACTAACCCTGGGGCCAGCTGTTAGTGACTCAGCAGCACTTGTTCCAGAAAAACAAGCCCAGTCACACACTTACTGTTATCATCTCTTACAGATTTTTACTAACTTTGTGTATCCATGCTGTGTATCACTACTTGCCTGCATGATCAGAAAACATCCTAATGATTGTTACCATGTCCTTGTCAGGTGAAAAGATTACTGCCACAACTAAAGCTCCCAGTGTTAATAGTAGTGCCGGGTGCAAGCCAACGGTGCTACTGGCTAAAATTCAAAGGAAATGTTGAGGCTGCTTAGATGAGACCAACAGTTCTGCAGAGCTTTAAACATGCACACATCAATCATGCAGCCTTTTGTAGATGTTAAACTATTTGTTTGATTGGAGCTGATTGTCTGAGGGCTAATTTAATATGTAATGAGAAGTTTAGTTTGTTCCTTTATTTTTTTAAAATCATACTTGTTTTTGTTTTCTGATATACCATATTTGGACAGTTTCAAGTTTTGATATTTAGGAGGAAGCTAATCAGCTTTTATATTATATCTCATGTTCCAAATGTGACAGCAATAGAAACAGTTATGCTGAAACTCCTTTGATAAGGGGAAATGTCACCAGAAGATGGAGCAGTGTTGCTGGCTCACTCCACATTTTGTTCATAATTTATAAGAGTTTGTATATGTGTAGGTTTACTTTCATACCTTCTGTTTTAAAATGACAAAAAATTTAAATTAATCTAATTAATATTCTTAAAATTCAGTATTGCATTTTCAATGGAAAATCTTTGGAATTTTTACAGTGTAAATAGCTTTTCCCTTTTTTATGGGCAACTGAACCTTGTACTTATTGACCAAATTAACTACATTTTGCTTTAACATTTTTAGTATCACTTACGGAATTTTAGAAAATGGAGCAACATGAAACAATATATACCTGGAATGCACAGTGCGTTCCTTTCTTTAACTTTGTTTTCATGAATCCAATGTTTTCCTCTTTTTTTCTACTGTAGCACAAAGCATTAATACCTACTAATTTTCTTTATTAAATGCTGCTCATATTATTTTGGCATCTGGTAGGGCCATAGTTAGGTATTTATCATCAACTCCATTATAAAACCTTTGTTCCAAAAGAGCTGTCTGAGCCTATTAAATATATACACAATTAAGTAGGTAATGATCTGTGGCTGCATCCATACAGCATTAACAGCTGACCTGTAGCTGCTTTTCCAAATGCGGTGTTGATTGTTGATAGGAAGTACTTACATTATGGGATGAAACTGTTTTGATTATTTTGAGGGCTCTTTTGGTGCTCTGAAGTTTAATTTAAGGTACATATTTTGCTTTCCCTAACAGATTGCTTAATGAAGAAATTGTAGTATTTTTCGTACTCTGATTTAGACATTGGTATTTATCTCTACCATCTAACCCTTGAGAATTACTGAAGCTTTTTTTTTTTTTTAGTATATTTTAAAAGATGCTTAGATTGCATAAATGTTACACAAAAGTTACAGGGATTCCCATGTTCCCCACCTCCCACACCTCCCATAATATCCCACATAAACATCTTTAATTAGTGTGGTGCATCACCTGCAATGTATATACACATCCTGGGGCTTTGCCACTAAGCATGGATCATAGTTCACATTGTAGACCACACTCTTTCCCACACAGTTTTGCATGATATATGCTGATGTAAAATGGCCTATATCTGTCATTGTAATGTCACTCAGGATAATTCCCAAGTCCTGAAAAAGCCCCTGTATTACAACTGCTTTTCCCTTCCCTGCCCCGAAAGCATCCAGTGGCTACTGGCTCCACCTCACTGTTGTAATTTCTTCCATTGCTTGAATCACAATATGTCTACAACAGAATACCATTAAGCCCACTCTAGTCCATAGCTCTTCCTCCAATCCTGAGGAGTCTGGGTTGGTGATGTCCACTCCACTTCCAAGTGAGAGGGGGCTTATAGCCCATGGATACGATGGATGGGATTATCCTGCCTGCAGCTGCAGGCTCTCTCCATTCCCTGGGATGGCCATTGTCCATCATCGTCTCCTCACCAGGTGACTTGGGAGAGTCCATTGAGCTGTAGTGTAGGAGTTGCAGCTCCACCGAGATTCCAGGCACAGCTGGCACATGGGCAGGCCAGAGGCTCCAGTCTCTGGAAGTACACCTACAAACTCCAGCATCACATATAGGTTTGAATAGAAGGGACTGATGGACCATGTGCAGGGAGGACTTATTTGAGTCCAACTCTGTCACTCTTAGGAGCACAGATTCCAAAGCAGAGCCCACTGATTAGGCATCAATCTCTGGAGCTATCCCCCCTTATATAGGACCTGGGTGTCTCCAGAGCCCTCAGGAGCCCCTCTGTGTGGGGTGATATCCACTTTGGTGTTCTATGAGATCCTACTGAGGTGTGTGTAAGCGTTACCTCTGGGATGACCTCCCGACTCTCTTTGAAGTCTCTTAGCCACATGAAGTCATTTGTCTTTACCTTTCCCCCTTTTGTTCAAGGTCTTTTTCCAGTCGTATTGCCAGTCGGCACTTGGTATTAATCCCTCGCTGCCAGGGAGGCTCATCCCCGGGAGTCATGTCCCATGCTGGGGGGAAGGTAATGCATTCATATGCTGAGTTTGGCTTAGAGAGAGGACACGTTTGAGCAACAAGGAGGGTCTCAGGTGGCAATCCTTAGGCACCCCATAGGAGTAGGCTAAGTTTCATTTACAAGAGCAAAGACTCATAAGGCTAGTCAACAATAACAAGAACCCATCAGTGGAGATCCTCCTTTGCCAGACACTGCCCCTGCACTCGGGGGACTGTTGCTGCTCCCTTGGAGAATGTGGCAGAGCTCTCCAGTCTGGGAATTCAGTATCCCCTCATTTATTGAGTGATTATCTACTCACTGTGACCATGCCTCACCCCTTGATCATTTGAACAATTTTATATATCTTTCATGTATATTCAAGTGAACTTCCTCCCATGAAACCCCAATCCCAGATACCCCCCACCAATGATCCTCTGCTGCCCCCGTTGTAACCCTTCTGTGATCTAAACCTTCCTTGAAGATGAAGCCCATATAATAGCCAAATACAGTTAATAGGAAAATGAAATAATAATGATAAGCTTAAATGTAAGAGATAAAATACATGGAAACTCAGAAAATAAAATCCTAAAAATAAAATAAAGTTAAATGATTGGGACATTCAAAAAATGGGAAAAAACAAAAAAATTAAAAAAATTAAAAAATGAAAAAATCAAAAAATTTATTATTATTTTTTTCTTTTATCACTGTATTATCGGTGTCTAGTCTGTACCATGGCACCTTCCCCCTCTCACTCCCCAGCGTCTCCCAAATTTTCATTTAATTTTCAGAGAAGTTTTAGGTCACAGCAAAGTCACACGCAGAATACTAGAGACTCTCATATACCCAACCTCCTTCCCCTTTCCTCACCCCATATTAAAACCTTTTTTTTTTGTGGGTGGTAGCATTGTTATAACTGTTATACAGATAGTGAAACATAGCTACTAAACATTGTCAATGGTTTACAGTATAGTTTACAATTTAGATGGTACAGTTTAATAATTTTTGATGATATTTACCATGTCCTGTGTCCATTACTATAAGGTAATGAAAAACATTTCCCATGATGACTAACTACCCCCTGTTTGATCTTTTCTGTTCCTTCCTACCCATCCCCCCTGGGGCACATGACACTCCCCTGTCTTGACTCATTGGATGACAAGATTCATAGTTACATGCAACAAGAGGTCTTGACACGCTGATTATCCTCCCCTATTAGGATCTACCCTTGCTCCTAAGAGACACCCACCTGTCTCTTTCTGGGTGAATTGGTCCTCCCAAAGATGGGGGTCCATCTCCTTCCCACCCACCATGTGGGTCTCCACTCCCCGACACAACACATTATGACAGGATGAACACTCACACACTCCCCAGAAGCCTACTCCAGATGCACCCCATCCTGAATGTCCCCCCAACCTACACCCTAAACCAGTGACACTACCTTGTCATATTGCCATAAGAGCATTCCCACTCCTGCACTTTCAACATCATACCCACAAATCCCATGTTCACCTAGTCCTCTTCCCATCTCTTCCCCCAGTATCCTGGGTACTCTAACCTGCCCTTCCTAATCTACCCACCTGTCAACCCTGCACCACTAAACCCAGTAATATCACTACCCACCTGTCCTATCCTTCAATATGCAACTATACTCTATCACTTTATCATAAATTATGTCCATATGGGTGATGGCTCACAACCTTCTCTTCTCTTTCTCTCCCTTGTTAACCTATCTTTCAGGCAATGGTTATCAGAGACTGCTCACTTTCCTCAGTTCAAATCAGTGAGTTCATATACTGTTCATACTTCAATTCCTGGCTTGCTTCACTCAACATAAGGTCTTCAAGATTCATCCATGTTATTCCGTGTGTTAGCACTTTATTCCTTCTTACAGCTGAGTAATATTCCATTGTATGTATGTACCACATTTTGTTTATCCATTCATCTGTTGATGGGCACTGGGCCTGATTCCAACTTTTGGCAATTGTGAACAATGCCCCTATGAACATTGTTGTGCATATATCTGTTCATGTCTTTGCTTTCAATTCTTCTGGGTATATACCTAAAAGTGGAATCACTGGATCATATGGAAGATCTATTGTTAGCTTTCTGAGGAACCGCCAAACTGTCCTCCACAGTGGCTGGACCATTCCACAATTCCACAATGAGGGTTCCTATTCCTCCACATCCTGTCCAACACTTATAGTCTGCTGTTTTTTTAATAGCTGCCATTCTGATGGGTGTAAGATGGTATCTCATTGTAGTTTTGATTTGCATTTCCCTGATAGCAAGCGATGTTGAACATTTTTTCATGTGCTTTTTAGCCATTTGTATTTCTTTCTTGGAGAAGTGTCTTTTCAGGTCACTTGCCCATTTTTAAAATGGGTTGTTTGTCTTTTTATTTTCAAGGTGTAGGATTTCTTTATATATGCAGGATATTAGGCTCCTACAGATATATGGTTGCCAAATATTTTCTCCCATTGGGTAGGCTGCCTTTTTATTTTCTTAATAACGACCTTTGAGGTGCAGAAGTTTTTAATTTTGAGGAGATCCCATTTATCTATTTTTTCTCTTGCTGCCTGTGCTTTGGGTGTGAAGTTCATGAAACCATATCCTATTACAAGGTCCTGTAGATGCTTCCCTACATTATCTTCCAAGGTCTTTATGGTTTTGGCTCTTATATTTAGATTTTTGATCCATCTTGAGTTGATTTTTGTATAAGGTGTGAGATGTTATTCCTCTCTCATTCTTTTGGATATGGATATCCAGTTCTCCAAGCACCACTTGTTAAAGAGGCCATTCTCTCTCAACTGAGTGGGCTTGGTGGCCTTGTCGAATATCACATGACTGTATATACGAGGATCTATATCAGAACTCTCAATTTAGTTCCATTGGTCAGTATGTCTATCCTTGTGCCAATACCATGCAGTTTTGAGCACTGTAGCTTTGTGGTATGTTTTAAAGTCAGGTAATGTGATACCTCAAACTTCATTTTTCTTTTTAAATATGTCTTTGACAATTTGGGGCTTCTTACCTTTCCAAATATATTTTGTAGTTAGTTTTTCCAATTCCTTAAAAAATACAGTGTTGATTTTTATTGGGATTGTATTAAATCTGTAGATTAGTTTGGGTAGAATAGACATCTTGATGATGTTTAGTCTTCCTATCCATGAACAGAGACTGTTCTTCCATTTATTTAAGTCTTCTTTGATTTCCTTTAACAGTGTTGTATAGTTTTCTGTATATAAGTCCTTTACATCTTTAGTTAAATTTATTCCTAGGTATTTGATTCTTTTAGTTACTATTTTAAATGGTATTGTTTTCTTGATTTCCTCTTCAGATGGCTTGGTGTACAGAAATGCTACTGATTTTTGAGCATTGATCTTATAGCCTGCAACATTACTGAACTCCTTTATAAGTTCTAGAAGCTTTGTTGTAGATTTCTCAGGGCTTTCTATGTATAGGATCATGTCGTCTGCAAGTAATGAAATTTTTACTTCTTTTCCAATTTGGATGCCTTTTATATCTTTTTCTTGCCTCAGTGCTTGAGCAAGTACTTCTAAGACAATGTTAAATAGGAGTGGTGATAGTGGGCATCCTTGTCTTGTTCCTTATCTCAGAGGGAAGGTTTTTAAGATTTCACCATTGAAGATGATGTTAGCTTTGGGTTTTTCATATATACCCTTTATCATATTCAGAAAGTTTCCTTCTATTCCTATCTTTTGCAGTGTTTTTATCAGGAAAGAGTGCTGTATTTTGTCGAATGCCTTTTCTGCATCTATAGAGAAGATCGTGTGATTTCTTTCAATCTGTTTATGTGGTGTATTTTATTGATTGATTTTTTTATATTGAACCATCCTTTCATACCCGGGATGAAGCCCACTTGGTTATGGTGTATAATCCTTTTGATATGTTGTTGAATGCAATTAGCAAGTATTTTATTGAGGATTTTAGCATCTAGGATCATTAGAGAAATTGGTCTGTAATTTTCCTTTCTTGTAGTATCTTTGTTTGGTTTTGGTATTAGGGTAATGTTGGTATTGTAGAATGAGTTAGGCAATATTCCTTCTACTTCTGTTTTTTGGAAGAGCTGAAGCAGAATTGGTGTTAGCTCTTTCCAGAATGGTTGGTAGAATTCTGCTGTGAAGCCATCTGGTCCTGTGCTCTTCTTAGTTGGGAAGTTTTTGATGACTAAGTCTATCTCTTTACTTGCGATTGGACTGTTGAGTTCATCAGTTTCTTCTTTCATCAATGTCAGCTGTTTGTGAGTTTCTAGAAACTTGTACATTTCCTCTAAATTATCATTCTTGTTGGCATATAATTTTTCAAAGTATCCTCTTATGATACTCTTTATTTCTGTGGGGTCAGTAGTGATAATCCCTTGCTCATTCCTTATTTTGTGTATTTGCTTCTGTTCTCTCTTTTTCTTTGTTAGTTTCGCTAAGGGTTTGTCAATTTTATTGATCTTCTCGAAGAACCAGCTTTTGGTTTTGTTTATTTTTCCTAGTGCTTTCTTATTCTCTATTTCATTTAGTTCTGCTCTAATCTTTGTTATTTCCTTCTTTCTACTTCCTTTAGGTTTAGTTTGTTGTTGTTTTTCCAATTCCTCCAAGTATGCAGTTAGGTCTTCAATTTTAGCTCTTTCTTCTTTTTAAATATATGTATTTATGGCTATGAACTTCCCTCTCAGGACAGCTTTCACTGCATCCCATAGGTTTTGATATGTTTTGTTGTCATATTCTTTAGTTTCAAGGTAGTTACTGATTTCTTTTGAGGTTTCCTCCTTGACCCACTGTTTGTCTAAGAGTGTGTTGTTTAACTTCCATATCTTTGTGTCTAATCTGTTTCTCTGGCCCTTAGTGATTTCCAATATCATTCCATTGTGGTCAGAGAAATTACTTTGTGTAATCTCAATCTTTCTGAATTCATGAAGAGTTGTTCTGTGGCCTAGCATGTGGTCTATCTTGAAGTATGATCCATGAGCACTTGAGAAGAATGAAAATCCTGCTGTATTTGGGTGTAGTGTTCTGTATATGTCTATTAAGTCCATGTCCTCTAATGTATTGTTCAGAGTCTTTGTTTCTTTATTGATTCTCTGTCTAGATGTTCTGTCTAATGATGATAATGGTGTATTAAAGTCCCCCGCTATAATTGTAGGGGCATTTATTTCTCCACTTAGTTTTCCCAGAGTTTGCCTCATGTATTTTGAGGCACCCCGATTAGGTGCATAAATGTTTATGATTGTTCTCTCTTCTTGATAAATTACCCCTTTTTCTAGTATATAGTGTCCATCTTTGTCTCTTACAATAGTTTTGCATTTAAAGTCTATTTTGTCTGATATTAGAATAGCTATTCCTGCCCTTTTTTGGCTATTGTTAGCTAGTAAAATTGTTTGCAGCCATTCACTTTCAGCCTCCTTGAATCCCTAGGTCGAAGGTGGGTTTCTTGTAGACAGCATATAGATGGATCATATTTCCTTATCCATTTTGTCAATCTGTGTCTCTTGAGTGGTGAATTTAATCCATTAACATTCAGTGTTATTACTTGCAATGAATTTCTTACTTCAGCCATATTTTCTTTGGGTTAATGTATGTCATATGTTGTTTTGTTTCTGTTTTTGTCTTTTTAGTTGTTTTTAAACTCTCCTCCAACTCTCTTTCCTTTGTTTTTTCCTTTCAACTTGTAGAACGTCCTTTAGTATTTCTTGAAGTGCAGGTTTCTTATTGACATACTCTCTTAATTTCTGTTTATCTGTGAATATTTTGAACTCTCCATCATTTTGAATGCCAGTTTTGCTGGATAGAGAATTTGTGGCTGGAAATTTTTTTCTTTTAGTACTTTGACTATGTCATACCACTGTCTTCTTGCCTCCATGGTTTCAGCTGAGAAATCAGCACTTAATCTTATTGTGCTTCCCTTATATGTGATGGTCCTCTATTCTCTTGCTGCCTTGAGTATTTTCTCTTTGTCCTGAGCATAGGACATTTTGACAAGTATATGTCTTGGAGTTGGCCTATTGGGATTTAAGTGTTTGGGGTGCGCTGTGCTTCCTGGATCTGCACATCCATCTCTCTCAATAGGGTTGGGAAGTTTTCAGCCATTATTTCCTTCAACACTCCTTCTGTTCCCTTTCCCTTCTCTTCTTCTTCTAGGATGCCCATAATGTGTATGTTTGTGCATTTTGTGTTGTCAGTTAAATCCCTGAGTCCCTGCTGGATTTTTTTCTATCTTTTTGTCTATCTGTTCTACTATCTGTTTGATTTCAGATGTATTGTCTTCCACATCACTAATTCTTTCTTCTGTCTGTTCAAATCTGCTGTTATGTGAATCCAGCGTCTTTTTGATTTCTTGGATTGTGTCATTGATCACCATCATATCTGTTATCTTATTATGTATGTTTACAATTTCTTAGTATGTTCTCCTAGTGTCTTCTTAATATCCTTAATCTATTCATTCACTTCATTAAGTTGGTCCATGATATTTATTTGGAAAGCTTTGATTAGTTGTTTGATGTTCTTCATCTCTTCCTGGTTTTTAGTTTGTTCATTGACTGGTCCATGTCTTCCTGTTTCTCAGCGTGGTTTGTAATTTTTTGTTGCCCTTTAGTCATCATTTTATCTTGATGGGTTATTCAGTTGATTAGCTTCTCTCTCTGCTCTAGAGTTTTATTTAGCTGGTGGTTTTGTGTGTGTGTTAAGTTTTCTCTTTGACACTTTTTCTTCTTATTTTATTTCCTTGCTTATTTCTATGTTACCTTGAAGGCAAAAGACTAGGGCCAGGGTAATCAAAAGATATGAGAAAGTAAGAAGTATAATAGTAATATTGATAAAATTGAGAAGAGGGGCCGAATAAGACTTAGTGAAATGAATATTTAATCATGTAGGCAGTGTAGAGTAATAGGAAAAAAAGTGGAGTACCTACAATGGACTGGAAAACAAATAGAGGAATACATATATAATGATTTAGAAAGCTAGAATGATGAGGAGGGAGAGAAAGAGTGAAGAAAGGGCTGAAAGGAAAAAGTTAATATTATTAAAAAAGAAGAAAACAGAATAGATAGAATAGAAATTATACCCTTAAGTTGTGGGCTAATGAAAAAACGTGGTATGTAACAACCACAACAGAAAGCAGAAGGCAGAAAGATGAAGGAAGGGGAAGAGACAGCTTGCGAGACAAAATCAATATAGACAGAGAATGGGAAATCACTGGAGGAGAAGCACAGCTAAGAAGAGACAAGCTAACAGCACCTAATTAAAAAAAAAAAAGGAAAAAAGAAGGGGCAGGAAAGAGGAAAGAGAAGCAAGAGACAACAAATAAACAGAGAAAAACCAAACAACCACACAAACAAGCAGTCAAAGAAAGCTAAGGAAGAACAGTTCCTTCTTGGGCCCTTGTGAAACCTCTCAGCCTGCTTGTGTTTATCAATCAATTGCCTGCAAGGGTCTATCTGCAGGTTTTGAGGCAGATTTTAGCTATTAAACTAAATTAAAAAGAAGAATTCATTGTTTGTTTTTCAAAGTGACTGTCTTCTGCTGTTTTTTTTTTTTTTTTTTTTTGGGTGAAATAAGGGACCCAAAAGAAGTCCTCTTCTAGACCACCCTCTTCACCGAGGGGACCCTAAGTAGGCTCGTGGAAACTAATTAAGCACTTCCCACTTCCTGGCCTCCCCAGGAGAGCTGAAGTCTGATGCTTGTCAGTGCAGAACGATAAAATTGGCTGACTCTGCCCCCTCTGGAGCCAAACCTCAGTGTCATCAGGCTGCTGGGTAAATCAGGCTTCCTCAGTAGATTCGCCTCTCCCCTCAGCCTGGCGCTGCTTCAAGCTGGGTTATCTGCTCCCCAAAGCTATGAGGGGATCCAGGCAGCCAAATCCACAGAAGGGAAACCCCTCTCCACCTTCTGTCAGAACCCTCCCACTCTCGGAGAATGCTCCCTCTCACTGGGTTGCCAGTGGGAGTTGGGGCGTATCCCTGGGCAGCTAGGTAAATCAACTTCCTCAGCAGATTAGCCCCTCCCATCTGCCTGATATTGATTCAATCCAGCTATTTTGTTCCCCAAAGCTGCAAGGGGTTCCAGGCAGCCAAATCCACAGAAAGGAGACCCCTCTCAACCCTTCGCCAGAACCCTCCCACTCTTGGAGAATGCTCCCTCTCACCGGGTTGCCGGCGGGAGTCGTGGCTCAAACCAGCCTTTTTCCCTGAGGATGGGGCTTAGCCGCCTGTGTTAACCACCACAGGCTGGCTTAAAACTCACGAATCTCTACCGAGCAATCCACGCCGTCGAGCTACCTCCAGATAGATGTCCCCAAGGTACTTGGTCCATGCGTCCACAGCACAGGCCCCCGGGAAGGACCCTGTCCCCAATTGGCCATCCTCAGAAAGTGAGTCAGCGAGTGCCCTTCTAAAACGACGCCATCTTGCCTATCCCCGAAGCTCTTCTTGATACTTCTGTTGCTGTAGAATGAAATAGTCCATCACATGTCTCATCGCTCTTAGTTATACATTTATGTCTTCATCCTAAACTTTTATTTGTAAAGTTTAAGGTAACTTTGGTCATTTCCCCAAATTTAATGTTAGAGTCATTGAGAATAGTTAGGAAACCTTTGACAATTTTGATAATCATCAAGAGTCAATTTAGAGAAGCTAAATATGGCTATCTACTCTGGTAAATCCCAAAGTTTTAGTTTTTTTTTTTTTTTGCTAGCTTGAGCCTGTGCTCAAGGCTCATTTCTTGCGGCAAAGCTATCACTTCTCACCTCCTCACAACATGTATTCCAGGTACCTACCAAGAGGGTGGATGGTTAAGGTGAAGCTCATTTAACACCTGGGAGAATGGTTATTTTATTTAGGACACAGGAAAACATTAACTCTAAAGACTAAACAGAAGTAAATAGTGTACCTGAACTATGTTTTAAATTTAGCAGTAATTATATATATTTTTGGAATTGTCTTGAAGGCTATCAGGAAACATACTTTTTGCCTTGAAAACAAGGAGTGAATAACTCCTGGCTTAAGATATTTTATCTTTTTATGCTAATATAATGGACTACAACTGGATCCATGAAAAAGAAAATGGAAGTATGTCAGTGGTGGAATGTTTATGAAGGAAGGAAAGGAAACAAATTAGATTTGGTACTAAATAATGAATGTATAAGTAAATTACTACTTGTGAACATGTGGTGCTCATGATTGACTTGAATCAGAGGCTGTGCATCTTTCTTCTACTCCAGACATCTGGCCCTGCAGGCATAGAGAATGTCTTCACATTTTTGTTACTATGTATTTTTAAGAGAGGTTTGAAGGGTTTATTTCTTACTCTTGATATAAGAACTCTTTGTGCACACTGCTGGTATAGAAAGTCAAACAATTTCTTAATGTCACTAGGATATCAATTTGAAAAAATCCGAAAAATGAGAATTTTTGAGAATGTCGAATAGGTAAGGGGAATAGATTTTATCATCCTAGAGTTTAAAGGACTTTTTGCATATGGTTCTGTATTAGACATGAAATTATTGACCATACTCTAAGATTAAGCTCTTAAGAGTAGGTAAAAAAAACAAAAAACAAAAAAAAAAAAACCATTGGTGACACTGAAGAGCATGGGTAATTGTGGGTATTTTTAGGATAAGTGGGTGAGATTAGTAGCTTATTATATTTATGAAGTTTGGCATCAAAACATATTTACCTTGAAGACCAATACTGTAAAGAATAATAAAAAATAATTTAAATAGATATATAATATATAGAAGATAAAGCTCATATTCCTTAGAACTTTTCTTAAAATAATAAGTATGTATCAGATGAATAATAGACACTAGGAATAATATCTAGATGATGATGATTAATGAAAAATATGGTCAACATTTCTTATTTTCTGTATCTCATTGTTAGCTACACTCCAAAATTGATGAAATTAGGACAGTACTAAGAATTCATTTCATTGCATCATGTTTTAAGCAATTAAAATTTTCTTTTTAACAGATAACCATGTGCTCAAATCCATAGCTAATTTCATATCTAGTCAGTTATATGAATATAATCTTTAATCCATATTCTAAAAATTGGTTCTAGAGAGGGCTTTCTTGGGACAAGGCTGGAGTAAACAATAGAGGGTGAAAGCCTTCAATAGGGGGTGAAAACCTTCAATAGGGGGTGAAAGCCTTCTGTTGAAAAGGAAACTCAAAATGATTATATCAGGAAGTTTGGATTTTTAAAGGCAAATGTATTTTAAAAAATAATGAGATAGTGCATGAAATCATATAAAAACCTGGAACTTGGCTTCAATAAAGGCAGAAAGTACTTAATTTTTTTAAACTTATCTTCCTCCTAAGCACTAACACAAGTCATATATACATGAATAAAATTCCCACCAGTGTGCGCGACCAGGCTTCTGGAAATAAAAAGGCACATATGAGTCTGTCACACAGCAAGATAAAAGCTATGTTCTTTATGCATGGAAACCATTTTCTACTAGAAGGGGTTGTAAAAAATAATAGAATTATAAAGAAAATCAGTTTATGGAAAGAAGATAGACTCTCCCCAGTATAATGAAAATATTGTACTTTCTACTAGGGTGATCTCATGTGAGAAACATACTATACAACATTTCACTTTAACCAAGAAAAGTTAGGGGATGATTGTTCATATAATATAAGAGAGGGACCCTACTGCATGTAAATGTTCATTTATAGATTATTGACAGAGAGGTTGGAATGTTTGGGGACAGTGTTTATTGGGCATTCTGTAGTAATGCAGATTTCCTGTTTCTGAAGCTGTTAGTAGGTGAGAGTACCTACTATATAGATTGGGTCTTTAATATATTTAACTCCTACAATAATCATGTGATGACACTATTGTTTTAGGGTCTGAAATGAAGGGTGAAAGCAGGTTACATTTTGCTAATGTCCCGTAAGAATAGGTCTGTTGTTCCTAAATCCGTATCCCATTAATTATTTCCCAATTTCTTATGATAGGGCCTAAAATAGAACTCCTAATGCTTAATGTACAGGCAGTGGGATGGTCTGGAGGGAGTGCCAAGGGCACTGTTTAACAAGGAGAAGTGTGGAAGAGCACACTGTAACCATAAGGGGAAAGTGAGCTCTAGGTAGGAGAACCAGTGGTCAGTGAGCAAAAGGTGGCTGCTAAAAGAATATTAAGAGAGACTGATGTTAAAGTTAGAGTTCAGGTTAATTTGGAATCATGAGGTACTTTCCTAGAATGAAATTGCAAGTTTGTATGGCAGAATCTTACCTTGAGACATTAATCATCATGTTGCTTTTTAAATTTTCTCTCCTGTACTACCTACACTGGAAGGAAGTTTCATATCACAGCTGGATAATAAAAATGCCAAATTCTTGGAATCTTGTGAAAGAGAGGAGGCAAGTAGATATAACCAGATTATCTTTTCCTTCTTCCCTGCCTTCCCAGGAAATACCCTCCAAAAGCTATGGAGAAGGAGGAGAGTTGGACAGAAATAGAACAAGCTTAGACAAGGACTGTTTTTTTTTTTTTTTTTTTTTACCGGGAGGTCCCGGGGATCGAACCCGGGTCCCTCCATATGGGAGATGGACGCCCAACCAGTTGAGCCACATCTGACCCAACAAGGACTGTTTTTTGTGCCTACCTGCCACTAATTTCTCTTTCCCTGTTCTCCCACTCCCTCATCCAAGTTCGGGGGATCTGATTTGACCACTGAATTCCAAGTCCTGCCGGACCTCTGAGAGTAGACAGGTTTCTAGAGGTCTTTGAGGGGCAGAAAGAATGTCTTCTGCCATGTTTTCAGCCCTTAAATTCCTAACAGTTCTGGAATGGTGTAGAAGGGCACCAACATTTTTTCTTGGGACGAGAGTGTGGTACAAAAGTCATCTGAGAGAGGTGGTCAGAGAGCTTGCACAGGACCATGTGGAGGAGACAAAGGGAAGCAGATAGAAGAACAATGGGTGAGAGTATAGCTGACCTTAGAGATCACCAGTGCCGTGGAGTGCAAAGTGGGACCTGAGAGAGAGCCACAGACTCTCCAGTTGCCATTTGAATAAGCCCTGTCCAGTGCTGATTACCAAATGGGAGGAGCTGCATCAGGAGTGGAGACCAAGACAGAGACAGATGGATGTGTAGATCACTGTCTTCACAACGGTCCTGTCTTGGCAGCTGTAGAAACTGTCCTCTGGCTTTAGAATCATCCCCAGGGAGGAGGTAGCACGAGAAAAATCTGAAAGATTTAAAGCTGAATGTGATTGAATTATAAACCTAAACAGTCTGAGATAATACTGAATTGGGTTGAGTTTATTTGAAAGGGATTAGATTAAGTTTCTGCCCTGAGCAAAATGGGGCTTGGAGTCAGAAAATTAATTTTATTATAGAAAATAAAGTTACGTTTTTGCACATCTGAGTTTATGATTGTGAAATTTGTATCTGCTATAAGGTTTCAAATCCAGGCTTGAATGGGGGAAACATCATGAGGTTTGGAAATATAGCAGAGATTTAGATGAGGATGAATGTGTGTGTGTGTTCAGGGAGGGATGTAGTACCTGAAGCTTTATCATTTAGTTAGGTTTTTGTATTCCGCTTCTGTTGTAGCCAGCTGGGAGGTGAGGTGTCTCTTTGGTTAGGGTTGCAAGATAAAACACAGGATATCCTGTTAAATTTCGGTTTCAGATAAAGAATGAATGCCTTTTAATATAAGTATATTCCAAAAATTGCATGGTAATACATATACTAAAAATATTTATTATTTATCTGAAATTGAAATTTAATGGGGCATTTTGTACTTTTATTTGCTAAACCTAGTAACCCTACTCTTTGGTGCACTGAGCCAGTGAAGGAATAAAACTAATCTGCATTTTATACCATCAGTCTGTGAAGTCTATAAAGTTCGACAACATGTGGGTTCCACACAACAGGTATTAATGCTACATTTCTTAGAAGAGGACAGTGAGGCAATTCTTGGTTCATCTTTATGGTTGGGCTGATTCGTTTAGACAGAAAGGAAAGTTTAATCCATAGAAAATTGAAAGAAGGTAACCTATTTAGTACCTTGTTCTAGGACACACAAATAGTAAGTGGCAGAATCATGTTTTTCCAGGTCCAAATGGCCTCACACTACAAATTCAATTTTAAAAGAACTTCTCAGGAACATGTTTATTATATAAAGAAAGGCATTCTTAAAAGCTGAGAGGTTTGGTAGCTTCTGTGGTCTTCTATAATGTTCTCCTCCATTATGGTCAGGATATATAAGGAACCTGAAAATCTTTTTCAGTAAGCATTCCTTTGAAATTAGTTGAATTATTTTTAAGAAATCATGAAATGTTACTTCTTTTTAACTTGGCATTTTCATTCAAAGAATGTTTCTGAAATTAAACCAGTGGAAGATTAGCCAAAATAGTGCAGTGAAACAATGATATCATTTAGAGGAATGTTGTGCTGAGTTAAATAGCTCTAATTATTAATAACATTAAAATCATAAAATAATTAGAATACTCAATTCTTTGTATAATTGGAGTACAGTTTGATTATGTGAATCATTTTACTTGGTTTGTTAGGTGGTTAACTGGTATGAAATCCCAGTATCAAAACAAGAAATCTCCTTTCACAACTTTGTACTGATTTTTTTTTTTTTTTTTTGCCTATTGTGTCCCCAGATAATCCTGTGTTCTGAGTACCATTTCCTTCTGTCTCTGGGGCTGTTGCTCCATCAAGAGTTCCGATTTTCTCTTTACTTTCAATTTTTCTGTTTTTTCTCCTAATGGTTTTTCCTTCTTAGCAAGTTAACCTGTTGAAGTTTGATCCAAACAATAACCAAAATTTTCAAATCTGTATCCCCTCCAGTAACAGTCCTATATCTTTTCTTGTCTAGGAAGGCTTGCAAGAAGAATATGAGAGATACTTACCTGGCAGGGGAGATACCATGATCAGGAAGGTGGTTTTCCCAGGGCGAGGCTTATCTGGATGTGCTGACCCCTGCGATTTCCCCAAATGTGGGAAACTCGACTGCATAATTTGTGGTAGTGGGGGACTGTGTTCGCACTCTCCCCCGGCAAAAAAAAAAAAAAAAGAAGAGCTTGCCTGCTGCGATTCAACGTTAAATTTCTATTTACATGTAATTTGAAATTTAAGTTTCTCTCTTGTTTTGCTGAGGGCATAGGTTTTGTGTAGTTTGATTTGTTCTTTTGTTCTTTATTGTTTTGGGGGAAGATCTAGACTTATGCATCTGACATTACCTTGGTATTCACAATACTATCATGGACTTTTAAAGGGATTGAAAAACAGCGTTCATATCTATCTCCAGGCAATATAATTTATTTTATTTCTTTTAGAAATCATTTGAGATGTTCTTCAATAAGTGTTGTGATATTTCTGTTTGACTATTTACCTTGTATAACAGCATTACTTTAAGAAAGGAGTAAGATGTTTAACATTTAAAAGAGGTAGAAAAAGGTGAGATTTAGAAGCAGTTTTACTCTTGGACAAATTCACAATAGGACATAGTTGACAAAAAGCAAATCATGGTCTTTAGAACTTATGACCATTAGAAAAATACACGAGAATAACAGTTTTTTTCTAAGATTGGTGCTTTATGTAAAAACATTTGTGGTGAGTTTTCTCTTCCAGGAAAGTAGCTGAACCTCTAGGTACAGTAGTGAGAGCTTAGCAGTTTTAAAACAATTTGGCACTTGATTTCCATGATATTGATTTTTTCCAGATACTTATCTAAGCCCCTGAGAAGGTAGACCAAGGTGCTTTTCTTGGCCCCCTTCCATCCTTAAATGTTTGGTTCCTGTCAAAAAAACAATGATCACCTGCCAAAAGCTTCTAATGAATAAAGGCTCAAATGTAAAATGACAAGTGCAACGTAGGTTGAGAAGTAATAGCTTGCTTTTCTCAACTAAAAGGATTCATTTGTATACGTGGGTGGTGGAGATGGCCTAGGTGAGGAGTGGGGGAAATTATCTACTCCTAATCATTATTGGACCTTATAACATGTATTTCCAGTAAATAAAAACATAGTTCACTTTAAAATGAGTTTGCATAATTTACTGCAAGTGAAAATTAAAATCTTAGGTATATAAAAAAAGACTACTAGGGAAATCTGTAAAATATACACTGATGGGGATATGGAGATGACTGTTTTCTACAGGGAGTTTAGTTTGGTTTGCTTTCTGTATAATACTTGCTGTACTGGTACACATCAGGGAAAAAGCATCAAATACAGTAAGGGATCAGCCAATCTGAGGAATCTGGCCTGAGAGCTTTGGCCCTTTGATACTAATCTTTCTTGTTTTAGAGAGCCATTTATTTCCTTTTAATGCCTTCTTTTCTTTCTTTTAAAAGCCAATATTCTCTTATATTTTCTGAGTGCCATCTTTGTACCACTGTGCTATTTTAGCCAGGCTTTTACTTATTTATTCCCTGTCTTTCCTTTCCTCTCCTCACAGCACACTCTGTGACCCCGTCCTGTCTCTTGTTTCCCAGGTACTCCCAATTTAGGAACTTGAAACTGGTTCATATTATTGATTTTCCAACCTCTACCTTTCTCACAAACATACAGAGATACACTAAACCCTGTTAAAGCGTAGGTTGATGTAAGCAGGATATCTTCCTCTGCCTGTCCCAAGCTTGAGGTTCGTTAGATCTCCTTATATAAAGACCTCTAATAGTAGTAAGTCTGAATGCTCTTGTGCTTTCCCATTAGCTGTGTTGTGATCCCCACGGCATGGGGAAATGCCAGGAGTGAAACTGGGGTCACCACTGGTGTGGCCAAATGTGTGGGAGTGCTTGCCACAGATCAGAGTGCTCCTAGAAAGTGGGACTCAGGGCTCTGCTTCCACAGGAATGGGCTCCCCTGCCAGATTCCGTATCAGCTGTGTGCAGTGTCTGTGGCCATGTTCCCAGGGATCTGGGTTACAGCTCCAACTCTTCAGAATGCATTTTCTTTTATACCATGTTGACCCACCCAGGGTGTGAAGTGTCTATTTGTAGACCCCAAACACAGGTGTTTATTCCTGAAAAATGTCCTTGATTGCCCCAACTGATTTTGCATTCCTTTCCGCCTCCCGCTACCTAACTTAGGTGAGGGATCTGTTTTCATGTTTCTGTGATTATTTGATATGTGTGACCTTGTCTGAAGAGAGAGGGGACACATACATACACACTTTTCCATGAGTTTCCTGCTCAAAAGGTCAGCTGTCTTTTAGCCACCAAAGACATTGTCAAAGCTATAGAAGTGGCGCTGGGGCTCTCAGGAACTTTGGCAGCCAGTGGAGGAAACATTTTTGCCAGGGGGCATGTCTTACAGTTAGAACCTAACAGTTATGCGGAGCATGGTCAGTTTTATCTAGCTCCTAACTGCATTGAACAGAGAAAACTGACACTTCCTGTAGGCTTCCTTGTTGCTACTCTTTCCTCTCACACCCGGCTGCCTGAGCAGCGGTTCAGAGCTTAGCACAATCAGGAGCATCTTGGTTCCTCTGAAGTCTTGACTGGAGTGAGCTGCGCTTCCTGGGATGTTGGTAGGGGATATATCATGATTGATGGCATAAGGGAATGATTCGGGAGTATAGATTTTTGTAAGTGCTTTTAAAATTTAGTATCAATATTACTGGAAATTTATATTATTTTTTCCACTACTAAAATAAGGATAGAGAACTTAGGTGGGTGAAAGTAGTAAAGATGACTAAAGCGTGAGAAAGCATGAATCACTGGAAATAAATTGAATTTACTTAACCTTCAGAAGAGAAGGGTGAGAAGGGACTCCATAATTTTCTATGCATGGAAAGAGAGAGTTTTCCAGATGGTAGATATGGCTATTACCTATTCCTACAGATGCAGAACAGAATCTGAAAACAAAGCTCTGTTATCTAGGTATAGATATGATTGCAGTTTAGGCTCTGCTTGAGTGCAGCTAGCATTTTTAGTACTTTTTCTATCTCAGGTGTATAATCCTTTGTATAATCCTTGAACTAACCTTACAATACTGGTATTATTTTCCTCATTTTACAAATGAGAAAGCAGAGATCATAAAATTTAGTCTTAGGGAATACAAGGATGTGTCAAAATATGGGAGGCAAGAAGCAGAGACTAGACGTTAATGTAAGTCATAGGTTAGAAACCAAGCAACACTATAGGAATTAGGAGCACAAGTAAGATTAGTGGTTAAGAGTCTAGAATACTATAATGAACCAGAAGTCCACTGGAATTGAGTACTGGAGGAAGGATAGGAATTAAGGAGAACAGAGGTTGAAGGAAGAGGGTGAAGATCAGAATCCGGATGCTTATCTTTTTATCAAATATGAAATGACATCTACAAAAAGATCTTTATGGAGGCAAACTTTAGCTTCAGCCAGAGATCCTATATATATTTCTGGGCTAAAGGAGACCCTTGTTCCTAGGGCATAGGCCATTCCACAAATAGAACAGATGAATGAGTTTGAAGAAGACTGCCTCTGATAACCCATCCAACTGTGTAGTTGTCCCATGAATCAGCACCTTTGATTTCATAGCTTAAGTTGTGACATCCAAGATAGAACCTGGAACCAGATAAAATGACTTGCTTTTTAAAAAATTCCCTTACGGTTGAGTTGGTTTTTTAGCTGCTTTATTTAGTAATAGGTATCTAAATTGGAATGCTTAAATAACAGAAGCTATGGCCTTTTTAGATATCACTACAGGGGAAAATATTAGTCTGCCTAAGACAAAAGAAAACCAACAATGAAGTGTTTTTATTTTATTTTATTTTTTTATCAGGTGACAGCAGTTGCCCTTCAAAGGAAGAGCCCTCTAGTTGCTTTATTTGAAAAATTTTCAGTGGCTTAGGATCAAAGCTGAGGCCTTTTATGTTTATTGTGGGTTTGGCTAGGATTGCCATTATCCTCTGCCTCTGCCTGGAAGTGCTGCAGGGAAGCCACGTGTTCCTGTTCAAAGGGGAGAGTAACACCTGTTACTGGTAGAAAACTAAAAGCCAGTGATGAGAAAATGAAATTGGGATTACTTTTTATCACAGGAAGGTCTAATGTTAATTATGCCACCACCACCTGTCTTGGGTACTGCTGCTCTTGCAATGACCTTACATGGGTCAACATAATCACTAGAGAATTTTAATTGTGTAGGTCCAGTTGCCATCTGAGTCTCAATTTTAAATAACCTTCATAGAGCAAATGTGACACTGTTCCTGGGTATTCTGCAAAACATGGGAAGATAGGTTTCTTTGATTTAGGGAATATGATTCTGTGGTCATCACTCTAGTGCACACCCTTATTATCACTGTGGCAATCTTTTGTTTCTTTGCTGCAATATTTTCCTTTAAATCCATCCCATCCATGGTTGCTAGATTAGTTTTCCTATTACCCAGTTTACATCATGAGCTTCCCCTGCTAAAGAACTATCGTGATTTCTCACCTTCAGTCAGATCAAATTAAATCTCTACTTCCCCATCTTCAAAAATCCAATAAAAGGTACACTAACTTTACCTATTACCTTATTTACATAAATTGAACTTTTATTGTGTTAAGCTCATGATAATCAATAATGAACCACAGAAGTCTTTGAGATGAAGGATTTCAGTTAAGTGACTACTCCCAATATTGAAAGTTACTTAAAATTTTTTGTTTTTGATGGAAATCTTAAAAATGATTTTTCTCTTTCTGTTTCTCTGAAATACTACCTTAAATCTGCTACCTTCCTTGCCCTTACCCAAGGTATGCTCTGATTAAGGGGGAGGAAACCTTGGCTAGGAATTTTTATTGAAAACCAGGTTTTTTTTTTAGGCATAATTTACATACACAAAAATTCATCCTTTATAGGATGAATTCTATGAGTTTTAATAATGCATATCCACCACTATGGTTAATCCCGCCCCTTAATCCCAGCCCCTGGCAGCCATTGCTTTGTTTGTTGTCCCTGGAGTTTTGCCTTTTTCCAGAACATCATATAATGGAACCATACAATATGTAGCCATTTGAGTGTGGCTTCTTTCATTTAACATAATGCATTTGGGATTCATCCATTTGTTGTGCATATCAATAGTTTATTTTTATTGCTGAGTAGTATTCCAGTGTATAGATGAATAAAGCTTGTTTATCTATTTACCAGTTGAAATACATTTGGCTGGTTCCAGTTTTTGGCAATTATGAGGAAAAAAACCAGTATAAATATTCATGTGTAGGTTTTTGTTTTTATGCTAACATAATTTTTCATTTCACTTGGGTAAATACCTAGGAATGGGATTTCTAGATCATATTGTAAGTATATAGTTACCTTTATAAGAAACTGCCACATTGTTTTCCAAAGTGGATGTACCATTTTGCTTTCCCAGTAGCAATGTATAAGAGTTCCAGTTGCTCTGTATTCTTGTGAGAACTTTGTAGTGAGGTTTTTTAACATTTAAAATTGTAGCCAGCCTAGTATTATAGGGTGCCTAAGAGTTACCTCCTGAGAGCCTTCTTGTTGCTCAAATGTAGCCTTTCTCTAAGCTGAACTCAGCATATAAATATATTACCTTCCCCCCAGTGAGGGACATGACTCCCGGGGATCAGCCTCCCTGGCACCAAGGGATTACTACCAAGTACCAACTAGCAATGCAACTGGAAAAAGACCTTGACCAAAAGGGGAAAATGTAAAGACAAATGAGTTTTTATGGCTAAGAGAATTCAAAGTGAGTTGAGAGGTCATTCCAGAGGTTATGCTTAAGCATGTCTCAGCAGGATATCATTGACTGCTAAAGTAAATACTACCTCAAATAGTGGGGCTCCTGAGGACTCTGGAGACATCCAGACACTGTAGACAGGGCAGACAGCTCAGGAGTCAGGTGCCCTGCCAGTGGGCCCTACTTCAGAATTTATGCTCCCCAGTGGACAGAGTTGAACTCATTTATGGTTTCCTTACACATGGTTCTTCTGCCCCTTCTATTTGAATCTATAGTTAGTGCTAGAGTTGATAGGTGTATGTCCAAGAGACTTAAATCTTTGGGCTGTCCATGTGCCAGCTGGGCCCTGAATCTCAACAGAGTTGCAACACTTACTCTCCAGTTCATTGGACTCACCCAGGACAACTAACAAGGAGATGATGATGGACAACAACCATCCCAAGGAACAGAGAGAGTCTCTAACTGCAAGCAAGATAGTCCCATCCATCTGCCCTATGGGATCAAAGCCCCTTCTCAGTTAGAGGTGGAATGGGCATCACCACCCAGAATCCTCAGGATTGGTGAATGAACTATGGACTAAAGTAGACCTACTGGTATTCTACTATAGACTTATTGTGATTCTAGCAATGGAAAAACTTATCTCATTGATATGGAGGCAGTGGCCACTGGAAGTTCTGAGGAGAGGGAGAGGGAAAAACAGATGTAATATGGGGACATTTTTGGGACTTGTCCTGAATGACATTGTAATGACAGATACAGGTCATTATATATCTTGCCATAGCCTACAAAATTGTGTGGGAGAGAGTGTAAACTATAATGTTGTGATGGTTAGGCTATGTGTCAACTCGGCTGAGTAATTGTGCCCAGTTGTTTGGTCAAGCAAGCACTGGGCTAATTGTAATATAAGGACATTTATGGGCTTTAGCCATCAGTGAGTTTACTGCATAGGTGGCTGATTATATCAACACCAACTAGGGAGATTGCCGTCAAGCAATGAGTGAGGCTTTATCCAATCAGTTGAATGCAGAGAATTTCCCAGCTTGTCTTTGGACAGCCAACTTCTCCCAGAAACTCATCAAGGAACTTCATTGGACTTTCATCAGAGCCCCTTGTTTGCAACTTGCCTGTGGAACCTCGACTTGTGCATCCCCACAGTCACATGAGAGACTCTTATAAAATCTCATACTATTTACAGATATCTCCTGTTGATTCTGTTTCCCTAGAGAACCCTGACTAATACAAGTGTAAACTATAATCCATGCTTAGTGACAGTGCTCCAAAATGTGTTCATCAATTGTAACAAATGTACCACACTAATGTAGGATGTTGTTAATGTGGGAAAATGTGGGAGGGCTAGGGAGTGGGGCATATGGGAATCCCCTATATTTTTTATGTAACATTTATGTAATCTAAGTATCTTTTAAAACAAAATTAAAAAAATATTTTAAAATTTGTAGCCATTCTAATAGGAATTTAGTGATATCTCTTTGAGGTGTTAATTTGTATTTTCCTAGTGACTAATGATGTTGAGCATTTTTTCATATGTTTATTTGCCATCTATATATCTTTTTTGGTGAAGTGTCTGTTTAAATATTTTGTCCATTTTTTTTGGCAGGGGGCAGGCTAGTGTTTGTTTTCTTGTTATTGAATTTTAAAAGTTTCATATATATTCTGACACAAGTCTTTATTAGATATTTTCTCCCAGTCTGTGACTTGTCCTTTCATTTTCTTAACATTGTCTTTTGAAGAACAAATGGTTTTAAATTTTGATGAAATCCAGTTTATCAGTTTTTCTTTCATGGATCATGCTTTTTGTGTCATATCTAAGAAGGTTTTGCCTAAGCCAGGATCAGTGAGATTTTCTGCTATGTTTTCTTCTAAAAGTTTTAACTTATTTGCATTTATTGAGGTTTTCTTTTCCACTGGGAGGTCCCAGGGATTGAACCCATTCCCTCCATATGGTAGATGGACATCCAAGAATTTGAGCCACATCTGTCCCGCTTTATTGAGTTTTAACTGTGTTAAGACGTTTAGGTCTATGATTCACTTTGAGTTAATTTTTGTATTAGAGATATGTCTTTTGTGTATGGGTATCCAGTTGTTCCAGCACCATTTGTTGCAAAGACTGTCCTTTCTCCATTGAATTGCATTTGCATCTTTGAAAAAAATCAACTGGCCATATATGTGTGAGGCTACTTCTAGACTTTCTCCTGTTCCATTGATCTATATGTCTATCCGTAAGCCAATATCACATTGTCTTGATTACTGTGGCTTTCTAATGTCTTTTGAAATCAGATCAGGTAAAGTGAATCCTACAAATTTGTTCTTTTTTAAGAACAAGTTTTTTTTTTTTTTCCCCAAGATTTATTTATTTATCTGTTGTTTTTTTGCACTCACTGCCTACTCTCTGTGTCCATTCACTGTGTGTTCTTCTGTGTCTTCTTGTCTTCTCTTTAGGTAGCACTGGGAACTGATCCTGAGAACTTTCGGAGTGGGAGAGAGGTGCTCAATCTCTTGTGCCACCTCTGTGCCCTGGTCTGCTGCATCTCTTATTGTCTCTCCTCTGTGTTTCTTTTTGTTGCGTCATCTTGTTGTGCCAGCTTTCCGCTCGGGCCAGCACTCTGCGGCCCAGCACTCCTCTGCATGCCAGCACTCCGCATGGGCCAGCTTGCCTTCATGAGGAGGCCCTGAGAAGCGAACCCTGGATATCCATATGGTAGATGGGAGCCCAATTGCTTGAGCCACATCTGCTCCCCTCAAAATAGTTTTGATATTACTTTGTCTTTCAATATAAAACTTTTTTTCTTTTTTTAAAAAAAAAAAAATAAAATTCTATTATAAACTTTTGTTTGTGGGGTTTAGAGAATAGTGGAGGAGGAGTAGTGGTCAATGCAGCAGTTCATTTGGATGTGTCTGGAGTCTTGGAAGCTTGACTACCCTATGCTCTCCTACAAGTGGACCTTGAGAGCTTGTTTGGATGTTCTAGAAGGGGGTTACTCATATACCCTTGACCAAAGAATGGTCTTCCTCTTGTGGGGAAGGTTGTCGTCTTTGACTGAGCATGCAGCTTCAGGATACCCACCTAGCCAGCCATATCGGTCTGATTAGTTCTGAAGATCAATGAGGTGATAGATTTTGCAGCCAGATCATCTTCACATCTTTCATATAAAATTTGAAATCATGTTGTTGATTTCTATAAAAAATCATGCTGGGATTTTTATTGGGATTGGTTTGACTCTATGGATCTATTTGGAGAGAACTGACATCTTAACAATATTGAGTCTTTCCATTAACATGGCATATTTGTGCATTTATTTAGGTCTCTCTTGATTTCTTATATCAGTAATTTTTAGTGTTCAACATATAAATCTTACATGTATTTTGTTAAATTTATACTTTAGTATTGCATTTTTGGTTGCTATTGTAAATGATACTTTAAAAAATTTCAGTTTCTTATTGTTCATTGCTAATACAATGAAATAACATTGGTTTTTATATCTTGACCTTGGGTCCTGTGATCTTGCTGAACTAACATTACTTTTCCTCCTCACTAGTAATTTGATCTCTGATATATTAAAGCAAACTTTATAATTTCAAAGATTCCCTCTCCCCTTCTCCCTCCTTCATTCTCTCTCTCTCTCTCTCCTTCTCCTATTGTTAAGGGGGAGGAGTATTTTTTTTTTTTTTTAATTATAGTATTATTTAAGGAGCTTCTTAATTTACATAAATATACATCTAGTTTCAAGTCTTAGATGGAAAGTGATAGCTAATTGGTCTGCATAATGAATTAATAGAACATGGATATCAAATGTCAAATATTAAGTAGTTTTATATTCTGTGTTAATCTGTATCCCTTTTTGTTATCACTAATGCTCAATAAAATTCTATTATAAACTTTTGTTTGTGGGGTTTAGAGAATAGTGGAGGAGGAGTAGTGGTCATGCATAGGGTAAACTTGTATGAAAAAGCATAATAGCTAAAGAAGATAAGGCTGTAAGCAGGAATTGAGAATTCCTGAGAGATGTCCAGGGAATATAGAGCTCCTGTGAGGTCTTGAAAATACTGGAAAACATTGTGATTGGGACTTGAGCTATTTTATCTGGTTATTAAAGGAAAAGATGACTCCAGATAGTTTATAGACTTAGGCTTTTCCAGATCATATTAGTTAAGCACTTCATCATATTATAATAATCTTCACTATGTGATTGTTCATTAATTTTGTCATGCATCCAACATTTATTTAGCTTGTTGAACTTTATTAAAGGGATACAATATTGAAAGATGGCATCCAAGTCTTCAAGGAGCTCAGTCTAGTAGGAGAAAGAAATATATGAGCAAATGATTGCAATTCATTGTTGTAATTGAGTAAACATATATACAAGACAGAGGTAGGGAAAATGAGGACTTGCTCAATTCTATTTGGGGAAAGGGTCATGAAGGGTTTTACAGAGGGTGGCTCTTTAGTTACGTTTTGAAGGATGAAAATAGGACGAGTAGAAGGGGAAAATAGAAGTATAGGCACATAGTGATTAAAATATGTAAAAACCACAGCGATATGAAATAGAAGGGCAAGTCCAGGAACTACAAGTAATTTAGAATGGCTGGCATGTAGGTTGTTTGTAAATCAAACCTTCCTCAAAATTTTGTGCATTGCTTGATGAGCAAATCCAGGCAGTGTAACTTTCACCCATCTGCTATGGAGCCTAGAAACTAATAAATAACTAAATAATCATTGAATTGAGTTGAGGTGATTTGGGGTTCTCAGTCAGCAGCAGTTTTACCCTCCAGGTGACATTGGTCAGTGTCTGGAGACATTTTTAGTTGTCACAACTGAGGGGTGGGTGCTATTGGCATCTAGTGGGTAGAGGTCAGGGAAGTTGCAAGCATCTTATAGTACACAGAACTCTTAATATGAAAATAGAGTTTTTTGGAAGAATTTGATTCGGGAGGGCGACAAATTTGCAAGTTTTTGTTAGAGAATAGTTTGCAGCGTTCATATCCATTATTGGTCTGTGTATCTGATAGCTGATTATCATTTAGTACTTGCAACAAACTTCTCATTCTCTTTGCAGAAAGACCCTAATTGGGGTGTAAAGATGCCCTTTCAACCACTTACGTTTTACATTGGTAATAAAGAGTACCATAAAATTGTATTATATTTACTCTTCCCTCTCACTAGAAGAATTTCAGTATCTCAGTCCCTGACAATGCAATGACACAGAATTGTAAATAAATATTACTAAGCTGTTATTAGGAGGGTCTCCCCTCCCCTGCCAATCTTTTCTCCTCTGCATGTCTGATTCTCTGTCTAAAACTTCTTTGCCCAATGGCTTTCCAATTACATCATTCCACTTTTCTGACCTGGGTTTCCTAGTATAATCTCTGGGTCTTAAGTTTCCTTTTCTACCTTCTGGGTCCTATCATGGCCCTAGTTTTACCCCTTAGTCAGGCAGTGCTGTTAGTTACTTCCAGGATTATGTTAGTTACTCTCATGATCCCATCAAGCCAAAAGCAAATGCCATCTGCACCTTTTACAATCAGTAGAATATAAACTCCTTGAGAGTATGGACCAAACTGTTTATGGCTGTCTCCTTGGCACCTAGAATAGTGCCTGCAACTTAGTGGGTACATACTAATATTTTGACTGACTAATGTGTCCTCTTTCCTTGGAGACAAAATTAAGACCAAGATTTACACTGCTTTATCTTCCTTTGCAATATGAAGTTGTGTCTGCATAAATATCTACTCTTGCTTTTCCTTATCCTTTTTCTCTCTTCTCATCCCAAACACCAACTACATCTTTTTCTTATTATCCCCAACAAGAATGATTTGCAACTTTCATTAGGGGAACCCAAATTCTTGCAGTTGCTGAAGAGTTAAATGGAATTAATTTTTCATCTAACAGAATTTTCGGAAGGAGAGTTTGTGATTGGAAAGGAATTACTGAATCCATAGAGTTAAAGGTATTGATGACCGTCTAGTACAATTGCTTCAGCAAAATTTTAAGTCATTGAAATTCAGATTTAGCTTAATAATGGATGCTTGCAAGCTTAGTATAATTTTATTATGTTCTGCTCTTCCAAGAGGAATGAAAAGGCTTTGCTTGTGAAGTCGCTCTCAATCAGGAGCAATTTTGCCCTCCAGGCGTCATTTAGCAATGTCTGGAGACATTTTTAGTTGCCACATCTGAGAGGTAGGTGCTACTGGCTTATAGTGAGTAGAGGTCAGGGAAGCTGCAAACATCTTACAGTGCACAGAACAGTTCCCCACAAAAAAGAATTATTCAACTCAAAATGTCAGTAGTGCTGAGTCTGAGAAATTCTGTGTTAAAGTAACAGATGTGGGTTTGGTCTATTATCAATTCCCTGAATAGTACTGCTTCTTAGATCCAGGAAGGACCAGCTGATGGGTCCAATTGGGTCCCAGGTATAATCTCATTTATGTGTGTATGTATTTGGGGAGTGGCAAACTTGCCAGAAAACCCACGTTCTAGTCTATTGGGTAAGGAAACACCATTTACTTAATGGCAGACTACATGTCTGGACAAGCTCCAAGTGATCTATCAGGTACATAATGTGCCTTTTAAAAATCAACTGGGTTATGTATTTACTTGATAGAATGGATTGAGTTTGAGAAACTGACTACCAAAAACCCATAACTTGAATATATGAATGTTTATTAGAGAGTGAATATAGCAGTTTTAAAAAGGATTAAATTGATTAGAACTTTAGAGGGACTAATGTGTCCTTCATGAGAGATCCTTGAATTTCCATTATTTTATTTATGTATTTTTGAGGGTTGTTGTTAGGAAGTAGAAATAAACTTGAAAGTTAGGAGAGAATGATCAAGAAAGCAGAATGATTTTAGGATATAATAAATAGCTCTATGTATCTCCTTTTTCTTTTAGCAATTTTCTCATGGAAAAAATGTGAGCAGTTTTTTATGCAGTGCTTTTTAAAGTTTTAAATGACCAGAAAAGAGTTCTATTTTTAGTTTTAGTAAGAGTTTCCAGCTCACAAAGTATTCAGAAAATTAGCATTAGTTTCATGTATACTCCTTCAACCTTTCCTTACTTTCCAGCTACTTTGGATTATATACAGAATATACAGCCCTCAAACCAGTGAACTTAAGCTTCCTTATAACAACACAACTTTTTATTAAAGCAAATGAAAATAAAATAGATGAAATGGGTTGTTTTAGTTAAGATGTCATTTGTTATTGTGATAAGTAAATCTCCACATTTCAGTGGTTTAACCCAATAGAAATTTTTTCTTTGCTCACCTAACAATCCAATGTATGCATTCCTGGTTGCTGGGCTACTTTCCTCTGCCTGGTGATTCAGGGATCCAAGCTTATTCGATCTTGCAACCTTGAGTCCTCTGCTTCTAACCAATAGAAGAGGAAAGAGAGAGAATCCCCATCCACTTAAGAACCCTAGCAGGAAATGGCATATATCCCTTCTGTTCACATTCCTTTGGTTGAGAACTAGTTATAAGGCCTTTACCTAGCTATGACAGTGGCTGAGCAGCTGCCTTCCAGCCACAGTGCTGCACTATGGAGGGGATGGGGCATGAATGTTTTTGGAGGACAACTAATCTCTGCCATATAAAGTTTGTTTGCTTTTTTTGAGAATTATTTTCTAATTCTGTTTGGCTCAATTTATGTGGTCATATGTTTGTGATGGTAGTACACATGCTTTTAAAAATTCTTTAAATTTTTATTGTATTTCCTACACCATTAAGAAAATTGAGACCTTATAGCTGTAACATTTATGAAGTATGTAATCTGTGTCATTTTTATATTTGTTTTTTACATTTTCACATGAGTTTGACATAAATTAACTCATTTGACTCTCAAAATATTTTAATGAGGTTGGTACAAATATTACTCAATTTTATATGCGTTATGTCCCAGAAAGGTTGGTAAAATCCAGGCAGTTGACCATAGAGTCCATGCTTTCAAACACCAGGTTCTCTAAAATGTTAAACTAAAAGATTATGTAGAATGAAAGTAAGTTGTTCATTAAATAGGAAACAGATGGTTATTTTAGTTATAGGACTGTGTGAAATGATGCAAAGGGAATAGGTAATAAAGGAGTTTAAAAAAGCAATATTTGAATGATGTGAATGTCTAAAAGAGAACAAAGTTTAAAAGTAGGGAAAACTGAAGGACTGATATATCCAAAATTGAACTGCACTGATATCACAATATTCCAAATTCACTATAGTTGTTGGGTATGAGAAAAAGATGGGAGATTCTGATGAAGTTTAGTTTATCAAGACAGTAATGTGTTGTCAAAAACTTAACTAGGCATTGTCAGACTATAGCCTTTTAGCGATTAAGGTAGTTTTTCTCTCAGAAATTTTAAAATGTGAATCTTTGCTATAATGAGATTTTATTCCAGTTCAGTGTTTTTTCTTTTTGTTCAGTATGTCTTTTGGTTTCTTATCTGCCCCTTCACCATTGCACATTGAAATTTAGGGAGCACCTATTTGCTATTACCATTTATGATAGCCTTCACTGTATAATGATTAAGATCGTTTAAAGATTTTGTAGAATAGATTACAAACTTAAATGATACTGAGAAACCAGTGGGAAGGTGGTGCAAATCCAGGAAGACAAACTATTTGTCATACCAAAGAAACAGTTTCATATTCATGTGTTGGCTACCCACAGACAATATTTAGATTTTCAAACACTGATTTACATCTCAAAGTTTGTGATATTTCTCCAACCTCATTTCCCCTTAAGCTCACTTTGTTCCCCTTTGGAGACAGACAAACTTATATTTTACCCTTGCCATCTCTGGTTTTGTTCACACATGTATGTACTGCCAACTTAGAAATTCTTCCTAGTGAGAAAAATGTATCCTAGTTTTTTGGCCCTCATGTCTGATTATTCTAAAAGCAGTTATAGCACCAAAACTTTTCCAGAATGGAATATTTACAATTTGGTAAGAGAAGAAAAGCAATTAGTTATACCATAATACTCATACTTCATCATTGTATTTGATTATTAGACTGAGGATATAAAGCTATTGTTGGGTTAGTCTCACAAAAAACTTTTGTTGCGTTGTTTTCTTTTCTTTTGTTTTTGAGGTACTGGGGTCTGGGGAACGAACCCAGGATCTTGTATGTGGGAAGCGGGTGCTCAATCACTGAGCCACATCTGCCCCCCTGAGTTGGTTTTTATGTCTCTTTTTGCTTGTTGTTTGATTCTGTTTTCCTTAGGAGCCACTGGAAATCAAACCTGGGACCTCCCATGTGGGAAAGAGGTGTTCAACTGCTTGAGCTACATCCGCTCCCTGTTTTGTTGTTTTCTAACTCTGTTTTGTTATTCTGTGGCACAACTTTGAACATATTTAGATTGTTTACACTTTTAAAAGTTTTAGAAGAAACAAATTGTGGTGCATATTAGTATGTCTTTAGACCTGAGGAATATTTGTTAATCGAGTGCAATAAACTGAAAAATAAGTTTTGATTCTTCTTTGGGAACATATACAAAATTTTAAATACAAACTTAAATGATAATGTGAAAAATAACATGACAGGTAGTCAACAAACCTTCACAAATTCTATAGAGCTAAAACCATACAGGTGAAAATAATATGCAGATTGAAACAAAGTGATGGCTTTGGGAGGAGAGGAATTTTTCTCAGTTGACAGGGTAAATGGTAGTGTCTTTTAATGTAGGAAAAAAATAACCAAATGCTTGATTTTTCATCTGGCTGTTATTAATTTTTGTGTATATGTAGTAGAGAGACCATTTTTTCACCTTTTCCAAATAAAAAGAATATTTCACAGTCTCCCATACTTTTAATTTTCTTGTTGTTTATTTTCCTAATAGGCAGTACTTCTCTCCCCAGGGGCCTGAGTTGACCTCCATGAAAGTTATAACCCAGGGATGGACAAAGGCATACAATAATATCAAGGATATTTGTTTAATTGTCAATCTTTCCCTGAGGGCTGTGTGTCCTTTGTGAAATGTAAAGTACTATTTACTTAAAACTCTATTATTTATTTATTTGTTTATTTTTGGATTTTTCCATTTTAACAACAGACATCATCTGCACTTCTAGTTTCTGCTGGCTTCTGGCTTCTTCCTGTACTTTTCTCTGATTGCTGGCTTCTGTTTTCCTCTCTTTATAAGGCTTCCAGCAACGTGGATTAAAATCTACCCTGTGTCAGTTGGCCACACCTTAACCAAGAATAGCATCTTCAAAAGTTCCTATTTACAAATAAATTCACACCCACAGGGATCCAGATTGAGATTAAAAACATGTCTTTTGAGGGGTACATAATTCATTCTACCACAGATGGCTCCCAGGTAAAATTATCTAATTGAGTCTAGACTTTAAGACAATGCAATCAAAGGTAAATTTTGGTTTCTTTTGCCAAGCAAATTGTTGGTGACTACTCCTACTTGGCTAATGCATCATGATAATGATAACAAAAACAAAACTAATATTTATTGAACACTTATGGTGTATAAGGTGCTATTCTGATTTCTTTGCTTGCATTTTGTATATAATACAAAAACACTGTGATAAGGCAAATTATTAAATTATTTTTAATAGAAAAGTAAACTGTGTAAATGATGTTACATAACAAGCCCTAGGTAACAGGTAGTCATTGGCAGTGCAGGATTTGAATACAGATGTGTAGTGTAGAGTGTATGTCCATCTTACTTTTTAAGGGAACCCCTTCCCTCATGGTTATAGAGCTGGTTTCTAGCAGCCATACCTTTTGCAGTATGATATTCATTCCACAGTAGATTGATTCATTCATCCACAGTAGATTGATTGGTCCAGGGATGTTATGCCAGCACAGACCTAAGCTGAACCAATCAGAATGCTGCCCTGGGATTTTGTATAAGAAACTAAAATTATTTCTTCATTCTAGCTCCTCTTGAAGAGAGGAAGCATAAAATTGTGGTACCATTCTTTTATTCCTGTTTAATGTTGTGCCCTTCAATAATATGAAAAAAAAAACAAACTTAGGAATTGAGACCACTGTATTTTTAATATATGCAAGATAAATGTGATAAAGAGTTTGAGAGTGTATGTTAACTGACGATAATTATCTGAATGTTGAGCAAAAGGAGGAGCTGGAGAAGGCATCTGTCAATCAGAATCCTGGGCAGGAAACAGGTATTTTTGGTAGGAATGAAAAACAGAGAGAATTAGGTGATTAAAACATCTGTTGGGGGAAGCAGCTGTGGCTCAATCAGTAGGGCTCCCGTTTACCATATGGGAGGCCCCGGGTTCGGTTCCCGGGGCCTCCTGGTGAGGGCGGGCCCGCCCGCACGGCGTGGTTGGCTGACCCAGCGAGCACAGGCAGCAAGGGGGGGATGGATGAATGAATAAATAAAATCTTTAAAAAAACAAACAAACAAACAAACAAACAAACAAAAAAAAAAAAACATCTGTTGGAATGGCTGGGGTATTAGAAGCCAGAGGAGCTACCTTGGACTATAGATGGAGCTGAGACCCAGAGGTCAGGAAGCTGCTACCACCACTATGTTACAGCAGCTTTCATACCCACAATGCTGGTTACTAGAAATGTAATGAGGTATCTGGCTTCTGCAAACAGGACTCTCCAGCCTTCCTTGCCAGTACCAAAGCAGGGAGAAGATGGGCTCTCTTTTCCTTTCTTGCCTTCTGAATCTTTCAAGAGTGCATCTCATTGGTGGAACCTGTTTGCTCAAAGGATCGTAGTTGATTGGGAGTCTGGGAAATATATTTATTTTTAGCTTCACATCTCCTATGACAGGCAGGGTAAATAGAAGGGGATGGGAGTTGATGACAAGTCCCAAAACACCATCACAGGTTCATGCTAGAGTAGTGGTCAGAATAACATGGATATTTTTTATGCATTCCTCAAATACGTAAAAGAGCTAGTGCTCACCCCACTGCTTTTTGCTATTATTCTCCTAGGACAGTTTTGCGTTCAGCCAGGACTGAATCAAAGGATCTCTTGATTTACCAGGGAAATCATGCAATTATTGCATTACAATTGGAAAAACTGACTAAAAACAGGATCAGTTCTTTCTCAGAGGCTGTCAATAGTGTAGCTTGCCTTCAGTTTGACCACTACCCAGGCTGCTGCTTCTGTGAACTCATATGCCTTATGTGAGAAAATAATGAAAGATGGGCAGAGCTTCTTTTACTAGGACTGGACATCTCCTAACTCATCATGTTGTGCATAATGCTAGATGTTTTAGTAGAGTGTGTAGGATGCTTTAAGGCAGAATACCCAATGATATTAATATTAGATTAATGACATTGCCTAGAGGTTTATCTACTAGGCAAGACCTGCATTAAATAGAGCTTACAGAGGAATAAAGAATGGGAAACACATTGTTTTGTGATTTCTTCCTCTGTCAAAATTTTGAGGTTATTCTGTATAAACTTATTTTGCTTCCCAATATATTCCTTTCTCATGATTCAGAAAACTGCAAATAATGGGGTTGTCCTAACTGAGGTCATATAAGTGAATGTCAGATTGAAAAATGTAGGTTGTATACTACATCGACAATTTTCCATTTTTCTTTGCCTTATTGTGGTTCTTTTTTCATTGACTATATGATACATAAGTTAGGAATGGTGGGATTGGGAAGTATTACAGATAGGGGCATATGGCAGATACTCTGATGTCCTTCTAAGGTCTTGGAATACAATTTTTATGCTCAGTGGATCTCCAAATATCCTACTCTGAAGACTCACTGAAAAAGAGAAATAACCTAATATCTCAATGTTCTCTCAATGTCCTCTTGGGACATTTTTCTCTCTAGCATGTTCATTCTTATTCTACTAAACCAAATGTTCAGAGAAGTGCTTTTTCCCAGACCATAGCTTGAGAATTGCTGTTCTAGGAAGAACTTGCCTCTTTCCACAGTAACTTTTAGTGAGACGAAATGCTTGACAATTTTTAGTATCCAAGTGGCGTAAATTCTGTAAATTCAGCACGTTTAATCTAAATTACTCACTGATCTTGCTTTCAATGCCAGCTTTACACACTGCTAACTCACAAATCATATGAAGTACAATAGGAATGGATATTCACATGACAGAACATTATTACTTTAGTAATTTACTGTATGTTATAGGGAGACTTTGAGTTGTCTTTTCTCAGAGATCATCTAACCTGGATACAATAGTAATGTTTCAATATATGTTCATAAATTGTAACAAAAGTACCATACTCATGTAAGATGTTATTAATGGGGGAAAATGTGAGAGGGGGAGAGGGGAGGAGTATATGGGAATCTCCTATATTTTTGATGTGACTTTTCTGTAACCTAAAGCTTTTTTGAAATAAAGTGGAAAAAAAAAAAAGACAACACTGGGGGAACATACAGAAGAAATTGTAAACATACATAAAAGATAACAGATCTTGTGATAAAAGGCACAATCCAAGAATTTTTTTTTTTTTTTTTTTGATTTTGGAGAGGTTTTGGATTACAGAAAAGTTATAACTATGGCAGGGAAGGATCAGTGGTACAGGGTGTAGGTGGTAGGGAGATGTGTGGGGTAGGATGCACCTGGGGCATGCCTCCATGGAACGTGAATGTGTTCATGTGGTCGTGGAGTGTTATCCCAGGGGGTGGAGATCGACACAATAACCAACATAATATTAAATTCCCATCCTGTGGTATCCTGCTACACTCTTTAGAGTACATAGGCAGTGCCAAGTGAAAGAGGACAGACCACTATGCCAGGCCCTTGACATTAATGCTTGAACTTATGAACCTTATTCTTGTAAAATTGAAATGTAGCCTAGTAATAGTTATTGAGTTACCTCCTGAAAACCTCCTTGATACTCAAATGTGGCCTGTATAAGCCAAACTCAGCATATAAATTCATTGTCTTCCCCCTGCCATGGGATCTGACTCCTGGGGACAGGCCTCCCTGGCACTGAGAGATTATTATCAGGTGCCAACAAGCGATGCATTTGGAAAAAGACCTTGACCAAAAGGGGGAAATATTAAGTACAAAAGAGTTTTTATGGCTAAGAGATTTCAAAGTGAGTTGGGAGGTCATTCCAGAGGTTATGCTTATACACATCTCATTAACTGCCACAGTAAACAATGCCTCAAGCAGGGGTGCAAGACCAGGGAATTATGATAATGTTTGTAAAGAATAAGTCCGTGAGACTTGGGGACGATAGGTAAAGAGAGTTATAAAAATGAAAGTTGATATACAGTGTTTCAGGGGAGAGAAAGAATATGTAATACCCTTAGACTTTGGGGCATGCTTGGTAGGAATGTAGATTCTTCAGGTTCAAAGCTGGGGGTGGGAGTATATGAAATAGAGTTAAATCTTTGTAAGGCAAAGGAAAAGTTAAGGCATTTTATCTTTGCCAAGAGATAAAAAGATAATCTTAAGACATATGTCAAAGGAGTAATTTACTTACATGATAATTTTTAAAAGTGCTGGAGACGTTTTGCTTTTGCTCCATGAACATGAGATGTACAGTTTATGATCTGAGGTAGTGAAACTAGTTTTCAGGACATGTCACAGCCAGTCATGAATTCTAAATCTTTTTCATTTCCAACAGAAGTGTTACTATACAGGAGAGAAATAGAGAAGACTTATAAAACATTCATCAAAGCAAAAAGCAGTGCCTTGGACTGAAAAGATGAAAACAGCCTGTTTGAAAGTGAAGAAGCTCAAACTGATTTTCATGTATTCACTTTTCTGCCAAAGATACTAATGGTGGCTGGCCACATGGACAGAAATAAGACATGGATATTATCTTCTTTGTTCCTTCCCCAACACAAAGACCGAGATACAACACTATGTGAATAAATCAGTCATGAATGTGCATGCTTCACCAGTTTCTGATTAAATGGGAAGGTCTACTGTAGATCATTATCATTTCCACCAGATTCATACTAACTGGGGGGAAAGGACTCTACCATTTGGGTGAAAATTTTGAGTTTATTAGAGCAAGGACGGTGAGTTTCTAATGATATCACTTATAAGTGTACATTGAATATTGAATGTATGGTCAGAATAGAAACAGTGCTCGATATACACATATTTAACAGAGTGCTCTTTTCTCACAAATTTGTTCCATTCTGGGCATCTCTTCCTTACAACTGTTGTTTGCTGCTATTGCCATGGTGATTACTTTCCTTTTCTTATCACCATTGCTAGGGAGTTAGGAAAAAAGTAGTATTAGAGATAGGAAAATGAGGAAGACTCCCTGTTCTTGGGGATGGAGAAGAACTCTGGCTGGAGAATAAATAGTGATAGGGTATCCCTAGAAGCCTGAATTTCTAACTGAAGCTCCGTATACACTTGCCCTTAGAAACAGTTGGTATAGCGCAAGCAGTCCCACATTTGTGAACAGATTAAATATGATTGCCTCATGCTGCTTCTGCAGTTCCAACTGGAGCTTGTCCAAGAGCTCTTACTGTCAAGGGAATAGTGGTCACAACTCCCAACTGTCCTCTTCCACCAGAGTACTCCTTTCTTCTAGATTTCTTGAGAAATCTATCAGTGTTAGAACTTTCTTTATTCCTTTCAGAAATTGTACATTAGAACCTCAATTCCTATATAGCCAAGATGGTATTAGACATGCAAGAGATTTATTAGGGAAATGCCTTAATGGTAAATGGTAAATGATGGCTGGGAGAGCCATCATTTTTGGACTTATGTATCAGTCACTTTGCGTACATTATTGCATGTAATTCTCACAACAATTCTATGTGATGGTGTGGTATGCGGAATCATTATTCCCCCCACCCTAGATGTCCATGTCCTAATCCCGGGAATCTGTGAATATCTTGTTACATGGTGTATTGGTCTGCCAAAGGGGTGCTAATGCAAAGTACCAGAAATCTGTTGGCTCCTATAAAGGGTATTTATTTGGGGGAAAAGCTCAGTTACAAGGCCTTAAAGAGTCCAACTCAAGGTTGCTTTCTCACCAAAGTCAGTTGCCATGTGTTGAAGCAAGATGGCTGGTGATCTCTGCCTGGTGTCTCCTTCCTGGGCTTCCTCTTCCTCTTAAGGTCCCATGGGCCCAGTTTCTTCCCAGTCTTAGCTGTAGGCTGGCATAGGGCTTGTCTCTCAGGGCTTCCTCTCTCTCAGCTGCAAACTATCAGGCGAATGGCTCATCTCTCCCTGAGGTCCCAGGATAAAAATGATAGAGTTCTCTCTTTTCTCGTGTGTCTTCTTGAGTGATTGTTTATGTCGGCCCACCTTAGGGGGCGGAGACTCAACTTGAGTTATGCCTTGCTGACATAGCCCAATCAGAAGCCCAAAATTGATTTTATTAGCTGACCTTAAAATAGGATCATTATCCTGACACAGTGTAATCAAGTGTCTTCAAAAGTGGAAGAGGGAGGCAGAAGAGAGAGAACCAGAGAAATGGTAGCATGAGAAGGACATGGCCTGATATTGCTAGCTTTGAAGATAGAGGAACAGGGACCATGAGCCAAGGAATGTGGGTAGCCTTTAGTAGCTGGAAAAAGCAAGGAAATGGATTTCCTAAAGCTTCCAGAGAAACAAAGCCCTGCTGACATCTTGGTTTTAGCTCATTGAGATCCATTTCAGAACTGTAAGATAAGAAGTATGTATTGTTTAAAGCCAAGTTTGTGGTAATTTGTAACATCATCATTAGGAAAGTAATATAGATAGTCATTTTTATTCTCATTTTATGAATAAGGGAAGTGAGGCTCAGAGTATTTGAATATGATTCTCATGGTCATAGGGCTACTTAAAGGCAGGGGATTCAAATCCAGATCTGTTTATTCCCAAAGCCTGCACTCTATTTGGTGTGTTACTTTACCATTATTACATGGGACCCTCCGGGTGTCCTTAGCAGATCTCTGGCTTGGGACTTTCTTGACTGTCTTAGTGTGCCACTCTAGTTTCTTCTTCTAGCTGGATGCCTTTCTTGGTTGTCCAAAGCATCTTCAGCTCTTCCGGAGCATACCTTTGGCTCTAGAAAGGGAGGACTCTCCGTTCCTTTGTATCCAGAGCCTTGGAAATGCCTCCAGTTATAGTTCTTGAAATTCCCAGTGCTTCTGAAAGTCAGGAAAAATTCCTATTCCCAGGGCATTTCTTTCAGTAGAAGCCTTTCTTTTCTATCCATTCTCTGAAACTCTGAAACTGGCTTGCACAGGATGTTACTTTCCATTCTCCAGAGAGAGCATGGAGTGGAGTCTGAGTAGGGAATAATTCAGGATATACATGTTCTTTTTGTTATTTGGTGCTTTCTGCCCTAAGAATTGGCCTACTGTCTATTTTGAGGGCATGAGAAACAGAATTCCCAATCCAGCAGTCACCCTGGCTACATTCCTTTCAACATTATTCACTTATCTTATGGGTTAAAAAAAGTTCTTCTGAGTTAGACTATGAATCTAACCATTCTTTATAAGACATGTATTATAAATTACATATAACTGATAGGACAGCAGTTTAAAACACAATTTGATTGTAAGGTGTGGCCTGATGGTATTTATAGTTGATCCGTGAATTAGACTACATAGCAATTGCTGAATACACTTTTGACTTTCATACAGAAAAGGCATATTACCATTTGAACCTTAAAGGGTGGTTCTGGCCTTGTCTATTGAGCAAAAAAATCGGATGGCTCAAATAAATCCATTTAGTTCTATTTGTTTTATGAGCTGTACAGCAATTGAAGCCCAAGTTTAATGACTTATTTCACACATTTTCCCATAAGTCTTTCCCAAGACATCTAGAGTTATGATGGATGCAGACCCAAGACATCCAGAGTTATGATGGGCTATCAGAAAAAGGGAAGGCAAGGTTTATCATTCCAGAAATATTACTATCCATAGAAGTGCACAAGAGTTGAGGACTTAGCTATTTTGATGGTTACTTTGTACTAAATGTGCTAACATGTGCTTCAGATCTTATCATAAATGAAAAATTCGACCCTAGATAAGAATTGAGATAAGAGCCTCTTAGTACTCCTTGGTGCATTTTATCTTCCTGTATTATTACACTTATTAATTTGGTTATTTTTCTAAAACCCGAATTTGTTTAGGATCTAATTCTCCTTTCCTGTTTTTGATCATAGAGTCAATTTATTGTAGAATATGTACAGCAAATTATGCATGGATTGATTGTTTAAAAATAAACTCTTATTTTAGAGTAGTTTTAGATTTACAGAAATGTTGCAAATATAGTACAAGAGTTCCCATATATCCTTCACCCAGTTTCTCCTATTGTTAGCATCTTACGTTATTGTGGTACATTTGTCAGAACTAAGAAACCACTATTCACTAAACTCCACACTTTATTCAGATTTCCTTAGTGTCCTTTAATTTAAATGTCCTTTAAATATCCAATCCTGGATATGACATTATGTGCAGTCATCATCTCTCCTTAGTCTCTTTTGGTTTGTCAGTTTCTCAGGCTTTGTGTTTTTCACGACATTGACAGTTTTGAGGAGTATACTGGCCAACTATTTCTTAAATGTCCTTCAATTGGGATTTTTTTTTGTTTTCTTATGATTAGACAGGGTTTATGGGTTTTTGGGAGGAAGACCACAGAAACGAAAGGCCCTTCTTACATTATATTAAGGGTACAGGCTAACAACCTGATGTTTATCACTGATGATGTTAATCTTGATCATTGTCCAAGGTAATGTTTGACAGTTTTTTGCTCTGTAAAGTTACTCCTGCTCCCCCTCCGTATTTTACTCCTTGGAAGCAAGTCACTGTAGTCCACACTCAAAGGTGTGGGGAGTTAAGCTCCTCACCCTGAGGAGGAGAGTACCACAGTAGATTAGTTAGAATTCTGCTCTAAGGAAGATGTGTCTCTTTGCCCCATTTATTTACTGTGGCTTGATTTTGATTTCTTTCACAGTTCTATGCTTTTTTCCATCTCAGATACAGTCTGATAGAGAAGATAGACAAAAACATACCACATTTCTTTATAGCCAGGATGCCATCAATTGTAAAACAAATTCTAACTTCAGAGATATAAAAATGTGAAAAAAATGTGATGTTAAAATCAATGCCATGCAGTGTGTAATATGATGTATAACCTTATTGTCCAGAGGAGATTTTCACAAATTCATTCAGAAACATTTTTTATTATAAACTATATGGTGAAGAAATGCTTTCTTAAATCTTGGATGCAGTAATTTAAGATATTTGTCCTGTTTTATAAGGTTGGAAACATCACCCCAAATTAAATCACTTTGAAATTCCTTATATGTATAGTAGATTAAGTATTTATATTTTAAAGCTATCCTTGTTTTGTAATTCCTTAAATTGTGTTTTACACAAAATAGATTGGATTATATTTTATCTATGAGGTTAGAACAGCTCATAAGCTTTCATCTTTTTAATGTGAATTGTGGTACAGTTCTCTGTTAGTTATTCCACTTCTGGAAACTCCTTCCTACCTTCTTTTGTTTGTCTTGTTTTCTTGTACTCTGAATCTGTTCTCAGAGATTCTGAACATCTTTACAAGTGATCTAGTTCACATCTCATTTAAAAAGGCACTTGTTAAAGACTTAGCACAGGTTATCAACTAGTAAGAACAGAGAGAGATTGGAATGTAGGACTTTTGACTCTGAGGCCAGCATGGTTCCCACTGTACAGCAATGCTTCATTTTTATTTGACTCAGAAATTTCACTGTGAATCAGCATCCTGTTGTTTTGAAATAGAGTTTTTCATGTGGGAAAAACTACAGTGTTTTAGTCTTTTCTGTTTGACTTTTGCCCAAGTTTTCCAATAGAGCCAGAGAAAATTACCCCCGGAGACTTGTTTTCAGGATTTTTATCATCATGGTGGAAACAGTCTGGATAGTGAATTGAATTTACTTATATAAATATTTCTTAAATAGCCAAGAGGATTTGGATCCATCTCCTGTCTACTGAAGGCCTCTGTGCATTTTTAAATCCCTTAGATCAAGTCTAAAAATACTAAGTTATTAATGTACCTTAAAATTAAAGGAGAGGCAGCTTGAAAGTGTTTGAGAGAGAGTCTTGAGAGAATCCATCCATCTCTGATGCAGTGATTCTGCCTGATAAAGAAATAGACATTTCCCTCTCTATAGATTTTATCTGATATCTCATTTCCGATGTGTATTTTATTTATGTTGTTCACATACAGAAGAAGTAGTTTCAGAGGAATTAAAAAAAAAAAAACCCATTAAAGTGGGTAAAAATAACACTGTCTGTTATTTTAGGACATTCACATGCCTATGTTGGTCTCTAGCCACATTGCCAAGAAACAGTACCATATTGTTCCAGGACTGATCACTTTTGCGCTTAGGCAATTGCACTTAAAACATTCAAACTCCATATAGTTCTAAATTAACAAAAGACTGCTTCATATTAATACTATTTACAAATTTGTTTTGACAGTCATAGTACATTCATCACAACAAGGTCTTGGAATATTCCAGATTTTTTCCTTCCCCTGCTATCTGCACATCTTGCGTACAGCAGACTGTTTGGCATTCATTAATGAAATCTCACTCTGAGGGTTTGCCTTGCTTTCTTTTCTTTTCCAAATGAGTGAAGCATAGTTTGGTTTGATAAAATTGGAATTTGGGTAAGTGAAGTTTGTTTTCCATGCTGAAAATAACTTGCAGTATCTTTGTTGATCTAGACCTAACTAATATTTTATGATGAGTTTGCAACAACAGTCTTGGCAAGGATAAAAGCAGAACATAAACCTTGGAAAATTTCCAACAAATTGAATACCTCATTTTAAAGAAATAACATGGTGGTGTTTACCATTTGGCTCAGTATTTATTTTTTAATGCATATGCAAGGATATCTGTGTGTCTAATTGATAGAATTTCTAATAACACATCTGTTTCTCCAGGCCTTACACCAAGGGGTACAACAGAGTCAACATATTAATAATAGAAATGTATCATATGGCTATTTCAGAATTGTGGGACTTCCAGTGTCTTTCAAATAGTTCTGTGTAGAACTTTGACCACTTACTCAAAATAAAAGTTCTGAAGACAGAGAATTGGACTAGAAGCAGCAGTAATTTCTTTCTTTCTCATGAGAAAGGGCGCACACCAAGGCTAATGAAAGTGGGATGAGTTTGCTTGCTCAGTGCCAGAACAAAGAATATATGTTGACCCTGATGCAATGTCCCAGTTCCCTCCCTCCCTGCCTCACTCATTTCCCCATTGGCTGGGGACTAAGGGCTTATAATTTTAAGCATGAAAACTAGCCCAATGATGGAGTGACACCCTTACTGACCTGAGTTTCGGGGAGACGAGCTACAGATGGGGAGTGTAGGAATGTGGGGTTTAATTTGTTGTGATTAGGATTCGAGCAAGAATGTGGGAGGATTAGATAGGACCCAGATAGGAATGTGGAGGGTGAGGTAGACGGGGAGCAGGGAATTCAGTTTTAGAAGAGACCACCTTTGTTCTGTTTCTCTCAGTTCTCAGTGTCTTTCTTTTTTTTTTTTTTTTCCTTTGAGCCAGCTGTGTACCAAGCAGTATTTTATTTACATTTATTCCCCATCAAAACCTTCTAAGGAGGATAATAATCTCATCTCCATTTTACAGATAACAAAACTTAGCAACAGAGAACTTAACTAAAAAGTCCATGAATAAATAATTAAGAAGTGGTAAAACAAAGGCTCTATTCAGGCATTCTGATGTAGATCCCTTATTCTAAACTATCCCAATAAAAAAAAAAACAATGGATAGGGGATACACAGGACAAGGCTGGTCCACAAAGTCCATTTCATTACCAGCTCAGACCTACATTTTTTTTTTTTTTTTTTTTAATAATGGGAGGTGGACAACATGGGAATCTCAGTGTCTTTCACATGTACTTTTGAGTTCGTACTTGCCCATACAGTCACTGTTTTCTTTTCAGCTGGTACCTGACTGTGTGGTCCCAACCCCCAGGTTGAACAGCAGTGGAAGCAGGCTAGATCCGCCCCCAGGCTACAGTGCTCCTTAGCATTGGCTGCCCCTGCCCCCTTTTGATTTGGTAATAGGACCCTACTGGTTCTCCATTGGGTGAATTTCAAAGTAATACTCTGACAGCCACATGCTGAAACACTCTCCACTGCTACATGTGCCAAATGGTATTTACAGTTCCTTTTAGAGAGTTCACTGATAAAGTTACATAATATTATTTACTATTTTATCATAGTTTTTTCCCCCAGACTTCAGCTGGGTATGAAGACAATATTAACAATACATATTGTGCTATTTCAAAATCACTTTTCAAGTATAACCTGTTATCTGTGGATCAAACTTGTTTACTTCCACCATCCCTTTCTGCAAGGTGATTTCCATTAAACAAATAGAACCTGCCCCTGTTCCTGGACACCTTTGAGTTTGCACTGAGTAGAACAGGACAATTTAAGACCTTTGCTCTCTTTTCTTTTCTTTTTTAATTAGAGAAGCTACAGGTTTTATAAAATAATGCATAAAATACAGGTTTCCCATATACCACCCTATTATTAATATCTTGCATTGTTGTGGTACATTGTTACAATTGATGGAAGCATATTTTTATAATTTTACTATTAACTATAGTCCATAGTTTACATTAGGGTTCGCAGATTGTGTTGTGCAGTTCCATAGTTTTTTTTTTTTTATTATTTATTTTATTTATTTCTCCTCCCATCCCTTGTTGTTTGCGCTCGCTGTCTGCTCTCTGTGTCTGTTCATTGTGTGCTCTCTGTGTCTGCTTGTCCTTTTTAGGAGGCACTGGGAACCGAACCTGGGATTTCCCATGTGGGAGGGAGCACCTAATTGCTTGAGCCGCCTCTGCTCCCTGCTTGTTGTGTCTCTCACTGTGTTTCCTCATTGCATTATCTCGTGGTGTCATCTTGTTGCATCAGCTTGCTGTCTTGCTCGTCTTCTTTAGGAGGCACTGGGAACTTAACCCAGGACGTCCCACATGGTAGGCAGGTGCCCAACTGCTTGATCCATATCTGCTTTCCTAAAGTTCCATAGATTAAAAAAATTTTTTTTATTCTAGTGATATATATACAACCTAAAAGTTTGCCTTTTAACCAAATTGAGATATATAATTTAGTGCTGTTAATTCTGTTCACAATGTTATTCTACCATTACCACCTTCTATTACCAAAACTTTTCTATCATCCCAAATAGGAATCCTTTACATTTAAAGCCTTACTTCCCTACTCACTACCTTCCACACCGTCTCTTGTTGACCTATATTCTGAATTCTGACTCTATGAGTTTGCTTATTCTAATTATTTCCTATCAGTGAGATCATACAATATTTGTCCTTTTGTGTCTGACTTATTTCACACAACATGATGCCTTCAGGGTTCACCCATGTTGTTGTATGTATCAGAACTTCATTTCCTTGTTAGGGCTCAAAAATATTCTATTGTGTGTATATATCACATTTTGTTTATCTTTCATCTGCTGATGAACACTTGAGTTATGTACATCTTTTGGCAATTGTGAATAATGCTGCTATGAACATCAGTGTGCAAATATCTGTTTGTGTCCCTTCTTTCCCTTCTTTTTGGTATATACCTAGAAGTGGAATTGCTGGGTCATATGGTAATTCTATATTTAGCTTTCTGAGGAACTGCCAAACTCTTCCACAACAACTGTATCATTTTACATCCCTACCAACAATGAATGAGTGTTCCTATTTATCTTACATCCTCTCCGACACTGGTAATTTTCCAATTGTTTTATAGTAGTCATTCTAGTGGGTGTGAAATGGTATTGTGGTTTTGACTTGCATTTCCCTAATGGCTAATGATGTTGAACATCTATATTTGTATATCTTCTTTTGAGAAATGCCTATTCAAGCCTTTTGCCCATTTTAAAATTGGGTTGTTTATCTTTTTGTTGTTGAATTGAAAGATTTCTTTATATATTCTGGATATTAAACCCTTATTGGATATGTGGTTACCAAATAATTTCTCCCATTATGTAGGTTTTCATTTTATTTTCATGATAAAGTCCTTTGAGACATAAAAGTTTCTAATTTTGATGAGATCCCGTTTGTTTGTTTTTTTCTTTTTATGCTTATGTTTTATGGGTAAAGTCTAGGAAACTGTTACCTAACACAAGGTCCTGAAGGTATTTCTGTATGTTTTTCTCTAGGAATTTTATAGTTTTGCCTTTTATATTTAGGTATTTGATCCATTTTGAGTTTATTTTTATATATGGTGTGAAATATGGGTTCACCTTCATTCTTTTGCATATGGAGATCTAGATTTCCCAGCACCATTTGTTAAAGAGACTATTCTTTTCCCATTGAGTAACTTAGCACACTTGTCAACAATCAGTTGGCCATAAATGTGAGGTTGATTTCTGAACTCTCAATTTGATTCCTTTTGTTCTATATGTCTGTCTGTGTGCTACTACTATGCTGTTTGGTTACTGTGGCTTTGTAATAACAGATTTACAATAGGGAAGTGTGAGTCCTTCAAATTCATTCTTCTTTTTCAAGATGGCTGTAGCTATTGAAGACCCTGTACTCTTCCATATAAATTTGATGATTGGCTTTTCCATTTCTTCAAAGAAAGTTGCTAGAATTTTGATTGGGATTGTGTTGAATCTGTAAATTGCATTGGGTAAAATTGATATCTTAACAATGTTTAGTTTTCCAGTCCATGAACATGGAATATCCTTCCATTTATTTAGGTATTCTTTGATTTCTTTTAGCAATTTTTTGTGTTTTTTTTTTTGTGTACAATTCCTTTATATCCTTGGATAGATTTGTTACTAGATACATTTTTCTTGATTTCTTCTTCTGAATGTTCATTACTAGGATATATAAACACTATTTTTGATCTTGTCCACCACACTTTGCTGAATTCATTTATTAACTCTTTGAGATTTGTTGCGGATATTTCAGGAATTTTTGTATATAGGATCATGTCATCTGCAAATAGAGAAAGTTTTACTTCTTTCTTTCCAATTTGGATGGCTTTTATTTCTCTTTGTTGCCTAGTTGCTCTAGCTAGAACTTCCAGTACAACATTGAATAAGTGGTGATAGTGGGCATCAATATCTTATTCCTGATTTTAGAGGGAAAACTGTCAGTTTTCACCACTGAGGAAGTTTCTTTCTATAACTAGTTTTCTAAGTGGTTTTTATTTTATTTTATTTTTTTATCAAGAAGGCAGGCTGGATTTTGTCAAAAGCTTTTCCTGCCTCAACTGAGATGATCATGTAGTTTCTTTCCTTTTTTTTTTGCATTAATGTAGTATATTACATTAATTGATTTTCTTATGTTGAATTACCCTTGCAAACCTGGGATAAATACCACTTGACCCTAGTGTACAGTTCTTTTAATGTGCTGTTAAATTGAGAATGCTAGTATTTTGTTAAGGATTTTTGCACCTATATTCATAAGAGCTATTTATCTGTAATTTTTTTTTCTTGTGTTATCTTTATCTGACCTTGGTATAAGGATGACGTTGGCCTCATAGAATGAATTTGGGATTGTTCCCTCCTCTTCAATTTTGTGGAAGAGTTTGAGCAGAATTGGTGGTGATTTTTTTCAGAATGATTGGTAGAATTCACCTGTGAAGCCATCTGGTCCTGGGCTTTTCTTTGTTGGGAGGTTTTTGATTACTGATTCAATCTCTTTACTGGTTATTGGTTTGTTGAGATCCTTTATTTCTTCTTGAGTCACTGTAGGTAGTTTGTATGTTTCTAGGAATTTGTCCATTTCATCTAGTTACCTGAATTGTTGGCATACAGTTGTTCATTGTATCCTCTTATAGTCCTTTTTATTTCAGTGGGTTGGCAGTAATGTCCCTCTTTTCATTTCAGATTTTAATTATTTGTATCTCCTCTTTCTCTTCTTCATCAGCCTAGCTAATGTTTTGTCAATTTTATGGATCTTTTCAAGGAACCAACTTTCGGTATTGTTGATTCTCTCTATTGTTTTTTTATTCTCAATTTCATTTATCTCCACTCTAATCTTTATTTCCTTCCTTCTTCTTGCTTTGGTTTAGTTTGCTCTTACTTTTCTGTTTCTTTCAGTTTTGAGGTTAGGTCTCTGATTTGAAATCTTCTTTCTTTTTTAATGTAAGGTGTTTTTTTTTTTTTTTTTCTTTCAGCACTGCCTTTGTTGCGTTCTATTAGTTTTGGCATGCTGTATTGTCATTTTCATTTGCCTCAAGACATTTCCTAATTTCCCTTGTGATTTCTTCTTTGACCCATTGGTTGTTTAAGAGTAAGTTGTTTAATTTCCATATATTTGTGGATTTTGTATTTCTCCTTCTGTTATTCATTTCTAGCTTCAATATATTGTGGTTGGAAAAGATACATTGTTTGATTTCAATGTTTTTCATTGTATTGAGGCTTATTTTGTGACTTAAGATATGGTCTATCTTGGAGAATGATCCATGTGAATTTGAGAAGAATGTACATTCTGTTGTTGGGTGAAATGTTCTATATATGTCTGTTAGGCTTAGTTGGTTTAGAATATCATTCAAGTCTTGTATTTCCTTATTGATCTTCTGCCTAGATGTTCTGTCCATTATTGAAAGTGGCATATTACAGTCTTCTATTAATATAGGTCTATCTATTTCTCACTTCAAATCTTTCGGTATTTGCTTCATATATTTTGGGGCTTTGCTCTTAGGTGCCTATATACTTATAATTGTTACATCTTCTTGTTAAAGTGACCCCTTTACCAATATATAATGACTGCCTTTGTCCCTCATAGCAGTTTTTGACTTAATGACTGTTTTATCTGATAATAATTTAGCTATCTTGGCTTTCTTTTGGTTGCTACTTGCATAGCATATTTTCCCCCTTCATTTTCATACTACTTATATCTTTGGATTTAACGTGAGTCTCTTGTAAACAACATATAGTTGGGCCATACTTTTTTTTTTATCCCTCTTTCATTCTCTGTCTTTTGACTGCAGAGTCACTCTATTTACATATAACATCACTGCTGATAATACACAACTTTTTTTTCCTACCATTTTGCTACGTAGTCTTTGTAAGACTCATACCTTTTTCCCCCTCAGTTCTTCTGTTAGTGCCTGTGTTCATATCTATTTGATTTTTTGTATTGTATCATAAAGAGTCCCTTCTCATTTCTATCTGGATACATTTTTCATATACTTTCCTTGTGGTTACCACATGGTTAAAATTTAACATCCTAAATATCCTAAATATATAAAAATAACATTCGATTTGATACCAACTTGACTTCAATAGCATATACTTACAGTATTCCTATACCTCTCCATTTCCCACCTGTTTTTGCACTTGTTACAAATTGTATTTTCTACATTGTATGTCCAGAATCATGGATTTTTATGCATTTGCGTTTTAGCACTTTTAGGAAGTGAGATGTGGAGTTACATACAAAAAAATATACAATATAAAAGTACTGGCATGTACTTTAAAAATGATTATCTTTACTGGGGGTCTTTATTTCTTTTTGGTGCTTTGAACCACTGTCTTTTGTCCTTTCCTTTCAGTCTGAAGAACTCCCTTTAGCATTGCTGGTAGGGCAAGTCTAGTGGTGATGAATGAACTGTCTCAGCTTTTATTTATCTGGGGATGTCTTAATTTCCCTAATTTTTTGAAAGAATGTCTCATATGGTATAATATTCTTGGTTGGCAATTTTTTTCTTTTAGCACTTTGAGTATTTTAACACATTACATTCTTGCCTCTGTGGTTTCTGATGAGAAATCAGCACTCAGTCTAATTGGGACTCCCTTGTATATAACACATTACTTTTCTCTTGCAGTTTTTAGAGCTCTCTCCTTGTCCTTTGCATTTGACAGTTGGATCAGTATGTGATGGGGCATATTTTTCTTCAAGTTTATATTGTTTGATGTTCTCTGGGTTTCTTGGATGTGCATAGTTACTTTGTATTTTGTTAAGTTTGGGGAATTTTCCGTCATTATTTCTTTGAATATTCCTTCTGCCCCTTTCTTTCTTTTCTCTCTTTGGGACTTCTATAATGCATATATACTTCTATGCTTTATGGTATCTCAGAGGTCTGTTGGGCTTTTTTCAGTTTTTATAATTCTTTTTCTTTCTTCTCCTCAGCCTGACTCATTTCAATGGTCTTGTATTTTTGAGTTTGCTGATTCCTTCTTCTGCCAGCTCCAATCTGCTGTTGAAAACCTCCTGGGAATATTTCATTTGCTATTGTGGTCTTCAACTCCAGTAGTTCTTTTTAAAATTTCTGTCTCTTTATTGAGATTCTCATATCATTCATTTATTGTTTTCCTGTTATCCTTTAGTTCTTTCTCTGTATTTTCCTTCATCTCCTTGTGCATATTGAAGATCATTTTTTTTAAAATTTATTTTTATTGTGGGTAAAAATCAAAATTCTCACAATACATACAAACATTTGCAAAATGATATATAAATATATATGCATATATGTGTATTTGCTTACAAAAATGTTATTTATATATATATATACACATATATTTTAAGAGGTGCTTAGATTACCCAAAATATTACACGGAACCCACGGGGATTCCCATGTTGCCCACCTCCCACACCTCCCACCACATCCCACACAAGTGTGGCCATCTCCCACAAATGTGGCCCACCACCCTCAATGAACTTACACATCCTGGAGCCTTGCCACCAACCATAGACCACAGTTCACACTGTAGACCACACTCTCTCCCACTCAGTTCTGAGTGGTGTGTGCTGATTTAAAATGGCCTACATCCATTGCCACAACAGTACTCAGGACAACCTCCAACTCCCAAAGAAGCCCCTGTATTTCAACTGCTCATCCCCTCCCTACCCCAAAAGTGTCAAGTGGCCACTGGCTCCACCTCATTGTTATAATTTCTTGCATTGCTAGAATCACCATATGTGAACAAGAGAATACCATCAAGTCCACTCTAGTCCATAGTTCTTCCCCCAATCCTGAGGGGACTGGGATGGTGATGTCCACTCCAACTCCAAGTGAGAGAGGGTTTATATCCCATGGATATGGTGGGTGGGATGATCCTGCCTGCAGATGCAGGCCCTCTCCATTCCCTGGGATGGCCATTGCCCATCATTGTCTCCTCACCAGGTGACTTGGATGAGTCCATTGAGCTGTAGGGTAGGAGTTGCAGCTCCACCTAGATTTCATGCACACCTGGCACATAGGTAGGCGGGAGGCTCCAGTCTCTGGAAGTATACCTAAAAACTCCAGCATCGCATATAGGTTTGAATAGAAGGGACTGGTGAACCGTGTGCAGGGAGGACTTATTTGAGTCTAATTCTGTCACTCTCAGGAGCACAGATTCCAAAATAGAACCCACTGATAAGGCATCAGTCTCTGGGGCTATCCCCCCTTATATAGGACCAGGGTGTCTCCAGAGCTCTCAGGAACCCCAATGAGCGGGGTGATAGGCACTTAGATGTTCTATGAGCTCCTACTGAGGTGTGCGTAAGAGTTACCTCTGGGATGACCTCCCGACTCTATCTTTGAAGTCTCTTGGCCACTTGAACTCATTTGTCTTTACCATTTCCCCCTTTTATTCAAGGTCTTTTTCCAGTTGTGTTGCCAGTTGGCACTTGGTATTAATCCCTCGTTGCCAGGGAGGCTCATCCCCGGGAGTCATGTCCCACGTTGGGGGGAAGGTAATGCAATCATATGCTGAGATTGGCTTAGAGAGAGGCCACATTTGAGCAACAAGGAGGCTCTCAGGTGGCAACCCTTAGGCACCCCACAACTGCAGGCTAAGTCTCATTTACGAGAGCAAAGACTCACAAGGGTAGTCATCAATAAAAAAAAACACATCAGTGGGTCATCCTATTTTGACAGGCACTGTCCCTACACTCAGAGGACTATTGCTGCTCCCTTGGAGACTGTGGCAGAGCTCTCCAGGCTAGGAATTCAGATTCCCTCATTTATTGTGTGATTATCCACCCATCGTGACCATGCCCCATCCCCCGATTCTTTCAATGATTTTGTATATCTTTCATGTATATTCAGATGAACCAATCCCCATGAAACCGCCCCCAGACAACCCCCCCCAATAATCCCCCGCAGTACCCATTGTAACCCTTCTGTGATCCAAATCCTCCATGAACATTTAGTCCATAAAATAAT
>JAKSZT010026914.1:9701178-9756142 GCA_026826555.1 Tolypeutes matacus | reverse complement strand
TGTCATACCACTGTCTTCTTGCCTCCATGGTTTCAGCTGAGAAATCAGCACTTAATCTTATTGTGCTTCCCTTGTATGTGATGGTTCTCTTTTCTCTTGCTGCCTTGAGTATTTTCTCTTTGTCCTGAGCATTGGACAATTTGACAAGTATATGTCTTGGAGTTGGCCTGTTGGGATTTATACTATTTGTGGTGCGCTGTGCTTCCTGGATCTGCACATCCATCTCTCTCAATAGAGTTGGGAAGTTTTCAGCCATAACTTCCTTCAACACTCCTTCTGTTCCCTTTCCCTTCTCCTTCTGGGATGCCCATAATGCGTATGTTTGTGCGTCTTGCATTATCGGTTAATTCCCTGAGACCATACTGGATTTTTTCTATCTTTTTGTCTATCTTTTCTACAATCTCTTTGATTTCAACTGTATTTGCTTCCATATCACTAATTCTTTCCTCTGCTTGTTCAAATCTGCTGCCATGTGAGTCCAGCGTCTTTTTCATTTCTTGACTTGTGCCTTTGTTCGCCATCATACCCATTACCTTTTTAGGTGTGTTAGCTATTTCTTCAGTATGTTCTCCCAGTGTCTTCTTTATATCCTTAATCTCTTCCTTCAGTTCTTTAAGTTGGTCCATGATATTTGTTTGGATAGCTTTGATTAGTTGTTCGATGTACTGCATTGCTTCCTGGTTTTTATTTTGTGCATTGGACTGGTCCATGTTTTCCAGTTTCTCAGAGTCATTTGTATTTTTCTGTTGCCCTCTGGTCATCATATTATCTTGATGGGTTTGTTCAGTTGATTAGCTTTTCTCTATGCTCTAGAATTTTATTTAGCTGTTGGTTCTGCGTGTGAGTTAAGTTTTCTCTTTGGCAGTTTTTCTTCTTATTTTATTTCCTTGCTTCTTTCTATGTTCCCTTGAAGGCAAAAGGTTAGGGCCAGAGGAATCAAAAGATGTAAGGAGTGCAGAAGGATAATAGAAATATTGATAAAAGTTAGAAGAGGGGCAAAATGAGACTTAATGAGATGAATATTTAACTTGTGTAGGCAGTGTAGAGTACTAGGAAAAAATATGGAGTTCCTACAATGGACTGGGAAAACCAATGGAGGAATATATATATAGTGATTTAGAATGCTAGAATTATGAGGAGGGAGTGAAATAGTAAAGAAAGGTCTGAAAGGAAAAAGTTAATACTAAGATAAAAAAAGAAAAAAGAAGAAGAAGAAAACAAAATAGATGGGATAGAAATTGACACCCTTAAGCTGTGGGCCTATGAAAAAATGTTGTCTCTAAGAGCCACAACAGAAAACAGAAGGCAGAAAGATGCAGGAAGGATAAGCTATAGTTTGCAATACAGAATCAATATATACAGCGAGTGGGAAATTACTGAATAAGAAGCCCAGCAAAGAAGCGACAAGCTGGCATCACCTATTTAAAAAAAAAAAAAATAGAAGGAAAAAGGAAGGGGGGAGGAAAAAGGAAATAATAGCAATATACCAGAAAGTAACACAGAGAAACCAAAGATCCACACAGGCAAGCAGTCAAACAGAGCTAAGGGGGGTCAATGATTCCCCTAGGGTCCACGTGGATCCTTCCTGCCTACTTGTGTTTATCAATGAATTTCCCCACAGGGTTCTATATGCAGGTCCTGAAGCAGCTTTTAGCTATTAAACTAAATTAAAAAGAATTTATTTTTCATTTGTTGAGGTGACTTCACTTTTTTTTTTTTTTTTTTTTTAATTTTTATTTTTTTAGCCAAATGCAGGACCCAAAATAATTCCTCCTCTAGACCAACCCCCTTACGGAAGGGACCCTGGCTGGGCCCGTGGAAATTAATCAAGCACGTCCCACTTTCCGGACTCCCCAGGTTATCTGAAGCTCTGATGTTAGTCAGTGAGGAGTGCTAAAGACGGCGGATTCCGCCCCTTCTGGCGCCGAGCTCGAGCGTCCCCGGGCTGCTCAGTAAATCAGTTTGAGTTCAGATTCGCGTCTGCTCTCAGCCTAATGCTGCTTCAGGTCGGCTTATCTGCTCCCCAAAGCTATGGGCCGGTGCAGGCAGCCAGATCGATGTCTAAAAATATAAAATACCCTTCCCTGTCTTCCAACAGAACCCTCCCTTTTTTGGGAAGTGTCCTTTCCTCCTGGCTCCGCAGCGGCCCAGGTCTTATCTCTGGGTGGCTAGGGAAATCAGCTGCGTTTCCCGACCAAAATCCCCCCTCCGGTTCACCGGGTGCTGATTAGCTCGTTTGTTCTGTTCATACAAGGTCCAAGGGGCACCAGGCAGCCAGATCCCCAGAAAATAAAACTTTTTCGCCCTGCCCGCGGCTCCAAATGACCGTTTTATTTAATTTTATTTTTTTTCCCCTAACCGCGGGGTTCAGCCGCCTGTGCCAACCTCCACCGGCAGCCTCAAAACTCACGAATCTCCACCGTTCGGTCCACGCCGCCGATCCGTGCAGATAGATGTCCCAAGCTTCTCACTCCACGCGTGCACAGCACAGACCCCCAGGCAGGACCCCGTCCACAATCTGCCTTGCTCTGGGAACTTGCAGTGTCCGCCCTCCTACACTAACGCCATCTTGACCCAAGATCATTTTTGAAAGTCTTTGTTATGTCCATAGTCTGATCATCTTTATTGATGTTTTCTGGGTTTTATCCTCTTCTTTGGATGCGCCATCATTTCCTGTTTCTTTCTCTTGTGATCTTTTGTTGCACACTGGACATTTTAATGTATTAAAATGCTAAATCTGGGTTTTACTCCTTGAGTTGTCTGTTTCTTGAGTTTGTAACCAGCTAGTGATATGACAGTGATTCTCTTGAGTGTCAGGAGCTAGCAAAACCAAGCAAGTCTAAGCTAAAATCAACTTTCACTGTCTTTCCAAACTGGCTTTGTGTTTACTGATGTTCTTTGTCAGAGTTCAGCTTTCCTATGAGGATGGTGAGCCCAAGGCAAATGCAAAGTTCAGGGTCTTTCTGGTCTTTTCTGTGTCTGTGTCTTTCCCAGGGCTGTGCTTGCTAGTGGCCTTAAGAATTCCCCTGTTTACAGCTTTTGAATGTTCCTTCTCCTTCCCAGGAGATCTAGTGCCTCCCCCTGGTGATCCACTGCCAGACCTAAAGAGATCCTAGGCTGTCTATCTCAATTGTTTCTTACTTTGTTATCTCAAACTGCTTTAGCCTAGAGGTCTAATTCTGGGATGAAGGGTGTACTGGAGAGCTGTTTTCCAAGTCACTTTTTCTCTGCTGGAAAAAGGCCAGGGACCCACAAAGGTAGGGCTGGCCTACTCCACATTGCCCTGGGAGGGGAGGAGGGAGGAGCCAGGAAGAGTATCAGGAGCTTCTTCCAGAACTTCATATAGAATTTCTTTTAGTCTACGATACAAATCAAGTTTTCTATTTATTATTTTTTTGTAAATATATAAATATTTATTCCAATTGATTAATGATATCTTATTCATTATGAATTAGGTTCACTATATTTTAGGCTATCTTTCCTGTTTTATTCATCTGTCTACTTTTATATCAGTAGTACTTTGTTTTATTATAGCTTTAGGATGTTTAATGTCTTTTTTTCCGAATTATCTTATTTGCTTAATATTTCAGATGAATTTTCAAGTTATTTTGCCAAGTTCCAACCAAATTTTCATTGTGATTTTGATTAGAACTGCAGAAAACCTGCAGATGACTTTGACAAAATTCCTCATCTTTACTTTGTTTTCATACCAAGGAACATTTATTCAAATATTCTAAAATTTCATCTTATTATTAAAGACCAGCCCCTCCTCCACCAATTATTTAGTTTATGAGAAATAGCCATACATACCAATATTAGTGCATGAACAGCTCTCTGCTGTCAGTAGCAGTCATTTTTTTAAAGGAGGGGTAACAAGAGTCATACTAGTGGCCAAAAGTCACTTCCTTTAGCTCTAACTATATATAGTGTCACTTTCTGCACAGTGGCCCCATCTAATAGCTTTTCTAATAGAACTTCTTTTACTTTGTATCACCAACCTCTTTTTAAAAAAATTTCAATAAAAAAAAAAGTATTTAGATTACATAAATGTTACATAAAAAATATAGGGAATTCCTATATGCCTTGCTCCCCACACCACCCACATTTACCCCCATTAACATCCTGCATTAGTGTGGTACATTCACTGCAATTGGTGGACACATTTTGGAGCATTGCCACTAAGCATGGATTATAGTTTCCATTGTAGTTTGCACTCTTTCCCACACAACTCTGTAGGTTATGGCAAGATATATAATGGCCTGTATCTGTCATTGCAATGTCATTCAGGATAATTCACCAGCCTCTTTTTTATCTTTATTAATTGAACTAACATTGAATGAGCACTTACTTTGTGCTAGATTCTCAGGAAACAGAAGTGAATAAAACAGGAAAAGTCCCTGCCCAAGCAGAGATTTTATCCTAGTCAGAGAGGCAGACAATAAACAAATACATAAATATAAGGCAGTGACAAATGCTATGAAGATAGATACAGCTGAGTCAGGGGACGAGTGTGATGATTGACAGGTATTATTTGATTCAGGGTGGTCAGGGAAGACCTTTCTGATAAGATCAAAATTGAGCAGAGCCCTGAATGCAGGGCAGGGAATGAGCCATACACATATGCTGGGAGCAGGGAGGGGAGGGTGGTGCTGATGGAATATTTTAGACAGAGTGTATAGCCAGTGCAAAGGTGGAGGCTCTTCCTTAGAGAAGAGGAGCAAGGGAAAGAGACATAGGTAATGAGTCAGAGAGAGCAAGATCATTTGAACAATGGTCAGAGCTTTAAATTAGTGCCATGGGGACTGTAGGAAATTTTGAGTAGGGGAATGACATAATTCTTTTTGGATTTTAGAAGGAAACTGTGAAGAGCTGTTGTCAGAAAGCTCAAGTGGTGGTATTAGTCTTTAAGATGGCTCCTGAGGTGGGTAGTGTGGGATGGTAGAGGAGGTAATTTTCTCAGGAGAGGAAAGACCAGAGCCAGCCTTGGTCTTTATGGAGAACAGGAAGGTGAAATGAATGTTTAGACAAGAGGATGAGAAAAGAGAACTTGTGACCAGGCATGAATTTTTAGGAGGCACAGTGGAAGGGTTTAGAAGTTAGGAGGGGTGGAGTCTTCATTGGATGAGCAGGTATACAGAGCTCACAAGTGACTGATACTGTTTTAAAATTCTGACCTCTGTCTTCAGTTTTTACCTTCTCTCCCATTCTATATTGTAAGGTGCTTGAGGACAAAGACTGTACCTAATGTTTGTTGAATGAAAGATTAACCTGCAAACTGTACTTCATTACCATCTGAGGGAATAGACCAGTATGTCAATCAGTATGCCCCTTTTTCCTTTTCTCTCTCAAACATTTATTGAGCATCTACCATGTGCCAGACACTGGTAAAAATGAATGAGATTCTTTCTCTGCCCTCAGGAAGCTCACCGTCTACTTGGGGAAATGTTATATATGTATGGACAATTTCAATGCAAGGTGATAAATTCTGTGAAAGCTGTGTGTATCAACTTGCTTAGATAAAATTTATATCAATTGCATAATTGTATCTCAAATATAAAGGTTTCACTGGTGATGGTATTATAGAATGTCTGCTACTAGGTGTAGAGATTATTCATCTTGCAAAATTTTTAGTTTTGCCTCAAAGTACTGGTATTGCTGTAATAACTAAAGACCTCTCCCTCCTTCTCTCCCTTCCTTTTTTTACTGTATCTGAGGTGAACCCTTCTGTAGAAAAAACTTTTATAAGGTGGACTTCTTAATTTTAAATAGCCATCAGAATAACATGTTGTAAAGGAGTTTCACTGTTGGGATCTGATACTGAGGCTAGTAAGGTCTGTACACCTTCCTTCAGCAGATGTTTGGAGAATACCTACAGTGTGCCGGGTGCTGTCCTGGGAGATTTCAGCAATGAATAAGGCATCCACAAATCCCTACCCTCATGGAACTTACACTCTAGTGTTAGACAGCTTTGCCTCACCTATGTTGACATGTGAAGATTTTCTCCTTTGAGGGAGGAGTATTAACTTGGCCCTAATTGCCAAGTATCTAATAAGCAGGAATTACTCCTTTGCCATGAGCCAGTGTGCTTTCATTTTTCCTTTTCTCTTAATTCATTTACTGGGTCCCAGGCTATTATTTATTGCCCTTTCAAATTCAATCTTTAAGAATAAAATGTGATAAAGAATGAATGGCTGTATACTGAGTTTGTCTGTGTTGCAGAGCAGAATGAATGTGGGTTTTACTTCAGAGCTGTTGCCAGGAAGGAGCAGTAATTACATCTGAAATTACAATAGAAATTGTGTTTAAAAATTAATAGAAAAAGAACCCCTTGTGTCTGTGCACTAATTACAAACAAAAGTTAAATGAGATAAAGGGAGAGAAGTCCTTCAAAAAGCTAAGAGCATTTAAATACATGACAAAGAGATATGCTTTATTGGTAGATTGTATAAAATGGAGCCGATTCCTATAGCAATATATCAGAACAACAGATATAATGTCACATTGCTCAGGAAGCAATCTGTATACCCATCTACTCCTTTGTAATTGTTAAGATTGCTTTCTGATTTCATAGGTATTCAGGAGACTAAAGATACAAGGAATGTGAGTTTAAATAGAAAACTATAATATTTTCAATTATGAGAGGCAACCTTAGGCTCTGCCTGTGTGAACTTTGTAAATCATGACCTTTCTTTATCTTGGATTCCTTATCGGAAAAACAAAGGGGTGAATCAGCGATTTCTGCAACCACTTATAGGTTCCAGCTTTACATTTCCATGCTTTCATTTGATATATGTATATATAGTTGAGGGGCTGGAGGTACACATATTTGGAGCAGTGTCTTTATTAGGATGGACTTATACACAAACATACACGAAACACGAAAAAATGAACATAGATATATAGTACCCCTAAGTTTTTATGGTCAATAAATTCCATCCAGAAAATAATATGAAATAGTTTCCAGATTTAAACTGTATTTAATTTGAAACAGCTGGAAATATATTAATAAATAGTCAAATACCTGTCTTGAAGGAGTTTCAGATTAATAGGGAAGACAAAAAAGACCGATATATAGTTCAATAGGAAAATGTCACAGAAATGTCAAAATTTTAAAAGTGTGTTGAGAAGATTGTTCTTGAGCAAGGGAAAAGCTTAGAGGTGAAAAAGGGTGTGTTTTAGAGGGAGGTACAAGAAATCCAGGCAGTTCTGATTCCTTAGTACTTAGTAAATATAGAAATCTAAACTTTAGGAAAACAATATTTTTGGAAACTCCATTTCTCAGAGAGATGGTGAGGCTGTAGTAATTCTAGATAGGCCCACTCCAGGCTTTTGTGGTAAATGACATCTAAGGAATACATGCTGATGACTCTTGTTCATCCATTTGTTGGTTCATTAGTTCATTCAATTTTTTCTTAGAGAAGTTGTGAGATTACAATCAGTCAGAATATGCAGAATTCCCATTCATCACCCCTCCACAAATACCTTACATTTTTGTGGAACATTTCTTACAGATTATGAAAGAACATGGTCAGACTATTACCACTACCTATGGTCCATAGCATACATTTGGTATAGTTTTTCTATACACTCGCGATTATTAACACTATTTATTAGTATTGTACATTTGTTATAGTTCATGAGAGAACACTCTCACATTTGTGCAGTTAACCACAGTCCATCTTCTACCACATGGTTCACTGTGTTATACAGTACCATACCTTGTACATTCTATCCAAAGTGGGCTCTCAGGTGGCTATCTCTTTCATCACAGAGTTGTGCAGTCATCACCCCAGTAAACCTTTGAATGTTTTTCTTAGTCCAAAAGAAAAAGTCCCATACCCCCCTATTATTGTCCCTTAGCATTGATATAGTACCTTCTTTGACATTGATGTAAGAATATTACAACATTGCTGTTAACAGTAGTCTATAAGTTACATTAATTGTATTTTCCCCATGCATCACTATATTCTTACCACCTTGTAATAGTCACATACATTTGTTCCAGTTCGTAGAAGAACATTCTTGTATTTGTATTATTAACCATAATCCTCATCCACCTCCGGGTTCACTGTTATTCAGTCCCTAGATTATTTCCTATCTTTCTTTCCATTGACATTTACAACCCTAGACTACCTCTTTCAGCCACAATCCCATTTCTAAATCAGCTATGTTAGTTATACTCACTATAATGTTTTACCATCAACTCTATCCATTTCCACACTTGCACAGTCAAGGTAATTGAAATTTCTACATACATTAAGCATCAGTATCCCTTCTCAGTCCTCATCCTATTTCCTAGTAATCTATAGTTTGGATTTAACTCCATGTGCTTTTTCTCCATATTCAGTTCACATTAGTGAGGACATACAATATTTGTCTTTTTGTGTCTGGCTTATTTCACTTAGCATTATGTCCTCAAGGTTCATCCATGTTTTCATGTGTGTCCCAACTCAAATATCCATCAAACTATGAATGCATAAACAAAATGTGATATATACATACGATGGAATACTGTGCTGCTATAAGAAGAAATGAAGTTGTTATTCATTTTATTCATTCAATACATTTTCATTACATAGTCATCAAACACATTATACATTTCAATAACTGTTCATTTAATATATTCAATACATTTAATACTTACTATAAGTAAGAAAATACAAAGAAATATAAGACTTAGCCCCTGCCCTCATCATAGTTTAACAGGGAAGGCAGAAAAGAAACAGTTGCCATATAATGTGATAATTGCCACCATAGCAGAGCAATGATAACAATAAGGACAGCAGTTTTGATCCCATTTACTGAACAGGTCCTATGAGCCCAGAATTGTTTAGTTGTTTACATACATTATTCCTGATACACTTAAACCCACTGTGTAAAACCCTCTGCCCCTTTGAAGCTTCCACATACAGCTCTGCTACCATTTCCCCATCTTGTTTCAGTCCTTTACTGACATTACAGGCACCTTCTATTCCCTGAATAAATTTCTTTTTCCATTTACAAACAATATGGTATAGTTTTCATAGTAAAACTCACCCTTTTTAGTATATGGTTCTAAGAATTTTGACAAATGAAGACAGTAGTGTAATCAGCACCACAATCAAAATATGGAACAGCACCATCACCCCAAAATATTTCTTGTCCATCTTTGTAGTCAGCTCCTCTCTTGACCTCAGACCCTGGCAATCACAGGTCTATTTTCTGCCTCTGTAATTTTGCCTTTTCCAAGATGTTATATAAATGGAATAATATAGTATGTAACCTTTTGAATCTGTTTCTTTCACTTAGCAGAATGCATTTGAAGTTCATCCATGTTGTTGCAATGTATTGGTAATTCCATCCTTTTTATTGCCAAGTAGTATTCCATTCTATGGATGTAATGCAGTTTGTTTATTGATTCATCAGTTGAAGCACATTTGCAATGTTTCCAGGTTTTGGTTATTATATACAAATTTTATGTATTTGCATTCAGGTATTTATGACAATATAAAATTTCATTTCACGTGGGCAAAGGCCTATGAGTGGGGCTGCTGGGTCATATGATAATGTGCATGTTTAGTTTATGAGAAATGACAAACTGTTTTCCAAAGTAGCTCTACCATTTTGCATTCCCACCAGCAGTGAATGAGAGTTCTAGTTGCTCTTCATCTTCTTCACTGTTTGGTAGGATCAGGTGTTTTTTTGTGTTCTTTTTTCATTTTAGCCATTCTAATGGGTGTGTAATAATATCTCATTGTGCTTTTAATTTGCATTTCCCTAATCACTATTGATATTGAACATTTTCCCATTCACTTCTTTGCCATCTTAATATCTTATTTGGTGAAGTATCCATTCAAATCTTTTCTCCATTTAAAAAAAATGTGTTAATTATTTTTTATTCTTGAGTTTTGAGAGTTCACAAGCAATTTATCAGATATATGTGTTGCAAATATTTTCTTCCAGGCTGTGGCTTGCTTTTTAATTGTCTTAGTGTCTTTTGATGCACTCAAGTTCTTAATTTTGATGAAGTCCAATTTATCAAACATTTTTATGGATTATGCTTTCGGAATATCTAAAATTTTTTATCCAACTCAAGGTCACAAAGCCTTTTTCCTATTTTTTCTTCTGGAAGTTTTATAGTCTTAGATTTTACATTTAGGTCTATAATCCCTATAGAGTTAATTTTTTGGATATGGTGTGAGGTATGGATCAAGGTTTTTTTTTTTTTTTTGGCATATGAATATCCGTTTGTTCCTGCACCTTTTGTTATAAGGACTATAATTACTCCAATAAGTTGCTTTTGTGCCTTTGGCAAAGATCAGCTCACCATATGTGTGTAGGTCTATTTATTAATTCTCTATTCTGTTCCATTGATCTATTTGCCTATTTTTCTTTTACCAATACCAACAGCTTTTATTAGTGCAGCTTTAGAATAAGTCATGGAATCAGGCAGTGTGTGTCAAGGTAATGGTGGTCTTGTGGAATGATTTGGGAAGCTTTACTTTCTCTTCAATTTTCTGGAAGATTTTGTGTATAATTGACATTATATCTTACTTAAGTCTTTGGTAGAATTTGTCAATGAAGCTATCTGGGCCTAAAATTTTGTTTGTGGGAGATTTTTAATTAAAAAATAAAATTTTTAGGTAGACATAGGGCTATTTATGCTATCTATTTCTTCTTGGGTAAGGTTGGTAGTTTGTGTCTTTTGTGGTATTTGTTCATTTCATCTAAATTGTTAAATTTATTGGCATAAAGTTCATAATCAAAGGATAATTTCTCTGTTATTCTTTAAATGTCTTTTGGACCTGTGATGATAGCCTTTTCATTCCTGGTATTGTACTTGGGTCTTAACCACCCCCTTTCTCTTTTTCTCCCCTCCCCCCCTTTTTAAAAATCTGTCTGACTATAGGCTTATCTATTTTTTGACTTCTTTAAAGAATCAGCTTTTGGTTTCATTCATTTTTTCTTATGATTTTCTGCTTTCTATTTAATTGATTTCTCCTTTTATCATTACTATTTTTTTTTTTTCTGCTTACATTGGCTTTATTTGCTTTTATTTTTCTAGTTTCTTAAGATGAAAGCTTAGGTTACTGCTTCCAGACCATTCTTATTTATTTATTTATCTATCTATCTATCTATTTATTTATTTATTTATTTATTTATTTATATTGAAGTATATCATTCATACATGAACATACATAAACTATAAGTGTTCAGAAAACATTGTGAACTTACAAAACAAACATGCATAACATCATACAGGGCTCCCACATATCACCCCACCACAAATACATTACATTGTTGTGAAACATTTGTTAACAAATTATGAAAGAACATCATCAAAGTATTGCTACTAACTATAGTCCGTATCTTACCCCCCTATACTTTTTTTTTAAAGAATTTATTTATTTGCTTTTATCCATTTTTACCCCACCCCCCCATTTTTGTTGTTTTTTGTGTCCATTCACTGGGCAACTCTCTGTGTCCATTTCCTGCCCTCTCTTCTCATCCTTCTCTTCCTCTCTTCACTGAGATTCGATCTTCAGATTCTCCAATGTGGGAGAGAGGCATCCTACCGCCTGTACCACCTTAGTTCTTTTTTTTTGGGCACATCTTGTCTTGGCTTTCCCTTGTGTCACTCTCCTTGCTCGCGGGACCTGGTGGCAAACCCGCATGTGGGATCTGACGGCACACCCATGCATGGGGCCTGGGGGACTCACCTGCACTCAGGGCCTGGTGGCACACCCGTACATGGGGCTAAGAGGGCTCACCCGCTTGCGGGGCCTGGTGGCACACCCACACAGGGGGTCTGATGACTCACCCACTCATGGGGCCTGGCAGTGCACCCATGCACGGGGCCTGATGGTGCATCTTCTTGCGAGGCCTGGCAGCACACCCGCGCACAGGATCTGGGGTCTCACCCACTTGCAGGGCCTGATGGCGCACCCGCACATGGGGCCTGGTGGCTGGTGCACCTTCTATATTTTTCTTTTTTTAATTTTTACTGGGAGATCCTGGTGATCGAACCCAGGTCTCTCCATATGGGAGACGGATTCCCAACCATTTGAGCCACATCCATCCCCCTGCTATATCTCTTAAGGTTGACCAAAGATACCTAGAGTTACAGTCTTTTCCCATACAGGATGGTCATATAAGTCAGGCTTAGTTTATCACCAGCATTCTAAAAACCAGACCTAGGGAGAAAAACTAGGTCTGGGGACATATGCATGGTTTCTAATATAGCGAATGTTTAGCCTACCCTGATTATCACAAAATCAGGACAGCGAGAATATTCGCACAGAACATTCTTATTTTTTAATGTGTGTTTAGTGTTTAGTTTTCCTCTAAGAACTGATTAATTGCAGCCCCCAATTTTAATGTGCTGTGTTTTTATTTTCATTTTGCTAAAAATAATTTTTTTCTTTGTTACTATTTTAAAACAGTGTTTTACTATTATTTTTAAGATGTCCTGAGGATATTTCCACTTTGATTTTTTAAAAAACAAATCTATTTTATTGATACTTGTTAATTAAGCATAAGTCAAGCCAAAGTATATAATCAGTGGTATTTAGTATAATCACATAGTTGAGCATTCATCACTTCAGACATTTTTAGAGGCATTTTCATTATTCCAACAACAACAATAATAATAATAAACAAAAAACAAACCAAAAAACCCTCATCACCCCTCAAACTCTCTATGCTATCCCTGACGTACATAGCTGCTATTCTGTTTCTGTATCTGTAGTTTATTTGTATTTATATTCTGTAAAACAGTCTTATAAATGCAATATCATTCATATTTGTATTTTACTTGAGGTTTCATTATGTTATACAGTCCCATGTTACATTTTTAAGCTTTCCTTCTAGTAATAAACATAATCTTAGACTTACCCTTTCAACCACTGTCATACGGATTTAATAGCTCTGCTAATTACACACACTATGTGTGCTTTCACAATTTCTATTCATTTCCAAAGATTTACAAGCAAACTATTTACTAATTCTGCACAGATTAACCCTCAGCTTTCCATTCTCTACCCTCATTCTATTTTCTGGTGACCTATATTCTAATTATTAACTCCATGAGTTTACACAATATACTTGGTTCATAGTAACACATTCATACAGTGTTTGTCCTTTTGTGTCTGACTTGTTTCAGTCAACATAATGTCCTCCAGGTTCATCCATGTTGTCATATGCTTCGTGACTTCATTTCTTACTGCCGCATACTATTCCTTCGTGTGTGTGTGTGTGTGTGTATGCATGATGATTTGTTTATCCATTCATCAGTTGATGGACACCTGGGTTGTTTCCAACATTTGGCAATCCTGAATAATGCTGCTATGAACATTGGTGTGCAGATGTCTATTCATGTCACTGCTCTCAGTTCTTCTGGGTTTATACCTAGTAATGGTATTGCCTGGTTCCACAGTGGCTGTACCATTCTACATTCCCACCAACAGTGAATAAGCATTCTTATCCCTGTACATCCTTTCCAACACTTACAGTTTTCTGACTTTTTAATAATTGCCGGTCTAATAGGGATGAAATATCTCACTATAGTTTTGAGTTCTATTTCCCTAATCACTAGTGTTGTTGATTTTTTTCATGTGTTTCTTCACCATTTGTATTTCTTCTTTGGACAATTGTCTTTTTAAGTCTTTTGGCCATTTTAAAATTGGGCAGTCTGTCTTTTTATTGTTAGGTTCCAGTTCTCTTTATATATCAAGGATATTAAACCCTTATCAGATATATGATTGCCAAATATTTTCTTCCATTGAGTAGGCTGCATTTTCCCCCTTTTGACAGACTCCTTTGAGGTGCAAAATTGTTTAATTTAAAAGTGTGGGAATTTTTTTTCTGAGGTCCTTCTCAGATTTCTCATCAGTAGTGCAAACTGAATCCAAAAACACATTAATAGACTTATATACTACAATCAAGTGGGTTTTATCCCAGGTATGCAAGGGTGGTTCAACACAAGGAAATAAATTAGTGTAATAAACTGCATTGCTAAATTGAAAAAGAAAAATCACATGATCCTCTTGATGCAGAAAAGGTGTTTGATAAAATACAGCATCCTTTCTTGATAAAAACACTCCGAAATATAAGACTAGAAGGAAGCTTTCTCAATATGGTAAAGTGCATATATGAAAAACCTACAGCTAGCATTTACTCAATGGTGAAAGACTGAAAGCTTTCTCAGGTCCGGAACAAGACAAGGATGCCCACTGTCACCACTGTTATTCAGTATGTGCTAGAAGTTCTAGTTAGAGCAGTTAGTCTAGATAAAGAAATAAAAGGCACCCAAATAGGAAAGAAAGAAGTAAAACTTGCACTATTCGCTGATGATATGATCCTATATCTAGAAAAGCCTGAAAAATCCACGACAAAGCTACTAGAACTAATAGACAAGTTCAGCAAAATTGCGGAATACAAGATTAATATGCAAAAATCCATAGTATTTCTAAACACTACTGATGAGCAATCTGCAGAGGAAATCAGAAAAAAAATTCCATTGATAATAGTGAATAAAAGAATCAAATATTTATGAATAAACTTAACCAAGGACATAAAGGACCTGTATTCAGAAAACTACAAAACATTGCTAAAAGTAATTTTTACTTTCCATTTTTATTTCTCCCTTGCCACATGGGTTGTTTAGAACTGAGGTATTTAGTTTCCAAATGTTTGAGGATTTTTTTTCTGTAATTGCTTTCTGATTTCATTCCATTGTCATCTGAGAAGAAACTTTTAAGCATTTTGGAACTTGTCTTATGGTCCAGAATATGATTTATCTTGGTAAATATTCCATATATACTTCAAAGGAATGTGTGTTCTGCTGCTGTTGGGTGAAATGTTCTATATATATATATTAGAATGTCACTTTTCCAGTCTTCTATATCTTTACTCATTTTGAGTCTACTTGTTCTATTTGTTCTTGAGAGAGGGGTATTAAATTTCCAACAATAATTGTGATTTTGTCTGATTATCCTCTCAGTTTTGTAAGTTTTGCTACATGTATTAAGGCTCTATTAGACACATAAATGTTTAGAATTGTTATATACTCTTTGATTAATTGACCCTTTTGCCATTAATAAAATGGCCCTCTTAATCTTTTGGTAGTTTTTTTCCTCTGAAATCTGCTTTGTCTAATATTAATATTGCCACTTCACTTCAGATTACTGCTAGGGTGGTAGATATTTTCCCAGGATTTTGTTTTTAACCTATTTGTGTTTATATTTATGGCTGGTTTCTTTTAGGTAGCATATATTTGAATTTACATTTTTTATCCAACATGACAAGCTGTTCCTTTTAATTAGGGTCTATAGAACATTTATATTTAAGGTAATTATTGATATGGTTGGGTTTAAATATTGCTATTTATTTTCCATTTGTCTGATCTGATTTTTGTTACTTTTCCCCCTCTCTCCATTCTTTGGGATTAATTTTGTATATTCCATAAATATATTTTTTATCTCTTTTTTAGTTTACTAGCTATGACTTCTAGTTTTTATTGTAGTAATTGCTTTAGGGTTTATAGTATACATCTTTAGCTACCACAGCTTACTTTCACTTAAGAAGATTACAGCTATATACTTTCTAAACTCCCAGCCTTTGGACTCTACATGTTATAAACCTCACAATAACATTTTTTTTTTTTTTGCTTTAAAAACTAAATTATCTTTAACAGTGATTTAATATTGAGAAAAATTGTTTTATAGTTACATACATATTTACCATTTCTGTTTTTTTCATTTCTTAGTGCCAGTCCATATTTCCATCTTGATTAATTTTCTTTATGCCGAAAGAACTGTCTTCAAACTTTGTTGTAGTACAGGTCTGCTGGCAATGAATTCTTTCAGCTTTTGTATGTCTTTTTTTTTTTTTTTAAGATTTTATTTATTTATTCATTTATCCCCCCCCTTGCTGCTTGTGCTTGCTGGGTCAGCTAACCATGCCGTGCGGGCGGGCTTGCCTTCACCAGGAGGCCCCGGGAACCGAACCCGGGGCCTCCCATATGGTAAACGGGAGCCCTACTGATTGAGCCACAGCCGCTTCCCGTTTTGTATGTCTTAAAACATCTTTGTTTGCCTCTTTTTTGAGTTTTCTCTTCCAGTACTTTGAAGATGTTGTTTCATTGTTTTCCTTGACTCCAGGTACCTTTCTCTCCACTTCAGCCACTCACCTCCAGGACCATAACTTGAACTTATTCATTAAATCACTCATTGAACAAATATTTATTTAACATCCTCTATATGCCGGGCACTTTCCTTTATTCTAGAGACAGAGCAAAAAACAAGATACAAAGTTGCTATCCTCATGAAACTTTCTCTCAGAATATTGGCATGAAACTGTAAATTGTCAGTATATTGAATGCTATCAAAGTTTAAACACAGCATGGTATGGTTTTGCATGATATGGTTTTGGGGGTAGGGGCCAGTCACATGACTCAGGGCATCTTCTTAAGGATGTAACTTGTAACATGAGCTGAGTAGGAGTTAGTAAGGTGAAGTGGGTGAGTGCGAGTGGGGTAGGGGAAGGGGACAGCAGGACTTATAATAGAGAAGAACCAATGTGTTTGACGGCCAAGAGGCAAAAGTGAATATAGTATATTCAAGAGAATGAAAGAAATAAAGTAAGGATGGGTGAGGGGGAGGAGGAAGAGGAGGAGGAGGAGGAGGATGAGGAGTAGGAGAGAGAGGAAGACAGACAAGGAGATAAAGAAATAAGAGGGAGATGGTAAAAAATTAGGCTGTCAGGGCATGTTAAGGATATTTTGGACTTTCTTTTTAAGGGTAACCAGAAACCATCATAAAGTTTTAAGCTGGATAGTGACATGATAAGTTTTGCATTTTAAAGACATTGCTGGCTGTGGAGAATGGATTTGGTTTGAAGTTGAAAGGGATGGAGAGGTGAGATTCGTACTGTTGAGAAAGCAATTAGCCAGCCACTGTCCTGGTCTTGGAGCAGTTTATGATGGTTTGGGCTGCATTGATGGCTGTATTATAGAGCTTTTTGAGAATAGAATCTAAGTGATTTTAAGTTGGATGCCCAGACTGGGGGAGAGCTGGAGTCCAGGATGGTGACTGGGGTTTCTAACTGAGTGATTAGTGATGCCATTTACTGGGGTAAGAACACTGGAAGAGAAGCATGTTTTGGTGACAGATATTCAGTTTTGGATAGTTATTTCCGGCAAAGCTACTGATTGATGAGCTCTCTTTCAAACCATGTGGGTTCCATTCTTATTTGTTTTCCTAGAGAAAAGTAACATTCCTAACCCTTTGTCTCTTAAACAGGAGATTATTTATTAATCTTAATTGAATGGGCACTTAGTACAGCAAGAATACTCTACGTGTTAGTCTGTTTTGGGTTGCCTTATATTCTCAATATGCCCCCTTTACTGCATCTTCCTTCCATTTGCTGCATGGTTGTGTTCATAACTAAGTGGTTAGAAGTGTGGAATCTGGGGCAGGATTGTCTGAATTTGAATCCCATCTCTGCCATAAGAGCTGTATAACCTTAGTTTACTTATCTGTAAAATGAAGGCAGCACTGGTACCTACCAGTGATTACTGAACAAGTCACTACACATAAAACATTTAGAAGGGTATCTGTAAAACAGCCTGTGGGATGGTTCATAAACTGATACCTGATCCTGAGTGACATTCAGTCTGTAATCCTAGACCCTGAAAACCCTAAAGGGAACCTTTTTTTCTAGAAAAGTTTTATATCGTCAGGGAATAAGGTGGTAATCGATAACTACCATTTGAGGCCTGTGAAGTACCTGATCCTCTAATGCTGACATCAGAAGAAAGATGAGTGTATTCATTACTAGTTGACCTCAGATGATATCAGAAGGCTAATGTAAAGGAACCTGTGAGTGGTTGCTTTATGTTAGCCTTAATGGCTAAATTTATCCCTAATGTTGTTTATCCCATCTGCTAACTTGAGGTCTTACCTGACGTTTCAATTATAAACTAACTTGGAGTAATTCAGCAAGAACGGTAAGTTCATTTGTTATCCTTTTGGAAAAAATCTCTTCAGTTCTCTTTAGGCTTGGGACACAAAGTCATTCTACCCATTCTGAGAACTCTTTTCTTTCTAGGCCAAAGGTGTGAGTGGTGTTTTTGTGTGTTTGTTTGTGTGTGTGTATGAGTAGGTATGTGTGAAGCATGCCCATTCATCAGAATAATACTATTTTTCCAACAATCGCATATAATTTAATGTATTTTTATGTTCCACTAGACTATAAACTGCATTAAAGTAAAGGATGTTTCTTGATTGTTTACTGTTGTCTACTGCTTGGTATATCTAGCACATGGCAAGTGCTCAAGTATTTTTTTGGCTAAATGAATGTGCTGAATATCCATGAAGGAGAGATTATAACCATTTTTTTGGTCATCTCCTTTCATCTCCCGTGCATTATAGAGTATTTGATAGGCTATTATTAAATATATAATTGCCCTCAGGAGTTGCCATTCCTAATCATAACAAGATCTCATATTTGCATTCAGCTGGAAGAGATATGAGAGGTCATCCAATCTGATCCAACCCTCACCATTTGCAAATGTGGAAATAGAGTACAGGGGAGTTAAAAATAACTCTGCATGTGGCTATATGGCTGGTAAATTTATATTTGAGTCTGTAGTCCAGGTCTTAAAAGACCTAACTCAGTACTTTTCCAGGAAACACCTGTGCTCCTTGAGAATTATATAATAATTATGTGACTGAAGCAACAGATGAAGGATGTTGCGTTTTTGGTAAAACTTGCAATTTTTCAGAATGGGACCCTGGAGCTGGGAGCTGAGTAGCATTGCAATCTGCATATGAAATATAAAGGGTTTGGGCAAGGGGTGTGACGTTATGAAAATGAACAGAAAATATTCTCTTTCAATCTAAAATTTCATGGAGAAATATCAGTGAAACACATTTTCCTTTATCATCTAAGTTTTGGTAATTCTCTAAGTTAATTACTCTTTGGCTTCTACCCAGTGATAGAGAGATCTATCTTTTTTCATCCCAGTTTGTTTTTTTTCCTCTTTTAAGTGCTAAACAGAAAAAAAAAAATGCTTCCAAATTGCTAGGCTTACTTACTTTGAGAGGACTTTTACAATTGTTTTTCCAAGGAGAATAGTCTTCTAGATTATTCTCTTACCAGTTTGGATAGAGGGGACTCTGGGTTGGATTCTGGCACCTGGTAGATTAGTCACTATATCAAAGAAGCCTTGACATGGGGTAAAAACTCTGCCCACTTGCTTAGGTGTCAAGTAGGGACCTCAGTGGTTTTATATATTTTTCTTGATGTTGCCTTTGATTTTTCTGTTTGTTTCTAGAAATTACAAATGGAGATAAATAGTGATCATTTGTTTTGGGGATTAAGTTCTACTAGCTAAAGATGAGTTCTATTTAGCTAACTACATACAACAGAAATAAATGCCTATTATTCCTTACTTTGGGGAAGCATTCATCTCTTGTCATAAATAATATTTCTTAAATTATTAAGAAAATAGAACTCCTGGGTATAAAACATCTTTATTCAGGGAAATATCACTTTTGTTTGGCTTTTCTGTCTGCTTGTTTGTTTTTGTTTATTGTTAGCTTGTTGTTTTTTTTCCTTCTTTTTTTTCCTGATCATTTTTTAAAAAAAAATATTTTATTTATTTATTTATTTATCCACCCCTTGCTGCTTGTGCTCGCTGAGTCCATTTGCTGTGCGTTTTTCTGTGTCTGCTTGTTTCCCTTTGCTGCGTCATCTTGCTGCTCCAGCTCACTGCACTGCGCGGGCCATCAGCTCACCGTGCTGCCAGGGCTGGCTTGCCTTCACCAGGAGGCCCTGGGAATCGAACTTGGGGCCTCCCATATGGTAAACGGGAGCTCAAACACTTGAGCCACATCTGTTATTTTTTGCTTGTTGTCTGCTCGTTTTTTTTTTTTTTCCCTGATCATTGTTTTTTGCTTGTTGTCTGCTTGTTGTTGTTTTTTTTTTTGCTTGTTGTCTGCTCATTGATTTTTTATTTTGCTTGTTGTCTGCTCATTGTTTGCTTGTTTTTTTTCTTTAGGAGGCACTGAAAACCATACCTGGGATCTCCCATGTGGGAGGTGGGCGCTTAACTGCTTGAGCCACATCCACTCCTTATTGTGCTTTTATAATAAGGATTTAAAAATATATCAGAATGTGGAAGAAAGTTGGCTGGAAACTATATCATTTTATTCTTAATATGTTGGAATGAAAGTAAACGAAATAGAAGTTTGAGGGCTTAATTTTGATACTTTTAAGACTTTTACCTGTTTTAATTAGTAACTTAATAAATACTTGAGAAACACATATCAAAACTGGTTCAGCAAACAGATGTGGCTCAAGCGGTTGAGTGCCTGCTTCCCACATGGGAGGTCCCCAGTTCTGTCCCTAGTGCCTCCTAAAAAAACAAAAACAAAAACAAACAGCAAATACACGAAAAAACCAACTCGGGAACTGATGTGGCTCAGTGGCTGAGTGCCAGCTTCCCATATACGAGGTTCTGGGTTCAATCCCTGACCCCAATACCTCAAAAAACAAAACGAAACAAAATAAAACGAGAACAAAACAATAACAACAAAAAAACCCCAAGTCATAGGGTTAATGAGTGATTACCATATCCCAACAAGGAAAATTTTCATCGTAATCAAGTTCACGAAGAAGAATGATATTTGGGGTTCACAGGAATAAAGAAAGTGTCACCAATTATTCTATGTTGACTGAAACAACTTTAATTAATTCATTTTCCCAGATATTTGTCATTTATTGTGCTACATTATAATGTTAATGTTTCTCTTTACAACTGCAATTATTATAGTTGGTGCTCTGGGAAAACCTATTAAAATATATTCATAATTAATTTACATGTCCATAATTCTATTTCTAAGGCCCACTTAGAGATGATTTTTTCATTTATATATTTTCAACTCAATAGTACATGAATGATTTCCCTTTTATTTTGTATTCATTAGTGGAAAAAGGATTTTAAATAGTAAAAGCACACCAATATTATAAAGGTAAATTTAAGGCATCAGGTAAGAGCATTTAATACACCACATTTACCTAGGATGTTCTTAACTATTATATTTATTTATGTTGGTTATCAGTCAAGGAATATTTGATATCTTCATACAAATATTCTTAATGAATGTTTATGCTAATCGAATTTGGATTCTTATTAGGGTATAACATGATTGGTGATCAACTCCTGTTTTCCTCCCAGCCTTTGTTCTCAAAAGGATAGACTAAATTTCCTGGGGAGAACTTAGGGAGCCAGGGGATTTGATGGAGAAACTTTTCACTAGAAGCAAGGAGATGAAAGGTAAACTCTCAGACCTCACTATTTACTGAGCCTAGTGGTGCTGGGTCAGGCAAACAGAACCAGAGCCAACTAATTGGGAGGTTTTCTGTAATCACTGTTACATTTCTGCAAGTCCTATCAAGCCTCAGGGCCCCATCCCCACCCATATTTAAATTTGGAGCGGATAACTGCTGCTAGGTGGTGCCAAACTTCAGCTTGGAGTGGATGGATTTGAATCTCCCAGACCCTCAGCTCGCTGCCTAGTTTTGCCCTGGTCATTTCATTAATTTCTAAATAATCAGATCTTTCACTCAACAAGGTTGAATATTTTAGATATTACTTTTTTTTTTACGTGTATAAATTATACACGTAAATATACATTTAAACATGTAGAAGTAAGAGAATAACATCTACAATCAACTGAAGAAGTTGAAAGGAAAAATAATCTCATGAGAAGGCAGTGGGCTTCTGCAGCAGTAATATGAGTTTTTAAAATTTTTACAAAAAGATGATGCCCAAACTTCATGAATTTGTTCAAATAAATCAAGATGCTATCTGATGATATGAGACAATACAATATATTTAATCACAGCCTTGCACTTAGTATTTCTTGCTTTGGCATATTATCACCTCCAAGAAGATTTTGGAATATAGAAAGTTATTTGGGGTTTCAATTCAGAGTGGATTTTCTAGGGCAGTTGTGTGTAGAGCAGGCCTCTTCACTCTTGGGGATGGGGGTACTCCTACCAGAACCACCTGACCATAGGGTGTGCCTAGTCACCCCTATTTTATTCTGGTTTTTGCTGGAAGCAAAATTAATGGACTTTCAAGCATCCCCCTAAATATGCCTGGTACCTACATAGAGTCATGTAGAATAGAACTCAGCTGTGACCATCAGTGACATACATTAATTTTCTTAAAACTCATGAAGCAAAATCACCTGGCTACTGCCCATTTATCTTAGGTATATGAGGAATTAATATTAAATGAACCTATACTAAGTGAAATAGTAAGATATGAATACTGAATTTCAAAATCAAGTTGGCAGTCTTTTTTGTTTTGCCGTGTTAAAATTTTTTTACTTTTAAAGTAGCTTTAGATTACATAAGTGTTACATCAAAGATATAGGGGATTCCCACATACCCCAACCTTCCCCCTCCCACACTTTCCCACATTAACAACATCTTTCATTAGTGTGGTATATTTGTTATGATTGATTTATACATATTGAAGCATTGCTACTAACGATGGACTGTAGTTTACATTATAGTTTACACTCTGTCCCACACAAGTTTATAGGTTTTGACAAAATATATAATGACCCATATCTGTCATTGCAATGCCATGCAGGACAGTTCCAATGTCCCAAAAATGCCCCCATGTTACACCTATTCTTCCCTCTCCCTGCCCTCAGAAACTTGCTGGCCATTGCCTTTATAATAACGATACACCTTCTTCCATTGCTAGAATAATAATAAGTCTATAATAGAAAAATAATAGGATAATAGTGTCTACTTTAGTCCATTGTTCATTCCCCAAACTTGAGGATTTGTGGATGGTGATACCCACTCTTTTTCTGATTGAGAGGGTCTTAAATCCCATGGGACAGATGGATGGAACTGTCTTGCTTGCAGTTGTAGATACTCTGTTTTTTGGGATGGGTGTTGTCCATCACCATCCTATTGTTAGTTGTCATGGGTGAGTCCAATGAACTGGTGAGTAGGTGTTGCAACTCTGCTGATTTCAGGGCTCAACTGGAACATGAACAGACCAATGATTTAAGGCTCCGGGACAGGTAATTAATGAGTATAGTGCTAATTATAGGTTCAAATAAAAGGGTCAGAAGATGTGTAGGGAAGTTATGAATGAGTCTAACTCTGATACATTTGATAGCATAAATTCCAAAGTAAGGCTCACTGACAGGGTGCTGAATTCTTGAGATTGTCTGCCCTGCTTATAATGTCTAGATGTCTCTGGAGCCTCAGGAGCCCCACTGTTTGAGGCACTGTTTACTGTGGCAGTCAATGAGATCCTGCTGAGACTTGCATAAGCATAATCTCTAGAATGACCTCCCGACTCATTTTGAAATCTCATAGCCATAAAAACTCATTTATGTTTAATATTTCCCCCTTTAGGTCAAGATCTTTTTCTAGATGCATCGCTAGTCAGTGCTTGGTAATAATCCCTTAGTGCCAGGAAAGATCATCCCCAGGAGTCATGTCCCATGCCGGGGGTGGGGGATGGGGAAGGTAGTACATTTATATGCTGAGTTTGGCTTAGAGAGAGGCCACATTTGAGCAACAAAGAGGCTGTCAGGAGCTAACTCTTAGGCAATATATAATATTAGGCTAAGTTTCAATTTCACAAGAAAAGGTTCAAGAGTACAATCATCGATATCAAGGGCCTGGTGTAATGGTCTGTCCTCCTTCGCTAGGCACTGCACATGTACTTGGTGGATTCTTGCTGCTCTATTAGAGAATGTAGCAGGATTCCCCAGGATGGGAATTCAATATTCTTTCGGTTATTGTGTGGGTCCCCACCCACTGAGACAATGTTCCATGAACATTTGAACATATTCATTTGCCTTAGAGGCATGCCCTAGGTGCACCTGTCCACACACATCCCCCATTACCCACACCTACACTAGTGATCCTCCCCTGCCACAGTTGTGACTCTTCCATGATCCAAAACCTCCCCCAAAACAAAACCAAAAAAAACCCCAAATAAAATTAATAATAAAATAATAATAAATAAATCAAAAATTAAAAAATAAAATTTTAAAATTCACTGTGCCTTTACATCACCATAAGATCTGTTGTCTTTTATGTACAGTGACAATTTCTTCCATATGTTCCCCCAGAGTCTTATTTTTTTCACTTTATCTTCAAAGAAGCTTTATGTTGCAGAAAAGTCATGTAGAAAATATAGGGATTCCCATATACCCAGTGCCCTCCCCCTCTCCCATTCCTCCCCTATTAATAACACTTTACATGTGATGGTACATTTGTTACAATTGATGTACAAATATTGAAGCATTGCTACTAATCATGGTAAATGGTTTACATTATGGTTTACATTTTGCACCACACACTTTTACAGGTTTTGACAAAATTTAAAATGGCCTGTATCCGTCATTGCAAGATCATGCAGAACAATTCCAATGCCCTAAAAATGCCCCATGTTCCATCTATTCTATTCTCCCCTCCCTCCCTCGGAACCTATGGTAACCACTAAGTTTCAATTTTTGAAGCATAAAGTTCATAGTTATATGCAGTAATATTGAGAGCTTGACATATTGGTTTGTTTTCTTTTATTAGGCACTTCCTATGTTCTCGAGAGATTCTTGCCCTTCTAATTGAGAATATAAATATAGCAGGACTCCCCAGGATGGGAGTTTAATATTTTTTTGTTTATTGTATGTGTCTCCACCCACTGAGAAACATACTATGACAAGATGAACACTTTCATATTCCATAGATGCATGCCCCAGGTCCTCTCTTTCCTGCATGTCCCCTCAACCCCAGCACCTTACAACAGTAACCCTCCCCTGCCATATTTGCCAAAGGAACATCCCCACCATTGTAGGTTTAACCACAGACCTGCTAATCCCCAGAGTTCACCTGCTTCTTCCTCCAATCCTGCCCCCAGTTCCATGGATAGTACAACCTAACCTCTCACTCTACTCCCCCTCACATCCCTGCACCACTATCGTGCCTAACCACACCCTTCCACTTTATCATAGATTTTGCCCATATGGGCATCGGTTTACCACCGTCTACTCCCTTTCTGTCTCCTGATAACCTATCTTCCAGACTCTAGCTCTGTGAGTCTGCTCAATTTTCTTAAGTCATATCAGTGAGGTCATGTAATATTTGTCCTTCTGTGACTGGCTTTCTTCACTCAACATCAGGTCTTGAAGATTCATCCATTTTATCCCGTATGTGAATACTGCATTCCTTCTTACAGCTGAGTAATATTCCATTGTATGTATATACCATAGTTTGATTATCCATTCATCTGTTGATGGACACTTGGGTTGCTTCCAACTTTTGGCAATAGTGAATAATGCTGCTATGAACATTGGTGTGCATATATCTATTCGGGACCCTGCTTTCAATCCTTCTGATAACTACCCAGAAGTAGGATTGCTGGATCTTATGGCAGTTCTATAGTTAGCTTCCTGATGAACCACGTTGGCAGTCTCTTGATGATTGAGAGGATCTAGAAAAAAATATAGAGTTTTTTCCTATACATTCAACCTGGTGGATCATGAATGTGCTAATTGGTTATCTAATCAAATTACATTTTTATTTCAAGATTTTTTTTATCAACTGTCTACTACTTACAGCTTTCTTTCTACTATTACAAACACACTTATTCCAGCTTTCATTTGATATGTTCCCTATATAAAGTTTACGGGGAATTATTAACAAAGAGTTACATTTAGGAGTCAAACACTTGTGTTCCTTTTCTTACATTTTAAAGTGGTTTTAAGGAGGTATCAGGAATCTTGCTACTTCAGGTGTGTTCTGCAGACCAGCAGCATAGCCATCCCCTGGACACTTGTTAGAAAGCTTCACTCCAGACCTACTGAAATCAGAATCTCTGGTAATGTGGCCTAGCAATCTGTGGTTTAACAAGCCCTCCAGATGATTCTAATACATGCTAAAGTGTGAGAACCTCTGCATTGGGACAGGTCTTTACTTGCTCTCTGTTCTGATTTTCTTCCCAGGACTATTGCTGCTGTGACCTGGGACCTGCAAACTTGAATCCTTGTTTACTGGGAAGTGTATATGATCAATCTGCTTTCTCCTTATATGTGTGTCCATAGCAATTTCCCAGTTCAGAATGGTGAAATGCAGAATTTTGTGTTTGCTATGGTAATCCTGCAATGAGAAAAGAAGCTGAGTGAGCTATAATGCATCAGCTGATGAATGTGATTTTTTTTTCAGTAAGTAATTCACTGGGCATTTTATCCTCTGCCTAGTGTGGAAATTTGACAGTGACCACAATTGTGTTGACCTAATTATACCGTACAGGTGCTTTTTGATCCTGAAAATGATTGGGAAAATTTTAATAACTGCAAGAATAAAAACAGTAAAAAACTCTTTTGGAGAATTTGGCCAGTATGTCAGGTGTTCAGGTGAAGGGAGATCAGGAAAGCAGAAGGGACAGAGAAAGCACTTTGGTGAAAGTGCTTTCTCTTTTTTGGCAAAAATGACAGTAATCCACACACTTTTGAATTTTTAATATTCTAAAAAAGATAAAAAAACAAACCTGTTTTAGGCATCCCAGTTGTTTTCTTTTGATCATTATTCATATTGGTAATTTTTCATGCATCAATTAGATTACAAAGGACCTTGTCATCATGGTCAAGAGCAGGGTTCTTTTAAATCCCCCATATATACTTTTCATTTTGTAAAAGGAGTTTCTCCTTTGGAAAAGATTTCCCACTTCCTTAAATGCCAGCCAGTAAGCCAGATGAATTGCTAGAATAAATGCTTGTTTTCTTCTTTTAGCCTCCCCCAGACCTCAAAAAACAAATAAAACTAATTACTTAGTGCTCCTTGTTAAATGAATTTTGAAATATCACATGCTATTGTTTCCATTTAAAACAGCTAAAAAATACAGGATTTTATTACTTATAATGACTTTAAATTTCCCAGTACGTTTTATTTCCTTCAGAGATATTTCCACATCTTTGCTTTCCAGAAAAACCTAGACATTTTATGCAATTCTTATATTTTAAGGGAACAGACAAGTTTCCAAATGGGTTCAACTATTCTTTGACGTTTTCTCTTTTCTGACACGTTCTTAGTGAGATAAGACAAAATGTTTTAAGTAGTTCAGATAACAAGAGTTACTGCAAGTTACTATTCCCATAACAGAAGTTTCTGAGTGGTCTTTTTTCCTGGCCCTGACAGCTAAGTGAAATAACAAGCTTGACAGACTTCACTGATATTGGAAACAATAAAACCAATATATCCTACAGATGAAATATTAAATTAAATCCCCATCATACTTTCTCTGGTGGCTGTCCATGTGCTGGTTAAGGATCCGTGGTAAAAACAATTTCACATAACCCTGCTCTCTTGACCAACATTAATTTTCTTTTTCTTACTCTTTTATGGAAAAATTTACAGCATAGTGTGGCTTTTTAATTTCCCTAATTGGTCACTATGTTCATCGTAGATATTTTCCAATTTTTGAACTAAGAAAAGTGATTTTAAAAAAATGTGCTTCTTAAACATTAATATGTAAACTTTATGTCTTAACATTAATCAATGAGTAGACAGATTCAGGAAACTTAAGCAATGCTTTTTCAAACTGGTCTAGATATAACCAACCTGGAATATTCTGTTTAATAAGCTGAAAAATTCTGCAATTGAGTCCATCACATTAACTCACTCCTTTAGTTTTAGTACGCTTCTCTACTAAATCATCTCCCTCACTCCCAGGGTCTTCTCTTTTTCAATCCATCTTCTGTGCTGCTACCATGGTTATCTAAATGCATTTGCTTGCTTCATTTCTCTGATTCAAAAATCAGAAGTTGTTGATTTCCCATTGCTAGCAGGATAAAGTCATAAAATCTTATCATAGGATATAAATCTTTTCACAAGTTAGTCCTAATGTTTCAACATTGTTTTCTTCCTTTTTTACTCATTTATTCTGTGTTCCACATGGTACTTCTTGCTGGTTTCCAGACATTCCATGTATTGAAATACTCAAGCATTTGTTTCATGCTTTATGATCTTTGAGAAAAACCTCTTCCTCAGGGCATGTGACACACCATGATGCCGTGGAATTAATAGAGGGTGACCCTAGTTCTCAAGTAAGCTAAAGTCTCTGGTCTCCAATGCCCTTCCCAGAAACAGGCTTTCTCTTTGCAATATGGGTGACAATATAGTGTCCATAAATCTCTTGCCTGAAGCCCCTTTATTTAGAATTCCTGATTGCTGTGCTTACTGTAAAAGAAGAGGCAACAACTTGCACCTCAGAGTCTCATATGAGGTAAGGGAGTTGTGATTGAAAAGCACCATGGGCTGATAATTTTCACTCTGCTAAAAGCAATAAAAAATGTCATATCTCTTTCCCCCTTCTTCATATAATAGTCACCTGTGGCCACAGTGGCCCAGCTGTGGGTAACAGATGACCCTTTTGTCATCTACCTCATTGTAGAGTATTTTAAGAATCCTACCTTCAGACAGAGATAGAGGCAAGTCAGATAATATCTGGATATTTCTTGCCACTGATTTGACAGCAAGAAAAGGAAAAGTTAATCCCTGGTAACTAGATTCTTTTTTTTTTTTTTCCTCATCAAAAAGAATCATAGTCCAGCAATGGCCAGAGAGAAGCATTCCAGTCTTGGCAGAACCAAGATACATTCTATTCTCTTTGTATGGAATTAACAATTTCCTATTTTCTGCTCGGTGAATACTCGATCACTCTTCCTCTTTGAATATTCCCACCAGGGAGAAGCCTTTTTCTCCTGCACTGTGCTCTGGCAGCTCTGTTGTATATTCTTCTGCTACAGAGGTTCATATTATGCTGTAGTTATTTGTTCATATGTCTTCTTCACTAAGCTGTGTCTTATCCATCTTGCCAACCTCAGCACCTGGTATGGTTCCTGGCCTCTAGTAAGCCTTCAATAAATATTGAGTAGCATAAATGAACAAAAAGAAGTTAACTTTGTAGTTCCATTATGTTGTTAAATTTTCCTTATTGCATTTCATAGGTAGAAGCAAAATAACTTTTATTACATATAATTTATTTCAATTTAACACTTGGTGACTGTCTTCGAAAATACTGTGCTGAGTATTTTGAGTGACACACAGATATCTAAGTCTCCAGTGATTTCTTGAAACATGTATGTATTTAAAAGTAATAGTAGGAACTCAGGGAATTTGTGTTCAATTAAATGTTTCCTGAATATTTTCAAAAGAACTGGGCAAGCTGGCAAATCTGTTCATTCATTTGAGCCCCAACTCTGGGCTAGCTTAGTGCTGGGGAAAGAAAGATTAACAATACAGTCAAACAAAGCAACTTAGTTTGAGAGTAATTCAACAAATGCAGGAATAGTTGTTTAGAGTGTTAAGTGCTAGGAAGAAAATTATGGATTATAGTGATGATTATATTTTCCTGTCTTGGAAAGAAATGGTATTTAGAAATTGCTTGTCTCAAAATATAGAAAAAAATTTTTTTGAAAGGAATTTTGAAACTTATCTAGTGTATCCTTAAGTCAGCAAATGCTGCATAATGAGAATCCTTCAGTTATCTTTAAAGGTATTAAATGAAACATTGCTGTTATAGAGGGCATTTTAATGAGGGGAATGAATTAATTTATTAGTTTTCTATTGGAATTTTCATTCATGATATTTGTAAGAGAAACAAAAACTCATATATGTTTATCTCATATGAGAGATCATATAAGATGATTTATCAAAATCAAGGAGAGACTAGCCATATATCCCCAGCTCATCAGAGGTTTCCTGTCATATCTGGCTTTCATTTCATTTCTAATGCTGTTTTGTTACAATGACAAGAGCATTGAATTGGAAGCCTGTTGAAGAATTTCAATATTTTAAAAAATCTATTGTTTAAGGAAATTGGAGCTGAATGTTTGTTGATAAATATTAACAGTAATATGAAGTGTCTAGAAGTAGTCATCAATTTATCTACTCATTTAAACAACCTCATCAGTCACACACAGACAGAATATGGTTAAAGGTGAAAGAAAGTAACAGGACATTCAGGGCTGATTGTACTAATAGCCATTTGACCTGCATTTCATAGGCCCAATTTTTAGTGTATTTACTGATTTTCCTAATATACAGCATATATGCTCTTATAATAGGATCCAGAAAGATCTGTGTCTGAAATTCAGAATTATGTCAAAGGAAAGATGATATGTGTATTCTCCATCAGTTATCATTTCTAAGCACTTTCATTTTTTTTTTTTACCTTTTTTTTTTATTATTGTGGGTAAAAATCAAAATTTTCACAATACATACCAACATTTGCAAAATGATATATAAATATATATGCATATATGTGCATTTGCTTACAAAAATGTTATATTTATATATATATAAATATATTTTAAGAGGTGCTTAGATTACCCAAAATATTACACGGAACCCACTGGGATTCCCATGTTGCCCACCTCCCACACCTTTTTGATAGCTACTTGTTTATGGAGGTTGGGAGTTCCCAACCTTCATTCTTTCAGCACACATTGGTTGAGGTCCACTGTGTGCTGAGTCCTCTTCTAGGCACTGTATGTAAGCAGTGAGGAAGACCTGCCCACTGATCACACGTTCCAGTGGAGCACCATTCTGTGAATCAGAGAGCAATGCAAACCATCATTTACCATCACAAGAATGTTATCTTTGTCTCTTGCACTGTGATTGTGTTGGCCTAATTTTTTTTGTGTGTGTGTGTGTGTGTTTGTGTGCTATGGTTGGTGGGGGAGGGTTACAACAAGGTAGTAAAATGAATACTCAAATCTCATTCTGAATTTGATTTAAACTTAAAAAGCCACTAGTGTATATGATTTCTGAATTAGAAAACACTGTTACTGTATGTGACCAAAATACAGTCCCAACTAGCTTTTGCTTTCCTCTGGGTTGGCTGTGTTATCAGACTGATTTTCTCCGTGAAGTTGCAAAGAGAGACCCTAGCAGTCCCATACTTACATTGTTATTATTATTATTTTTAATTAAGTAGGTATCACAAAGAAGTAGGTATAACCTCACTCCTCTATGTCACTCTCCCCAAACACTTTGATTGACCTTGCCTGGTCCATATAAAATCCTGGGTCAAAATATTCTGATTGATCAACTTAGGTCATGTGCCCACCTGATGAGAGAAAGATAAGGTGAAGTGACAGACAGCTTTTATAGAATCACATGCAGTGGAAGGGGCAGTTGGCTAATGGAGAAAGAAAAAGGTGCTGCTACCAGAAGAAGGGCCAAAAGATGCTGGCAGGCACAAACAACAGATGTCTGCCCCAAATATCTGTAAAAGTTTCATAGCTATTGTGGCTTATCTGAAAAAACATCCTGAATACATTTAAAGCAATATAGAATATTATGTCACTTTGCAAAATAAATTTGACTGAAAGACATAAAATCAAGAAATTATTAGTTATAATAATAATCCATTTTATTCAAAAGGTCAAATGATTTTGCTTCTTTGTTGAATGACTAGGATTTTTTAGAAAGAGCATTCCTACATTTCTCTTTGCTAGATGCATTTTTTGGGGAGGGTAACTTTTAAAAAATATGATTTCAAAGTTACAGTTGTAGGAATAGTTTAAGGAGCTCTTGTTTACCCATATACCTTTTATCCAGATTCAGTACTTATTTACATTATGGACCACTTGCTTTATCACACTTTCTCTGTCTCTCTCCATATTTTTGTTCTAATGTTTTGAGAATAAGTTGGAGACATAATGCCCCTTTACCTTAATTACTTCATTGCTTTATTTCCTAAGAACAAGGCCATTGTCTTATATAACTTCAATGTAATTATTGGAAATTTAATATTGATACAATACTGTTACCTAATTTAGAGTCCGTACGTATTCAACTTTTTTTCCCAATTGTTCCAAAAAGCCCATATGGCTATTTTTTCATACTCCAGGATCCAATCCAGGATCATGCATTGCATTTAGTTTTGTTTCGTCTCCTTTCATTTAGAAGATTTTTCTTATATTTTCTTTGTATTTCTTGACCTTGTTATTTTTTTAAGAATGTTATTTTGAAGAATGTTTTTCAATTTGGGTTTATCTGGTAGTTCCTCATGATTAGATTCAGGTTAAGCATTATTGATATAAATACCACAGAAGTGATGTGTATTTCTAAGTGTTTCATTTCCAGAGGCACATGATATTGGTTTGTCCCAATATTGATGATATTATCCACATACATATGCATATATGCACACATACACACAGATATACATATATCTATATTTCTATATCTAGTTACATATATTAAAAACTATAAATTTATTTGATGTCATCAATTCCATTCCAGTGTACCATAGGACACATTTTAGTCTTCCCTGATCTATAATTACAACTCCATTTCTCAATAGAGAGAAACTAGGATCTTATTTTCTTCAATATAATATATTTACTTGTTGAAGCCTAGAATACATGGAGGATAATTTCAGAATTGGCTATATGGGCTTTTAATTGCCATTTATTTATTATTTAGTGATAAATACTTTCTCACCTAAAGGAAAAATATTCTAAATGTTGAAATTTGAAGTTAAATTTGATCTGATTGATTTAGAAAGATTATCTCAACACTTCTAGAATACCTTCAGCAGGTAATGATACAAAGATTGCTGTTAACCTGTTAACCAGTAAAAATGGATAGCAACCTATATTCATTGATATACATACTTTAAGAGGAATATATTCATTCGTTCACCATACGTTTTGTCTTTTGAGTTTATACAACATACAGAGCACTTTATTAGTCACTCTGGGGAATTCAGAAAGAGTGGGAGAAAATATCTTTGCCTAGAAAAGGCTTATTAATCTGATTGACTTCATTTGCTGATGAAAAATATAATTTATTAAGATTTGTGAAATATATAAGAAGAAATCAATATTCACGTTTATTGTTAAAGAAACTAAAAGAAGTGTTGTTTTTTAAATTGAATTCTTAATGCCCCTAAAAACACAAAACCCATGATGTGCAGGGAGGTGTGCATGGTTCCCATGCTGCAATGAGGTAGGTTCCTTTGGCCTTAGTCTTTTGGAGTTGATGTAATATGGTACTTTAAACATGTTTACTTGTCTTATAAGATCTAAGAGGAGCTTAGAGCAGATGAAGTTTGGTCAAAAAGAAAAACACTGAAATAATAGGGATAGAAGAAATTAACTTCATGAATTAGCCATGATTTTTCACTTTATGAAAAATCTCGGCTAAATTTATGGTGGAATGTTTTCCTTTTATTCTGACATTCCTCATTGTTAATCTTAACATTTTACAGCTTGCAAAGTAGCAGACATAGTTAAAAATTTTTAGTTCTTTCATGGTAATATTATCAGACCTTGTCTTTCTTGTCAACCCATGTAGCATGCTCCATAAGTTTTATGGATGGCCTTTGATTCAGATGATTGAGAAGAATCCAGCTTCTTTGCAAACTTTCTTTTGTGAAGTGGAACTGTCAGGAAATATTCTAAAATCACAAGATAAAGTTGATGCTATTTCATTACAAGGCAGATATTTCATGTACACTCTATCTGTGGCAGACTCCATTATTTTATGATATATGAACTGGAATTATTTTTCTTAAAAACAACAACAAAAATGATCAACTATTGATAAAAGACAGGCTTTACTTCAATCAAGACCCATTGGTTTCTGAATAATAAACATAATAACTCCATTAGCTATAAGAAGGAATAAATCAACTATTTTACCTTTACTCTGAGAAAAATAAATAAAAATAATAGCTAACTCATATAGTAGTTATTATATGTCAGATAGTATCCCAAGTACTTTAAGTATGTTCACATGTTAGCTCATTTAATTTTCCTAAAACCTCTGTGAGGCTGTTACTGATATTCTTCAATTTTTCACATATGCATAGAGAGATGGAATTACTTGCCAAAGTCATGCAGCTAGAAAGACAGAACTGGGATTTGGACCCAGGAAATCTGTCTTGAGAGTACAAGCCCCTAACAAATTACCTCTTAAGTAATCAGTTACCAGTTAGACTAATTTATTGCTGAACATTTTTTTGTACTTTTATTCTTTAAAATTATTTATAATTTAGAAGCATTGGAAGATACTATTTTAATAATAGTTCAGAAACCATACCATCATGCATAATTTATATAACAAGGATTTGTTAATTCTTCTTGAATTTGTTTTAGGGGATTAGAACTACACAAATAGGTTTAAATGCTTTTTCATTAGTAAAAATAAAATGCCACTAGTTTCTGTTGGTTTTCAATGTATGCTGTTTAACCTGAAGGAACACCAGTACTTCAGATATATACCTAATTTAAGAAAAGGGACTTTATGAATACTGTACTGTTGTTTTTTAAATAAAAGAATGAAATTCAAATCATAATTATATCTCAGTTGGCACGTATATTCCCCAGCAAGGGGAGATATAAATTACATTGATTTCTAAATTTCTGAAGATGAATTATTTTGCTGATATTCATTTAAGTTTTCTCTACATCTTAGTGCTTTAATGTATTTGCAACTGATGAAAGAATTACTCTAGAGGCATGTATAGAAGACTGAAAAAAATCTTTTTATTTGAAGAGAAGGGTTATGCATGTTACTGTGTTGCCCCATTTATTAGGTAATCCTTTTAAGCTCAATAAAATTACGTCTCTATAATATCCTATAGGATATTATATTATATATTATTAACATCTCCTTGGTAAATAGTGATTAGGGTTCTATAACTGCTTATAGCAATAACATTTGCATACATTGTCTAAAATCTACTTGTTTGTGTGCATAATTCTGGGATATTTCTTAAAAATAATGTAGTTTGCAGTGTATATTTATTAGCATTTAAAAGTGTTCTCTCTGAAAAATGATCCTTTGTTTGGTAATCATTTCTGTATGGGGTATGATCATAATACCATCTTTTAGAATCTGTTATTTTATAACAGTGATGTGAGTATGTGACATTTAAAAGATTTAATATCTGGAGTTATTTTCTGGTGAATTGTTCATTTTTGTTATTTTCATAATAAACACAAAGGTACCTATAAGCTAATTTCTGATTTTTTTTTACTCAATTATTTGTAAAGATTGTTTAAAAGTAAATATGTTCAAAATATGGGGGAATAACTTTTCTTACTTTCTGTCACTACAGAATATTTGTAGGTGAAAAAAATAGATTGTTAGGGAGCAGATGTAACTCAAGTGGTTGAGCGTCTGCTTCCCACATGAGAGGTCCCAGTTTTAGTTCCTGGTGCTTTCTAAGAACAAACAAAAAAAGCAAACAACAAGCAAACAAATGATAAAAACAGTTCAGGGGAGGCAATGTGGCTCAGTGGTTGAGCACCAGCTTCCCACTTACGACATCCCATGTTCAATTCCCAGTCCTGGTACCTCAAAAAAAAAAAAAGATGGTTAGATATGGGAACAAATTAGTTATAAGTGTCAGGCACTCACAGCAGTCAATTGAGTTTTGATACATTTTAATGAAAAAGTATGGATGAAATTCTATGAAAGTATAAATAATGGATTTAAAATTTGAGCATATTAACTACAGCACTGTCTGACATGCTAGTAAATTAGATAACATTGATTTTCATATTTATAATAAATTACATCAAAATTATATATGAGCTACTTTTATCAATATAATAGTGATAATAATGATGATACCATATTAATATTGACAATATCTGTAAAATTCAAAGCCAAATGGTAGAAGAAGCTTATTAATATTTTATTTGGATGTTCTCTTGAATGGTCACATCATCAAATAAATTATAAGTTTAAACGTACAATCCTATTTCTCTAGACTCAAATTGAGTTTGATCTTTGTGTCTTCCTAGGATATACTCTATTTTCTTTTTTGAATAATTAATATTTACAAGTTAATGTTGATATTTGTCTTTAGGTAATTTTCTGATTATTTCTTTTCTATCACAGTAATAGTCTAAAAAATTTTATCTATGTAATTTTCAGCTGTTTTTCTTTAAAAGCAATACTTTACTCCTATTTTATGATATTACATTTGATATGGAATTTTAAAAGTCAATTTCTTACTCACTTTTACTTCAAAATACTAAAAAATATAATAAGCAGTTTGATATACTGGAAAGAGCTCTGAACTGGAAACCAAGAATTGTGTCCGCTATTAAACTAGTTGTTACCTTGAGGTCATCCTGAGGTCACTCTGAAAAACTCTTTTCCTTGTTTGTAAAAAAGGGAAATGATTCTATTTCCATGGTTTGTTGGGAGATAAATTGGATAATGGGCTTAATGTAAATGCTCAAAAATCTTAGTTATTATTGTTATGTACCTTGGTCATTTAGAATCTGTTATTTTATAATCTGGAAAGGTTTTCTGCTATTTGGATTCTGTAACTTGTTCCATCATGACTCTTGCGATATAGGTATCACTATGATGTGCTAATATAACTTTAAGAGAAAATGTTGGATCTAAATTTTCTACGACTTCCCTGCCTGCTGCTATCACCACCACAGTGTTAATGCTTTGCTGTGAAGGGAATTTATGAGAGTAATTAGTTCTGTGTTCCTTATATTAGAGCTGGTTATCTCAATTCTTCTTGGTGGGAGGTGTGTCCCCTGCCATCTTTTGGCTCCTGGTCCACAGCTTTAAATTATGTGGAGGAGAAAATGATTATAAACGACTCTCTCCTGTGGTGTCCCTTACATTCCTTCTTCTAACAAAGAGTCTCTTAGAGTTTCTTATCAGTTTCTTCTTATTTTGCAGTCCAGTAGATTTGTTCCATTCTGTGGTCAAGTTGCAAAGTGATTCTTTTAGGCTTCATTAGCCTGTGGCTAAGAGTTCAGTTCGTTTTCAGGGAGGAAGAAATTTTAATTGGTCATGTTTTTACTGAAACATTTTTACTGAACAAGTTTCTCTTTATTTTTTTTTATTTTTTTTTTATTTTTTTTTTTTACCGGGAGGTCCCAGGGATCGAACCCAGGTCCCTCCATATGGTAGACGGACGCCCAACCAGTTGAACCACATCCGCCCCCTCAAGTTTCTCTTTAGATGTGAAGAGAAAGTTATATGATTTTTTTCATTATGAGACAGATACTAATAAAATATATATTTAGGGAAGAATTGTACATAAATGTCATTTGAGATAAGTTTGGTGGGGAAATCTATAAGGGTAAAAATCAGGATGAAAATATAGTTCTTCCAACTTTTCTTTTTGTTGGTGGTGAATAACTGATATTGTGTATCATATTTTAGACATACTTGGGCATATAAGCCAAATTTTACAGAAATTTTAATTTATATTCTTATGATAATATTTTGATTTATCAGTTCTCTGCCTGTTATGTGCCTGCTGAGCATGAAAGGCACTTTTGAGCTATGCAGTAATAATAATAATTTAAAAAGCCATAAAAACATGGGCCCTCAAGGTGGGCTTTTTCTAGAAATAATTTGAATTAGCTATAGTGGTTTTAAACAATTTTCTTATGGATACCTGATGCCCTCTATTTGTGTTTTTATTGAATTAGTAATCAGATTCCTATTTGACTAATATCCTAGAGGTGAGAATAATAAAATAACATATTGATATTATAAGGCAACAGTTGGTTGGGTCATACTGAACAAAATGACCTTAGCAAGTATAATGAAGGAATATATTGAGATTTTGGAGAAATTCCTTCTTTGCAAGGAGGTAACTCTATGACAGGCACTGTATAGCTCTACCACTGATTTCCTAGGGCATATTTCAAAGCTAGTATGTCCTTATAGATACTCATGCACACTTTCATTTTATGAAAGATTTTCTGTAATTTCGATATTGATGTGAGGGGCTCTTTGACAATAATGGCCCATCTTCATGCTGATATAGCTAATAGGTATCCTGTTGCAGGTCAGAACTTTAAAGGAGGATAGGTAGGTTGGGTGGAGGTTTTGGAAGGAGGTCTGAAAAAATGCTTAACTTCTGTGAGAAATTTATATGTTTTCAGTCAAACGAACAAAGAAAATTGGGATTTATGGTTTGTTTTGGAATTAACATTATATGGAATTTATTTTAATGACATGGTCAGGTTCCATAAGGTATTTCATATCAGTCATGTAATTGGTAAGTAAAAGACACTATTTCCTACTGTTATGATCATAAGTTTTAGTCATAAATAAATTTATATCACTTATATTTCGTTTATCATCACATTTTTCAAAACATGTACCAAGACCATTGGGATTGAAGTATATATCTTTTCTCTTTTTTTCCTAAAATATTTTAAGATGTTCCCCAATGCCTTGTTAATAGACAATGTATCCTCCTCTGGTTTTCTTTCCCTTTTGCTCATTTTTCCCCAGGATCATTTGTCACTGTTTTGCTCATGTTTAATGAAAGCCTTCAATACAATTCAAACAAGTATTGGATGTCAAATTTCAAGTTAAAAGAACTTGAAGAAGGCCAATTTTGGCATCTGAGGAGAGAGAGAGTAGGAAGGATGGGATGTTAGAATAACAGAAAGGGATGAACATGGAGGGAGGTGGGGAGCCCGAGACCCGTGCATGGTGTAAGGGCTTGGAACGTGAAAGGAAAGATTTCTGCTCAGAAGAATTTCCAAATATTTGAAAACAGTGCTGAAGTTAAATAAATGAAATGAAATTCAATGCCTGGATATAAAAAGTAAGAATTCCCCTTGCTTTACTTCAGAGCCTCCCAAATAAGTAGTATATTTTAGAAGAACCATCCTGACAGTGCATGATAATTTGGATGTTCAGAATCGGAAGTAACATGACACCCCATTTATAAGTATTTTATTTTTTATTTGGAAGTTGGTTATAATATTACCATGGACTGATATTGAACATTATCGGTTTTAGAGTGCTTTTTTTATGCATTTCTTCTTTAGATCCTCACAAAAATGTGAAGACACAAGCAGGTCAGGTGATATTATTTCCATTTTGTATATGATTTAAATATTCATATACAGAGTGTACCCAAGAGGCCACACTAATATTAAAGCTGGAAACTGCTGCTCAATGAATGTTCACCAAGAGGTTCTAGGCATCTACAGGGTTTTAGGGAACCTCAAAAATTATATTTGGTTCAAGGTTACTTTGCCTTCAAATATTCCCTTTATCTTTGTAGCAGTTTGGCATTATTTATGAATTCTAAAAATAGATATTGGATTATGTTTGTGAACTGGTCTTTTCCCCTGGGAATATTAGATTTATTAGATTCAGAGGTTTCACTTTTACTTGATTAAATAATGATTAAGGTTTTAATTGGGCCATGTCAGTAGGACGTTGATCACAGAAAAACTGCACTGCAGAGAAGGGAAGTTGGAGTTTTTGAGCTGGAGCCCCGGGAAGTAAACATGCAGAAGAACAGAGAAAAGCAGATATGTGAGGAAACAGAGAAGGTTTCATTAGACACGGCAAAGGCCCTGGGAAGAGAGATGAGCCATTTGCCTGATAGTTTGCAGCTACAGAGACTAGAGCTCTGAGCAGCTGAGCCCAGAGAGAAACGAGCCCCTGGGAAAGGGACGAGACTTATGCCAGCCTGCAGCTGATATTGGAAGAACCTGGGACCACAGAGCCTTCAGAGGAAGAGGGAGGCTGAACCCTTGAATACATCGGCAGCCACCTTGCCCCAACACGTGGCAACAGACTGGTGAGGGAAGTAACTTATGCTTTATGGCCTGGCAACTGTGGGTTTCTACCCCAAATAAATATCCTTTATAAAAGCCAACAGATTTCTGGTATTTTGCATCAGCACCCCTTTGGCTGAGTAATACAATCTTCTTTGTAATTTCTGAAAGAAAACTTCTGGGGTTTAAGCAAATTTGAAAAACTCGTTCTCGCATACGTGAATTCTGGACAGATGGAGAAGGTCTTCCTTGTCCATGTAAGACAGTAGGCAGATGGTTGGAACCATAGGCGGAACCAGGATGCCCTTATTTTATATTGAATTCATTAGAATATAAGCCACATAAAGCTAGCCATCTCATGGTCCTGTTTTAGTAGCATTTCACATAGAAAGAAACAACAAAGTGGTATCCAAAATAATTGAAAAGAAAAAATCTTTACTATTGTTCTTATCAAACAGCCAAAAGGGAATAATTGCATAGCACCCAGCAAAGCTTTCTTAAATAATTTTCCTCATCTTTCTCATTTACAGGATTTCCCATATGTGGTAACTACACAATTTCTCTCTTCTTCCCATTCCACTCTAATTTCTGAGAGTGCTTTCTTTATCCTAGGTCCTATAGGCTCCCTATATTTCTTCCCTTTCACCTCTGGGTCAGAGTTTTATTAAATAGATCTACCTGTCATAAGGGACCTGCTTCAGTGTTACTGCTTCCCAGGATTCTGAGTTTCTGTAATGAGGGAGGATCTGGGAATTTATCAAACAAACAAGAACATATTTCCTCGGAAGGGTGAAGTGTGTGAGTAGTGGAGATCCAGAAGATCACAAACATGTATATATAACTCAATGTCTTTTCTTTTATTCCCAGAATAAAATAATATAATAATATAATATATTGAATATATTGTATGAATGAAGAATGTCATACTGGATAGTTATTAGTTATTTTAAAGTTTCAGAGAAATTACCCAAACAGCTTAGTACCAAGAATGATTATATTTCTCTTAAGCAATGAAAAAAATACCTTTGGCATTGTAAACACCTGTATATATAAGTTCTATTTCAGGTTGGCTACTAGAAAGAATAGAGCAAAATTTGTTTCCCACCACAGTGATTTATAGTTCACTTTGTCTTCACCTGTATTTTGTCCTTTTAACCAACTTCAGATTTATGCTAATTTGTGTTTTATGTTTCCTAATAACCCATTCAATATCCTTTCTACTACAAGATGATGTATAAATATATAAATAATGACAAGGAGCTTACACAAATGCATATTTACCTTATTTCTGTATGATTTAATGATACAAACAGTAAGGAATCAGTTAGTGGTCCTTAGTATAAGAGCATTAATCCTGACTTAGAAATAAATCAGGAAAGGTTGTTCTGACATTAGGTGGAACAGAATTTTTTTAGTAGGTTAAAAGCAAACTACTTAGTGTTTTTTCCTCTATGTTGCATACATCTCAAATTCTAGTGAATATCACTGTTCAAGGTTAGAAATGGCTCATTTTGTTTTATTCATCATATACACTGCTTTTCATGCTGCTACCAAATAGTAGGAATGTATTAAATATTTACTGGCTGATTATATATTTGGGTTTATTATTAACTAGTCATTGAATTCCCAGATACATTTGGCATAGCTCTAGTATGGCTAGTGAGGTTAAATGGAATTTGAACTCCTTAAAATTCAAGGAGAATATTTTAGCTTTGATTCTGACACTATACTATCTTTTAAATCAGTCTTGGGTGATAAATAAGTGATCAGTTAGTGCTTGTTATAAGACCACATTTTATAGTAATATTAATTTGCCATTAGGTAGATGAGTTAAATTCCCCAATCTACTCCTTATCAGTGTGACCTAACCTTCTTGAGCTGTAGTTCCTCAGCCATAATGGGTGTAATACTTTGTTCCTAGGACTATAAAGCATCATTTATATTGCCTGGCATTGGGTAGGTCCTGAACAAATTAGCTTCCTTCACCTTCCTGTTGAATAAATGGATGAAAAAATGAATGAGAACATGATACCACCTGTTTAAAGACTTAGTTTAAGCAAATCATCTAGCACATTAAACATTTAGGATAATTCATTTTTTAAAAATTTGAGGTGAAATTTACATAACATAAAATTAATCACTTTAAAGCTAAAACATTTCCATCACTCCAAAATAAAACGTCATGCCCTTAAGCAGGTTCTCTCCATTCTCTCCCTTACCCACCTTCCCTTCCACAATGCCCCCAGCTCTGGCAGTCACCAATCTGTTCTGTCTCTATGGATTTACCTATGCCAGATATTGCATATAAATAGAATCACACAATATGTGGTGGGTTTTTTTTTTTTTTTTTTTTTTTTTTTGTTTGTTTGTTTCTTTGGGGTTTGCCTTCTTTCATTTAGCATAATGTTTTTGAGGTCCAGCCATGTTGTAGCATGGATCATTCCTTTTTATGGCTAAATAATATTCTGTTGTATGTATATATCACAGTTTGTTTATATATTTGTCTGTTGATCATCAGTTGGGTGGTTTATACCTTTTGGCTATATTGAATAGTGCTACTGTGAATATGCATGTACATGTATTTGAGTACCTGTTTTCAATTCTTTTGGATATATACCTAGGCATGGAATTACTGGATCGTATAGCAATTCTATGTTTACGTTTTTGAGGAACCACCAAACTGTTTTCCACAGTGGCTGAACCATTTTACATTTCCAGGAGCAATGTATGAGGGTTTCAGTTTCTCCACATCCTCATGCTTATTATTTTCCATTTTTATAGCCATCCTAACAGGTGTGAAGTGGTATCTCATTGTTGTTTTGATTCACATTTCCCTAAAGATGCTGATGTTGAACATGTTTTCAAGTGCTTTTTGGCCATTTGTTTATCTTCTTTGGAGAAATGTCTATTCAAGTCCTTTACTCATTTTTATATTGAGTTGTCTTTTTTTGTTGGGTAGGAAATTTGTTTTAAATAAGAGAGATTAAATTTATTAGGAAAGTAATAGTAAGACTAAGAAAGTAAAACAATTCTAAGACTTAAAAAAGTTCATGCTTTTGCTATTTTATTGCTGTTTCTTTATGAAGACATATATACATATATATGTACACAAAAATGCATCAATAATATAAAACAAATGTGTTTACTTTTAGCAGATAATGATAGTGATCATGGTCAAGCCTCTTAATTATAGTAGTTCTATAAGCTGAGATTTTCTGATATAATTTCTATCACATGCCTTTATTACTTGATTTTTGGCATAGTGTTATTTTAATTTTAATTCTACTTATTTTATATATGCATTTTATCATGCATTGCCTTAAATCTTTTTAAAAATTAATGAGATAAATATAAATAAGTAAAATAAATTTAATTTCATAAAAAAGATCTTGTCTGCTCTGGGACCTCTGTGCATAGCTAACAGGATTTAGTGCTTTGGGATCTGTACTGGCAGAGATCCTTGGACTATAGAAATTATTGTGCTGTTTGTAGTAGACATTTCAAGAATTAACTAGATAAACATCCTGGAAAACTCGGGAGACTTGGGTAGCTGATGAAATCTTCATTTTAAAACTATGTTTAGCTTAAACTTATTAAAAAGTTGTGAAAGAAACTAATATTGGTTTCTGATGAACTTTTGGTGGTACAGCTTCTGTGGACAAAGGCTTTTTGATGGTCTAATTGTCATTGGATTTCAAAGAGCTTGCAATGTACATATAAAAATGAGTGGATAAGCTCACTTCTGGTTGGTGAGCTTGTTCCTGTCAATCCCAGAAATAAAAGAATGTAGGGCAATGATTGATGGACAGAGCTTCACATGCCAAAAAGGGCTAAAGATACCTCTTCTGAGTGTTTTCAATTCTATAGAGCACCCAATGCTATCAGTTTCTTCTTTGAAACTGCTTATGTAAAAGTGGTGAATCTGTAGACCCACCATACCTATATTGCATATGTAAATTCCCTGGACAGAAAGTGCATGGGTAACAGAGACTTTTCTGTTAAAAGGACAGTGGGGAAGGGATAGGTATGCAGAGAGGATGGTATGTTTAGCTTAAGCTTTGTGTCAGATTTTCCAATTAAACTCTTAATTTTTAGAGCTACATAAAGTAGCTGTTGACCTTACTTAATTGGAAAGAATTACAACACCCAGAGGAAAGAAAACAAACTTCAAGTGATTATTAAAATTCTTTATATAATTTTCAGGAGGCTGTGCTTTTCAGGAAGCATCTAGTTCTTGATATGGGACACAAAATGGAGTCCCTTGGATTAGAGTATGTAGGACATTAATGCATACTGGAATCAGGAAATTGAGTTTCCAGACCAGGTTTGCCATTACTCTGTGACCCTAGGTAAGTCTGGATTTGAATCCTCTTGCAGATTGTCTAGCTTTGAAGTCTAAAAATTTCGTGGAAGTCTTTCATTCTATTACACAGACATTTCCCCTTAAATTATTAGTGTTTTTATGGACAAGAAATTGATACTGCTCAATATACTTAATATACTTTAGAGATCTCCAATTCATATCAATGAAATATCCTAAAACAGGGTAGGAATTAATTCCTTCATGAAATAGTGAGTTCTTGCATCTATGAGGTGTTCAGAGGAGAGACACTCAATTAAAATTGTGGTAAAGGGGCTTGAGATGAGGCTAACAGATTTTTACTTGTTTCCTCAAACCTGAGGTTTCATGATTCTAATTCTTGTTATGATTCCTCTTAGTGATCTGTGTTAACCCGCTTGAGTCTCTAAAAAGTTGCAGAGGGAGAAAAGAGAAATATGAACATAGAAGCAGCCTCTTAAAGATTCCCCTGAAGATTAGAAATGAGAAAGGGACTCTTGTTCGAACAGTTGTTTTCTCACTTATCCAAATTCTACCAATTCTCTAAGACCAGATTCTGGCTTCCACGTCTCCATGAAGCTCTTCTCATATATTCCATACTTTCTTTGTCTTTCTGATTGCCCTTTGCACTCATAAGTAAATGTTAAAACATCTGTACATATAACATATATGCCATTCATCTAGACCTTGAGTATATTAAACTTTCATTAGTTATAAAAATATTGATCCTTAGTATTTCAAAAGCATGGCAGGGGTCATGCCATCCCCCCCCCCCCGCCTAAGATATTTTATATACTAACTCAATGAATATTTCTTGAATTAACTTTTACATGTTGCTGATGAGAGGGGCCACTTTTGCAGCCCTGCCTCTTGGAAGATTACAGTTAATATCCTGGCATATTCTTTTATTCATCAAATAATCTTTTGAAAAAAGATTCTACTTGACTTTTTTTTTTCACTCTATTTCAGAGGTTACAGTATGTTCTTTCTGAATTTCTAAGTAGAGTAAATAAATTCATATTACTCACATTGTGCATTAGATTTCTTAGACTTGAGAACTTTATCTGGTCTGTTTTGAAGGGAAATATAATCTTTCAGAAATCAGATCCTAAAACCTCTCACAGTCCTACTGCTTCATCTTCAACACAGTACAAAAAGAACATTACCTTATATGGAAATCAGGTTAATTAGATAATTGGCATATTGCCTGGTTAATTATATTGTTCTCTTTGTTCTGCAGATTAATTCTGTGCTCCAAAAAAGATTTAGAATTTTTGCCTTATTATAGACTGTATTGTTTAATTGGGTATGTGTTTCTTATTTTGATCATATAGCGTGAATTGAATTCACATCTATCACATATTGGCCTATTAAAAAGGGACAAGTCTTTAAAATCTGAACCTGTTGCCTGTTTTTCCTTTGGGAGAAGTAGGCTTTGATTTTAAATACTGTAGGAAATTTCATGCTTTCCGTTTTGCAATTGAAATATGACATCTTCTGTCACCTTTGTTGAGCACCTGCCTTCTCTCCCCACAAGTACAGTGAATAGATGGAGGCTCACTAAACAACTTTTGAGGGAGTGCCTGGAGCTGGGAACTACAGGGACAAAAAGAGGATGGAATGTAAGGGGTGGTAGTTTTGCTTCTCTTTTCCAGAGTGGGCACATAACAGAGATGCAGACTCCTTGACAGAAAGAATCCCCAAGAAGTGATAGAGTCCCCAATAAGTGTTTATAAACTGAAAATATTCATGCAAATAAGCCAGGAAAAAAAAACAGACTTGCTTTTAGTGCTCTTGGAAAGACCATGACCTCTCAGCTGGCAGATGGGTCTTTTCTTAAGTGCTTCTGAGTGACATGGTGCTGAGGCCTGTCCTGGGCACTGCTGCTGGATGCAGGGCTATGATGGATTATATTTAGTGTAGGTGAGGGGAGGAGGATTGGATATTTATGTGCTGTGCTGTAATTAGGAATTTCTTTCTTCTTTGGAACATTGCTTCTCCTTGAGCATAAACCATACATATCTGTTCACTCTTTTGGGGGAGTATAAAGTCAGGGCAGAGAGAAGACTTCTGCCTCACATCAGTGGTCTCAAACTCATCCATGAACATCATTTATTGTTTCATGTGAACAAATTTTCTGGCCTCTGAGCCCTTCTCCACTTCCTATGTTGGCTTCTTGCATTCCGAATTTGGCTTGTCCTCTAAGGTTTTCATTTCTTCCTAAGCTATTAAGCTACCTTTAGATTTGAATCTCTTGCATGGAGATGGGGTCCTTTGAGATCTCTTTCTGAATTAATAGATGGCTAATAGATTCAATTTATGGCCAATAGATTCAACTCATCTAGCTTGTCTTGTCTCACTTCGTGGCCTTCAAGTTCTTGTGCAATACTTCTTGTCCATCTGGGTTTCTTTTGGTGAGACTCTCTTGACTCCAGAATGCCAGTGGTCTTCATATTTCCTTCCCACTTTCTCAGGGACAGATCTCAGTTCTTATGATCATGTATGGCACATGATTCTAAAATTTTTTAGGATCCTAGACTATCAGTGTATATTTTTAGCTGTCTCTATAAATGTTAGCTCATTTACACTATTTAAATGGTTTATATAATGACAGATTACTTGCTTTTTGTAGGGTTGGAGTTTTATTTTATATTCACCTACTATTTACTTTATACCTTCTAACTGTTTGTAGATATTTTTAGTTCTTTTATATACCACAGTTTATGTTCAAGAGTCTTGTTTGTATTTATTCATATTGTTATCTTTCTATGATGTTTTTCAGTTTATAAACATTTTCATGAGGATCATAACATGTAGTTATCACAGCATCCTGTGAGTTAGGCAAGGAAGACTATATTGTCTCTTTTATAGATGATGAGACTGAGGGTTACAAGGGTTAAGTGACTTTCCTAAGCTGGAAAGTACAACTGAAACACAAGGATTCTGACTCCCAGTTCTATGCTCTTTTCATTATACACCATGGTCCTCAGATGAATGGTTATTAAAAAATAAAAGAACAGAATTATACTAAATAGCTATTTTATAATAAAGTTATACTGCAATTAATTTTTTTTTTTTTTTTTTTTTTAGGTACTGGGGCTGGGGATTATATGTGGGAAGCTGGTGCTCAACCACTGAGCTACACCTGCTCACCCAAGTTGGTTTTTTCTTTTGTTTGTTTGTTTGTTTTTAGAAGGTACTGGGGATGGAGCCTGGGACGTTGTACATGGGAAGCAGGCGCTCAACCACTTGAGCTACATCTGCTCCCTAATTTTATTTTAAAATGTATGTTGTGATTGTTTTCCACAAAAGGTCAACTTTTATATTTTGAAGCACTGTATATAGCTTTTTAGGTCTCTTTTAAAATGGTTGATGAATAGCTGGGTGTATAAATACAGCAAAGAAGCCCTGCATTTGTCATTGTGGACAAATGACAACTGAATATGGCTAATGGTAATAGAAATGCATCAGGTGCCCAATATCTATAACGTGCGTCTCATAATGACTCAGTTACCTATTCAAATCCAAAATGTCCAAATAAATTACCCTCATATCTTATTTAGTATGCTAGTAACCACATAAATTTTTAAGAGGCATAAACTAATCTAAAAATAGGCTATTTTTGTTGAAATGAGAATAGTTTGAACCAAACTTAAATTTTATAAAAACCTTAATTTTCAGGAACCCGCAAAAATTTAAAAGTGATTTATCCCAAATTTTCCAGAACTTGTGCTTCAATGAGTTGTTGAAAAAAATTCTAAAGAAGATTTTATTTGGAAAGTATTAAGATGAAAAAATCAAATTTAAAATATGAAATTGTTTTGTCTGTAGCATTTCCCTCAAGACCAGGGAGCCTTCAAATTAGTTCCAATTTTTTCTATTATGACAAATTTCCTTCTTGCTGACACCTTATTATATCCTTTTTAATAGATACCTTCTTTCTTATTCCTACTTGCTTTTATACATACATTTTTACCTTCTAAATTCCTAAGTTTTTCTTTTCAGCAGCAATATTGGAGGTTGAATCTTTTTGATCCATTTGAAAATCTGAATATATTGCATCTACTGGGGCTTATATAAAGTTCAGCAGGGTCCACAATGTTTATGTACCAAACAGAAATCCAAATTAATGTGCTAGACTGGTTAGGATATGTGCTTCCCTAGAGAAAGAGTGCTCTTTTATCTGCACACTGGATTGCAAACATGCCTCTTTCATTTTCAGTGTAAATCAAAAAGTCTTGAATTTATTCCACCAGCTTGGGCAGCTCTGTACAGATTCAAAAGGCATCATACCTTTGGGCTCTAACATATATCTCTGAGCTTGGACATATATTGAATTTCCCTTATCAAGGTTGTAATATCTTTGAAGGACCTCAGCAGGTTAGTCAGGAACGGCTTTTCTTGCCAGCAACTGATTGTTCTTTGTAATTAAACTACTTTCCCAAGTTTTCCTTGAAAGGGTTTCCAAGATTTTTCACTATGTTAGTCTCTGGTGGATAGCTTTTTAGTTTGTCTCTCACTCAATTTTGAAAGAATGGTAATAGGCTGAGCAGTTTCTTTTGTTTGCTCCCTAACTTAATATCTAACTATAAGTACAACATAAAGCAGAATGCGTGACCAGTGGTTCAATTAAAGAAGCAAGCACCACATTTCAAATTATGTTGGGTACAGAGTGCCTTGTGAGCTGTGAGAATTAGATTCTAAGTCTTTATGAATCTATTCTTTCATCTCTACTGAGGAAGCAATCCCAGGAAGCAGCTCTCTGATAAGGATCTGTCTACTACTTATTATTCATCATAATTTGTGTGAGAGGAATTGACACAAAGGGTAGGCACTATTAACTGATTAACTTAAAATAAATTCCCAATTCCATCCTCTCTTGCTAGTCACCACTATAGAGTCTGGGAAAGCTAAGTGCTTACTTGCCCATCTTCCCTTGCTGTGTGTGAGGGTCAAATGATTTTTCCAACCTCCCATGAAGGTGCCTCTACTTACTGAGATGTTAGGTTTTGCTTTCCTAGTGAAAGGCACAGATGTAGCTGGTGCTATTGCTTTCTGTGCCCTCTCCACCTTCTTCCTTGAATGTGGAGGTAATGCTGTACTTGTAGCAGCCATCTTATACCTTGAGGCTATGAGCCCTTAATGTTGATATGCTGTGGGCAGCCACCCTTTTGAACTGTTTCAGCGAAAAATAAATTACCATCTGTTTCAGCTTTTTTTCTTTTGCCGAAAGTGTTACTAATTAATATATAATAGTCAATGACCACCCTCAATGAAATAGAGAAGTATTTTTTTGACTAGGACAGGGTTTCTGAACCTTGACACTACTGGCATTTAGTTTTGGATAATTCTTTATTGGTATTATCTGTCTTATGCATTGTAGGGTTTTTGTTGCAACCCTGGCCTCTTCTCAATAGATGACAATAGCATTCCAGGTGTGACAATCAAAAATATCTCCAGATATTGCCAAACATTAGTAGAGGAAGAGTAGGCATCATCTAGTCCAACTCCTGTGTTTTATTATGAACAAACTTCTCACACTGCTAGCTATCTTATTGTATATAAATGGAATCATATGATATATACCATTTTTTTTGTCTGGCTTCTTTTACTCAGCATAAATATTGTGAGATTCATCCATGTTGTTATGTATATTAATAGATTTTTTTTTTTATAGCTGAGTAGTATTCCATTGTATGGATACCAAGTCATGATTTGTTTATCCATTCCTCTGTTGATAGATACGTGGTTTATTTTTTTCTTTGAAGTTTTTGGCTATTACAAATAAAACTGCTGTGAACATTCATGTGCAAGTCTTTGTGTAAACATATACTTTCATTTCTCTTGGGTAAATACCTGTGAATGGAATGACTGAGTTGTATAGTTGATATATATTTAACTCTTTAAGAAACTGCCAAACCATTTTTCAAAGTGATTGTATCATTTTACATTCTCACCAGCTGTGTATGAAAGATTCAGCCCACAATCTCATCAACACTTGGTATGGCCAGTCTCTTTAATTTTAGCATTCTAATTAATGCATTTTAGTGGTATTTCATTTTGGTTTTAATTTCTATTTCCCTAATGACTAATGGTATTGAATTTCTTTCCATGTGTTTATTTTCCATGTATCTTCTTTGGTGAAATGTATTCTCAAATCTTTTGCTCTTTTTTAAAATTGAATTGTCTGTCTTTTTGTCATTGAGTTGTGAAAGTTCTTTATATAGTCTACATATAAGTCCTTTGTGGGATATATTTTTTGTAAATATTTTCTTCCAGAATGTGGTGTTCCTTTTCATGTTTGTAATAATGTCTTTTGAAGACCCAAAATTTTTAGTGTTGAAGAAGTCTAGATTATTTTTCTTTTATAGTTTGTTTTTATAGTTTTGTGTCCTATTTAAGAAAACTTTGCCATAACCCACATAACTAATATTTTCTCCTGTGTTTTCTTCTAGGAGTTTTAAAGTGTTAGCTCTTACATTTAGGTCTATAATCCAATTTGAGTTTTTTTTTTTTTTGGTATATTATGTGAAATAAGGGTTGAAATTCATTCTTTTTCATTTCTTTTGCATATAACTATCTAAATGTTCCAGTACCACTTGTTGAAAAGTTCTTCCTTTCTCCATTGAATTGCCTTGCACTTTTGTTGAAAATTAATTGTCCACATATGGATGTATATATTTCTTTTTTAACCCCCGCCCCGCCCCGCCGAGATGGCTCCCTTATCTGTCTGCTAGTTGTTTTAGGAGGCACCAGGAACTGAACCGGGACCTCCCATGTGGGAGGCAGACACCCAATTGCCTGAGCCATATATGCTCCCCTGAATATATTTCTGCATTCTTTATTCTATTCCATTTGTCTGCATGTCTGTCTTCATCCCAGTAAACTTTGTCTTGGTTACTGAGGCTTTATGATAAGTATTGAAATTAGTAGTCTAAGTATTGGACTTCGTTGTTCTTTTCTGACATTGTTTTGACTATTCTTTTTTCCATTTAATGTATGGTAGTCTATACATCTCTCTCCCCTATTGAATATTGTTTTATATTCATAAGAACTTTGAATCAGCTACTTTATTTTGGGAAGATAATAATAACATCAACAACAAATCCCATAAACCAGCTATTGTGTTTTCACTTGTGTTGTTGCATTTTCTTAGTTTTGATCTTGCACAGTTTTTATTGTTTTCATTTTAATATTTTATCTAATTTTTGCTGTTGAAATAGGTGTCTTTTATGTCATTATATTGTATACATAAAGCCTGTTGCTTTACCTGAATTAATATGTACATTACTACCCTGCTGGATTTTCATATAATTTATAGTATTTTTTTCCAGTTGATTTTCTTGAATTTTCCAGATACATAATATCTTCTGGGAGATATAATAGCATGCTTGAGGCTGAAGAAAATTATCTAATGGATTGAAAAATATTGTCAGTACATGAGAGAGGAGAAAGGTAAAGTGAGTTAGAAATGAATGCTCATGTTGAGAGGTAATCTTAGATGAGAATTTAGCTTATCTCTCCTTGAAGGGAAGGCAGAGTATATGAGTTCTAGGTTGCTAGATATGGTGGTGTAAATTTGGGAAATATATTGCTTTAGAGTGAGGATGGTGGAGGAAATGTTGAAGGTGTCAAAGAAAAAAACTGCACTGCGTAGTATTAAACAGGCAAGGATGACTTTATTTAGGGGCTTCTATAGCAGGGGAGAGAGAATAGAACTCAACCCCATCCGAACAAAGGACAGTCAGCGTTTCAAGGGCTGGGAGTGAGTTGGAGGAAAAGCCCTAGAAGGTTGTAAGGCCGCTTGATCACTGGGAGGGGTGAGGGATTTACTGAGGTTGTGATTGGGACCATATGGTTGGTAATGTTTTCCTTTGAGATAATTAGGCCACCTGGAGTCTGTAAGGGCTGGGAGAGAAGAGGATGGAGATAACTAGTTAGGAGCCTCTCAGGAGCCTGAGGAGCATAAGGGTCAGGGTGGGAGGGATACGGGAGGGTGAGGGAGAGCAGGGAGGGGGGTGAGAGTGATACTAAGAATAGTCAGGATCTGAAGTTGTCTTTTTCTCCTTTTTCTTCCCCTCAAGTCTGAATTCTTTTTCTCTGCAGTCCTAGAGCCCTAAGATTGGTTTCTTGGTTTCAAGGTAGGATGGGGGAGGATATGGGTAGGAGTGTGTGAGGCGTAAGTCTGGCAGCCTGGTCAAGAGAAAGAAAGCAGTCTTGGTCAGAGGCTTGAGGAAGGCTAGGATAATGGGATCTCTGTACATTAAATGTACAGAGGCTTGAGGAAGATGTTTAACAGCTGTCTAGGATAGAGGGAGAGTGAATTAACTGCAGAAATGTAGTAGGATTGCTGGGAAACACTTAGTTTCATTGGAGTTTAATCATCATGAATTTAAAGTGAAACCACTCAGCATGGTTGTGTAGTCTTTTCAAACTGCAATCAGCTATTTGGATTCAGGTATGGAAAGCTGTGTTTAATCAGTGTGTAGGTTTTACCAGATGACTAAAATAGAGACTATAATGATGAAGCCGAATATAATGATAGACCATGGAATCTAAGCAAGTAAGGAGGCAGTGTATCTAGTATACAAGGAGGGTGAAAGACAGTAAAAACTTGGTAAGATTAAGGGTTGTTAATTCCAATATAGTTGAAACATTTTGGAGTCAAGGTACTAGAGGGAGTGAGCTGGAAAGATGGGAGGAAATGTTTTGAAAATGAGTACTTGGAGTTGAAGTCATGGAAGAAATGCTGATATTAGTAATGAAGAAGTCTGATCATGAAATGGCTGGAAGACAAGCATATTGAAGGTTAAATGTTCAAGGATTTGAAGTTTGAGGGGTGGGAAGATTCTGTTATGTGGAATTGACAGGCTTAGGTTGGGTAGGCAACAAGTGAAATAATAATTAGTTTTCTAGGAGTGAAGGAGACTCACCCTGGGTCTGATGTTAACTGCAGTGTGGAGTGGTAAATATGGTTTAATCTGATGGCATGAGTTAGTTGCAATGCTGGATGTTTGGAAGGAAGTGGGAGGGACAGTGCTCTAGAATGAGGACAGTGATAGTTGGAATACAGGAGAGCAATCAGCCATTATTTGAGGAACCTACAGAGGAAGAGAGTTTTTAGGGAATAATTGGATTTTAGAGTAAAATGTTTAGTTTAGAATAAAAAGGTGGAAGGAATATTTAGGAGGTCATTGAACATGTGGAGAACTTTATGATCTCCAGAAGGCTAACATAAGGGGATCTAAACTTGAGCTGGGGATAATGGGATAGGATCAGAGAAAAAGAGAACTACAAGAATTAGAGAGGATGTGGAGAGATAGGAACACTTATTCACTGTTGGTGGGAATGCAGAATGGTATAGCCACTGTTGGAGGACTGTTTGGCAGTTCCTAAAGAAGTTGAATATAGACTTGCCACAAGACCCTGCAATTCCACTACTGGGTATATACCCAGAAGAACTGAGAGCAATGACACGAACAGACATCTGCACACTGATGTTCATAGCGACATTATTCACACTTGCCAAAAGTTGGAAACAACCTAGGTGTCCATCAACAGATGAATGGATAAACAAACTGTGGTGTATTCACACGATGGAATATTATGGAGCTGTAAGAAGAAATGAAGTCGTAAAGCATATGACAACATGGTTCAACCTGGAGGACATTATGTTGAATGAAGCAAGCCAGACACAAAAGGACAAATACTGTATGATTGCGTTATTATGAACCAAATATATTGTGTAACATATTGTATGATTAAAAAAAATGTATATGTATCCAGCACATTTAATTGAGAAAGGTATGTTTTTATTCAATTGTGTTTTTTTTTGTTTTTGTTTATATTTTCAATTATTAAATGTACAAAATAAAATTAAAAAAAAAAGTCAAAAAAAAAAAAAGAAAGAAAAAGGGATATATGGACCAGAGAGAACTGGTGGTAAGGGACAAGCCAGGAGCTTTAGGCTTCTTGTGGTGATGAAGAGCTTGCTGGAATTATTCTTGATTGCCTGTCTCCAGGGCTGTAGGTCTGTGAATGTTATGGGAAGGGAGAGAGAATTCCTTGCCATTAGATATAGAGCTTAAGGGTAAATCCTGCAGATGATGTTTTGGAGGCTGGAAGAAGGGCAGTATGACTTGAAGAATGAGGAGGTCTAGGCTTCTCTCTTCAATATCAACTACATACATATACTATGAACCAATATGGTATGTATACAGTACAACATATATAGTGAAAAATAAAATAAAGATATAAATATTTTTAAAAGGTTTGCTAATCATGGTGACTTTGCACTGTCATTAGATAAAATCTTAAGACACTTCATGCACTTAAGGTAGGCTTTACTTTTATTGATGCTGGATGAAAATCCATATTTTAATAATATTAAAAATATTGTTTTGCCTGACTTTTTGTTGGTTCAGATTAAATCACTTTTAAAATTATTGTTGGAGAACTCTTCATAGGAGCAGAGGTGACAGTTCCATCACTTTCTTGTGTTGATATTATTAGCATTATTGTCAAGCCAGTGTTTTTTTCATTTTTTTAGATTTTGTACAGTTAGTGTGGATAAAACTAGGTAATGTAATTAATAAGTCCATTTCACATGGCTACACAACTTATAGTACCTCACAATGTGTGAGGGCTTTATTATCAAATCTTCCTTTTACATAATTTATGGAATCTGTGAGTCTTGTTTACATTTGACATAGGGACAGGGAATATGCTGTAGTAATCTGTTTATTACATATCAGCAAATTTAACTTTTTTCCCCCTTTTTTTTTTTGATAAAAATAAGAAGTTCTGATATTTTGTCACATCCCAGAGGCATGCCTTAATTCAGAGACAGACAAGCTAGTCTTTATTATTGTTGGTTAAAAAAAAAAAACAGGGGCCGCGCGCTTCCGGTGGCCGGAGCGGAAGCAGCGGCGAGCGGCACGGAGGAGCGGCGGCGGCCGAGCGGCGGGCGACTGGGGCGGGCGACTGGGGCGGGCGACTGGGGCGGGCG